>CM030366.1:86805760-87405760 GCA_017893485.1 Hemerocallis citrina
ATACATAGGGACCGCCAAGCTGAAGAGGCACCGGTCACAAGGGCGAAGTTCCAGGATTTTCAAGAAGCCGTTCTGCGGGCCCTCAATGTAGCTTCCAACCACGAGCAACAGACACCTAGCCCTCAACTTGCCCCAAGGCATCACCACCGCACTCCTAGTCCCCTTTCGCATGGGAAACAGTCTAAAGGCTCGGCAAGATATGACCGAAGGTGTCATGCCCCGCTTCCCAAAAACATAGAATACGAGCGCGTGACGAAGCCCAGCGAATGATTTTAACATCATCCATAAGCTGTAGGATCGACTCAGCATCACAACAAGAATATAACAAGATATATATACAACCAAGCATGCATGAATAATTTATTAAGCAACAGAAAGCAATTGAAACAAATAATAATATCCAAATAGTTTTCAAGTCTGGATCAAAGATAAAACTCGGGAACATAAGCCCGTTACAAGTTTCAATAGAAACAAAATGAAATAAACTCAAAGACAGAATAATTAAAGCAAGATTTTTCCCAAGTGAAGCCTAGAACGTCTGCTCATCAATTCCAGCAGGCAATTCGTTTCCAAAGTCTGTATATAAAAATATATACAAAAGGAAAAAAAAATGGAGAAAACAACCCAAACGCCATTAGTGCAAGTTAGGGCCACAAATAGTAAAAACAAGTACAAGAAATATAGAACAAAATTTGGAATCAAGAATATAATAGGGATACAACAAGTAGTGGGAATTCAAGAAACTAGTTAGCAAGAAGGACAACTCAAATAAGAAGATTGGGTAACAAATACTAATAATGGTGTAAGTGGTAAGTGAACATATAAGGGTATCTAACATCAAGTGATAAGTATCAAGTACAAGTGTCAAGTAACAAGTCTCAAGTCTAGTATTAAGTTGTCAAGTACACGTATCAAGTCTCATGTATCATGTAATCAAGTATCAAGTAAGCATGTATCATGTTTCAAGTATTAAGTAAGCATGTATCATGTTCAAGTATTACATGTCAAGTCTTGTAATTATTACTATCTAGGTAGCACTTCATGCATCCATACTTTTACTACATGGTTACTACAGTCAATACAATTTCGTTTAGGCCTAGTGGTGGATTTTATAGGGTGGTGTACTCTGGCAACAATATTCAATAATGACCGATAACCGATTCAATCGAGATACTGTAGTCAGTAATCTTCAATTAAACGATAACCGATATGACCGATAGACCGATAGACTGATAGACAGATAAATAGGAAAACACGGGCCCCTCCTCTGAGTACACTTACCTATATTGTCCACTACTATGGTCTTTCCCTTAAACCCCGGCTTGTTATTTATTATTATTATTAACCAAGTATGAAAGTGTGTGAAACAAGTCAAGTAAACATAATCATGAATATGGAACAAGTCTAGGCTAGATAGGCTACAAGTTCGAGGGTCTAAACAAATTAAAATATCAAGAACAACGAGAATTCCAAATCTGGACAGCATGAGGTTGCTGCACCAAAACTACGATTCCCATTGCTACAAGATAGAAAATGTGGATCCGTAAGAAGGTCTAGAAACTAGAATCCTGTCCGGTTCCAATGCATATAATTAAGGTACATAAAAGTTGTGGTAACATGTGTCAAAACAACAAACTATACAACTTTTGTGTTCAGCCAGAATTTGTAAATCTGAGTTTATACGTGTGAAACAGTGTTGAAAAATCATTAATTAATTCTGAGAAAATTAGAAAATGTTCTCTAAGGTGTCCAATAACAACATGAAAAATTTCAAGTCGATTACTTACTATTAGCATAGTTAAAATAATTTGTAAACTAAAGAAGTGCAGCAGTTTTGTGAATCTGCGACTACTGACACAACAGCAGTAAAACTGCGATATCTCCTAGACCGTAACTCGGAATTCAAAAATTATGGATGCTATCAACAACTAGACATTTAGAGCTACATTTCATATTCAGGGCTCAAGTTCAGATTTTGATTTTAAAGGGGTCGAAATAGAAAGTAAAATTCAGGACAACAGCAAGTGTGAATGTCTTTCATATATAAGTTGCATGATAATTGGTTATTATGAGTCTAGATTAATGCGTGATACTAATATGGATGTTGTGGTTATCAAATCATCAAGCAACATCTATTTCTCAACTCAAGGAATGCAAGATCATCACATACATGATACAACACACATCTACAAGTCTAGGGTTTCTTAGTTTCATATGCTCAAGTGACTAGGCGATAAATGAGTCCAACTAGTTTGTAATATAACAACGAAAGGGTTGTGACTCTTGAGATTATTGAATCGACGATGAATAATTCAAGATCAACAAATGACGAGACAAGAAGGAATCACAACTACAACCTATTTGCGGTATTTTCAATTAAATGCTTGTACTAGGACAATAAATTGTACAAGGAGAACACTTGCCTTAGGGGAGTAGTCGACGAATCCGACGGAGATCACGATCAGCACGGATCTTGACGGAAAGATCAAGAGCAAGGCGATCAATGGCTATGATCGGATCTGATGGTGAAGATCAGATCTGAAGTGGCACGAATCTTGATGAATCCAATGGTCCAGATCAAATCCCAACATTCCTTCTTCTTCCCTCCTTCACCGTAACAGAGAGAGAGAAAGGGGGGACAGTGCCGGCGGTTGGCTAACGGCGCAGGCAGCAGCGATGTCGAGAGGGACGACGATGCAGGGAGGCGATGGCAGTCACGGGGCAGCGCGGTGGAGCTTGGTGGTGACGAGCTCTGTTTTTGGGTTCGAAACAAGGGAGGAGAGCGAGGGAATGGGTTCGGGGTGTTGACGATGCGAGCAGAGGTGAATGAGACGATGGGTGATGGTGGTGAATCTAAACGGGGAAGATGGTGGAGGGAACGGCGTCGAGGATGATGGCGAGGTTGATGGGTTTCGATCGAGGGGGAAGACGAAGGGTAATGGTGAAGTGGGTTCGGGAGTAATGGAGTAATGGCGGATGCGGCGATGATGGAGGTCGGATCAATGGAGTTGGGTTGATGGCGAGGATGTGTAGGGGATGGGGGTGACACCGGCTGAAGGGAACGGTGGGTTCGATGAGTGAAGGAAAAAGGAGATGGGAGGAAGAAGATGGCGGCTGGGTATGTTTGGGTTTAAACAGTAATTAGGGGGTTAGGGTAGGTTTAGGGTTTAAATAGTTAGGTTTTGGGTTATTGGGTATTTGGGTCGCGGATCCAATAAGAATAGGGTAGGGTTTAATTAAAAGACCCAACAAGATAATGGGTTTGGAGATTATAAAAAAAACCAATAGGAATAGGATTTAGTCAAATGGGTATTTAGGTTTAAAATACAATAGGGAAATAAAATAACTAATAAAATGTAGGATTATATATCAAGATATATATTGTACTACAATATGAAAATTATTTGAAATCGCTACAAATACAAAAATCAATAGAAATAGATTTTTAAATCAACGATCAAGATAATAATATTAATAACAAAAATAATAATTTTGATATACATATCAAAATGAGGTTTGAGATAACAAGTTTAATAAAATCCAAATAGTAATAAAATAAGATACAAATAGTCGATCACTTAGAAAATAATCATTAAAGTTAGAATATACTACTATTCGAAGAAAATACAATTTCCAGTTCGAAAAGATTTCGATAGAAGGCACAAATCGAGTTTAAAATAATACTGAATTTATAATGAATCAAAATACGAAAAATATTCAGAAAATTCGTATTTAGGGAAATAGGGGTTACAAAAGGGAAGACTCGGTCTACCGCCGTCTCCACGAGATGGAGAGACGTCGTGGCCGATTTGACAAAGAAGAGGAACAAAGGGCGAGGAATTTCCGCCCGAGCAGGCCTCCGTTCTCCCGGGCCATCATGGAAGCCCCGGTCCCGGAAAACATCAAGCCCCCTAACTTTGAGTCATACAACGGGGAGTCGGACCCCGCCGACCACATCGACAGTTTTAAAACACTCATGATGATCTGCCAGGCGTCGGATGCGCTCCTTTGCAAAACCTTTCCTGCCACGCTGAAGGGGCCTGCGAGAGAATGGTACTCTCGACTTGCCCTGGACTCCATCTTCTCGTTCGATCAGTTCGAAGGGCTCTTCCTTACTCATTTCGTGAGTAGCCGCCGGGCCGAGAAAACAAGTGTATCTTTGGTGACCCTCAACCAAAGAAAGGGTGAATGCCTAAGAGATTACGTTCGTTGCTTCACCGTCGAAGCCCGGTCTATTGCCTCCCTCAACCAATCAGTAGCCTCGGTGGCATTCGGGCACAACGTCACTAACGCCGACCTCAAGGCGTCCCTTTGCCAAGAAGCCTCCTTGGGACTTCTCAGAACCCTTGCTTAGGAGTGAGAAGTACATCCGAGCGGAAGAGGCTCTCAACCCCCCCCACTATCGAGGAATCATCTTCCGGGAACAAATGGAAGAATACGAGTGAAGAAGGGTCACAGAAACTCCAGAGGGACGACAATGGCCAACACCGCCCAACTCCTCATTTTGAGAAGTTCACCCCTCTCAATGCTAGTATATCTGCAGTTCTTATGGAGGTGGACAAGGAAGGACTACTCCGCGCTCCCACTAGAATGAATACCCCTGGCAAGAAAAGAAATAGGGATACGTGGTGCCACTTTCATAGGGACCACGGTCACGACATGGATGATTGTCGAGCTTTCAAAGAGGAGATCGAAGAACTCATACAGCGGAGACACCCGGACAAGTTCGTTCGAAGAGACGGGACCGACCTTCCACCCCGAGGAGCCTACAAGCGAACAGAGATGTCCGCCGAGTTCCAAGATTCCAAACCTGGGGCCGTCCTCCACCTCATCCAAGGAGGTCCAATGGGGGGAGAGCCTAACTCCTCCCAAGAGGCCTTCACCCTATCGTAGATGTAGGATCTCGGTTTTCAATAAGGCCGATGCTTGTAACTCGGCCAAAAGCATGTAATAATGGTTCGCCCTGTTGAAGCGGCCACTTAGTTTAATTCAATAAAACCCAGCTTCTTTCTATTGAAAATTATTGCACTTGCCTCACTTCTATCACTCTGAGTCACATCTACGACTCGTTAAATGGTAAGTTCGGAGTCCAGCTTGTCCTACAGGGCTGCTCCCACAACTTACTAAGCTCAAAAGACGAGTTTGGAGTCCAACACTTGGTTCGACATTGCTTTAGCCGCTTGCAAACAAGCAAGGGCAGCTCACCATTCGGAATTGCTCCTACAACTCGTTAACTCTCTTAACAAAAGTTTGGAGTCCAACACTTGGTTCGACGTTGCCTTAGCCGCTTGCAAACAAGTAAGTGTGGGGCTGCTCACCATTCGAAATTGCTCCCACAACTGTTGAACCTCTTCTAAACAAGTTCAGAGCTAAAACTCTCCTATAGAGTCGCTCTTCAAACTTGTCTCCCAAACGGATCTCTTCTAAAGCCAAGCTCTACGCTCCGCTCGCCTCCAGAACGGACCTCTTCACAACAAGTTTGGAGCACGACTCTCCCCTAGAGTTGCTCCTTAAACTTGTCTCCCAAACGGCTCTCTCCTAGAGCCAAGTTCTTCGCTCCACTTGCCTCCAGAACGGACCTCTTCACAACGAGTTCAGAGCACGACTTTTCCCTAGAGTTGCTCCTCAAACTTGTCTCCTAAACATCTCGCTTCTAGAGCCAAGCTCTTCGCTCTGCTCGCCTCCAGAACGGACCTCTTTACAATAAGTTCAGAGCATGACTCTCCCTAGAGCTGCTCCTTAAACTTGTCTCCCAAACGGCTCTCTCCTAGAGCCAAGCTCTTCACTCCGCTCGCCTCCAAAACGGACCTCTTCACAACGAGTTCGGAGCACGACTCTCCCATAAAGTTGCTCCTCAAACTTGTCTCCCAAACGGCTCTCTCCTAGAGCCAAGCTCTTCGCTCCGCTCGCCCCCAGAGTGGACCTCTTCTCAACAAGTTCGGAGCACGAATCTTCCCCTAGAGTTGCTCCTCATACTTCTCTTCCAAGAACGGACTTCCCCGAAATCCATGCAAAGCTCTTCTTAACTTTGTGAAGACGAAGATGTTGCGGGACTATCTTGACCTTGAAGAAGGATGATTCTCCAACTCATTTATGAAGATAACTTGTAGATCTTCGAGATAGCTTCGAAACAAGGGGTCACACGCCCCGATCCGACCTCCGTAGCACTAGGAACGTCGGTTACAATACAGCTACGCTGAAGCTCTCCTAGACTTCGGCAACGTGTGCTGAGTACTCTTGTCACCGATGTCCAAATGCGAGAAAAACTCTCCTAGACTTCGGCAACGTGTGCCGAGTACTCTTGTCACCGATGTCCAAATGCGAGAAGAACTCTCCCAGACTTCGGCAATGTGTGCCGATCACTCTTGCCACCAACGTCCAAATGCGAGAAAAAACTCTCATAGACTTCGGCAATGTGTGCCGAGCACTCTTGCCACCGACGTCCAAATGCGAGAAGAACTCTCCTAGACTTCGGCAACGTGTGCCAGCACTCTTGCCCTCGTCGTCCAAATGCAAGAAAAAACTCTCTTAGACTTCGGCAACGTGTGCCGAGCACTCTTGCCACCGACGTCCAAATGCGAGAAAAACTCTCCAAGACTTCGGCAACAAGTGTCGAGCACTCTTGCCACCGACATCCAAATGCGAGAAAAAACTCTCCTCGACTTCGGAAACAAGTGCCGAGCACTCTTGCCACCGAAGCACAAATTGGAGAAAAAATATGCCTCAAGAGCCGCACTCAAATCAAGATCAACGGTGGTGATTAAAGCAAAAAGAGAGAGTCGACGGTCAAACATTGACCAAGTCAAAGGTCAACTATTGACCGCCACGTGTCAAGCTACCGAAGTCCTCTCCTGGTCCGGAAATGCAATTCGAGCACTCCTGCCACCGACCCTGAAACGAGTGAAAAAATTATCAAAAAAGTCAACGGTCAATGTTGACCAAGTCAACGGTCAACCATTGACCGCCACATGTCAAGCCGCCGAAGTCTCTCCTGGTTCGGAAATGCAATCCAAGCACTCTTGCCACCGACTCTCAAATTGGAGAAAAAGTTCGTCTCAAAATTCTTGCTCAATCACGATCTGCGGCTCACATACAACCCAAAAAAAATTAGGGTTAACGGGTCGGGTTTGAACCCGTTATAGGCCCAAACCCGTCAACCCCCTTCTTCTCCACTTTCCCGCCAAAGACCCATCAGACCAAAGTCCCACCCTAGAGCTCTCTCCTTCGACAACCGTCACTGAACCCCTCCGTCGAGCACTGCCCTCGCTGTTCTTCTCCATCAACGAGCTCCTTATGCACTGTGTCGAGCTCTGAACTCTCCGCTATGGCCTCGCCTTCATCAAGCTCCGACGAGTCTCCCCCTAAAACGAGCTCCACCGAGCTCTCCTCTACCTCGATGAGCTCAAGCAACTGAGCTCCACGCCGAGCTCTTCCAATCGCCATGCTCCGAGTTCATCTCGACTGAGCTTCGAACCCAACATATCCTCCTTCAACGCCGAGCTCCTCCTCCATTGGCAAGTTCCACTATCACCACCAAGCTCCGAACCTCCTTCATCAAGACCTTCTTCATCGTCAAGCTCCACCTTGGTTTCGCCGAACCCATAGCCATCGAGCTCCGACTCTGAGCTCAAGCTTCCACTCTCGTCGAGCTCCAAGTCCTTCTCCTCGCTGCCAAGCACCTTCGTCGACTCCGAAACTCCACTTCGAGCTCTCCTTCATCAGCTCCAAGTCCTTCAACCTCGACACCACCATCACAGTTGAGCTCCTTCGCCAAAACACCATGAGCTCCTCTATTGCCGAACTCCACTTCACAAGCCCCGTAGTCAAGCTCATACCCTCGCCAAGCTCCATGCCACCTCAAAGAGCTCCAACCTCCGTCAAGCCGCCAAACTATCGAGCTCCTCTCCTCCTCCCCTCTGTCGCTGATGTCGCGAGGCTTGCCGCCTCGATCCGAGCATTCGTGGCACCGGAGTCCAAATGAAAGAAAAAAGCTTCCGTTGTCTCCGAGGACTGAGCTTCCAACCTATCACAGTCGAGCTCACCATCACACTCGTCCCGCTCGAAGCCTTCGCCGTCGAGCATTACTCTGAGCTCGAGCTCATTCCTCTGCCTACTCCACTATCGAGCTCACCAAGTCGACGAGCTTCCTTCCACCGCCTTTGAGAGAGCTCTGCCAAGCTCTACTCCTCTGTCGAGCTCGAGCTCGAAAGCTTCAAGCCCATCACCTCTGATGAGCCCCAATGTCGTGCCTCGTATCCTTCGCCTTCGCTAAGATCACCCTCCGCCGAAGCTCTGAGCTCCTTGTTGGACAAGGTCGGAGAGGAGGCAAGGTTGGAGGCGGGGTCGGATGTGAGGCCGGGGTCGAAGGCACTCGGTCGAAGAAGCGTCAAAGAAGAAGAGAAGAAGGAGGACGAAGGGCAGGAGAGAAATAAAAATAAAAAAATAATGGGGTTCGGGCATTGACTTAGTCAACGCGTGCCGACGAGTCGTGCCACCGACGTCAAAACATGCAAAAAATTGCCTTGCCGAAGACTTGTGCCATCGACCTCAAAATGAGGGGAAAATGGCCTCCTCCCGATGCGATCTCGCTTGATTGTGATCGACGCATAGGATCGCGCAACGTCATCAGGTATTAATTAATTAATTTATTTATTTATTTCATCGAATTAATTATTTAAAAATCCAAAAAAATATTTAAAAATCGGAAAAATTAATTAAAAAGTTCTAAAAATAATTATTAATTTAGAAAATAATTTTAAAATTCTGAAAATATAATTATTAAATTAGAATAATTAATTAATATTTTCAAAAATTAATTATTTAAATTCGAAAATTGAATAAAAAATTCAAAAAATTTAGGAAAATTGGGAAAAATCAAAAAAAAATCTAGAAAAATCTGAGAATAATTTTTGGGAATTTTACAAACACAAAAAAACACCGTTACACCTCGAGCAAGATCCAAACTCCCTTAAGAACTCCGATAAAATCCCGTACACCATTGGGGCAACAAAACTACTCCTCAAAGACTATAGAAATCAGTCTCCAGGAGTAGGGAGCTCATGATATGGCTAAAAATAGGATTAAATCGGGACCGTTCAAATTGGGCGCGAATCTTAAATCTCTAGGGGTAAAACGGTAATTTCACCTACAAACGGGTCTGAAATGGAAACTGGGTCCTTCTTCAGAGCCCAATAACCCGTAAACGGATCTGTCCTACTGGGTACGGATCCCAACCCATTACAAACCAGTTCAGAAGGATAAAGAAAAATTCAGATTCATAATTATCCCTAAGAGGTGGTTTTAACCACTTCTATCCATCCACACCGGAAAGTAGAGATTTGTTCTTATCTTGAAACAGATCTCTAAGGCGACTATAAATACTCCTCTCCCCCTACCATAACAAGATAATCAATATTTTTCTACATAAAGTTCTTTCATAATCTTCTTGATTATTGACAAGAGCGTCGGAGGGTGCGTCGCCGGGATCCACCCCGGTGTATCGCACTTTTTGCAGGTTCGTGGCAGTTGTAAGAAACAAGTCAACACGTTGGTAAAGGTCAACAGGTCAACAGGTTTGCCTAATTCGTTTTCTCAAGAATCCACAAATTCATCTGTTTACTCCCACACCAAAATCAGCAACAACAAATATTATGGATTATTGATCTACTGTTTTAGATGATATTTTTACTACAGATTATAGTAATTTACAGAGAGTTACATTTTGATTATAATAGATTTTAAATTGTGTTCTATGACTTTATTAAACGAAAGATATATGGTTTTCGAAGAAATTGATGTTTTGTGATATCCTACGATTTCAAAATACAATTTTCAGATATTTACTAGATTTAATACTTTATTTCAATTTTGGAATTTGTAAGTATATTAAAGGAATTTGGATTTGTTGATTTTAAAGAAGTTTTCTTAATGTGAGAGTATTGATAATGGAATTGAGAGTTTTAGATGAAAGATTTGGTGTTGATGGTTGAGTTGTGAGTCTATAGAGGGTGAGTGGGACCCTAGTCACCAGCAGTTGAGATTTTGTGGTTTGGCCAGTTGTGGTCTTGATGTTGATTAGTTGAGTTAAGTCCGGTAGGGTACACCAACTCTAGGAGATTTGTAATTAATTAAATAAACTTAATAAGTATAATGACAAACACTAGAATGGTGATATGATGGAATGAGGGAAAACATGAGTTATGGACTCCATGATGATCTGAGGAGTGAGATATTCTCCAGTATTCCGGGACGATGGCTGAAATAGGCCACAGAATAATCCACGTGAGTGGGATTGGTCTCCAGTATTCCAAGGACGAGAGCAATGCTCATGGTATGTTTGTGCAATGAGTGTTCTAGGATGACCTGCGGAGTGAGGCAATCCCTAGTTTTCCGAGATGATGGATGAAATAGGCCACATAATGATCCACGTGAGTGGGATTGGCCTCTAGTATTCCAAGGGCGAGAACCGATACTTGCAAAATGTCTAAATCTCGTAGAAGTCATTGTAGTAGAATAGGTGCATAACGAGGGATCTAACCCTATAAAGTGGAGAACGATAGTGGCTTGCACCGGACCTATGTAGTATGGAACACATAGAATCTGGCAAGTATGCATTAGAGAGTCATCATCCTGCATTTGTGTTTTTTTGCCTTGGTTTTATGCATGTGTGTTTTCTGTTTTCCTACACTTTACACTTAGTCTAGTTTCACTTGACGTTTTCATATTTTATTTATTGTTATTTCATATTCCTTTTGTTATTACTGTTGGTATGTATTGATTATGACATTATTCATTATGTTTTATTCATGTTGTATTTCTTTTGATGTCATTCACACCGTTATGGTTGACCCTTGTAGTTTTGGGGGTTAGGGTTATCTCTAACCTCATGTTTTATAGGTAGGTACCATTAGCTTGGGATTTGGATGCATATGGTAGAATGACATTGTGGCTTATGTAAATTGTAAAAGAATGTGTTGTAAGAGAAAGAATTGTAATTCAAGGTGTTTAATTTTCTGCTGTGCTTTGTAAAGAATTGGTGTAATAAAAGTTGAAAATTTTATCTGTGTTTTGGCTATGTTTACTATTACATTAAGGTTGATGCTGGAAATTGTGCCACGTATTTCTGAGATATTATATTGAAAATTCGGGGCGCTACAACAACAATATGGCCAATGTATTCGTCTAAAATCCTTTCTTGAAAAGTTTGCATCATAGTAATGATTGAAATAAAAATACTACTAGAAGCACAATCATAAGGTGTAGAAAACCTCAAAGTTGCGGTTTTAAAAGGTTCCAAAAATCTTAATAAAGATTCGGCAAAATACCATGATTGGGGAGTCATTTGAAAATTTTTCATATTTTTTGCAAGACAAAAATTGTTTATAATATCTTTGTATGGAGTAATAACATTTAGTAAATCGAAAGTAGAGTTCCATCGGTGGTTAACATCTTTATAAAATTTTCTAAATTGTATTCCCCTAGCTTTACACCATACTTTAAATTCTTGAAGCATTTGACCACTCAAAGCAATAAAATGTACACAATTTTTAATTGCAATTATATATGAATCGGCTACTTTCAATTCATCTTGTACACATAAATTTAAAATATGACACGCACATCTAACATGAAAAATTTTCTTATATGGAGGAGCTAATTGTGTTTCTAATGTACTAATTGAAGCATTATTGTTATAACCATTATCAAAACTAATGGTAAATTTTTATCACAAATATAATATAAATCAAAAACTTCTAAAATACGTGTTACAATAACTAGTCCATTATGGGGATACGGCAAAGCCGCAAGTGAGATGATTCTCTTTTGAATCATCCAATCACAATCAATTCAATGAAAAGTTAAGCCCATCATCGGAATTTCATTACAACCTTTCCAATAATCGGAAGTTAACGATACTCTAAAAGTTAAAGAATATAAGAGTGCAATTAAATCGTCTCTCATTTTGTTGTAAAGTTTAAAACAATCACAATTCAGTGTGTTTCTAGGAATTCTTCTACAATGTGGATTTAGTGCATTTTGGTTGAAAGACTCTACATTCTTACTCACGGAATAGAAAAAAGTTAGCTCATCCTTAATAACTAGTCGGGTCATTTCCCAACAAACAAGTTCGGGATCATAGGGTTGGCTATCTATTTGTCTGGTCCTAGGATTGATTTTGTATTGTCCATGTTGGTCTTGTACTAAATCTTTGTGTACATTTAAAATGTGTCGTTTAATTGTATATGTTCCCTCACCCTTCTTTCATTTTTAACTCTTGTCACAATATTTACAAATCTTCTGTCCTACACCCATATTATTCTCATTGGGGACATAGTCATAAAATCTGTGCTAATCACTTGTTTCTCCCCTAATTTTTGGACTACTAGTGGATTTGGTTTGTTGTGTTTGTATGTCAACATCATGCATTTCTTCTTTTATTTCGTGTGTAGGGATATCGTGAGTTCCTACCATAAGAATAAGTGTAAATTTGGGTTCAATTTGTGGGACTATTGGAGGTCGACGTGAAGTACCAGTAAAATCTTGTCCACTTTGGCTATGACTGCTATCTCATGATCTAGACCTGGTAATAGTGTATGTGAAAAAAAAAAGATTTCCAGTATTTTACTAGTATATGTGAAATAATAGAAAACAATCGAGGAGGTATATGTTAAAAAGTAAAATTTAAAAAAACAATAGGAGGGTTGAGAGAGAGAGAAAAGCGGAAAACCAACAAACAAGTATAATACAAAAAATTAGAACTACAACAAAATTCAAGACAATAGGAGGGTTGTGAAATTTTGATACCGAACTTCGAGGATAATCGAATATACAAATGAGAGAGAAAATAAAATTAGAGAGTAGTCGCTAATCCGGTAGTCGTTGAAACTTGAAGAGAGAGAGAGAGAGAGAGAGAGAGAGAGAGAGAGAGAGAGAGAGAGAGATTCTTTGTTGGAGGAGTTGAAGTAGACGTAGTTGAGAGTTGTATCTACACAATTCGATACGATTTTAAATTTTCACTTCTTTGTTGCTTGCTTCTTTGTTGAAAAATTGATTGAATTAAGATTGAATTGAGTAGTAGTAGTAGAGAGAGTAAGAGAGTAAGGTGTGGAAATTTTTAGATTGAATTAAGGGGAATTTATAGAGTGAAATTAAAAAAAAAATCAAATAAACAAAAAAAAAAACCAGCTACTGCCCTCTAACAGTCTAATGCTGCCGACCGTTCGATCAGCGGGTTGAACGTTTCGAACATTCGGGTCAAACAGGTCCAAACCCGCGGGTCGATCTGCGGGTTAGGGGGCGGGTTTGACTTGGTCAATGGGTTGAGCGGGTTGGGTTTGGGAATTTTACGACCCGGGTCAACCCGCGGGTTCGACCCGGACCCGAACCGCATAGTAGTGGGTCGGGTTCATCCCTATTCACACCTACAACTTTGTACCCTTTTGAAATTTCAATTAACACACATGTATTTTTCTTCTCTATGTCCCTGTGCTCATGGCTTCTGACGTATTTTTCTTCTCTATGACTTCAATCTTTGTGCTACTTTATTCCAATACAAGTAAATCACAATTTTTAATTAATATAGTTGATGAAGTAGTACTGGTTGAATGTGGAAACTGATGTAGGGTTTTAGGACTGATTGGAACCTGCTCTTTACTCTCCTCCCTTTCTTCTGCGAAGGGAATAACTACAACTTTTTTGTCTTCCTCCTTACAATCTATTTGGCTTGCTTCATGTGCAACGAGTTTTTTGTCTTGGCTACTTCATGTTCCACATCTTCTTCTGCCTCTCTTGCTTGTTGTGCATCATCTTCTTCCTTCTCCACTACTTCTCATTTCACATCTTGTAATGCACCAAAATATTTATTGATTAATATTTTTATATAGAAAGAAATAAGGGAGGTTTATGCTAAGTAGGAGTTTTAAGCAAAAGACAACTATATAGAGCTATTTTGTAAAAGAGGCTTAGAAAGGATATTTTGAAAATAAGCCCATGATCCCCCCCCCCCGGGGGGAATCTTTTCTTCCCTTATTTTCCTTTCTGCCTCTCGGGCGCCGCCACCGAAAGAAAAACAAAAACAAAAAGGAAGAACATAGTAGGAAAGGAGCTTAGAAGGAGATTAGTGGTTGACAATGTATTATATATTTCTATTATTAATTAGATTAAACATACAATTAATCTATTTAGTATTCTTATTATATCATGAATTTGTAGAAGAGATCTATAATTAATCTATACTTGTATTATTGTTATAAATAGTAGATTAACGTGTATACATATACCTTGAGATTTTGAATATGTTAACATTGTTAATTAGATTATAATTATTTTCTAATAGGAGAATTGGATTTGAGGAATCATTTGAAGAATCTATAGCCAATTCATTATTTCGCCCACCACTGCAAGTAATTGAATATGTATATCTCGTAGAATGTAATTTTATAAAATGCTTATTATTTTGTAATGTTGTTATATTGTGTGTATATCTAGGTTATTTTATGTGATGTAATGTGACGATGTGTAACTATTAAACTGAGATTAATGTATTGTTGTGTGTTTGTATGAATCTGAAAGTGTGATATATGAGTGTTGTTATCTGTATGTACATTGTGGATAGTAATATATGTGGAGTGCCGATTTAAATTATAACGTTATGCATTATTTTACATAGTTTGAGTAGGGATGTATGTACATGAGTGACCTTATGATGTTGTGAATATTAAGATTGTTATTTTAAGTTTTTACTATATTTATAGTTGTGTTATTCATGTGTCAGCATCCATGGTTGTATACTGGTATACGAGTCGGGAATCTAAGTAACCCATTTGGCTCTCAATGTGCCCACTCTATGAGTTGTTTGTTCCTACCACCAACTGTAGCGGCGTTTACCTTGTCAACTGGACTATAAGTGTTGACCAAATTGCACGTATTATTTATCCCGACCATGGACCGTAATGGCGTTTTAATTGTGCAATTTGTTTGTTCCTACCACGGACTGTAGTGGTGTTTACCTTGTCAACCGGACTATAAGTGTTGAATGCATTAAGAGATGAGCGTACCTAAATTTCCTTGTATTCTAGAATACTTGTATCTGATTATTTATGTAGTATGTGATGCGTAAATTATTAGACAAATACTGCACTAGGCATCCTGCATTGTTTGCTTGTGTATCACTTTAATTGTTGTTGCAATTATATGTAATAAGAGCTTTAGTTATAATCTAGATATTCTTGTTCTAATACTTGCAGTTATATGATTGTGCATTAACGTGTTTGATTGTTAATACGGTATTTTATGAATTACCGGCTACTTGTTAAATTTATTCAATTACTTCTGGGCACTCATGTAATATCCTAAACTTTTATTAATTGAGAAATTATTGATTTTACGTGTTGTGCACGTACAAATTCTTGTACATATTTTTCTTATAAAAAATTATCGCTTTTATAACATGAACAAACAATTACTTTTCTTTCTTTCTCTTTATTTTCTAAAAAAAGCCTATTTTAAAAGCCTAAACTTGTTTTTCTAATTTAAGCCCACCCTAATTAATTAAATGTTTTATTAATAATGCATGAGTCTAAAAGCCCACTATTTTGAAGCCTACAAATTAATTAACCTTTTAATTGTTATAACTTGTAGTGTAGACACTTTTAGTAAACAATAAATTATTTTATAATGTACAACTTATTAGGAGGGGGTACTAGATGAGGCACGCGCATGCACTAGTGTGTGCAATGCACACCCCATGGGTGGCCGGATTGTGGCATGGAGAGATGGAGGGAGTGGAGTTGTGTGAGGGGTGGTTATGTGATCATGGAAGTTACTACAACTTTCCATTTCATCTTGATCCTTGATCTCTAACTCCTTGATTAAATCCTAGCCATCTATTCACATCTCAAAAATGTATAAATACCCATAGTTTCTTCTCATTAGTACACTAGAAATTATTAAGAGAGAAAAAGATTAAAGTGAGAAAAGATTGAGAAGTAAAGTGAGTAAAAGATTGAGTGTGCATTTTGTGTGTGTGTCCCTTCAAGTAGAGGCCGGCCATTTCACCAAAGGAGCAAGGGAGGCTCGGGTTCCAATCGAGCACAAGGAGGAGACGAGTTGGCAACACAATTTAGGAGGAGAAGGCTACTTTCGTGCTTTCTAGGAGATTCTAGGAGCTTTTCACTTCGTTTTTCTCCAATAGGTGGGTGTTTCTCATGCTTCTAATCTAGATACCATGCTAGGAATTGATGATAGAATTACTAAGGGAAAACTAAGTGAAATTTGCCTCATGTTTGCTTATTTAGAAAAAGGATGGTAATTAAGAGAATGCTTGACAATTTGATTGCTAGTTATTAAATTGTGAATGAATGTGCTAAAATCTATCATGTTGCCATGCTATATGTTTTGAAATATACTTTATTGAGAAATTTGTGTTCATGAGATGAAAAAATTGATTAAATTTAATGCATCTTGTAAGTTGATTGTTTAAATTAAAGCAACACTAATGCAGAAAGATGGAAAGTTTGTGTTCTAAAATGTTGTAGGGTGTTAATAAGTAGAAGAACAAAGAAATAAAGTAGTTTTGTGGAAATCTAGAGTCTAATTTTGTAGAAATGTGATATGTTCTCAATGTCGAAATTATGGACATAGAACATGAAATAGGACTGAAAATGCATGTTTTATAAGGCAAATAATGATTATAAAAATACTGGTTTACTGTAATTTTATATAGTTTATAATCTGGAAAGTTTTGATTCAAAAAGAGAAGAAAAAGAACTAAAAACATTTTGAGAATTATGGAAAAAAAATATAGAAATGAACAGAGAACTATATCAAAAACTACCCAACTTATTTTGAGGCAATCTGGTCCCTTAGACCAAGTGGTTAAGTGTGCGGTGGCGTTTACTGTAGCCGTGTGCTGACCTCTGAGGTCTCGGTTTCGATACTGGGCGAGAGCCTTTTACTTTTTTTTTTTTTTTTTCAAAAATCCCGAGTACCCGAAAGTCGATTCATATGGATAATTATCCATCTCTTTATCGCCTTAGAGGCTTTGGCTTTGTGGTTAGCGGGGGCACCACAGTGCGGACACTGTAGTGCCACGTGGCTTGGCGTCGTGAGTTCGAATCCAGATGTGGAGGTTTCAGATTAAAAACTGATTTTTTTGGGAATTTAAATTTTTTTTTGAGTTTTTAATGAAATAATAATTTAGAAAAAATACAGGAAAATTCCTGAAAATATGTAGATTTCATGGGATAATTTTCTACAACTTTTGGTGTAATGGAATTGAAAAATTGAGACTATTTTGCATGAAATGACTTGTTTTAATTATTAAATTAAATTGCCTTTTACATAAGAAAAAATATACATATAAATGAGTTGTTTAAAGGAGTTTAAAATGATATTTAGTAATGGAAAAATTGAAAGTGTGAATTGTGGAATTAATCGAAAATGTGAATTGTGAAATTAGTATTGGTTAAAATGAGAATAAGAGAATTATGTAGAAAGAATAAATTATTGAATGTGACAAGTTAGAAAAATGAATTCTTTTTGTTTATGCATGAGATTGTACATGAAATCGAAATTGAATGTCATGATGAGTTATGAAAGATCTTATGAATATGAATACACAAATATTATGAACATGAAATGAGAATTGTGTTAATCATGAAAGAGACTTTATGAGTATGAAAAACTCGATGTTGTGATTATGAGTCGAAATTGAGAACTATGGTATAACTAAGCCTCATACCGGCAATGAAAGAAATGTTGAGATGATATTTGAAATGAAAAGACCAAGATTAGGTCATGTTAAATGAATGAATAAGACCGGTATAGTGGGAGTGCTAACCCTAAGGGATTGATTTTGTTCATGATTCAATTAAATTAAGGATTAAATACATAGTGAAGATGAGATGAAAGTAAGAGAAAAACATGAGTATGAGGGCCATTGGATTGGCAGCGTGAGAGTATTCACAGGATGTCCCATGATGCGTTATGAGTAGGACGTGGATACTGCTCCAGAGTACTGTTCCAGTGGCGATGCTTATGAGATGATCTAGTGACTACGGGTGGTGCCATGTCTGTGGTAAGAGTGAAGTCACCACAGGATGCCTGCATGATGAGTCATGTGTCAGTGCGTTGGGTTCTCTCCAGGGCGTCTAGACGTGGACTCGTAACTCATAGAACACCTAGGATACTTATCGTAGTTACAGTAGTAGATTAAGTCATGGTGAGGGATTGAACCCTACAAGATGAAAAACGATTAAGGACTTGCCCTCGGACCTCTGTAGTATGTGCTACATAGACTCTGAACAAGCGTGCAGTAGTGTCATGTAAAATAAATAATTGCATTAAGGACTGAGTGAACATTCACAACACAACATCAATAGGCTAGTCCCCTTAGCTTTGTTTGTGATCAAGTTTGTGATTGTTTAAGTATTTGAGAATCGTTATACTGTTTCCGGCATAGAGAGAATGACCGTGTATAATATTTCATCGGTTGTAAGCAACTGACGTGCCCACAGTTTCTATACAGGATAAAGTATATGAAAAAGACTAAGGAGGAATTGATGCGTAAAGAATTATTCAAGTGTTGTACATTTTATCCTTGTAAGTGTTGTAAAATTGCTTCCACTGTACAAGTGTAAATGTAAATGTAACTCTGATGTGAAGTAAAGTTTTAAATTACTTGTAAAATTGTATGAAGTGAAGTGTAAAGATCCTGTGGAACTTCGAATCCGGTCTTATTTGGAATTTGGGGTGTTAGAACTAAGCTCATTTGTTGTTAATAATTTTTTTCTTCAGATTTGTGCATCAAGATCAGGTGCTTGAAGAGAATATAGGATCTGAAAGTTTATGTCTTTTGGGAGTAAGTTTTAATAGAGAGCTTTTAAAGCTGATAAATTGTATTTCTAAAATTGTTTTAAATGATTTTATTGAAGTTATAAGGAGACTCATTTCTTAAAGAATCTTAGTTATTTTCTTTTGTAATTAATTAAATACTTTTGTTAGCCATTGAGCTACTTTCTATTGATGAATTTTATCGGCATGTTATTTGATTAGTATTATATAGTTGAAATTGTCGTCCTTGGTTTGGGGGCGTTACACATCTTTACACAAATTTTCATATTTTGTCTCTTCCTTATCATTTTCTTCCTTTACCTTTTCTATTTCATCATTTCTTTCAAAGTTTTCATCTTTTTCAATTACTTTCTTCTCTCAATCTCATTCGACTGTCTTACATTCAGTCTCTGCAACAACTATATATTTTTCAAGAGTTTTCACTTATTCAAACTCATTATCTTCACATTGATAATTTTCTTCCTCATCATCATCATATTCATATTCAAAATTAATATCGTAGTAGCATTAAAATAATATTTGGTATGGGAAAAAATCATACCTTTATTGTATACTGTGAGTTCCTCAAGTTTCTCCCAAGCTTGTGTTAGAGACTTCAACCCTTCACCTAACTTCAAAACTTTAGAGTGCACCCTCTCTTGGGGGATTTCTAATACATGTTCTACTTTTCTTTCTTCGAGCCTTCGAGCCCTTGGAGTACTTCCAATATCTATCTTCATCTTCATAAACTGCTCCCCAAAGCTATGAATTTCAAGATAACATTTTGTCATGATGCTCCATCTTAAGTAATTTGATAAATTCAACATCTCCAACCAAATGTCTTCTATGACTCTTGCATTGATCACATGATATTCTTACTATGAATTTTGCACAACGAACGCGATCTTCTAGCTCTGATCTTCTCACTCGGATCTGTTGATCTGTTGACTCTTGTTGACTTCTAGTTTGGTGTGCACAAAACGTGTCTATAAATACTAATAAGTTTGAATCGAGTTATTCAGATTTTCAGGATCAAAAAATATCCATAAGAGAGATTCAAGAATATTCAAAGAAGGAAAGTAATAAAGAAAGATTAAAAAATCAAGCAAAAGAAGAAGATATTCAAAAAGAAAGAATTGATTGATTAATATCCAAGAAAGCCATCAAGACCAGCTGCTATCATTCCATATTTGTGAGATTTAAATCTGTAAAATTGATTGATTGATTGATTAGTTCGTTTGGTAAAATATAAAGTGGATTCGGCATGAACAACGCGATACTGATCGACCGCACCTATGAAAAGGTCGACTGCATCACAGTCGACTGCAACTTTCAGTTACGTAAGAAGCAGTCGACCTTTCATCTCTCTACTTTACGTCAGAGAGCTGAACGGTCGACTGCACCAAGATTGCGGTCGACCGCACTTTGCACTGTTCACATTTTCAGAATGTATCGTTTCCATTTTTGATCGATACACTTTCCAATCTATTTAATTGGCTGAACCCACTGAGTATTCTTCACCAATTACTCCTGAGAAAAATCTTCTGAACTAATTTTTCAACAATCAATACGAGTGTGTGTGATAATTTTTGTATTCTTCAGTCAGGATCGTTTACGATCTTGAGTTTTTCTTTTCTTCCACTTCGGTGAGATTGACGGAACTTGTGTTAGAAGTCCTGTGGGTGTAATAGGTCTCTCGGCCTGAATCCGAGAATCACTGTACAAGGGTTTTGAGTATAGTGGAACGCTTGTGGCGGAGAATTGCTACAAGTAGGAGGTGTGGACGTAGACCTAGGGGCGCGAACCACGTTATATCGCTGCGTTACTTGAGTTATCTGCGTTTGCTCTCCTTAACTCTTTTATTTACTCTGCACTTTATTTTAATTAATTTTTTTAATTCCGCACAATCACCCTATTCACCCCCCCTAGGGTGATTAACAGGATCTTCTACCTCTGATAGATCTTCTCGCTTTGATACCACTATTGGTACTTTTCAAAATACCCATTTTTTCGATCTATCAAACTAAAAAATATGGAGCAATAGACTACTCAATATGAAGCCATAAAAAAACTCAAACTTTATTAACTTTCACAATCTTTGTCTTATTAATCTACTTCTACTTAATTATATAACTCATGCTAGCCTTTATATAGGCTGCTACCAAATTTAGAATTCAACCCCAATTCATACTCTTATAAAACTAACTGATGATTATCAAAATCCATAGTTATCTTAACTAACTACTAACTTAGACTTTAAAACTATCAAACTCTTAATTAAATCAAAACTCCTGTTTAATCATTATCTAGTTAAACTAGATTTGAATTACTATTTTCAATACCCCACACTGTGGTTTTAGACATTATTGAAAGGTGAGATGTTCTTGGTGGATTTTATGCTTCAGTGGGTTCCTACAATGAGGTCCAATGGATGGGTATCAAATGATCTACGCTCCTAGCCATGTGCAAGAGCTCTTGATCAAATGGGTTACAGTGCTTGAAGGATCTATTAAACTCAACTTAGATGGGTCCTTAGAGGGGAATAACGCCGACTAAGGTTTTGTCTATCGAGATTGGTATGGTAGACCGTTCTCATGAGGGTTCTTATTGAGGGAGACTCGCAGATCGTTATCGATCAAATCCGTTCAAGATTTGGTCACGACCTCATTTATCATAATTTATTACTCATGCTTAATTGGTATGAATATTTGTGGGATACAACATATTTATCGAGAGGAAAATATGTGTGCTGGGGATGTAGTAGTGGTCAAAGTTTTCTGTGGTTAACATCTCCGACCCTGAGATTCTTGTTTTGGCTGAGGAAAATGCTAGAGGGGTCTCTTGATTGAGGGATGCTCATGTTCTTTAATAGTTTTTAATTATCTTGTCTAGCAAAGAAAATATATCTAGCACTCTATCTTGCATTTTTTGTGTGTGCGCTAATTCAACACACTCAATCTTGGTATCGTACATGCTAGAGAACGCGAAATCCTCACACAGCGCGAAATCCTCAACACTTCTAATGTGAGAGTTGTTTTCGAATGAGGTGGGTCCAATATTGCTCCTCATAGAATAAGCTAAATCATGTATCCAATCTAAATGCTTTGGTTTCTGGAATGTAACCTCCCTCCCCCCAACTCTATGCAGGGTACTAGAGATGGAGGGAAAGTTTGATTATTTTATCTAATAAAATAGCCAAGGCTAATTCCCACAAAAAAGAAAGGTTTAAACACTACTAAAGTTTTTAAAGACTTGACTTGGGATAATATATGATGGTTTTCTGGATTATATCGATCATGGGCTAAACATATCCTTGAAATGTATAAGATACTCGTTGTAGGCTTGTAGCTTGGATTAAGGCTCTCAGAAAAGCTTGAGGCTCAACTTAAATTGTTGGAAGCTCTGTAAAACCCTGGGCTTAGGATTTATGATTTATTAACAGGCTCAGAAATTATAACTGTGGGCATTACAAACTCATTTGTGCCATCGCTAAACTAATCGATTCAGAAGGAATAATTTGATCAACATATCACAATTTCTTGTCTGCTCTTGTTGGCCATCAAATTCACAAATCCTTCTCTAAGAATGTGAGATATTCTGCAATCTGCATAGTGAAATGCATCTAATACATCGCAGACCAGAAGTTAAAAATCCATGACCTGAAAAAGCTTTGTTAGGAACAAATCGTTGTCTCACTTTCCATTCTCAGTGTGTAATATTCTTCAGAACAGCAATCCCCATATCCTTTGCCCATGAAGTACCGACCCCCCGTGAAGGCGTGAGGTGTTGGAAACTTATTTGAAGCTTTTCTAGAGTAATCAAGCAGCAGGCTTGTCACACCATTGAAGCTTAATTATTACACAACAAGTTAACTGGGACAAGTCTTCAATCAGCAAGCAAACATTGGGGGGAACAATTTTTTGCATGTTTTTAGAATCCCATCTCCAATTGACCAGAAGTTCCCGCACATACATATCACTGAGTTCTACTCTTATAAACAGGCAATGAAATTAGTTTCTTTCATAACATCTTTAAGTAAATGATCAATACTCTGTTGTGTGTATGTGTAATGCTCCGAATTCCAAACATGTGTAATTCGTAGCATAAACAGGATCTTTCACTTCAATTCGTACAAAAACAGCGGAAATAAATAAGTACAACACATCATATGATAATGGAAGTTCTTCAATCTTATGACAACCCATCACAGTGACTTCAAGTCCATGCCAAATCCAATCCTGCAGCTAGAAAACGGTGGGCATGTCAGTTGCATACAACTGACGCAATGCTATAATAAAGTGATTTTACCATCTTACAAATCACAAACTTGAATGCACAAAATAGAAAATATGGCTATCCTAAACATGTCGGTGTATGATATGAACTTAATGCCTAATGCAAACATTCACACTTAAGATGACACTACTGCACACTTGTTCGGATTCTATGCATCCCATACTACATAGGTCCGAGGGCAAACCCTTATCATACTCCTCATTATAGGGTTCAATCTCTCGTTATGCAAATTTTCACCCGTGACTAGCATAAGATTTAGATAATTTCGAAGATGAGTCCCGATAATTTTCACCCGTGACTAGATAAATTTTCACCTGTGAGTGTTAAGCTCACGTCCTGATAATTCTGAAGATGAATCCCACACCGCAGATGAGCTAGGGACACTCCCAATCACATCTCCATAATTCCGGGGATCCAATTTCATACCGCAAGCTATGACGCCTCAATAGTCACCAAAACACCTCATGAGTGTCGCATCAATCTCGATAATTCCAGAGAAAAATCCTACACCGCAAATGAGCTTGGGGACACTCTCAATCACATCTCGATAATTTTGGCGGGACAGTCTCACACCGCAGACCAACTGTGGCCCTCATACTCATGTTTGCCCTTATTTCATCACATCCCCAATCTAGTGAATGTCGTTAGGTTTAATTATAATCATTACGAACTAGAGCTAGCTTACCCAACCAGACTTAAATCAACACAAGGAAAATTATTAGCCAACACTGGCTACTTGTCAATTTTTATTTTTCACAACTTGCACTACGGGTCTCGCTTAGCCTCTAGATTCCAACATCTCAAAATGAGATCATATGGGTTATCTTAACCTCAAATACACAATTTCTCATTCATAGTTCATTCGATTTGTTCATACATTCACTTTAAATTGTCAAATTCAAAATATATCTTCTTATTCTCTTATCATGCATCTCAAAAGCATTTCAACTTTGATGGAAACCTTACAAATGTCATATGTTTATTTTTCCCAAATACATTCTTTGTTTGTCTCTTAGTTTGTCATATAACTCATTTTCCATAAATTCTAAGGTGAAATTCCCTTTCATAAGATGCACAAATTGTAGTATTTTAATCTTTCATCACAAAATAAAATGTTACCAAATTTATTTCTAAAAAAATAAAATAAAATAATGTACAATAAAATTTCCATCCAAATGAATCTCCCAAATTTATATTTGATTGTCATAATTCTTCTAAAGTTAGCTCATTCTAACATAGAAATTTAATTTTTCTTAAAAGAATCCAAAATAACCATCTAAGCTTACTAATCAATTTGTAGTGGGATTTTATCCTCAAATAAATTCTAAATTTGTACATAAATACTCTCAAAATATTTCATTAATATTCTAGTATAATTTATAATTTATCTTTAGTTGAGTTCTATGCAAAATGTAGCTAATAGAATTTAAAAAAAGGATTAAAAAAATGCCACTGTCTTGGCTTGAACCAGAACCAACAACAACCCAACCCGCAACCTAAACCAATTGACCAACTTGGTTGTGAGTTAAACGGTTACAAAAGTTGTTATATACTTGAACACCAGTAATTATATTAACTCAAAAATTTCGATAACTAAATTGTTATGCATTTCTTTACAATTTCAGAATAAAATACTTCTAAGATTCGTGTATTTGTATAAAATGAAAATATATCAAAATTTATTCATGAAGAGCATAGAAATTTTTATTTTAAATTGTATAAACCACTCATAGTCTTATACTTTAAAAGGAATAATTGTTCCCCACACAACTAGAATTTTTGCAGAGTATTTATTTTTATACTACTAAGATGCACACAAGAAATCAATCTCATGAGTTTAATGTATGAAATTCCACTAGATAAAATTTCTACAAAAACTCCTACACATACACATATTAAATTTATCATATACTACGCAATCATAATTTAAATATGCACAAATTAAAGTTCTAGAGAAACTATTTCACCTGCACCAATCAATTCATCTCTCTATATACACATTTTTTTATTTAAACAAGCACAATTTCTACATACTAGAAGATCATGAAGACACCCACCTCAAAAGATACCTCCTAATGGTTGAACCCCTTAGTAAACAGCTCAAAAAACTCCCTAAAAGCAAATCCCGCAAGCCTTATTGCAAAATCCCGAAAGCTAAAATAGCAACTCTGTCACGCCCCGCTTTCCGGAATACGGGAACACAGGCACGTAACTGAGGCCCAGCGAATGATATAAGTACGCCAACTCATATCATCCATAAGCTGTACCAGTCTTAACTCAAAAATATAAGAAAAATTAATCACAACCATGCAGGAAACATGATCACATAAACGAGAATGAAATTCAATAACCAAATCTGGCATATAAGAACTTACCAAATAGCTCGAGGAACTCCTGCTCCAATCATAGAAGAACTGTTCACCAATGCCTTCTGAAAATTCTCCTTATTCACCTGTACTTGATCATCTAAAAAGAAATAATAATTTGTCCTTAGAGCAAGTCGTGGACATGCAAGTGGAGAAACAGAGAAACAATGGCAAAAGTGGTATAGCAATGAATTCAATAACGATGAAGTCAATAGTGTTGAACAGTGTAAAAGAGATAACAGTATAATATGCAATAACCATAATTTATCACGATAATGATAAAAAAAAATATCAATAATGGCAATAGTAACGATAACACTGTTCAATAAGATAACAGTATGCAATGATAATGTGATGAGAGCCTTAGGTCTATTATTCATTTTTAATCCTAGCTAATGCACGTACTACTGTGTCCCATGTGTGCCGTACCACAGGTTCGATGCATACAATCAATTTTGTTTAGACTAAGGTGGTAGATTCTATAGTTCATGTACTCGGGAACAATATTCAATAATGACCGATGACCGAATCAATCGAGATACTGAAGTCAGTAATCTGCAATTAACCGATGACCGATATAACCAACAACCAATAACCGATATACCGATAATTAGGAAAACACGGGCCCCTCTTCCGAGTACAGTCGCTATGTCATCAACTACCCTAATCAACCCTTAACCTCGGCTTGATTTACTTTCTTTATTCAATTATCATACAATAATGCGATTAATAAGGGACACTAATAAAGGTGACAAAATAGCCTTAAGAACATGCAATATTCTATATAAAATTTAATACACTAAAATAACATTATAGGTATAGTTATATATTATTAAACATAAGAACCCAATTCTGGACAGCATTAGGTTGCTGTACCAAAATCAGAATTTCCGTCGCTACAGGACATCAAAAGTGGATCCGTTAGGTGGTCTAGAAACTAGACTCCTTCCCGGTTCCAACGCATACTTAAAGTTTATATTCCGACAACGATAGCTAGGCAAAATTCAGTAATCTTTATAGATTTTAGTTTCTGGCTGGGTATCAGTGTTGTCTAATTTCAGTTATAAAGGCAGTAAATAATCATTACAAAAATCAGTAAAAATAATTTTTAACACCGTAAGCATGTTATCTACAAATCTGGAATTTATCTTGGCCATATTTGATCATTAGTCCACTTAATTTATTACCCTAACATGGTATGTATATGAATCTGAATTTACAGCGCAGCTGTAGCAAATGGGTCATAACTCGGGCGATATAAATCGGAATTCAAAAATTCCGGAGGCTGTTGACATCTAGACACTTAGGGATACGTTTCATTTTCAGGAAGTTTCTAATTTTAATGAAGTTATCTAGGTCTAAACAGCACAATAAGATTCAGGTTGGTGTAAATTCCAGAATAGTCAACATGTCCATTTCGAATAAAACGGTTAAAAGTTAAGAATGATAAATTGGAGTTTAATAATCATAATAACAGCGAACCAATCCTATGTGAACATGGTATTAAGTTCAATGATGTCCATAATTCTACTAATTACAATTCAACTAATTTATCAATAGCAATTACATAAACAATCAACACTAATATACAATCTACAATAGTTATTTTTAATGTCATAGTATGAAATGTGATAATGATTTCCTACTCTCATATTCAATAACTATAGCTACATGGGTGTATGTAAAATCCCTATACATTAGAGGCAAAAAGAAGGCACGAAGTCGAGATTACCACTTGGATTTGCTCGTGTAAATCCGTGGCATCTCAACGATAGATACAATAACATTTTACGATATTCAATAGGATCCACTTGCGGAATTCAATAAAAATATCGAATATGATACAATAAATATTCGATAAGAAATGACTTGCCTTTTTGACGAAGAATCCGAACACGAACCAATACGGGATGCAAATCCCGAGAGATGAGGCACTAGCACGGACACGTGCACGTACGGGACACGTACAAACACCCACACAAGGTTGGATCCGGAGCGGATATTGATGGAAGATCAAGATCAGGACGATCGGGCGGCTGGATCTGCTTAGATCTGGGCTGAGGATCACGATCGGGTGGACGGCCGAGATCTGATCTGGCTGAAAAGATCAGATCTTGATCAAATCGACGGCTGAGATTCAATCTCCCACTCTCCTTCTTCCCTCCTGCTTCTTCTTCCTTCTTCTTCTTCCTTCTTTAAATGAAACAGAGAACGAGCGAGGGAGTAGCACCGGCGAGTGCTGGCTGCCAGGCTGCACGAGGCTGACGACAAGGCGCGCCGGCAGCGATGGTGAGGGCTACCGGGCGCGCATAGGGGACTACAGGGTTACCGCGGCGATTGTTGCTGCTGGCCACACGGCGGAGGAGAGGCACTGCAGTCCCATGTGGCGCGACCGGGATGACGCGAGGGAACGCTGGCACGGGACGGGGAGAGGGCGTCGGGGTGCACTGTGGTGGCGCAGTGCGGTCACTGGGGCTGGCATCGGCTGCTTCTCTGACTGTCGAGGGGCATCGGGCTGTCGTCGCGGAGTTGCGAAGGTGGCGATGCCGCTGGGCGGCGCGTCGACCAGGGGGAGCACAAGGTGGCGGCCAGGGGTGTCGACGTGGTTGTTGACGTGAGGGGAGGCACCGGGAGGAGAAGGAAGAGGAGATCGGGAATGGGTTTGAGGGAGAGAGAGCGGGATGAAGATGAGAAGGGTAGGCGGCTGTTTGGTTGTTTTTGTTTGTTTGTTTTTTGAACAGAAGGAGAGAGAGATATATATATTAAAATATAATAAAAGGAATATAATAATAAGGATGGGAGAGATTTTAGGGAGGAGGTTACGGGGTCAAATAGCTGATTGAGTGGAGAAGAATTAGAGGCAATTAAGATTGTTATAACTGCTAGGTTAATGGGGAGAGATTAAATTTGGGGATTACAGGAGGTAGGAGAGATTAGGGGAGTTTTAGGAAAAATTGTTGATCTGGTCAACAAGAAAGTTTGGGTTTGGGCTAGTGGTTCAAGACCCAATAGAGGATGGGCTTGGTCCATGGGCTCAAGACAAATTTAATTATTTAAATATAGAATTGGGCTCAAAATAATAATTAGACCATTGGGTTTAATTTAAATTTACTGGGCTTATAATAAAAATTGGGTTCCAAAATATTTCACTTATTAAAATAGTTGAGTAATCAAATATTGGGCTTCACAAAATAGTTTGAATATCATATTAAATTAGAAGAGAATAGTTTAATTTAAAATACGGTAAAATACTTGAAAATACAAATTAACGGAAACAGGGGTTACAAACTCCTTTCTCTTGACTCTATCTCTTTTTTTAGTATTTGTTTTGTGTTAATTTGGGGTTAGAATAGGGGGTATTTATATGAGAACTTAGGGAGTAGTTTTAGCAACCAACCATCCACCAACCCATTCACACACCCACTCACACACTCACCCCACTCACTCACCCCACTCTCTCCTATATGTAGCCATTTTTGAAAGAGTGCACATTGTATGTATGCACGTTTGCATGTGTGCACGTGTTTTGTACACTTTTCATTCTACTCTTATTTTATTATTTTATTTCATTTAAAACCATCTTCTATAATAAATAATTATATTAACTTTCTTAACAAAAATTTAGTATAACTTTCATAAATTAATCTTAAATTTTAGTGCACAACTTTTGTAATAAAAATAACGTAATTTGCACGTGTATAGAAGAAAAAGCACGTGTAGCAAAAATATTTAAAAAGGAATATTTCACCTAAAAATAGTTTAAAATAATAAAAATAAAAATAAACATGCACACTTCATAAATTTTAATTTTGATAATGATACAACAAACACGTGCACTGTAAACACGTGCATTGCACGTATCAATAAGTATATAAATACAAAAATAGATTTGAGCAACAAAAAAATATTTACAAACAATCGAGATATAACATACGTAAAATATTTATATTGATAATGTTATGGATATTTCTCGTAACGGTAAGATATACATAATCAACACGTGCATTGAAAGCACGTGCAATACATGTAAAAGCATAAAGATTAAGATTAATATTTGAGTTAGCTCAAAATAGGATAAAAATGAATTTTGAGAAAACGGAAAATGTGTAAATAATTGAAATACAGAAATACGTAGGACATTTATATTAAAATACATTACGGATATTACTCGTAACAGTACAAAATACATGTGTGTAACAGCCATTGGCAAAATTATCATAACTCAATTTTGCGGGATGTTACAGTATGTCGTGCATGCTAGGTTCAATGTGGACAGAATAGAGCAAAGCGAGAAGAGGTTTCAAGCAAAGACGGAGACAAGAAAGACCTGCAGACTGGCTGTGAGGTATTGACAGTCGACTGCAACCAAGCAGTAAGCGCTTGACTCCAGTGCAATTAACCGCAAGTGATTAGCCAATAGAAATTGGGCTGATTCTTGGTGATATATTTGAGCCCACTTTATTCATCAAGTTATATCGTACGACTTCTATCGTGTGGCTTGCTCTTCAGGGTATATCGGACGATGAAGGATCAAGACTATAAACTAGGGTTTCTCTAGATCTCTATATAACAATGTAATGGCCTCCATTGAAAGGTGCGTCAGTACTTCATCTGAAAGTTTTCTCTATTGTAAATAATAGAGTATCTTCCAGTGAGGCTTGAAAGATAGATAGCTTCTTTGTGGGGGTATTGTAACTTTTGTATCTTCTATAGTCGAATAGTATCTGAGTTATTTCTCCCCTGGATTAGGTTCAATGAACCGGGAAAAAATTGTGTGCTTGTGTATTTGGATTGGTCTACATTGCTTGATTGTTCTTTATGATCGTTTGTCGCCTCTCGTTATATTAGTTTTTGTTTTGTCCCGAGATTTGGTATAAAGTATGGTATCAGAGCAAAGGTTGCGCGAGTTCCTTGTTAAAGATGACAGATCATGGTTTTTCGAAGATCAAGCAGTTCAATGGTAAGATAAACTTTAATCTGTGGAAGGTGGACATATACGAGGTATTGGTTCAATAAGGCTTGCATCTTCCCCTAGAAGGAGATAAATGGAAGCCAACCAGCACGAAGTAGGAGAAGTGGGATGAAATTTGTTTAAAAGCCTCGAGTTTAATCCGGTTGTCATTGAAGAACAATGCCAATTGTAACTTCCTTGAGGAGACAAGCATCGCGAATATGTGGGCGAGACTCATAATTAACTGTTCGGGAGTGTCGTTACTGGATCGGATGTATTGGAAGATAAAACTATTTTGTTTCGAAAAAAGTAAGGCATTGCTTTTCATGATCATATAGTGGAATTCGATAAGGTGTTATTCAATGTAGACAATAAACGTAGATGATCTAAGCGAAGAGGATAAAACTTTCAACTTGATATATTCATCACCAGATTCATACGAGCATTTGATAACCACCATGCTACATGGGAAATCTACCAATAACAAGCTTTCAGTGGCCGGTGTGATCAAGGGCTTGAAGGATGATGAATTTAGGAAGAAAACTCAATCAGAGTCTACTTCTTTGAGTTTCATGACAGTGGAGGGAACTTCAATTGGAAGAGATAGTGTATGTAATGATGGGGTTTGTCGCCACCATCACAGAGGGATTGAGTATTACAAGAGGAATTATCACAAACTGTTGAATCAAAAGGGTGATGACATAGTTAGTGCCGCTGATTCAGGTGATAACTTAGACTTTTTTTTTTCCTTCAAGTTCTAAAGATGTGGATTCTAACTGGTTTCTTCATCGGATTGTTCTTCTCATATTTTCTCCGAAAGAGAGATATTTTCTACTTAGGTTCAGGGAACAACTGAGTTAGAGATGCCAAATAATTAGGGGTTCACATTGAAGAAGGTCATGCATGTTTCTTTGTTGAAACATAATCTAATATCCTTAGGAACTCTGGAAGCACGTTGTTGCAGATACACAACTCGAGATGGAGTTCTATCAGTTTGAGAAGGTCATTATAAGGTGATGAAGGGAAAAAGGCGTGTTCAGCACAACTTCTACAAACTTCGTAGAAATGGGAAACCCTGCGCAAATGTTTCTAAGCCCAGTGTTCCTAAAGTATCTAGTTTGCCACCACTAGAATCACCGAAGAGATTACGACGTTCGAATATCATCGATAGGTGGAGGATGCCTCGAGGCAGGTGGAGTTCGTGCGAAGGGTGGCGCCTTCGTGTTGATGGCTACTAGGGTATGCCTTTAAGGGGGCATATGATTGGAGAAATAACATATGGATGTAAATTCGATCAGCAGAAGAAGCCACTGGATCGCTTTGTTTATGAAAGGATAAAAGGAAGAGTCTAACGGCAGTTAATCACATAGGTGTGGAAGCACGTGTATGCAATCCAAGGTGAAGATTGTTGGGTGTATGTCTTGCATATTATGTTTGATGTGAAGGGAAAAGAGCGAAGCGAGAAAAAGTTCGAAGCAAAAATGGAGACAAGAAAGAACTGTAGGCTGGCTGGGAAAGTGTTGAGCTAGTCGACCGCAAGTGATCAGCCGGTAGATATTGGGCTGATTCTTAGGAATCTGTTTGAGCCCACTTTCTTCTCCAAGTTAGATTCTACGGCTCCTATAGTTTGTTTTACTCTTCAGGGTATATTGGACAGTGAAGGATCAAGACTACAACCTAGAGTTTCTCTAGATTTATATACAATAGTGTAATGGCTTCTGTTGAGAGGTGTGCCGAAACTTCATCTGTGATTTTTTTCTATTGTGAACATCAGAGTATCTTCTAGTGATGCTTAAGAGATAGATAGGTTCTTGGTGAGGGTATTGTAACTCTTGTATCTTCTCTAGTTAAATAATATCTCGGTTATTTATCCCCCGGATTAGGTTCACCGGATCGGGACAAAATTATGTATTTGTGTGTTTGATTTGGTCTACGTTGTTGGGTTATTTGTTGTGATCGGTTGTTGTCTCTCACTTTATTCTTACATACTCCACTCCTGAGATAATAGAAGAATTCTTATAAACTTTTAGAATTTCAGTAAGCTAGTACCTCATAGAGACAATCAATTAAAACTAGCTAAAGCTCCATCTGCAAAATCTTATTACACAGTTACAATGAGCGCCTATACTGCAATCAATGTAGAGTAAGAATAAATTCCCAAAATAAAAGCACAGTCCACTCGATAAAAACAAATAGCAGTAAAAGAATACAAATTACAGTCTCAAATGTGAAAAAAGTTCACAAACCAAAAGATGGTAATTGAACCCGATATTTATTTAGTCATTGTTCCTGATTATAAGAACCTATGTCATCATATTTCACAAAAAAGATTGATTACTAAAGTAGAAAGTTATTATTTATTGATTCATACTATTAGATGATAAATTAGTTTAGTCCCACATTGAATAATGTATTGGTTTAGTATTCTCTTCTCTCCTATATATAGGAGACATATTGTACTCAGCTTAATCAATCAATAAAAGAATATTTTCCAATCCCTAATTCTAACATGGTATCAGAGCCTATCGTCCTATAAGGCCTATACTAATTTGATCATCGTCGTCGAGGTGGAGTGGTTCTCGTCTTCATCGAAATCACCCCACCTCTCTCTTTCTCCCTTCTCTTCTCCCAATCCTTCAATCTTTTATCGACTCCACTACTTCAAATTATCTCTGCTCGCCTCCACCTACTCTTCCGAGCTGCGGGTTCCCTTTTGCCTCCCAATTTTTTTCTCCCTTCTCAACCTCAAGCTCTCGCAAACCATCTTCTCCTTCCTCGTCAGCCTACCATTCACCCTCACCTTCTTCGTCCTTACCAAATCATCAATCATCCAAATAGCAGTGCTAAGAGTTACCAACCCCTCATTGTCGTCTCTCCTCAACCTCTATCACACCCTCCTCCCAACCCTTCTTTTCAACTCACTTATCGTCCTCTCGTCTAATGCTGCAGTCTTCACTATAATGTTCCTAGCCTTCAACACCCTTGAAATCTTCCACCTCACTTCCGATAATTCCATCCTACTGCTCTCTGCTATAAGTGCGGTCGTTTACTCAATAGTGATCGCCAACACCATGAACCCTAAATCACCAAACAACCCATCACGTCTTCATCCCGTCTCCACCCCAGATCCGAGATCCTTCTCCCTATCATCCTCCCAACCCAGCCACTTCGTCTACCACAGCCACCTCCCCGTCTTTTCATCCCCTGCTCTCCAGCCTGCACCCTCCTGTCTCTCCCCTCTCCTCTGCCTGCTCACGACCCCCTCGCGACCCCGGCGTCATGCCACCATCCTGTGCAGCCAGTCACGATGCCACCGTGGTGCGCAGCTCCACTGCTTTGCCCTCCCTGTCTCTTGTCGTCGACACAGCGTCGACAGCGCCATGCCTCCCTCTGCGACTCCTACAGCACCACGCCAACACAGCGCCGCCCAGCACCCCCGTACTCCTGCCTCCTATGCCGGCAAAACCCTCCTTCAATTTTCTTCTTCTTCTTCGTCTCAGATCTAGATTTGATTGTTGGATGTAATTGTCGAGAGATCTTAGTATCTTTTGATTTGATTTTCTCTATAAAAAAAATACAAGTCGTCAACTCACTCCGGTTGATCGATCGTAAGTTTGAGAGGGGGTGTTATCAGCATCCAGTTCTCATTTCAGGGATAATATCCCATCATCGACTATGTCTCAAGTCAGGGGTGAGATTCCATCATCCACTATGTCTCAAGTCCTGTTTTTCAGTTCAGGGGTGAGATCCCATCACAAATCGGGATATGGAAATCCCACCACTGTTCGGGCGGAGTGAGATCTTAGCAGTGCGCCACCACTACTTTCTTCCGCAACAATCTACTTCTCATTTTCCATCACATGCGACATCAAGGACCGTGTCTGCATCACAGTTTGCCGTTTCTTTCATATCAACATCGTCAGTATTCCAAACTCTTGTTGCTTGAACCAACTTGAGTTTGAGAGGGGGTATTAGATGATAGATTAGTTTAGTCCGACATTAAATAATGTATTGGTTTAGTATTCTCTTCTCTCCTATATATAGGAGACATATTGTACTCAGTTTAATCAATCAATAAAAGAATATTTTCTAATCCCTAATTCTAACACATACAACGACAACGACAAAGTCTTTTTTTCAACTAGTTGGGATCGGCTACATGAATTCCGATTTTCCATTCTACTTGATTTAGCGCAATATCTTCTGTAAAGTCACAAGCTATCCAGGGCCGGCCCTGAGTTCCCGGGACCCAAGGTGAAATTATAATATAATTTTTGGGAGCCCCTAATTATAATATAATTTTTTTACGCGCAAAATATGTGTCTATATTTACAAGGGAAATACAAATTTGGGGCCCTAAAATTGCAAAAAAAATCAGGGCCTAAGGCAGCTGCCTCACCGGCCTCAAGGTGGGGGCCGGCCCTGAAGCTATCATATTTATTGATTCATAATCTATTAAATTGGCCTCTTCAAATCTGATACATCTTTTGGGAGCAAAAGATAGGACTTTTTACTTCAAATATACAAACAAAGTTCTGAACCTCCTATAAATATATGGTTGCTACTCGCTCCTTTGTCACTGAAGAATACGTATTCAGTCACATAAACCAGCTGCCAACTTCAATCAAATTTCCAATGCAGTACAAATATATAAGTACATATATGTATGTATTTGTATGTGGAATATGATACTTATGATTCAATTTGAGGTGACCTTTGATTGTTAGAGAGGAAAATTGTACCCTCTGGATTCTCGACAAGTAGCTGAAGAGATTGTGGAATAGGAGGCATGTTTACTTTGAGATTCCCCTCTAGAATCTGAACGACATGACTCATTGCAGGTCTGCAATTCTCATCATCCTGAATGCACCAACAAGCAACCTTACAGGCTCTAACCACTTCCTCTTTCATCTCATCATCACTAATATCCAGTCTGTAATCCAACAGTCTACCTGCATCTTCCCCTTCCACAATTTTTTTGGCTGCAAAGATAGGGAAAAACACGTTGGCTTTCTGTTCTCCACTTATGTCTGTGTTCCTCTTGCCAGAAATGATCTCAAAGAGCATCATACCATAGCTATATACATCCACCTTGGGTGTGATTTTCACCCCAGAAATCCATTCAGGTGCCAAATACCCCATAGTCCCTCTCATTGTTGTGAGAACCCTGCTGAATTCTCTGCCCAATAGCTTAGCAAGGCCGAAATCAGCCACTTTGGGAACAAAAGAAGCATCTAAAAGTATGTTCTCAGGCTTAATGTCACAATGAATGATACAATCTCTGCAGTGTTCATGCAGATAAGATAGACCTCGAGCAGTCCCAAGGGCGATTTGGTACCTCATCCTCCAGTCTAAAACTGTTTTACTAGTATGATGACCACCATGTCGTTGAAACAGCTGAGTGTCTAAAGAGCCATTGGGCATGTACTCATAAACAAGTAGCTTTTGGTCCCCCTCGGAGCAAAACCCATGAAGACGAATGAGGTTGACATGTTGAATTGTGCCAATAGTGCTGACCTCAGTCCTGAACTGCTTTTCTCCTTGCCGAATCCCTTCAAGCTTCTTCACAGCCACAATAGTTGATCTCCTCGAGGAGGTGTAGTCAGTTAGGACACCTTTGAACACTGAACCAAAGCTTCCTACCCCCAACTTCTCAGAGAAATTCTTCGTTGCACGCTTCAAATCACTGAATCGAAATGCAACCAAAGCACCATCAGCTGCCTTTCCTCTTCTCCTCCAAAACTGCAACCACGCAATAATAACCAGTAAAGCTAATAACAGACATGTGATTGCTACTCCACCACCAACAACAACTCCAGTTTTGCTTCTTCCTCTGGAGTCTGGTGGTACCTCTGAAGCAGCAAGACGAAGGAAAATAGTAGTTCCATCCCCCGACGCCTCGCCATTTTGTTGTTCTTGGAGGTTAAGCAAATCCCCATACCATATCGAACAACCACTTGCTCTGCTATAAGAGTAGGCAGTGCAAGAACAGGTTTTTAAGCACCCATTCTCACAATCCGATGCGCTTCCTACTTGTAGACTTTGAGGATTATCCGGTAATATCATGTTGGGCACGGGATAAAATCTATCTTTCTCTGATGATGACGATTTGTTGTTACTACTACTATTGCACTGCAGGGGAGTATTCCTCTCACAACCTCCAGAATAATCTCTCAAATACCAGTTGGAAGGGAACCTCTCTCTGAACCCTTTGACACAGGTGCAGAAAGGCATGGCATTCTCACTGCAACTACCAAAAGGCCCACACAGAGCATACACTTGGCATTGGGCCTTCGGTTCAGACCAATAGGTAGTCTGCTGGCTATTGTCCAACCATAGCGAAGCCTTGGCCTGTCCCGAAACATCCATCAGGTTCATCGTCAGGATGTTGTACTTAGGGTACACATTATAAGTGAAGTAGTTTTCTTTATCATTAGACACATACTGGAAGCTGTACATACTGTTGCCGCCAATCATCTCAGGAACCAAGCTGAAGGTTTTGCCGTCCCAAGTCCCGCTACTCCAATACTTGTAAGAATTATTCCAAAGCAAGAGGTATTCATTTGACCCATTTGGGTTTATCTGAAGAGAAAAGATCCCAGGTGCAGGGTCATCCTGGTTCTTCCACGAAATCAAGCGCTGGAGCTCCCCAGTGATCTTATTCAGCCCGATCTTTGCACCGGGGAGCCATGAATTGGTAGGGTGATCAAAGCTCTGCCACAGAGTTGTATTGGGGTTTGACAAATCTCTTATAACAAGGTTTCCAATGTCGAGGAGGACAGCAATAGTAGTAGTAGTAGTACTACTACTACTATTGTAATTGGATGATGTTGTAGTATTAGTGGACCATATACGGGGATTGGAATGATTTGAGAGGACTAGGTTGCCATCAGCAGTTATCTTAAGCTCTGCTGTTGTTGGGTCGGTGATTGGGCTATCTCTGTTGGCAACCCAAACCGAAGTGAGGGGATAAACTCTGTGGAGGCTAAACCAGATACCGATATAGTAGTATGATGAGTTGCCAGGCTTGAAGAAGCCCAGCTCAAATCTGCCACCTTCAGAAACGAGCTTCTGAGTTCCAGAAAGTGATTGGTTGGAAGTGATAATGGAGTTTGTTGCAGAGAGAGATTGATTAAAAGAGAAGAGTAAGAGGAGGAAGGAGAACAAAGAACGGGAAGAGAAGTGTTGAACTTTGTGAGGAACAATGTTTAAAATACACATGGACTGAAGTGAGAAGCAAAGAGAGGGAGTATGCAAAGTGTACTGAAAGCAAGATAACTTTTCTATTAAAGCCAGTGAACTTAAATATCTAATTGATGCATGAACTTTAGTTATTTGAAAGAAAGAAAGAAAGAAACAAAAAAGAGTAGAACTTATTCGAATGACCAAGTAAAAGTCACCCATTGCTTAAAAAAAAATAAAAAGGAGTAAAAGTCACTAAATTTCATTTTCCGACTATATATCCTTTTCAGAATGAGATATTGTTGCCGCTAATTTTGTTGTGGGGGCAAACAGATGAATTTGTGGATTCTTAGGGAAACTGAATAGTAAACCTGAATACCTGTTCCGTCGGGCTTCGGTCGTCGATCCCGCCACGGACCTGCAAAAAGTGCGAGACACCGGGGTTGTTCCCGGCGACGCACCCTCCGACGCTCAAGTCAGTAATCTAGGAAGACTATGAATGAGCAAAAACTGGTGAAAGATTGATTACCTCTTAATGGAGATGGGTGGGGGGTATTTATAGGCGTCTCAGGGAACAGATTAGGCATGTAATTCCTGTGTATACAGATAAGGAATGTGATCCCTAATCCCCAGTGAAAGGATAGATATGAATCAGGGCCATTGATTAATATTAATCAGAAACCCTAATTCTATCCTACTGGACCGGGTTTGTTGCGGGTTGAAACCCGCACCCAGTTGTGGTGGATCCGTTCGCAGGTTGCTGGATCTGCGAATAAGAGACCCAGTACCCGCTTCAGACCTGTTTTGTAGGTAAAATTACTGTTTCACCCCTGAATCTCGGGATTCGTGCCCCATCTGGACGGCCTTGATTAAACCCCCATTTTTAGCCATATCACGAGCCCCCCACTCTCAAAGGCTGAGGTCATTCAGTCTTTGAGGAGTAGTTCGACTACTTTAGTGGCTAAGGGAGTTGTATCGAAGTCTGAATGGGTGTTTTTGGAATCCCGAAGTGGGTGGTGAGGAAATTTCTTTCTCCTTCTTGAAGCCATATGGTGTATCGAGTTTTTGTCTATTTTTTCAGGCTATTTATCTGATTTCGCGATGCGTCAGCTAGTCGTTCGGGGGCTTTAGCTGCGCGTTCTAGGGAATAATTATTCGTTCGGAGGCTTGGAAATATCCCCCGAATTTTTAATTATTTCCTGGAATTTTTAGTAATTTTTCGCGATTTTTTAGATAAATAAAATGATTTAAATAAATAAAAATCGAATTTTTAAATTCATTTATGACGTGGCGTCATCAGAGCCCTCGATCAGGGCGGAGCGTGATTTTCGGAGAGATCGGGTGGTCCCTGTTCCTCGGCACGTTTTTTCGCCGTATACGAGGTTCGGTACCTCGGTACCTCGGTACCTCGGCTCGGCCTGGCGTGCCGAAGCCCAGTGCCTCGGTTCGGATGATCAGTGCCTCGGCTCGGATGATCAGTGCCTCGGCTCGATGGCTCCGAGGTACGTGGCATCATCTGAGCCGTCCATCTCAGCGTGGATCTCCATAAAACGCTATCTTGTCGTCTAGTGGACGTGGCCAAATCTGGGCCGTCCATCATGACGAGCGCGTTTTTTCTCAAGATCCAACGATTGATGTGGGTCGGTGCGATTTTTTGCCATATACGAGGGTCGGTACCCCGGCACCTCGGCTCGGCGGGTCTGTGCCTCGGTTCGGATTGGTATCTCGAGGCCCAGTGCCTCGGCTCGGATGGTTAGTGCCTCGGCTCGGATGATCAGTGCCTCGGCTCGATGGTTCCGAGGTACGTGGCATCATCTGAGTCGTCCATCTCAGCGTGGATCTCCATAAAATGCTATCTTGTCGTTTAGTGGACGTGGCCAAATCTGGGCCGTCCATCATGACGAGCGCGTTTTTTCTCAAGATCCAACGGCTGATGCGCGTCGGAGCGATTTTTTGCCATATACGAGGGTCGGTACCCCGGCACCTCGGTTCGGCGCATCAGGACTGTTGGACCGAGGTGCTAAGTTGGACGTTTTGAAGTCCCTCCGCACCCAGTAGCTCGGCTGCTTGGCTGAGCTGTTCGGTAGCTCGGCTGGGCGAGCCGGTGGCAGGCGCCTCGGAAGATACGCGTGGACGGATCTGAGCCGTTCATCATGGCGCGCATCACGAGGATGGGGTTCAGATCACGAGAAAACGTTATCTTGTCGTTTTGTAGGCGTGGCATGATCGGAACCGTCCATCAGATTCCGTCGCGAATTTTGAAGAGATCCGACGGTGGCTTTGCCTCGGACCGTTTTTTTGCCATATACGAGGGTCGGTACCCCGGCACCTCGGTTTGGCGCATCAGGACTGTTGGGCCGAGGTGCTAAGTTGGACGTTTTGAAGTCCCTCCGCGCCCAGTAGCTCGGCTGCTTGGCTGAGCTGTTCGGTAGCTCGGCTGGGCGAGCCGGTGGCAGGCATCTCGGAAGATACGCGTGGACGGATCTGAGCCGTTCATCATGGCGCGCATCGCGAGGAAGGGGTTCAGATCATGAGAAAACGTTATCTTGTCGTTTTGTGGGCGTGGCATGATCTGAACCGTCCATCAGATTCCGTCGCGAATTTTGAAGAGATCCGACGGTGACTTCGCCTCGGGACGATTTTTTGCCATATACGAGGGTCGGTACCCCGGCACCTCGGTTCGGCGCATCAGGACTGTTGGACCGAGGTGCTAAGTTGGACGTTTTGAAGTCCCTCCGCGCCCAGTAGCTCGGCTGCTTGGCTGAGCTGTTCGGTAGCTCGGCTGGGCGAGCCGGTGGCAGGCGTCTCGGAAGATACGCGTGGACGGATCTGAGCCGTTCATCATGGCGCGCATCGCGAGGATGGGGTTCAGATCACGAGAAAACGTTATCTTGTCGTTTTGTGGGCGTGGCATGATCTGAACCGTCCATCAGATTCCGTCGCGAATTTTGAAGAGATCCGACGGTGACTTCGCCTCGGGACGATTTTTTGCCATATACGAGGGTCGGTACCCCGGCACCTCGGTTCGGCGCATCAGGACTGTTGGACCGAGGTGCTAAGTTGGACGTTTTGAAGTCCCTCCGCGCCCAGTAGCTCGGCTGCTTGGCTGAGCTGTTCGGTAGCTCGGCTGGGCGAGCCGGTGGCAGGCGTCTCGGAAGATACGCGTGGACGGATCTGAGCCGTTCATCATGGCGCGCATCGCGAGGATGGGGTTCGGATCACGAGAAAACGTTATCTTGTCGTTTTGTGGGCGTGGCATGATCTGAACCGTCCATCAGATTCCGTCGTGAATTTTGAAGAGATCCGACGGTGACTTCGCCTCGGGACGATTTTTTGCCATATACGAGGGTCGGTACCCCGGCACCTCGGTTCGGCGCATCAGGACTGTTGGACCGAGGTGCTAAGTTGGACGTTTTGAAGTCCCTCCGCGCCCAGTAGCTCGGCTGCTTGGCTGAGCTGTTCGGTAGCTCGGCTGGGCGAGCCGGTGGCAGGCGTCTCGGAAGATACGCGTGGACGGATCTGAGCCGTTCATCATGGCGCGCATCGCGAGGATGGGGTTCAGATCACGAGAAAACGTTATCTTGTCGTTTTGTGGGCGTGGCATGATCTGAACCGTCCATCAGATTCCGTCGCGAATTTTGAAGGGATCCGACGGTGACTTCGTCTCGGGACGATTTTTTGCCATATACGAGGGTCGGTACCCCGGCACCTCGGTTCGGCGCATCAGGACTGTTGGGCCGAGGTGCTAAGTTGGACGTTTTGAAGGAGCGCAGTAGCTCGGTTGCCCAGCCGGGCTGTTCGATTGCTCGGCCCGGCAGACCAGTGGCCGAATCGTTGACTTGGTATTTTGAAGAGCTTCTTGCTTCTCATAACTTCGTAACTTTTCCGCTTGTCGCTTTGGCTTCTTAGTGGGCTTTTTGCGTTTCCCAAGGAGGCCCATCTTGTCAGCTGTTATAAGCTTTCGCCCTCGCTCTCAAGCTCATTTCTTACTTTTCACTCTCAAGTTTTTACTTTCGATCTCTAAGGTTCTGCTAGCGGAGCTTTTCTCTCCAAGGCGTTGCCGTTAGCTGTCGCGTGGGCCAGGCGATTTCCGGCGAGAGCACTCCGACCGTGAACGTCACTTCAAAAGGTCAGTTAACTTAGTCTAAATAATCTTTCTAGAGATGTCTCGAGTGAACTTGGCGAGTGGGGCCTCGTCTTCGGGCGATGATGGTGCCGAGGAGAGGAGGAGGTCGGAGATTCGGAGGAAGGGTAAACAGGTTGTCGAACCGTCTATAGCTGAGACGAGGAAGGGGAAGAAGAAGAGGAGGGTGGAAGCCCGATCCCCCGTGGTGGAGGTGATTGTGGAGAATCCGAAGCAAGCTCCCGAGATGGGACGGTATCCTTCTGTCCTGTACGGTCATTCGGGGGTCAGGCAGTATCAGGGCGACCTGCTGGAGAATGCGATCTATGGAAAGTCCAAAATTGTCGAGGAACCTAACCCGGTCCTTCCCACCGAAGCCGATGAGCTCATCACGTTGTTGGCTGAGAAGGATCTACTTCGGGTTAGGAGTGCCTTCGCCATTCCTCCGGAGTATAAGCTGATCCTTCCCGGACCCGGGATACGAGCGAACTCTAAGCTGCCGTCGTCGGACATGTGCATGTTCGATGTCGACTCCTTGAATGCTGGGTTACGCTTCCCTCTGCACCCTTTCATTCTTGAGATCCTTGGCTGGTACTGCCTTGCGCCGACCCAGTTTATGCCGAACACTTGGCGCCATGTGAACGCCTTTTTGCTTCAGTGCAGCCGAGCCGAAGTACAGCCGGATCTCACGGTCTTCCGAGGCATGTATCGAGTAAACCTGCAGCACAAGACGGAGTATCGATACTACTTGGGGCCGAGGAAGGGTGTTAAGATTATAGAAAACCCCGACTCAATCAAGGGTTGGAAGGAGAGGTATTTCATAGTAAGGGGCGAGGCGATTCGGATTATTCCGACTCGTTGGAAGGTGGAGGTACCGAAATTCGCGCGTGCCGACCCTGTATTGTCTGAGGCCGAGGAGGATGTGGCGAGGAAGATAATGGCTCTTCCGATCTTGAGTTGGAGGGATTTGACTGAGGAGGTTTTGTTCGGGTCCGGCCTAAGCCCCATCGACCCGAGTATGCCCCTGACATCTCACTTATTTCCGTTTTTCTTTCAAGTTTTTAGTTCGCCCTTCTGATTTGTTTTCTTCTTGTTGTCTGACGCAGAAGCGATGAAGATTGATTTCAACGCGATGATGGCCGATAGGTCGAAGTTGACCGGGGGTCGAAAGAGGAAGAGGGCGACCAAGGCTACCTCTTTGACTCCGCCGCCCACCGTTGCTTCTACCATCGCTCCTCCCCCTCCGACTGCCGAAGCACCGTCCGAGGTTGTTGTTGCCGAGGCGCCCTCGTCCTCCGTGGCCCCGGGTGTGATAGAGGGGGCCTTTGACATAAACGCGGCGCTGTCAATCGAGGCGCCACCGCTGACCAGGAACGCCGAGGAAATTCTGACCGAACAGCACAAGCAGCTGTTCGTGCCGAATTGGCGAGTGAAGAACCATGACGGGTTCCTCGGCAATTCGCAAATGTCAGTGCAGGTCGTCAAGCACTTGGCGACCCCAAAGGATCGAGCCGCGCTGAAGGCGGGGACGGTGGGTGACGACACCTACGAGGTGGCTCGGTCACTCGTCTCGGTAAGTTTCTTGTTTCTAAAAATTTTCCCAAGTTTATTGCTTGGTTTGCTTAGTGCGTTCATTGTTGTCTTCGCAGGCCACTTGTCACTTCGGCCATCTCCTCGAGACGTTCGCCGAGCAGGAGAAGGAGTTGAGGGCCACCAGTGACAAAGACCGGTTGGCGAAGGTGAGGGCGGTCAAAGAACTCGAGGCCGAGCAGAGGAGAGCTGAGGCCTTGGAAGTCCGGGTGGCCGACCTTGTTGCCGACCTAGATAAAGTCAAGTCGAGCCTCGAGGCGAGTCTGCCAAGGCTGCCAAGGCCGTCGAGGAGCTGGCTGCGGCGACGAAGTCCTTGGCCGAAGAGAAGGTGGAGAAGGAGGCCCTGGCGGCGAAGATCCGAGCCGAAGTCGAGAAGGAGGTCGAGGCCGAAGCGAAGAAGCACATGGCCGAGAACATGGAGCGGTCTTATCAAATGGCACTCGACCATGTGCAAGAGCGAATCCCCAGCTTCGAGCGGGTCGGCTACCGCCTGTGGCCAGGGTCGCCTTCAGGCGGTGAGGAGGAGGTCGAGGGCGATGAGTCCGAAGGGGAGGACGAGGAACAAGTGGCCGAAGAGCCCTCGGCGGACGGTCGGGTCAAGGGGCGGACCGAGGGGCCATCCGTGAATGCGCCCTTGGTCGACGCGACGAAGAAGGTGGACCCCTGATCCCCACGTTAAGTTTCTTGTAGTTTTTGTTGTTTTTTCTTCTGAGCATTGTAACGCCTTTTGCGGACTGGCCACCGTTTTTTGATGAATGAAAAGTATTTTGACTTCGGAAATTTATCAAAGTATTTGGCTTGGTAGTGTAGTGTTTTGACACCGGAATTTGACTTCGAAATTTGTCCAAGTGTTTGGCTCGGTAGTGTGATATTTCAATGCGGTCCCTTTCTTATTTCAGATTGCCGTGCTGGCTCACAACACCTCGGCTGAACTGCGCCGAGCCGAGTTGTTTAAGCGATCTCGGGAGGACCGTCTCGAGGGTGAGGTTCACTTGACGAGGAGGATACTTCACAACTTAGAGATTAGGCATAGCGATGCTTTGGTCGAGCTGCATCACCTACGGATAGTCGAGGCCGAGCTATCCGCTAAAGAAGAGGAACTGGCGCGAGTTTTGGCCGAACGAGATGCCTTAGCGAAGAAGGTGGAAGAGCTGCAAAGGGTGACGGTCGACAAGAGTATCGAAGTGACCCACTTACGCCGCGTCATATCCGACAGCGCCGAGTACCCTGGTTCGGCGAAACTTCCTCGGTTTAAGGTGATAGTGAAGGACGACACATTGAAGGATCGGATCGTCGAACTGGAGGAAGAAGTTGCTCGGCTCAAGCCTCAGCCGGTGAGGGCTAACGTCCGGAGCACCTCGTGCACTCGCGAAGAGATCGAGCGAGGGATCACGTTCTATCAAGCGGCGAGCCGGACTCCTATCGTAGGCAGGTCAGCCGCTGACGCCCAAAGCGGTGTGGCGGTGTCTTCAAGCGGTGCTTCGGTTGGAGCAACTGTCAGGGTCAGCGGCGAGGAGGCGTCTCAGTTCGTCGGGCTGGAGACAAGTTCGGGGGTCAGGAAACGCCGACCCAAAGTGTCTCTGAACCGGAGCATACCCCTACCTCGAAAGTAGTAAACGGGTCGTGTCTTGTTGTTGTAACCCACTTGCAAGTTTTTGCTGTTGTAATCCACTTTGTAACTATCAAATTTATTAATGGAATTGGAGTTGTTTTATCCGAACTATCCTCGGCTGTCTCCTTATTTGTGCTATAGTCGTGCTAACTAGAGTAGGCTCGAGACGAACCACGAGGCCAGTGTTCGCCTCGCCGAACTCCTTGGCCTCGAAATTTTCTCTTTTGCTGCGCTTCTGAGCTTAGCCCGGTCCCTCCAGGTGCGGCTTGGTTTGGCTGTTAAGGCGCAGTTGTTTCTCGACTGCGCCCACATGGCCTGATCGTTGCTTGGGGACCGGGGTGACTTCCGCCGAGCGAGGTGAGGCGATCAGGGCCGTCTGATGTTTGCACGGATCCTGAGGCAGGTCCAGTTCCCAAGAAAACACTATCTTGTCGTTTTGTGGACACGTGGCTGAATGAGATCCGCTCATCACGCCCTAGCGCACTTTCTGAGACGATCTGACGGTGGTTTCGCCTCGGGAGGTTTTTTTGCCATATACGAGGGTCGGTACCCCGGTACCTCGGTTCGGTGTGTCAGGACTGTGATTTGCATCTAATTCCGGCCCATTTGAGGACGAGCAGTCGAGCCATACTAGAAGTCCGGTCGTTAGATTAGTTTAAGGGATGCGGGAGCAGTTCCGAATGGCGAGCTACTTCTAGTCCGCTTAGGAGCGAACTTGGGAAGTAGAATCGAGCCAAGTGTTGGACTCCGATCCATTCAACAGCTGCAGGAGCAATTTCGAATGGCGATCTACTTCCGGCTCATCTGTAGACGAGCCGAGGAAGAAGTGTCGAGCCGAGTGCTAGACTCCGAACCATCGTGTGGTTAGTTTAAGGGATGCAGGAGCAGTTCCGAATGGCGAGCTACTTCTAATCCGCTTAGGAGCGAACTTGCGAAGTAGAATCGAGCCAAGTGTTGGACTCCGATCTATTCAACGGCTGCAGGAGCAATTTCGAACGGCGATCTACTTCTGGCTCGTCTGTGGACGAGCCGAGGAGGAAGAGTCGAGCCGAGTGCTGGACTCCGAACCATCGTGTGGTTAGTTTAAGGGATGCAGGAGTAGTTCCGAATGGCGAGCTACTTCTAATCCGCTTAGGGGCGAACTTGCGAAGTAGAATCGAGCCAAGTGTTGGACTCCGATCCATTCAACGGCCGCAGGAGCAATTTCGAATGGCGATCTACTTCCGGCTCGTCTGTAGACGAGCCGAGGAGGAAGAGTCGAGCCGAGTGCTGGACTCCGAACCATCATGTGGTTAGTTTAAGGGATGCAGGAGCAGTTCCGAATGGCGAGCTACTTCTAATCCGCTTAGGGGCGAACTTGCGAAGTAGAATCGAGCCAAGTGTTGGACTCCGATCCATTCAACGGCTACAGGAGCAATTTCGAACGACGATCTACTTTCGGCTCGTCTGTAGACGAGCCGAGGAAGAAGAGTCGGGCCGAGTGCTGGACTCCGAACCATCGTGTGGTTAAAGAATTAAAGGCAGAGAGATGCGATAGTATCAAAAATATGAAAAACTTTATTTATTAATATCTAATGGTCGGCTGCTTCTAAAGTTGCTAGCCGTTATTACAATGAAAAAATAAAGGAAAAATTACTACTAGTAGCAGGAAAGGAGTGGTTTGACATCTCGAGTTACTTAGATAGGCGTAGCTGCCTTCTCTTGGTATTTCAAAAGATGGTCGGCATTCCAAGTCATGGGAATTTCTCTGCCTTCAAGATCTTCTAGCTTGTACGCACCGGGGCGGATCACTTTTGAAATCTTGTATGGTCCCTCCCAATTCGGGGCCAGTTTGCTTTTCTGTCCGGGGAACGAGATGGCCAATTTTCGGAGGACCAGATCCCCTTCTTTGAGGTCTGTTGGGCGGACCCTTTTGTTGTAGGCGAGCTCAATTCTTCTTCGGTAACTTTGTTGCCATATAGCCGCTTTTTCTCGGATTTCGTCTATCAAGTCTAGGCTTGCTCTGAGCTCTCTGGCATTCTGCTCTTCTTCAAAAGCTATCAAACGAGGAGAGGGTATCCCAACTTCTAGCGGGATGAGGGCCTCGGACCCATAGGTGAGATTAAACGGACTCTCGCCTGTTGGGGTCCGCTTCGTGGTGCGGTGATTCCAGAGCACATTTGGTAGCTGATCGACCCACAAGCCCTTGGAGCACTTGTCTAGCCTCTTCTTGATGCCGGAGAGGATCTGTCGGTTGGCATTCTCGGCCTGGCCATTTGACTGGGGATGAGAGACGGAGGAGAAGCGGTGTTGTATGGCGAGGTCCTCACATAAGGCTCGGAAGGCAGCTCCAGCGAACTGCGTCCCGTTATCTGTAACTACGACCCGAGGAACGCCGAATCGGCAGATTACATTTTTCCTGAAGAATTGAACAACTCTATGCTCGGTGATTGTAGCCAGGGGCTCTGCCTCTATCCATTTCGAGAAATAGTCGACTGCCACGACTAGGAACTTGAATTGTCCGGGAGCCGGCAGAAATGGCCCTAGTAAATCCATCCCCCACATTGCGAAGGGGATCGGACTTGATAGGGAGGTAAGTGGTGCTTGCGGAAGGCGTCGGATGTCGGAATACTTCTGGCAGGAGATGCATTGCCGAACGTGTCGTTCGGCGTCTCGTAGGAGAGTGGGCCAGTAATACCCGTAGTTTAACACTTTGCGCGCTAGGGCTCTGGAGCCGTTGTGGGCTCCGCCGATGCCCTCATGAAGTTCCTGCAGGGCGTAGTCGGCTTGCCCGGGGGAGAGGCACCTTAGGTAGGGCCGACCATCCACCTGGGTGAAGGAGCGCTTATATAGTATGCCTTCGATTAATATGTAACGCTCGGCTCGGGTCCTTATCCTTCGGGCTTCCTTCGGATCCTGGGGGAGGAGTCCGTCTCTTAAAAACTCGACGAGGGGCTTCATCCAATTGTCTTCGAGGAGGACTGGCAGTGTTTCAACGGAGTCGAGCGCCTCGTCCTCTATGCTCGGCTTCAGGAGGACTTCTATCAGAACAGTTTGTTCGAGGCCTTGAAGGGAAGAGGAAGCTAATTTGGATAGGGCGTCGGCCTGGGCATTTTCTTCTCTGGGGATTCTATGGATGAGGGCCTCCTCGAAGAGTGCCATAAGGCTTTTCACTTTAGCCAAGTACTTAACCATCCTGTCATCACGGGCTTCGTATTCGCCGAGAACCTGATTGACGACCAACTGAGAGTCGCTGAAGATCCGCAGGCGTCGTGCCCCTGCATTTCGGGCCATTCCAAGGCCGGCTATGAGTGCCTCGTATTCGGCCTCGTTGTTCGAGGCTTTGAAGTTAATACGGAGGGAATATTGGAGGACAAAGTCATCTGGGCCTGCCAGGATGACCCCTGCCCCGCTTCCCTCGTTACAAGAGGATCCGTCGACATAGACCGACCAGACGGGTGGTCCCTTCATTGCTTGCTCAGAGTCGGGGATAGTTGTTTCCACTATGAATTCGGCCAGTGCCTGAGCCTTGATCGCGGTCCGAGGCTGATAAGTTATATCATGTTGGCTCAGCTCGATCGACCACTTCATGAGCCGGCCGGAAGTCTCAGGCTTGTGAAGGACTTGTTTCAGTGGCTGGTCGGTAAGGACGACCACCGAATGTGACTGAAAGTAGGGTCGAAGCTTTCTTGCGGCCATTACCAGGGCATAGGCTATTTTCTCAACTTTCGGGTATCGGAGTTCGGCGTCCCGAAGCACTTTGCTGACGTAGTAAATGGGCTTCTGAGCCCTTTCTTCTTCTCTGACTAAGACCGCACTGAGCGTATGTTCGGAAGCTGCAAGGTAGAGGTAGAGTGGTTCGCCAGGTATGGGTTTGCTGAGAAGAGGTGGATTGACGAGGTAAGCTTTAAGCCGGTCGAAGGAGTCTTGTTGCTGCTGCCCCCACTCGAATCCTTTAGCCCCCCTGAGGGCTTTGAAGAACGGGAGGCACTTCTCCCCGGACTTCGACAGAAAGCGCCCTATGGCGGCTAGGCGACCGGTCAACCTCTGAACTTCCTTGACATTTCTGGGAGGGGACCATGTCCAGTATGGCCTTGATCTTTTCCGGATTTGCCTCTATCCCTCGTTGGCTAACCATGAAGCCGAGGAACTTCCCTGATGAGACGCCGAACGCACACTTGTTCGGGTTGAGTCTCATATTGTGCTTTCTCAAAACATCAAATGCTTCTTGGAGGTCGGCCACATGATCAACACCTCGGATGCTTTTCACAAGCATGTCATCCACGTACACTTCCATGTTCCGGCCAATCTGGGCCTGGAATACCTTGTTGACGAGGCGTTGGTACGTCGCCCCCGCATTCTTTAGGCCGAATGGCATGACTTTGTAGCAATAAAGGCCTTGGTCGGTCACAAAAGATGTCTTCGGGATATCCGGGGGGAACATTCTTATCCGATTGTAACCCGAGAAAGCATCCATGAAGCTGAGGAGCTCATGTCCCGAGGTTGCGTCAATCAGAGTGTCGATGCTCGGCAGAGGGAAGGGATCTTTGGGGCAGGCCTTGTTGAGGTCGGTGAAATCAATACAAATTCTCCATGTCCCATTGGACTTCTTCACCATTACCACGTTTGACAACCACTCAGGATAATTTACCTCCTGTATGAATCGGGCCTTCAACAATTTTCCTACCTCCTCTTTGATAGCGAGCTGACGCTCGGGGGCGAACTTGCGCCTTTTCTGTTGAACCGGTTTGGACCCCGGATCAACACTCAGGCGGTGGACCAGGAGTTCTTCGGAGATACCGGGCATGTCTGCAGCTGACCATGCGAAGAGGTCTTGGTTGGCTCGGATGCATTTTACGATATCTGAGTATAGGGCGGACGGGAGGGTCTTGCTAACGAAGAACTTGTGGGTCGACTCTTGCTCCGAGAAGAGCACCTCCTCCAATTCGTCCACCGGCTCGGAAGTCGGCCGAGCGGCGTCTTGGGGAAGTTCCAGTGTTTCTAATGAGAGAACGGGCCCGAGGGTGGAGGTCATATAACACTTGCGGGCCTGCTCCTGATTGCCCCTTACTTCCCCTACTCCGGCTCGGGTGGGGAATTTCATTTTGAGATGATAGGCAGAGGGGACGGCTTCAAGGGCGGCTAGGCCAGGCCGACCCAAAATAACGTTGTAGGCTGCTGGGACATCTACGACCATGAAATCCATCGACTCCGTGCGGGTAGTAGGAGTTTTGCCGGCTGTGACATCGAGGGTAATCACCCCTTCAATAGTAACCGGCACTCCTGTGAACCCATGGAGCGTATAGCCGGCAGGCTTGAGTCTGTCTCGGGAGAGCTTCAGGCCCTTGAAAGCGTCGAGAAAGAGGATGTTGACGGAGCTACCGTTATCCACTAAGATCCTCTCGACTTTGAAATTGGCCATGTGAAGACTGATGACGAGTGCGTCACAATGAGGGGTGAGGACACCCTCGAGATCTTCGTCAGAGAAGGTGACGGGCACTTCGAGGCCTTTGGGAGGAGGGGTGGCTCGGACCGAGTTCACTTCTCTGATAAAAGCTTTCCGAAAGGAGTTCGAGGAGCCCCCTATTGGACCCCCATGGATGAGGTGGAGGACTCGCTCTTCCTCAAAATCTGGCGTCTCTTCTCGTTCCGGACATTTGTTAGCCCCCCGAGGCTGGGGAGGAAGCTCGGCTCGGTCCTTCCTCACGAATTTCGCCAGCTGCCCCCTCTGGATAAGGGCTTCGATCTCATTCCTTAGAGCACGGCAGTCGTTGGTGTCATGCCCATGGTCCCGGTGATAGCGGCACCATTTCTCTTTATCTCTTCTCTTGGCGGGGGTGTTCATCTTGGGAGCTGGAGGTAAGACCCCTTCCTTTTCGACTTCCATGAAGATGGCAGAGATGTTAGTGGTGAGGGGAGTGAACTTCTCAAATCTAGGGGGAGGTCGGCGCTGGCCGGCATTATCCTTCTGGAGCTTCTTGGCTCCTTCTTCTTCCGCTCCCTTTCTCTTAAACCCGGAGGTAGACCCCTCCCAGTTGGGTTGCTGCTCGGCCTCTTCGGCCCGGATATACTTTTCAGTGCGAAGGAGGAGGTCGGAAAAGTCATGTGGTGGCTTTTTGGCGAGGGAGGAGCGGAGGTTGGAATTGAGGACATTGGATTGAAATGCTACCGCGGCGACCGATTGGTCCAGGGATGCTATGGATCTGGCCTCAGCCGTAAACCTCTTCACGTAGTCTCTCAATTTTTCCCCCTTCTTCTGGTGGAGGTGCAATAGGGAGATGCTCGTCTTTTCGGCCCTTCGGCTGCTCACGAAATGTGTGACGAAGAGTGTTTCGAACTGCTCGAAGGAGAATATCGAGGCGGGGGCGAGACGAGAATACCACTCTCGGGCCGGTCCTTTGAGAGTTGCGGGGAAGGTTTTGCATAGGAGGGCATCGGAAGCTTGATGTAGGAGCATCAGAGTCTTAAAGCTTTCGATGTGGTTAACTGGATCGGTCTCCCCGGTGTAAGTCTCAAACTGGGGAGGTTTGAATCCGAACGGGACGGGTGCATCCACTATGGTCCGGGAAAAAGGGGGTCGGCTAGGACGTATGGTCCTTCCTTTAAACTCCTCTTCTCGGTTTATCTGACCCAGGAGCTTTTCTACCTCATTAAGGCGGCGGTTCATGGCGTCATCTCTCCGACGGTAATCTGCCGAGCCACGGGACTCGTCATCGTATGAGGGAGAGCGAGCGCTGCGGCGATGGTAACTTCGGGAACGACGAGGACTTGGGGTGCACCTGGAGTTGGTAGGAGCGGGTCGAGGAGATGGGGACCGTCGGCGAGGGCTTCGGACCGGTGGAGGGGATGGGAGCTTCGGCTCAATAAGGTTCTGACGGAGGTTGAGGGCCTGCAGGACGGTCGCTTGGAACTGCTGGAACTCGGCACGGGTGATTGGTGCCTCATTGTTCCGGGGCTGTTGCCGACCAGCGGGAGAGTGCCTTCTTCGGTAATGATCGGGGGACTCCTTCCTCCCTCTTCGGATGGGGGACCTCCTGTACTCTCGGCGACGAGGGGATCGCTCATGCTGGCGGGAGGCTTCCTCTCGGGCCCCTTTTTCATCCAGATGACGACGGAGGTCATCATCTTTCTGGCGTTTGGGGGTTGCATTGCGGCGAGTAGAGGCTCGGGGATGATGGGAGGCCATAGAGTCTGTGGAGGCATTGTGGATGGAGAGGTTCTCTTGGTGAAGAGGTTGTTTCTGAGGGTTAGGACCCTTTGGATCAGGAGGGGGAAGGTTTTGTTGGAGCGGCTCTTCCGTGGTAGGGGGAAGTTGCCCTTGTTGCTGAGCGGGATCAGGAAGGACTTCTTGCTGGTCAGGATTGGGTACTCGGTTAGAGCCCCTTGACCTGACTTTGCGAGGCGGCATGGCTGGAGAAGACCTGTTCTCGGGGAAGAGGAGAGGTTTCTATTCGTTAGTTTCCCACAGACGGCGCCAATCTGTTGCCGCTAATTTTGGTGTGGGGGCAAACAGATGAATTTGTGGATTCTTAGGGAAACTGAATAGTAAACCTGAATACCTGTTCCGTCGGGCTTCGGTCGTCGATCCCGCCACGGACCTGCAAAAAGTGCGAGACACCGGGGTTGTTCCCGGCGACGCACCCTCCGACGCTCAAGTCAGTAATCTAGGAAGACTATGAATGAGCAAAAACTGGTGAAAGATTGATTACCTCTTAATGGAGATGGGTGGGGGGTATTTATAGGCGTCTTAGGGAACAGATTAGGCATGTAATTCCTGTGTATACAGATAAGGAATGTGATCCCTAATTCCCAGTGAAAGGATAGATATGAATCAGGGCCGTTGATTAATATTAATCAGAAACCCTAATTCTATCCTGCTGGACCGGGTTTGTTGCGGGTTGAAACCCGCACCCAGTTGTGGTGGATCCGTTCGCGGGTTGCTGGATCTGCGAATAGGAGACCCAGTACCCGCTTCAGACCTGTTTTGTAGGTAAAATTACTGTTTCACCCCTGAATCTCGGGATTCGTGCCCCATCTGGACGGCCTTGATTAAACCCCCATTTTTAGCCATATCAGATACCATGACCAGTCTAACTCTCGGCACAGCCACAACTCACCCTAATATTCATGAGCCACGCTATCATTGTTGTGGTTAATTTGTGACTTTGTGTAGTTGTATGTTTCAAATATTAAAAGATCAAAGAATTTAGTAAACTTCCTAGGATTTAGTAGCACTTGGTTCGTCTTCCAATAATTTGTGTGGTACATGAATATGGAGGTGATCTGAACTTCCTAGCACTACCTCTAATATATAATCTGCACCCAAGCTGTTTTTGTTGAATGAATCCAGTAAGGCCACAATCTCTAATTACCCAAAAAAGTGAACTCGCTAGTTTTTGGACACAAGACTTTTTGTCCAATGAAATTTCCAATTTCCAGTCAATGAATACTATCAGAACATCTAACGGATCTACTCATCTACATTGTTTCGTAGGTGTGGAAGATCTATGAAGTAAGTAGCACGGCATCAAAGTTGTTGAAAAAAACTTCTAGAAGGAGATAATTAATGCAAGACGTTTTGTTGGTTGAATCTTTTAAGTATATTTTTATTTTTCAACATGTAGACTAGATAACACCTAAGAAATACATCATCAATCTATAGAGTCATTATCCAATTTTAAAATTTACTTACAATACAAGATTTTACAATTTTAAAATGGGGTTTTCCTACACGGTCACTGACAAATAAGAGAAGACCTGTTATTTTGGGATTTCATGAGTCTTGGGCAAGTGGTTTTTTTATTGATTCTCTTGAACCTTGGTTCGAAAGTTCTTAAATAAGTAATTAATTAAGGAAGTTCCTCCAGCGGTTTTACCTTTTCTCTTGTAATTAGTGGAATAGTCTTTTACTCAATTTCCTTTGAACACTGTGAATCCTTTTTGCATATGGTTCACCCTTTGCATACTAGGATTAACACCAATGGTCTACTAATTTAGCTTGCAGCATGGAAAGAACTGACGAGGAAAGAAGAGATTAAGAAAGAAGAGATGACGAAAGAGACAGAGCGAACTGTATTTTCTCTTATGGTGAAAACAGAGGTGAGTTCTTTATAATTTGGATCTCAATTTAGACATTTCATTTGATTTGAATTCATTGTCTGATTGATAGCTATATAGTGTTCTAGGAACTGTTGGGATTGGGGCGTCAACCAACGCCCGTTGTCGCAGCGTAACTAATAGAGCAATGAAGAAGTCGAAGTAGATGAGACAAATAAATTGAGCAAGCAAGTAGATCCACCAAATTAACACAAACACACCGATGACTTATCCCGGTTAGCTTTTGCTTAATCCGGAGAAAATATAGGGAGATCTGATATTCAACCAGAAGAGATTACAATGAGTTATTGATTCACTAAATACAAGAAATTAAACTCACCCACCAAGAACTATCTCTCTCTCGAGCCTCTCTTTGTAATGGAGAAAATAATCTATAAAGTATTCTCTCTCATATTGGAGGAGTTTACAATATATATAGAAGAATAGAGAGAAAACCTAGGTCTAATCTTGATTTTTAGTCGTCCGATATAATCTGGAAAAGAATTAACTGAATAGGAGCCGCACGATATAACTTGGAGTTGAAGATTGGGCTGAAACGACCTAACAAATCGAAGCCCAAAAACGAACACAGCGCCGCGGTCGGTTGACCGTCCAACAAGACTGGTCGATCGTACCTCTCTCGAACAATCCTTGTACTACGAGCGGTTGGGGGTGCGGTCGACCGCAACTTGGGATAGTCGACCGCAACTATGCCTGCACCTTGCTGCTGCTATTTTTCCTTCTACTCACTTCGATGCTTCGACCTCCGTGCTTCATCTTACCTTCTTCTAATCTGAACAACGAGTATTCAAGACACAATCCTAACAAACTCCACATTAGATTGCATACGAGTGCTATCATATGATGTGTAACTCATCTCCAAACTCTAATGAATTTCACTTGCAAAGAAAACTTAGAACAATAGCTTCTTCTTCTAGTTGAACTGATCTCTACCCAATCTCACCGAATACAGTATACCCCTTCAAGGGTACACCTCCGTAGATGTACTCACGAAGTTGCCAAACTCTGCACGAACTCCACATACCCTTAAGCTTTCTCCACCTCTCGACGATGTTCGAACGTCGTGGTCTCGTCTCGATGAATCTAGTTGCGGCAAATTAGCTGAGCTTGCGGGAATAACGAGAAAAGGAGCAACACTTGCGCAAGTATTTCGGATTCTCCAAAGCTTGTAGAGATTGTTTTGGCTTGGCCCAACCACTCTCATACCTCTAATCACCTTACGACGACTTTGAAAAACAAACAGAACTCCACCTCGAGCTATGTACTTAAAACCAGTGCATCAAGAGTTTTCAAGAAAATCAGATTCCGTTTCAGCAGAGGAATATGCAAAATATTCCTTGAAGTGAACATGTTTAGAGCTGGCATCTTCAACTCAACCGTTCCCTCACCCACTACTTCACAAATCTCTCAAGTTTCCGTTGTGACACAACGCTCTGTAGTAGACTTATTGGAACATCCTGTAATTTGAAAAAGGTATAAGTAAATATATATAAAAAATATACTTTGAAAAATACTTTGAACAGTAAAAGTCTACTGTTTATAAAGTAGAAATGCATGATTTGGTAATTTAATGAAAATGGAATGGTGTGTTGGGGTGAGGGGCCCACGGAAATGGTGAACTTTTTCCCAAACAGCCCCACTTTTTGAAAGTTTTTTCCAAACTGCCCTACTTTTTTTTTAATTCCCAAACCATCCCACTCAGTGTTTGAAAGACCGAGTTTAGTTAAAACTAACTCGGTCTTTCAAAGACCGGGTCTTAGATTTGGATTTTTCGAATTCTAATACTCGGTCTTTGAAAAACCGAGTTATTTTTTACTAAACTCGGTCTTTCAAAGACCGAGTATGTCATTTTGGTAAATACTTTCGAAAATGGATCAGTTTGGTAAATACTTTTAAAAAGTGGGTCATTTTGGTAACAAGTTCGGTATTTAACATTGTTTACTTAAGAGTTCGATAGTTGGTTTTTTTCTTCTTATTTTAGTGCCTCATATATGATTTATATTTTCTTTATTTGTCCTCTTCTTGTCAACATTTTGATCGTAGTTCAGAAAGAAACTTCAGATTCATAACCTCACAGCTTGCCAAGATTTAAAATATATGAATAAATTTTGGGAAACTACCTAAGACACATGGAAAAAATCTAAAAATACTAAGATTAGTAGCTTTGGTGTCCTTTAGTACTATATTTTGTGTTTCTAACGTTCCATATACTTCTAATCTTTACTCCATTGAAGGTGTGTTTGGTTCCATCAAGTATAGAACTTGATAGATTAGTTCTATACCTCCATTTCTATGTAAGATGAATAACTGCTGGATTTTTTTCCTATTCTTCTTTTCTATGATGTGGCTTCAAAATAGTGATATTTATGCTATGAAGCTATCATTTTTCTTTCTAGGTTTCTGCGAATTACCTGATGGGGCATTAAGTCGGTCAGTGACAACCTAGCATGAATAACTCGTGTCGCCTATGCTTTATGCAGCGCTTGTTCGCAAGACCATTTAGTTGTCTTGTGGTGCCACTAATTTCAGATTTTTTAAGATAACATGGCTCATGCCCAATGTATTTGGGGCTGTGCTCTGCTAACACGATTGCGTAACTTTCATTAAACAGAAAAAAACATGTGTTTGATTTGTCTTTAAAAAATTAGACCTGAAATATAGTTTGTTTATAATCCTAGTTTGTCTAATTATTGCTCAACTTTAACTTGTTAAGGTAAACATTTTATAAAAATATTTATGGCATTTGAATTATAAAGCATGAAGTCTTGAATACTTTATTAATAAATTATTTTAAAAATGTTTTCAATTTTTTGTTCTGAACCAAGTGAGCCCCTGCTCTTATCGTTGCTCCTATAAGTATTGTGTAAATCAAGGTGATTTACACAACACTTGTAGGAGCAACGATAAGAGCAGGGCTTCACTTGGTTCGGAACAAAAAATTGAAAACATTTTAAAAATAATTTATTAATAAAGTATTCAAGACTTCATGCTTTATAATTCAAATGCCATAAATATTTTTATAAAAAGTTTACCTTAACAAATTAAAGTTGAGCAATAATTAGACAAACTAGGATTATAAACAAACTATATTTCAGGTCTAATTTTTTAAAGACAAACCAAACACATTTTTTTTCTTCTTTTTAATGAAAGTTACGCAATCGTGTTGGCAAAGCACGGCCCCAAATACATTGGGCATGAGCCATGTTATCTTAAAAAATCTGAAATTAGTGGCACCACAAGACAACTAAATGGTCTTGCGAACAAGCGCTGCATAAAGCATAGGCGACACGAGTTATTCATGCTAGGTTGTCACTGACCGACTTAATGCCCCATCAGGTAATTCGCAGAAACCTAGAAAGAAAAATGATAGCTTCATAGCATAAATATCACTATTTTGAAGCCACATCATAGAAAAGAAGAATAGGAAAAAAATCCAGCAGTTATTCATCTTACATAGAAATGGAGGTATAGAACTAATCTATCAAGTTCTATACTTGATGGAACCAAACACACCTTCAATGGAGTAAAGATTAGAAGTATATGGAAGGTTAGAAACACAAAATATAGTACTAAAGGACACCAAAGCTACTAATCTTAGTATTTTTAGATTTTTTCCATGTGTCTTAGGTAGTTTCCCAAAATTTATTCATATATTTTAAATCTTGGCAAGCTGTGAGGTTATGAATCCGAAGTTTCTTTCTGAACTACGATCAAAATGTTGACAAGAAGAGGACAAATAAAGAAAATATAAATCATATATGAGGCACTAAAATAAGAAGAAAAAAACCAACTATCGAACTCTTAAGTAAACAATGTTAAATACCGAACTTGTTACCAAAATGACCCACTTTTTAAAAGTATTTACCAAACTGATCCATTTTCGAAAGTATTTACCAAAATGACATACTCGGTCTTTGAAAGACCGAGTTTAGTAAAAAATAACTCGGTTTTTCAAAGACCGAGTATTAGAATTCGAAAAATTCAAATCTAAGACCCGGTCTTTGAAAGACCGAGTTAGTTTTAACTAAACTCGGTCTTTCAAACACCGAGTGGGATGGTTTGGGAATTAAAAAAAAAAGTAGGGCAGTTTGGAAAAAACTTTCAAAAAGTTGGGTAGTTTGAGAAAAAAATTCGGAAATGGTGAAGTAGCATGAAAGGTTTGACTTCGGTCAGGCCTAAGTGACGTGGAGGCATTCTCAGAAGTAGAGAGAAAGGTAAGTGGTTGTGAAAAAATCGCATATCGGTAGATTAAAGTAATAAAATAATATATAAATAGTATTAGCCAAGGATCAAGAGTCACCTAATCGGTTAACCAACTTTTGAGAGGCATCCTGTAGTGGGCAGATGTACTACATAGTATCTAATTTGTCTATTAAATTGTATAAATTGTCTGACCTAGGCCCAGGGGCATTACACTTATAAGTAGAAAACAACTCCCTCTCAGAGCAAATATGAGAAGAATTCCATGAGTCAAGAAACCAACTAGAATCCACTTCTACAGAATTTGAAATAAGAAGACACGAATCACCTGAATCAAAGGCATTATCCACATTAGCGGTTGAATTCACATTCTTTGCGCTCTCCTGATTCTGTAATTTTCAACAGTCTTTTTTGATATGCCCTGACCTCTTGCAATATCGGCAAAAGATCGAATCCTAGACAACTTGAATTCACATTCTTTGCGCTCTCCTGATTCTGTAATTTTTAATAGTCTTTCTTGATATACCCTGGCCTCTTGCAATATCGGCAACAGATCGAATCCTAGACAACTTGTGGGAATATACGTGATTTCAGAGTCTCCTTCCTAAGTTGATTTTCCTTCAATGCTTTGATTACACCATCTACCGAAATACTCTCCTTGGCAGATCTACTGTGTAGCATGGTAGTGATCAAAGGCTCGTACGAATCCAGAAGTTAATATATCAGGTTGAAAGCTTTATCTTCCTCACACACATCTGCGTTGATCGCCTTAAGTTCAGATAATACCTTATTGAACTCTGTAATGTGGTCGTGGAGATCGGTACCTTCCTTCATAGATAAACGGAATAACTTTTTCTTCCAATGTATCTGATCTAATAACGACGAACTAGAGTAGTCAGCTATGAGTTTTTCCCACAAACTCGCTGCATCAGTTTTTTCAAGAAATCTGCACTTGACCTCATCCGCCAAGAATAGTCGGATCAGACTTATGACTCTTTCACGAATATCTTCCCAACCGCCATTCTTCATAGTAGTTGGCTTTTTATTCTTCTTAACAGATAACTGCAAACGTTCTTGAATAAGAACATCATACATGTTAGTCTTCCAAAGATTGAAATTGATCTTTTCATCGAACTGTTTGATCTTCAAAATACTGTGGCCTGTCATCTTAATCAAGGGACTCGGCAACCTGAAGCTCTAATACCAGTTGTCGGGATTGGGACGTCAACCAACGCCCGTTGTCGCAGCGGAACTAATAGAGCAATGAGGAAGTCGAAGTAGTTGAGATGAATAAATTGAGCAAGCAAGTAGATCCACCAAATTAACACAAACACCCCGATGACTTTTCCCGGTTAGCTTTTTCTTGATCCGAGAGAAAATATAGGGAGATCTGATATTCAACTAGAAGAGATTACAAAGAGTTATTGATTCACTCAATACAAGGAATTAAACTCTCCCACCAAGAATTATCTCTCTTCCGAGCCTCTCTTTGCAATGGAGAAAGTAATCTATGAAGTACTCTCTCTCATATTGGAGGAGTTTACAATATATATAGAAGAATAGAGAGAAAACCTAGGTCTAATCTTGATTCTCAGTCGTCCGATATAACTTGGAAAAGAAGTAACTGAATAGAAGTCGCACGATCTAACTTGAAGTTGAAGATTGGGCTGAAACAACTTAACAAATCGAAACCCAAAAACAAACACAGCGCCGCGGTCGGTCGACCGTCCAACAAGATCGGTCGACCGTACCTCTCTCGGACAATCCTTGTACTGCGAGCGGTCGGGGGGTGCGATCGACCGCAACTTGGGACAGTCGACCACAACTATGCCTGCACCTTGCTGCTGTTGTTTTCCCTTCTACTCACTTCGACACTTCGACCTCCGTGCTTCATCTTACCTTCTACTAATCTAAACAACGAGTATTCAATACACAATCCTAACAGGAACTAGCAAGGACAGCCACCGAGTGCGTAAAGCTGCAAAAGAGGAGTTCAGGTTTAGCGAAGGAGCTTACTGGATTGAAATTGTGAGATTATTTTAACACGCAAAGGCTTGTATGTGATTTTGTTTAGTTAACATTTTTAACTTGGGAGAATCTTGCTAATAAGAGGCTGATCACGACGACTTCCTGTCCTAGGGGTGAAAACTCGTTAGAATCCATCAATCATCTCTTTCTTGAATGCGTCCACAGTAAAAGAATCTGGGAGTTCCTTCTGTTGGGCTTTGGCATTAACAATTATCCCCTGCGTGTGACACATCTTTGGGGAGAATTTAGAGATTGTGAGGTGGGTCATGAGAGATACAAGGATTGGGATTGTTTAGTTGCAGCTTCATTATGGGTCATTTGGCTTGACAGGAATGACTTGTATTTTAGAAATCAGTCTTGTAACTTTATACAATTGATCCACAAATTTTTTTTACTTCTTCTTGGATCTTCATTCCAGGTGCTAGAAAGAAAGCGCGTAAGGAATATTTGTTCCCAAGAGAGGACGGTGCTAGAGGATATGGGAACTATTGACCGGTTGGTGTCTCTGTCCCGGGCTTCAGTGCCTGATTGAGAGTGCTTTTGGAGGCATATTTTGGTTGATGCATGGGGTTGAAGGTCATCTATCGTACTAGTCTCTTTGTGTTTGTTTGGGAACCCATATGTATTCATAGACTATGAGTTTTGTGAGTTATTTTGAGCCCCATGTACCATGGATGTATCTTCTATGTAATTGTTTGAATTATATGTATGATTTTGATGGCAATTCTCATGCCATCTTTATTTAAAAAAAAAAAAAAAAATTCCTTGTCCTACTTGTTCGTTTTGGTTGTGTTCAGAGTGACAGATCTGAACCTGGGAGAAGAAAAGATGGTTGAAGCTTGCTTCAGTTGGTCATGAAAGGATCAAAGTAATCCTCAGAATGTTATTGATGTTTTGAAGAAATCCCAGCTGTCCCTTCGCAACAAGTATGCCAACCAAGAAAATGAGAGAAATTTCATTTCCGTTTGTTTATAAATATAGAGTGTTGTAAGACATGAACTCATGACCTCTCATCACATTTTAAAGCATGCATTATTCTTTTGGCTCAAAAGATGCCAAGATTCCAACTATTTCATTCATGAGATATAACGAAACAAGAGTTGAGTAAAACCCAACAAAGTACTTTCTACGTTCAAGCCTTACATTGTCACCAAAGCTCCTAAAGTATAAGTGCTTTTTCAGTGCTCATGCGATAAATTTTTATGAAAATAGGAAATTTAAATATGCTTCAGATATTATGTATGGAAAGTGTTTATGAACTGGCAAATTATTACATATCCATATCATGATGGTGCAACAGTACCCTTCACATTTGATACGGTGGAAGGACCGATGTCTGTAATACAATCTTCATGTATAATTCATGCGTTGTATTCTTCCATAGAATGATTTTCTTTTATTCTTATTAATTTTGATTTTCATTGTCTAGTAAATATAAAAATGATATGTCTTTTTTGGTACAATGAAACTGATTTCTATCTATATGGATGACTTCTTTAGGAGCTGTAAAGAACTGATGATCCACTGCGATACGATAATGTAAAATAAAAAGAGTAAACCTCTTTTTTCTTTGAAGTAGATTTGGATAAGCGTAAATCCCGTTGCCGAAATTTCAACATTATGGTTTCATTTGACCATTTCCTTGATATATATGCATGTAGCTGCTGCAGTTTATCCATATTTTTAATTTTTTGGGTTCAATTCCATATCTGTACACTGTACTCTATTGTTATCTTATACCGTGCACTGATTAATTAGTGGTGATTTTACATATAATTGATGATGGGGTGAAAAGATTAAAAGCTTTCCTATGGATTCAATTGTTCCTTTCCGTGAAAGGCTACAGATACTTGGCCGTGTAGTAAATGAGACTGCTTATTTTGGTGTGGGAGCAGATAGATGGTAAGTTTATATTTGAAGCAAAATACTAAGTATCTGACTTTTGATCGTTGCCGTGAAAAGTAGCTAGAGCTCCTGAGATTGGATCTCAATAGTTGATTGAACACCGTGATCTGAATCCAACGGTTGCTGACGCGGCCGATCGACAAAGTCTGAAACACCCGGGGTGGCCCCAACGATAGACTCTTCGACGCTCAAGACAGAACCAGAGAGAGAAAGAAATTGTCAGTCGTTGATTACCTTCTGACTGAGAAGGGGGGGAGTATTTATAGACCTAAGAAACAGTTTAGGTGATGAGGACATCGGTTCGAGATAATTCAGGCACTTCTATCAATGCAGACATCGTCTAGGAAGACTGTTTTATTGGCCTAGTATTTTTATTAAAGCATTCATATTTGTTTTTGGCAATTTTAGTAATATGTAGTAGTTTTGCGATTTGCAGCCTTTATTTTATGCATTAGAATATTTTAGAGATTTGAATTGAGATTTGTTTTGAGCCTCTATATAGGCCTCTAGATTAATGAAAACATTATGCTATTATTGATTAAAAAAATACTGTGTTGAGTTATTGCTCTGCATTCTTTTCTTGTGTGTGCGATACCAAAAGAACTTATTAGGGTTTGTGAGAAATCCTAAGAAATTTAGGATTTGTGAGAAATCCTAAATTCCACCTTCAGCTCTACAGCCGCCATTAAACTACACCAAAATTCCCAAATCATTTATCCAAACTCCAAACCCTAATTAATTAAATCCTAATCACCACCATCATCTTCTTCTCTCAGCCGCCACCTTCAAACCCATTCCCGAGCTCCTTCACCTCGACCCCACGACCACCCACTGCCCTCATCCTTGCCGCCATCATCACTGCCCTCCTCCCCTGCTTCATCTCCAATCGCCCTGCCCCCAACCTCCATCGATAGCCGCCATCGCCCCCTCCATCAACCCCCGACCGCCCCTCGCTCATCGAAACCCTAATTCCCCCAAACCCACTTCAAATTGAACCCCTAATTCCCCCTCCTGAAACCCATCGAAGCCTCCACTACCACGTCAACTCCTCACCCCAGCTTCTTCACCGAATCCCATCGCTTCCGTTCTCACATGCCACCACCCCGACGCTACCGCTTGCACACCCGGCTACCACCACCACCGCCTCCACCACGCGTTTTCCTTCAGCAACCTCGTGTGACCATCCTGAACGACGACAACCTGGCGCCATCTTCTCCTGTACCCTCACCGCAAGCAGCAACCCGAGATCAAGTTCCCTCTCCTTCATCCGTAGTGCACAGCAACAACCGATTGGATCAGATCTGAACCATATCATTGATCGGATAACTTTGGTGGATCGCAGTGTTTCAAGTCAGATCCAAGGCACTTTCTTTGCACACCAGTAACTTCTTTCCTATTCTCCATTATTTGTGTGATACTGCTTTATCATCTCTAGAGTATTTTCTAAATTTACTGTCGTCCACAAATATTGAGTGAATGTGCTTCTACTTGCCAAATAGCATATGAATCTTTATTGAATATTTTACTTGCTAAAACACTTAGGTATATAATTATTGGTTGTTAAATTTGAATCTTTAATTGGGATTGTCCATTTATTAAATATCTAGAAAATCCATCAAACCAATTATTAGTTTTAATTTCTAACTTAATCAGCACTTCTTGTTGGTAAACTTAATCTCTAAATATTCTTGAAAAATTCTTTATCTAGGGTTAAGTTTACATCATTAGGAGATTGAGATTAATCAATTAGATCGATATGAATTCCTTATCTCCTGTTTGAATCCCCCCCTTAAGAGATAAACTCTCTTGTTTGGGAATAAGAGATTTAACTTACAACCCTTATGAGCTGGGTATCTCTCCAGTCACTTTTAATGAGCTTGAAGGCGGCACATGTCTTGTAGGTGAGCCTGAAAAAAGCTCGGACCTATTAAAGAGGTCCGTTATGACTAATATGCTTGTGGAAACTTTGAGATCTGACTGGAATCGTATGGCCCTGATTTGCTGCGATTTTTACCATTATCAAGAAGCCTATCCTTTCTTGTCCCCTGCATGAATTTTACTTGCGAGATTAATTCATGATATCAGATTTGTGTATCGGAAACATCTCCTTGCTTTAGTTTAAATTATCTTCATTTTTATTTCCGACAGGAAGAGAATTACTTTGAGGTAGCTTTGGATATGCATAAATACTTTGGACTAAGCATTTGGTCTACGATTATTGCACCGATTCGGGGAGGTTTCCAACCAAGCCAGTGGAGTGCGAGTGAATGATGGATGGATGGTTAAGATTATAACTAATTACTGTAATTTTTTAAAATTAGTACTAGCACCTGCTACTTGTTTTGTTTGTATGGAAAGAATTAGTGGCTTTTTTCATTTTGTTAATTAAGCTGTTATGTTTTTCTTCTCGAGTAAGATAAAGATGTTATGTTGACGGGAAATTTTTGTAGGTTGTCATTGTTGTATGAAGTGGAAATGGATCGAGATCAGGTCACATTGGAGGGGAAAGGGACAGTTTATTATTATAAAAGAAAACAAAAATAGCTAATTAATAAAAAATTTAAAATAAAAAAGAGCTAATAAATAGAAATTAAATAAAAAAACCAAAATAGCCGTGGGTCCTATAACGGCGTTGTCTACAAATGTAGGAATAGACCCTAACCTATCCCAACGCGATCTATCCCAGTGCCGAAATGCCCGGATAGGCAAATAAAAATGCCGGGATAGATGTATTGTGTTGTAGTATGCTTGAAGGAGCCTGGCTCAAATTTCCTGTCATAAGACATTAGTGATGCGGTTTGTTTTTGGGAGACGTATGGATGCACCAGGTTGTGAGTTCTTACTCGATTTGTATTGATAGAGGAAACTCCTATGCAGATGGCCCTCGGCCGGGCGAACGGTACGGAAGTAGGCGGAAGTGAGGTGGAGGATGGATGCTCGGCTCGGATCCGAGGTCTCGTGTACCTGCAGACGGTCTAGGAACACTGGGGTTAGTCCCGGTGGCAGACCCTCCGACGATCTAGTCAGCTACTGAGAGAGAGTAACAGTAACTAGGGTTTTAGTGGGAAAAGATTGATTACTTGGAAAAGGAGTAGGGGTCTGGTATTTATAGAAGATGCCAACCGGGTCTGGACCCGTTTGGGGCCGGGTCTGAACCCGGTTGCCTGTGGGGTTGAAGCGGTGGAAACCAGGGCGGTAAAGGACTGATGTGGCAAGGGCCCGGGCGGTTTCCGGGCTGACGTGGCAGGGGCCCGAGCGGTTTTCCAGTGCTGACGTGGCAGATCTGGATGGTCTAGAGGCACGAGCATTTTGAGGGGGATCCTGTGGCCCAGGAGGGGCCACGTCATCCAACCCATATCACAAGCCCCACACTCCTGGAGGACTGGGTGAACCAGCCGTGTAGGAGTGGTTCTTTGCCTCTGTAGGAAGAGCAGGGTGGAGGGTGCGGTGAGAAAGTAGAATTTGCTACTTCCAGAAGAGGCCAGGGGTTAGGAGGAAGAGATCCCTCGTCGAAGTTTTGCGCAGGATGCTGTGTAGAGGGGTCGGAGTGATGCTTGCCGAGCCTTAGGGTCGGCAGACGAGCTTCGAGGGTCGGCAGACGACCCCTCGCTAGTTGGAAGAGCAAGGGGATGCCAACCCCCGTTGGGCTGGAGATCGGTGCGCCGGGTATAGAGGGTCGGTCGGCGAGCTTCGAGGGTCGGCAGACGACCCCCACGCTAGTTGGAAGAGCAAGGGGCGTCAACGCCCGTTGGGCTAGAGATCGGCGCGCCGAGCGTTGAGGGTCGGTGGACGAGCTTAGGGGGTTGGCAGGCGACCCCTCGCTAGTTGGAAGAGCAAGGGGATGCCAACGCCCGTTGGGCCGGAGATCGGCGCGCCAGGGTATAGAGGGTCGGTCGGTGAGCTTCGAGGGTCGGCAGACGACCCCCTCGCTAGTTGGAAGAGCAAGGGGCGCCAACGCCCGTTAGGCTGGAGATCGGCGCGCCGAGCGTTGAGGGTCGGTGGACGAGCTTAGAGAGTCGGCAGGCGACCCCCTCGCTAGTTGGAAGAGCGAGGGGATGCCAACGCCTGCTGGGTTGGAGATCAGCTCGCCGAGCATAGAGGGTCGATGGACGAGCTACGAGAGTCGGCAGGCGACCCCTCGCTAGTTGGAAGAGCAAGGGGATGCCAATGCATGTCAGGGTTGGAGATCGGCTCGCCGAGCATAGAGGGTCGATGGACGAGCTACGAGAGTCGGCAGGCGACCCCTCGCAAGTTGGAAGAGCAAGGGGATGCCAACGCATGTCGGGTTGGAGATCAGCTCGCCGAGCATAGGGGGTCGGTCGGCGAGCCCCTTTCTTGAGAAGAATTTTTGGGGCTTGCGATTTCATCCGAGCTCCGAGTCTCCTGGGAATAGAGGAGAGCTGTAGGGGCTCGTGGTGTCATCCGTGCTCCGAGCCTCATGGGAATAGAGGAAAGCTGTAGGGGCTCGTGGTGTCATCCGTGCTCCGAGCCTCCTAGGAATAGAGGAGAGGCGGTAGGGGCTCGCTGTGTCATCCAAGCTCCGAGCCCCATGTGAATAGAGGAGGGCTGTAGGGGCTCGCGGTGTCATCCGAGCTCCGAGCCCCCTGTGAATAGGGGAGTGCTTCTGGGGCTCACGGTGACATCCGAGGTCCGAGCCCCTACACTTGGTAGTAGCAACTGGATGATTTCATTGTATTTAATGCTTTAGGAGTCTTGACGGCTGGCGTTGGTCGGCATTGTCGAGCGCTTGGGGTCGGTAGACGGTCCTCTCGCTAGTTGGAAGAGCGAGATGACGCCGAGGTTAGGTGAGATGGGGCTCGGTTTGTCGAGCTCCGGGGGTCGGCAGTTGAGCCCCCTGCTGTGGGATAGAGGGAGACGCTGGGGCTCGCGGTGTCATCCGAGCTCTGATCCCCCTGTAAATAGGGAAGGACTCTGGGGCCCGGGGTGTCATCCGGGCTCCGAGCCCTTGTGAATGGGGGATGCTATTTTGTGGCTCGCGACGCCATCCGAGCTTCGAGCTTCCTGAATAATACAGAGGGGTAGTTGCGGCTCACGATGGCATCCGAGCTCTGAGCTTTATGATCAAAAATAGAGGTGGGGCACGCGGTGCCGTCCGAGCGTCGACCCTTCTGTAAGAATAGAAGGGGAATTTTGGCTCGCGATGCCATCCGAGCTTCGACCCTTCTGTAACAGTAGAAGATAAATTGTGGCTCGCGGTGCCATCTGAGCGTCGACCCTTCTGTGAAAATGGAAGAGGAATTGTGGCTCGCGATGCCATCCGAGCGTCGATCCTTCTGTGAAAATGGAAGAGAAATTGTGGCTTGCGATGCCATCCGAGCGTCGACCCTTCTGTAAAAATAGAAGCGGAATTGTGGCTCACGATGCCATCCGAGTGCGACCCTTCTGTAGAATAGAAGAAGAATTGTGGCTCGCGGTGCCATCCGAGCATCGACCCTTCTGTGGAATAGAAGAGTAATTGTGGCTTGCGATGCCATCCGAGCGTCGACCCTTCTGTAAAAATAGAAGCAGAATTGTGGCTCGCGATGCCATCCGAGCGTCGACCCTTCTGTGGAATAGAAGAGGAATTGTGGCTTGCGATGCCATCCGAGCGTCGAACCTTCTGTAAAAATAGAAGCGGAATTGTGGCTCGCGATGCCATCCGAGCGTCGACCCTTCTGTAGAAAAGAAGAATTGTGGCTAGCGGTACCATCAGAGCGTCGACCCTTCTGTGGAATAGAAGAGGAAATGTGGCTCGCGGTGTCATCCGAGCCCCGAGCTTCATTGACTTGTCGAAAAAGTGCGCTGTGTGGGGAAGATAGGCTTGGGGGTAGTTTGGGTAATTCCATGCTCACTGCTGACGTCAGGAGCGCAAGGATCGAAGCGTCTCCAGATCTTAGCGGCCGTTAGATCTATGATGGTTAAGATCCAACGGCCAGATCTTAATTGCAGAAATCGAGGAGTCTCTTTCTCCTTATAAATCCCCTCCCCCCTCTTCACTTTTTCTTCTTCATTTATTTACTCTCATTCTCCACTATTTCAAGAACATGGTTTTACCTGCCGTCGGCGACTTTTTCCGGTGATCGTTTGATAAACTCTTCAGGTTAGTATACTCTATTTTGTAATGTCGTGCGTTCAGTCCGGATCCGAGGTCAGCTCGTCCGGCCGCTCCGTGAAGGAGTCCGAGTCTGAGATGTCCTCGTCTTTTAGCAAGTATAAGGTGAAGCAGAAGGTACTGACAGACCTTAGGTCGGCTAGTAGTGACGATGTAGTCTTCATAGTGTTGCCACTGAGATCTCGAAGGCCGGGGAAGGAGCCTGTAGGAGAGGGCGAAGAGCGGGAGGAAAAGGATGAGGAGAATCAGGAGGATGATGGTGCCGAGGGCGAAGAGGAGGAGGAAGAGGATGAGAAGAATTAGGAGGATCAGGGCGCCGAGGGCGAAGAGGAGGAGGGAAAGGACGAGGAGGACTAGGGCGACGAAGGTGAAGAGGATACCGATGATGAGGATGAGGAGGGTGAGGGCACTGTTGATGATGAGGATGAGGACGCTGAAGAGGGTGCTGGCGAAGGCACAGCGGGAAGGTCGGTCGGGGAGGACCTTCCACCTCTCCCACCCTTGTTGACGCCGTCTCCCGAGAGGAAGGCTCGTCCTCGCCGGAAGAAGCGGAAGCTAACTATCCCAGACAGTCCTCCTCCACAAGATGAATATGCACCCAGGCCGGGACTCGAGTTCCCCCCAGTCTCCTTCAAAAATCCGGGGTCGTTTCGGACGTATCCTGATGATATCAAGGACATCGGCCCTATCCTTCCCGTGCCAGGTGAAGAGGGCCGGGTGAAGATTCGGATGGACAGCATCCCGTGCATCTTGAGGGTGGACTATCTCCACATTCTGAGGGCCTCTTATTTCATCCTGCGGGAGTTCGAAGTCTTCATTCCGAGCCCCGGCATTCGGCCCACCACGGTCCTGGCGCCGGGCTATTGTATGTTTCCTGAGGATGCCTTCGCCTCGGGCCTGAGGCTGCCTCTGCATCCCTTTGTTAAGAGGGTCTTGAATTGGGCGAAGCTATGCCCCATGCAGTACGGCCCGAACTCTTAGAACCACTTGATCTGTTTTATTCTGAGGTGCCAAGAGAAGGGGGTGAAGCCGAGGTTGACGTACTTTCGAGCCATCCTAGGGATCAGCTCGCTCGGAGATCAGGAAGGGATTTTCTACTTCTCACCCAGGCCGCACAAGAAGATCATGCACGGCCATCCGGATTCCATCAAAGGGTGGAAAGAGAAGTATTTTGCGGTGCGGAGTGAGAAAGCTTGGGGAATACCTACCCAGTGGAGTTTCTTCAAGCCATACCATAAACCTCCGAAGCGAAGTGACTTGACAGCAAAGGAGTGGAAGCGAGTGGAGAAGATAGTAGGGGGCACAGTATTGCGTGGCCTCGAGTGACCGAGCTACACCTCGCCCAGGCCGGACTGAGCCCGGCCGACCCTAGTATGTTTCATTCTGAATTTTTCATCTTTCTGCCTTCGTGTTAACTTCAGCCTCTTTTTTCATTCTTGCAGAGATGACTTCTAGGCGAGCCTTGCTGGCCGTTGCCGCGAAGGCGAGGGCGGATATGCAGAAGAAGAAGAAGGCGGAGCAAGAGAAGCTTGCCGCTCAGGCCGCGGGGTCCACCAAGGGGCCGGCCCCGGTAGCCGAGGAGCCTTCTCAGGCAAAGAAGGCCAAGAAGCATCACCACCCCCCCACGCTGAGGGCGCCCCGGGATGCAGGGGCAGTTCGAAAAAAACTGTTGATGCCCGGGGAAGAGGCTTCCCCCGCCACGCCCCACCACCGAGCAGATGGTGGGCCAACAGGGACTGCGGCCCTTCGCCCCCGATTGGTCGATCGTGCAGGGGGACAGTCTTCTCGACGGGCCTGTGGCGGTTGAGTTCATCACGAAGGTCGGCACTTAGCGTGACTTCATGGCGCTGGCGTCGTAGACGGCCGAGCAGGCCTTCATGCGCTGGTCCCAAGCGCATATTTCGGTGAGTTAGTTCGGCACCTTTTCCCTGGTTTTAACTTGGTGGAATTTTTCTGATCTTTTCCCCCTTGGACAGGCGATGCTCCATGGTTAGCACTTCCAAAAGTGCTTGGAGAAGGAGATCTACATCGAGAGGAGGAATGCGGAGAAGTACCTCCGCGAGCTGAACAAGGCTACGGACGATCTGAAAGAGGCTCAGACTATGGTGACCGTCCACGAGGCTCAGATAACCTCGCTCTCCTACATCCACAAGGTGTACGTGGATTGTCTCAAGGAGAGGAATGAGGAGGAGGCGGAGAAGGGGCGGAAGGCCCTGAAGAGGATGGAGGCGGCCTCGGCGGAAGCGCTGATTATAGAGCAGGACGAGGCGTATGAGCAGGCCAAGGCGCACTTCAGGCAGATCTACCCCGAGCAGAGCGTGGACCACCTCTACTTTGGTTGTGAGGCGAACCTTCCGCCGACCCCAGGGGGCGACAAAGCGGGGGGTGTCCAGGCCGAAGATGAGGTGCCACCCCCCCTCAAGAATAGAATAGTTATTTCTTTTTGTTTTTTGATGTAAATGCCTTGAGCGGACTGGCCACCGCGGCTTTTGTATCAATTTTTTGAAAGAAATGAAATATAATTTTTTGGGCCGAGGCTTTGTGACTTGTGCATTTTTCTAGCTTTCCTTGTGATTGTTTGTTTCTTGTCCTTGGATAGACGCACGAGACCTTGGGAACCAGCCCGGTTTCCGCCGAGGTATCCCGGGTCCGAGCCGGGAAGGAGGCATTGGAAGTCGCTCTGGCTCGCTAGCGAAAACAAGCTCGTGATCAAGTGGCTGCTGTAAATTATTTTACGAACAAGTCTAGGGAGCTCAGTATGGAGGTGGCTTGTCTGAAGAAAGCTATAGCCGATCGGGACTGGTGGGTAATCGAGACAGACTGGTCCGTCTCGGATGCCTCGAGTGGGCAGTCGGCCTCGGAGTCTTTCCTTCGCGAGGCAGTGATTGAGAAAGAGCTGGAGATCCAAAGACTGAAGTTGGTGTTGGGCGCGGGTCTGATCGAGGAGGCAAGCAACTCCACGCCGGGGCGGTCTCCTATGTTTTTATTTGAAGTAGCCCAGCCAGATGATGCAGGAAGCTCGGTGGCAGGAGTCTCTACCCAGGTCGGTCCGGCCGAGCGTGAGAGGAGCCCCGAAGGAAGTGCCGAGTTTGAGTTTTCCAGCCGAGTGTGAGTGAGCCGCAAGTTGTTCTTTGTATTTGTACCGATTTTCATTGAGTTGTAAGCAATGAGAAATAATAAGAACATTTGATTCTCTGAACTTTGATTGTCTCGGCCGCCAAAGGTGGCTGTCGTGCTTGTTGCGAAGGGTCGCCGCCGAGGTGACTTGGTGCAACGGACGCATATGCAGTGGCGTATCACCTGTCGATAAGTCATTAATGGCGACGTTTCGCCTTCCCATGAACATTTATGGCGACGTTTCGCCTTCTGCCATTTCGCATTCCCAGACGCATTAATTATACCCCTCAGGGGGCTATATAATCCTCACTCTCCTCAAGCTGGTTGTTAAGGAGTGAGTGGCTGATCAGTCACTTGACTTTGGGTGCCTGCCGAGGGCGGGCGCCCCGAACATAATCTTTTTCCGAGGTCTCCGGATTGGAGGCACACCAATCACCCTCGAACAATTCGGGGTTCGGGCCTCGAGGGCCGGAGGACCCCGGGGGGTTCGTTGGTGAGTGGTGGGCCGACCAATCGGTTCGGAAGCTCAAAGAGAACCGAGGTTGGTGGCATTCCTGTCGTCCTCGAACAATTCGGGGTTTTGGGCTCGTAAAGAGCTATAAACCCCGGGTTGTTCAGGGGCGAGAGGAGGGTCAACGAATGGTCTCGGAGCGAGGAGAGCCGAGGGTCGGTGGTTCTCCTGCTGTCCTCGAACAATTCAGAGTTTTGGCTTATGAAAGCGGTAAACCCCGAGTTGTTCGAGGGTGAGAGGAGGGTCTACCAATCGACTCAAAGTTCGGGGCGTCCGCGGAAGGCGGACGCCTTAAACCTAAATGGAAAATTTTGTTGAAGTATTCGTGGGGGTAGGTCGCCGCCGAGCGTACGGGTCGGGGAGCTTTGAAGAAAGCCCTCGCCCTGCTCGAGGTCGACGCCGAGCTCCCGCACTTGTTCTCAGGAGAGACGGTACGGGTGTAGCTGGCGGTTGCCACCTCGTGCTATGGTTGATGGGCTTGAAGAAGCCTAAACCATGCGAGGGACAGGTACAGAGCCCCCACACCGGGGAGAAAGCCAGTAACGGGCGTAGCCACGGATCGTCGCTGAGCGTTAAGGTCGAGGGGCTTTGAAGAAGGCTCCCGCCTTGCTCGAGGTCGACGCCGCGCTCCCGCACTTGTTCTCAGAAGAGACGGTACGGGTGTAGCTGGCGGTTGCTGCCTCGTGCTATGGTTGACGGGCTTGAAGTAGCCCAAACCATGCGAGGGACAGGTGCCGAGCCCCCACACCGGGGAGAAAGCCAGTAACGGGCATAGCCCCGGATCGTCGCCGAGTGTTAAGGTCGGGGGGCTTTGAAGAAAGCCCCCGCCCTGCTCGAGATCGACGCCGAGCTCCCGTACTTGTTCTCAGGAGAGACGGTACGGGTGTAGCTGGCGATTGCCGCCTCGTGCTATGGTTAATGGGCTTGAAGAAGCCCAAACCATGCGAGGGACAGGTGTTGAGCCCCCACACCGGAGAGAAAGCCAGTAACGGGCGTAGCTACGGATCGTTGCCGAGCGTTAAGGTCGGGGGGCTTTGAAGAAAGCCCTCACCCTGCTCGAGGTCGATGCCGAGCTCCCGCATTTGTTCTCAGGAAAGATGTGTAAGAGAAGCTTTTCTGGCTCGCGATGCTATCCGAGCACCGAGCCCCAAGCTTATAAGAGAAGCTTTTCTGGCTCGCGATGCTATCCGAGCGTCGAGTCCCAAGCTTGTAAGAGAAGCTTTTCTGGCTCGCGATGTTATCTGAGCGCCGAGCCCCAAGATTGTAAGAGAAGCTTTTTTGGCTTGCGATGTTATCCGAGCACCGAGCCCCAAGCTTGTAAGAGAAGCTTTTTTGGCTCGCGATGCTATCCGAGCGCCGAGCTCGAGACGTCTTTTATTGAGAACACAATATGAAGCCACAAACTTGTTGTTTAAGAAAGTTGGCATATTTACATCCTACTGGATTTTTTGACAAAAAACAAGGCACGACGTGCCGATTACATTCTTCATAATTTACATGGGATGGAGGCTAATCTCCTCCTAGGAACTTGATGAGGTGCTCCGCATTCCAGGGCCTCTTTGGCCTTGCCCTCTGGGTTGGTCAGGCGGTACGTCTCAGGGCACACGACCTCCGATACTCTGTAAGGGCCTTCCCAGTTTGGGGCTAATTTTCATTTCTGGCCGGGATTGGATACCGCCAGTTTTCGGAGAACGAGGTCTCCGAGTTTGATGTCGGTGGGACGCACCTTCTTGTTGTAGAACTTCTCAATCCTTTGTTGGTAGATGCTTCTTCTAAGGGCGGACTTTTCCCTGACCTCTCTATGAGGTCCAGGTCGGCTCGCAGCTGTTTGGAGTTGGCTGCCTCGTCGAAAACCATGATTCGGGGTAAAGGGATCTCGATATCCAAGGGAATGACGGCCTCCGTGCCGTATGTCAGATTGAAAGGGGATTCTCCCGTGGGGATTCTCTTTGTTGTCCGGTGGGCCCAAAGAACGCTTGGCAACTCGTCGACCCATAACCTCTTAGAAAAGTTATCGAGTCGTTTCTTGATACCGTCGAGGATTTGGCAGTTCGCGTTCTCGGCCTGACCGTTGGACTGGGGGTGGCATACTGAGGAGAAGCGCTGCTGGATTCTGAGATCTTCGCAGAACTTACAGAAATGCTTACCCGCAAATTGAGTCCCATTGTCTGTAATGAGCACCTGCGGAATCCCGAACTGACAGACGATGTGTTTCTAGAAAAACTGCTGGGTCTGTCGCTTGGTGATCGTTGCTAATGGCTCAGCCTCGATCCACTTAGTGAAGTAGTCGATCGCCACAATGAGGAACTTTCTTTGGCCCGTTGCTTTTGGAAATGGGCCCACCAGATCCATCCCCCACATTGCAAAGGGGTTCGGACTGGCCATTGACCGAAGGTTTTCCTGAGATGCCCTTTTCACGGGGGAGAACCGCTGACAGGGGCCGCACCTTTTGACTAGGGCGAGGGCATCTTGCAGCATAGTGGGCCAGTAGTACCCGTGATTTAATGCCTTCTGCGCTAGTGAACGGCTTCCCATGTGGCATCCGCCGATCCCCTCGTGCAGCTCCTTGAGGGCGTACTTGGCTTCGTCTGGGGTTAGGCAGCGGAGGTAGGGTCTGCCATCCGTTGTTGTATAGGACCTTTTGAAGAGGATGACATTGATGACCGCGAATCTTTCAGATCGGACCCTGATCCGCCTCGCTTCAACCCCGTCTTCGGGGAGCTCTCCCTTGACTAGAAATTTTTTGATAAGAGTGGTCCAGTCATTGGGAGGGGCTCCGTTTTCGACACACAGAACCTCCGGGAAGTCTGTACTTGGCTTCAACAGGACTTCAATCAGGACCGTGCGGTCGAGGCTTTCAAAGGATGAGGAAGCCAACTTTGACAGGGCGTCGGCCTGGGCGTTCAGCTCGCGGGGGATCCTCAAGATAGCCGATTCATCGAAGGACGTTAATAGGCGTTGGACCACGGCCAGGTACCTGATCATCCGATCGTCACGGGCCTCGTACTCCCCGGAGATCTGGTTGATCACCAGCTGAGAGTCGCTAAAGGCCCTGATCTGTCTGGCGCCGGCTTGATAAGCCAGGTTGAGCCCGGCGATCATGGCCTCGTATTGAGCCTCGTTGTTAGAGGCTGGGAAGTTGAAGCGGAGACAATATTGAAGGAGAAAACCACCCGGACCCCGAAGAATGATGCCCGCACCACTCCCCGCTTCGCAAGAGGAGCCGTCGACATAAACTTCCCACGTCTGGTCGACTTCCTCGCTCGCGGGTTGCTCGGAGATGGTGCATTCTGTGATGAATTCGGCGAGGGCCTGCCCTTTGATGGTCGTTCTTGGTTGATAGCCGATGTCGTACTGGCTGAGCTCGATCGACCATTTAACTAGTCGACCAGAGCTCTCGGGCTTATAGAGCACGGCCTTCAGGGATTGATCCGTGAGTACCTGGACCGAATGTGCTTGAAAGTAAGGACGGAGCTTTCGCGCGGCCATGACTAAGGCGTATGCTACTTTCTCCATCCTGGAATATCTGGTCTCGGCATCGAGCAAGACCTTGCTTACATAGTACAGGGGCTTTTGGACCCCTTCCTTTTCTCGAACGAGGACGGCGCTGAGCACGTTCTCCGAAGCGGAAAGGTAGAGCTAGAGTGGCTCCCCTGGTTCGGGCTTGCTGAGGAGAGGAGGGTTAGCGAAGTACTCCTTTAATTGGGTGAAGGCCTCTTGTTGCTGAGTACCCCACTCGAACCCTCCGGTGCCGCGCAGCGCCTTGAAGAACGGAAGGGACTTCTCTCCAGACTTGGAGAGGAAACGGCCGATGGCCGCTAGTCTCCCCGTCAGCGTCTGGACTTCTTTGACGTTCCTGGGAGGGGCCATGTCTATTATGGCCTAGATTTTTTCGGGGTTCGCCTCGATGCCGCGCTGGCTGACGATGAACCCTAAGAACTTCCCCAAGGAGATGCCGAAGGCACACTTCGCCGGGTTGAGCCTCATGTTGTGGGTTCGAAGGACCCCAAAGGCCTCTTCCAGGTCGGCGACGTGGTCCTGTCCTCGCTGACTTTTGACGAGCATGTCATCGACGTATACCTACGTATACCTCCATGTTACGTCCGATTTGATCTTTGAAGACTCGATTGATGAGCCTCTGGTAGGTGGCACCAGCGTTCTTCAACCCGAAGGGCATGACCCGGTAGCAGTACAGTCCCCGGTCTGTGATGAAGGACGTCTTGGCGATGTCGGGAGGATACATCCAGATCTGGTTATAGCCCGAGAAGGCATCCATGAAGGATAAGAGTTCGTGGTCCGAGGTGGCATCGATCAGGGCATCAATGCTGGGGAGAGGGAACGGATCCTTGGGGCATGCCTTGTTGACGTCGGTGAAATCTATGCAGATCCTCCAACTCCCGCTCGCCTAATTGACCATGACGACGTTCGCGAGCCACTCAGGGTAGCTGACCTCTTGTACGAAACGCGCGGACAAGAGCTTGTCCACCTCCGTGTTTACTGCCTGCTGTCGCTCCGGAGCGAACTTGCGCTGCTTTTGGACAACTGGTTTTGACCCGAAAATCACGCTGAGTTTGTGTATGATGAGATCCTCAGAGATCCCGGGCATGTCAGAGGGCTTCCAGGAGAAGAGGTCGACATTACGGCGAATGCAGCCGATTAAGGCATTCTTGAGGTCGGGCGCGAGGGAGCAGCTCACTCGGAAGTGCTTCGATGCATCCCCTGTCTCAAACGAGACATCTTTTAGCTCGTCCGCTGGTTCTGGTTTTGGCTGGGTTCTTTCGGGCTCCAGCTCGACGGCATCGAGGGGAAATACACCGCTCCCGATCGCCGTCATGTAGCACGAACGGGCTGCCTCTTGATTTCCTCGGACAACTCCGACACCAGTGTTGGTGGGGAACTTCATTTTCTGGTGGTAGGCCGAGGGAACCGCCTGGAGGGAGCAGAGCTCCAGACTGCCAAGTATGGCATTGTAGGCTGCTGTGACATTCACAACCATGAAGTCCATGGACTCGGTTCTTCTGTTCGGGGTCGTGCCTGCCGTGACGTCTAAGGTGACGATCCCCTCTATTGTCACGGGGATGCTGGAGAATCCGTGTAAGGTGTATCCGGCCAGCTTTAGCTTCTCACGGGAGAACTTCAAGTTCTCAAATGCTCCCACGAATAGAATGCTGACCGAGCTCCCGTTGTCTACGAGGATTTGCCGGACCTCAAAGTTTGCCATGCTGAGGCTGATGACAAGTGCGTCACAGTAAGGGAGCCAGACTCCTTCCAGGTCCTCCCCTGAGAAAGAAACAGGGAGTTGCTGGATTTGGGGGGAGAGAGGGCCCTGGACGGTGTTGACATCCCGGATGAATGCCTTGCAGGAAGTGTTGGATTCCCCTCCCATGGGCCCTCCATGGACGCAATGTAAGATTTCCTGGCCCTCAGGCTCCTCGGGCTCCAGATCTCGCTCGGGTTGCTGCCGGGGTGCTCGAGGAGGAGGGGAATCCCTCCTGTGTCTGGTATCCCTCTGTTCCCGGAAGCCTTCTTTTTTGAATTCTCGGAGGTACCCTCATTGAATGAGGGCCTCAATTTCGTCCTTCAGGGCACGGTAATGATCTGTGTCGTGCCCGTTGTTCCGGTGGAAGCAGCAGTAGAACAGCTGATCCCTCTTCTTGCTGGTGTTGTTAGACGGTTGAGGTCGCTGTCTTCAATTGCTAAGAGGATCGTCGACACGTTTTGCATCAGCGGAGTGTACCTCTCGAAGTGGGGGTCCGGCGGAACCTTCTTCGCGGTGCCCCCGTCTCTCGGAGCTTTCTTCGCTGGCTCGACCTTGTCGGCTTTGCGCTTCCCCTTCCCGGAAACTTCTTTCTGGTCCTCTGGATTCAGGGCCTCTTCTGCTCGGATGTACTTTTCGACCCACTTGAGGAGGTCAGGGAAGTCTATCGGGGGCTTCTTTGCCAGGGAGGCCTTGAGCTGTCCGTGTCGGACGTTGTGCCGGAAGGCTGCCGAGGCAACCCCAGGGTCGAGGGAAGAGACCGACCTCGCCTCGGCGGTGAACCTTCGGACGAACACCCGGAGTGACTCCCCTTCCTTCTGCCAGAGGCCGAGTAGGGACGCACTTGTTCTTTCGGCCTTTCGGCTGGTTACAAAGTGTGCGAGGAAGCTGCCCTCTAGCTAGTCGAAAGAATTGATGGAGCCGGGGGTAAGTTTGGAGAACCATTTCCGAGCCGGACCCCGGAGGGGGGCGGGGAAGGCTCGGCACAGGAGGGGATCCGATGCGCTGTGAATCATCATGAGGGTTTTGAAGCCCTCCATGTGATCAGCAGGATCGCCCTCGCCATCGTAGGTCTCAAATTGAGGCGGGCGGAAATTCCGGGGTATCTCCGCCTGCAGGATAAGGGCGGAGAAAGGAGGTCGGACAGGCCTGTACCCCTGGGCCGTCCTTGGGCTGCTGTCACCGAAGTGGTTGAGGCAATCCTCCATTTCTTGGAGGCGCTTCAAAATATCGTCGTCATACTCCGGTGGGATTGTTGAGGGGCGAGACACGCTGGCCTCGGCATCCGACCGTGTGTGAGAGCGGCGGACGTCCTCATCAATGGGGATCCCTCGGATGGCCCCCATGATTTTCTTCCGGAAGTCATGGAACTCCTGGTGAGTGACCGGGGCTCACTCGGCCCAATTTGGTTGAGCCGGAGGTTGCCGTCCGACACGGCTAAGCGCCGGCCCCCGTCCTTGGGACGGAGGCTTTGGATGGTTCGGGGCCGAGTTGAAAGCGGCCCCTCCCCTGCTGCGGCTGGCTTGTCGGTTCAGGATTACCCCCGCAGATCGGGTTGGATCGGACGGGAGGCACCCGGTTGGAGTCTGTGACTGACCCCCGGGTTGTTGGATGCTTGAGCGTCGGCATCGACGCCTTGTGGAGGCACGTCCTGCCGACGCGCTGAGGTAACAGCTCTCGTGGCTTTGGGTGCAATGTGAGCTCGGGTTGACGGGGTACCGTTGGTGGCTGAGCTCGGGCCGGTGTCCGCAATAGAGGGTTTCCCACAGACGGAGCCAATCTGATGCGGTTTGTTTTTCGGAGACGTGTGGATGCACCAGGTGTGAGTTCTTACTCGATTTGTATTGATAGAGGAAACTCCTACGCAGATGGCCCTCGGCCGGGCAAACGGTACAGAAGTAGGCGGAAGTGAGGTGGAGGCTAGATGCTCGGCTCGGATCGGGAGGCTCGGATCCGAGGTCTCGTGTACCTGCAGACGGTCTAGGAACACCGGGGTTAGTCCCGGTGGCAGACCCTCCGACGATCTAGTCAGCTACTGAGAGAGAGTAACAGTAACTAGGGTTTTGGTGGGAAAAGATTGATTACCTGGAAAAGGAGTAGGGGTTTGGTATTTATAGAAGAAGCCAACCGGGTCTGGACCCGTTTGGGGCCGGATCTGGACCCGGTTGCCCGTGGGGTTGAAGCGATGGAAACTCGGGCGGTATAGGACTGATGTGGCAAGGGCCTGGGTAGTTTCCGGACTGACGTGGTAGAGGCCCGGGCTGTTTTCCAGTGCTGACGTGGCAGATCTAGATGGTCTAGAGGCGCACACATTTTGAAGGGGATCCTGTGGCCCAGGAGGGGCCGCGTCATCCAACCCATATCAATTAGCAACTGAGTTGAGTTCCAGAGAAAGAGTGATTGGTTGGAAATGATGATGGAGTTTAATGTAAAGGAGGATAGGTTAGAAGAGAACAGTTAGCGAAAGAAGAAGAGAGGGTGATGATGGGAAGAAAGGTTTTGAACTTTTGAAAGTGGAGCCAGACAAATCAAAATGGGGTCCCAAATTTTTTTCCGGCTTCGACTTGATTATTACCAAAAATTCCTCACATAATTTTTGTTTTTAAAAATTAAAGTAAATGGCTCAAAATAAAATTATAATCAAAGTAAATATTCGAATTCATGTTCTTAATATCATGTATTTTTGGCACTTGTAAAGTTATACTCTAAATTTGGTAAGAATAATGATAATCAATAATCATATTATACTATTTACGTTGTTATAATACAAGAGGCTAGCTAAGAGATACGACATAAATGAACAGATATACTTGTAACTTGTGTACACACTAACTTCTTATTCAAAATTTTATCTAAGGATCATACAAATCAAAAAATAAGTATCACTGTTAATTTTTAGCCCAAAACCCATAACACTATTTAAGTCTTTAAGAGGTTGATTTGGTTTGGGGGTCCCAAAAAAATTTTAAATGGGAGGACAAATAAAAATTCTGGTCTATATAAAAGAGTTTTACAAAATTTTTGGGATCCCAATTGTCCCCCCAGTTTCTTACTCCCTCCGCTCGTGACTTTTGAGTAGCCATGCTTTGAAACGCACAATTAACTGAACTAAGAAGCGAAGAGAGTTGCAAAATGGTTTGGATGATGTCCTTTTCTGTTAAACCTGCATGACTTGGACGTCTAGTTAATAAATGAATTATCGTAATTTGAGAAAAAACCAAGAAATAGAAAGGAAAAAAAAATCTCCTAACTAGCATGACCAAGAAAAGTCGTGACACTTTATTTTTTACCTTCATTTAACCTTAAAACAGAGATCAATAGTATTGAATATTAAGATTGAAAAATACATATGTACAAGGAAGGAGACTAGAAATCCAATAATTAAGTGGTGGAACTTGAAGAGATAGAAACTATAGGTTTTTACAGATAAAGTTCTTAAGAGCAGCATGAAACTGGGAAGGAGAGACAAATATGATGTGGACTAAAATGGCTACATGCATAAGAGAAATCTCAAAAAAGGTACTTAGAGAAACAAAAGGTAGAGGGTTGCAAACTAAAGAAATATGATGGTGGGAAGAACAAGTCCAAAATATTGTGAGAGAGAAAAGTGTTGAGTTTTAATTGCAGAATAACTCACCAACGAGATGTAAAATAATAGAATCAAAAGCAAGTGAACAAAAGTAATCAAAAGCCAACACACAAGAATACAATAATTTTTTTCGACGTTCACCCAATGCAATGACTACTTTCCTGTGCAGAGACACTTCTGCGATTTCCACTCGAAATGTGAAGAATAAGTTTACAAATCTCTCAAAAACTCACTCCCAAGGTGTAGGGTTTCTGTAACTACCATTTTTGTTCTTTTCATTTTCCCCCCTTTTGTAATATTTTATTTGTAATTGAACAAAATATTCTATTTGTCTTCTTGATATTTTAATTAAATTTTTTGTTCATGAAATTCTTCGTTCTTCTTGTTGAGCAGTTTCTTGTTGATCCTATTTTCTTTTATTCAATAGTGGGTATTTTTATTTGAACCGTATTGTCTTTAAACCCATCTCTTATTGAACCCTAAAATTCAATTTCAATTGTTCTTGACCCAAAATTACTATTATTGGATCCTAAACCATTAACCCAACATCCTAACTACAATCTATAAATACAATCCTATTGCAAACCCTAAAATCATACAAATACAAATCCTAATTAGCCGTCTATTCTCTCCCCACCCTGTTTTCTCTATCCTCGTCCAATAATTCCCGCTCAAACCCACTTTTCATCTTCCCCGGTTGCTACCCCCGACCTTCGGCGAACTCCCCTACCCCGTCGACGCCCCACCGCTGCTACCACTCCCGATCGATGCCCTTGCCCAATGCCAGCACAAAAACCCCCTCTGCTCCGTTCCCCTGTTTCCACAGCAGCCAAACCCCGACCCCTCCCCTGTTCCCGTCGAACAGCACCAACCCGACGTCCCTTCCCCTGTTTTCATCGCGCCACCGCCGTCGAGCCACCTCGTCGACGTCAGCCAGATCCCGAGATCTCTTTGTTGTTGATTGCTCATTGCTTTTGCTGTTGTTGCTGTGGGTTTCGTTTGCACGTATAATACACATGTTATTTCATGTGTTCGTGGGCTCGTTGCTCCGGGATCCTTATCCCGTTATACTTGGTATTCAATTATATAGTCCAAAAGGCAAGTCACTTTCCCTCTTGAATTGAACCTTGTATCAAATTCTAGTTTTTATTGAAACTCCACAAGTAGATCCTAATCGTTATCATATCGTTGTATTGATTATCTTTCGTTAGGTCTATTGAGGGTTACACGAGCTAACCCCAATATTCTTGACTTCGTGTCACTTTGACCCCAAAAATATCGAATCTTGCATACATCATATAGTATTGATGATAGGAACTTTTCATCCATCTCACGACACAATTAATCTATTGTAGAAACAATTGCTAGGTTGTATATTTGTTTGATCGATTGATGTTTGGTTGATGATAAATTAATGTATGTATGTGCTCTTAAATTTATTGATCATGTTTTTATACCCATCATGCTGATTATGAAGTTTATCGACTAATAGAATTGATACTCATCATGTTTAATTAATTTATTTTATGAAAAATATCCAAAAACCTGTATGTTGCTTGTTGGCTGTATTTTGTCTGCTATTTTCGACCCATTAAATGATCTTAAAATAAATAAATTTATGAATAATAGTTGTATCCCTATGTTTCTAGTTTCTAGAACATCATGAATTTCTGAATTCTGAGTTATTTAGCAAAAGTTATGATCATTTTACTACAGCTGTGCTTTTATTTTCAGAATTTCAGATTCTTATATGTTTCATGTTTAAACTGTTAAAAGGCTGATCAAATGATAAAATATTGCTCTGAAAATTTCCAAATTCTTAGTTAACATGTTTAGGGGTATAATAAATATTTTTAATGAATTTATTAATGGGTTTTTGCTGATTCTAAAATTATAACAACATGATGTTGAATTTCGGCCTGAACATGAAATATGTAAAGAATGGTGTGTTTGACCTAGCTACTGTTGTCAGATTTTGAACTTTAAATATGCGTTGGAACCATGTGAAAGTCTAGTTTTTAGAATTTCTAACGGTTTCAATTTTCGATTTATGTAGCAGCAGGAAATTACATTTTAGTACAGACCACTCTTGCTGTCCAGAATTTTATAATCTAGATTTTAATAGATTAATTATTCCTATATCGTACTATTGCATTAATTAATGTATATATGATGCATTGCATGATTCTAATGAGTTATTGTAATCATTATAATTGTCCTATTTCATGTTACCATCCTATCGTTCCCTTATTGATACTATTGTTCATCTCATGTCTCAAATTGCATATTGTATTATTGCATTGATAAATAATTTAACAAGCCGGGGTTTAAGGGATGGACTAGAGTAGTTGATGATATAGAGACTGTACTCGGATGATGGCCCATGTTATTATTGTTATCGTCATTGTGGAAGAAATTGTCTCAATGATCCGTGTTATTATCGTTATCATCATCGTGTAAGAAATTACACCATGGCCTGTGTTATTATTATTATCGTCATCATACCCAGTACATGATCTATAGAATCTACTACTATAGTCTAAACAAAATTGATTGTATGCATCGAACCTGTGGTATGGAACATATGAGACATAGTAGTACTTGCATTAGTTAGGATTTAAAATGATTAATAGACTTAAGGATTACACATCGACATTGCATATTGTTCATCATTGTTCTATTGATATCGAATATTGGCTAAACGTTATTGATATTGACCACTGAATATTGTTATTGAATATTGAATCATTGTTTATACCAATTGCATCAATTATCATGATATTGATTATTGTTATTGTCCCATGTTATTGACTCCTATTGATCCATTGAATTCATTGTTTATATTGTTATTCCATTATTCCTTGCTTTCTTTACTTGCTGTCCATGACTTGCTCTAAGGACTATTTTCTCATCTTTTTAGATGAAGTGTTCACAGGTAATGAAGGAGAATTACCTGCTAGGATTGGAGAACAACTTTCTAAAGAACTATTGCTTCATAATTAAATGTTATTTCCGTGAACTTATTGTATTGAGACTTAAGGCTATGGTGTTTGGGATTTATTATTGTATTGGGTATATGACCCAAATTTTATTATTTTTTTCCAGACGTTGGTTTAATGTATTTGGATATTTCCTATTGCTTCATTCCAAGTATTATTGTTCATGAGATTATTATTATTGCCTGCGCAATTACTCTGTATTGATTACATTGTTTAGTTGATCGGAGAAATAGCTTATAGATGACATTAGTCATTCGCTGGGCCAATGTCATGTACTCGTATTCCGTATTTTTGGCAAGCGGGGTGTGACAGTTTCTCTCTATCTCCCTCACTCTCTGACGGCTGATAGATCTCTCCTTTTCTTTTCATCATTACCATAAAATCGTACAAAATACAGTATATATAGGTTTACTTCCAAATAGAGCTCAGCCGCAGATCAAACAGCGCCGCGCTGTCGGCCGCAACTTCAGACGGTCGACCGCAACTTGCCATCGAGTGTACATGGTTCCAACAGAGAACGGAACGGTTGACTACACGGTTGATTAGTCATTCCTTCAAGGTTACAAGGTTGTAACAGCGAGCACTGTTGAGTTTTATGTCTTGCATACTTATTTGGTATGAAGAGAAGATGGTGATATAAGTAGAGGGTTCGAAGCGAATGATCAAAGAGAAGGAGAAACAGTCAGTAGTAGTAGCAGCCAACAGAGAAAAGGATACTCAACTGTGCGGTCGACTGTCCCCTTCTCGGGTCGATGGTCTGGGAATTGCGGTTAACCGCAACAATGTGCGGTCGACCGTCAGCGGCACTTATGGAATTTTCGGGTGCGAGTTTGTTGGTTCGATTGAAGCCCACTTTGTCATCTGATTAGATTGTACGACTCTAATTGTATGTTTATCTTTTCAATATACATCGGATGGCTATTGTATCAAGATATCTAAACTAGGGTTTCTCTAGATCTAAATACAATGTAAACGGTTCCTAGAACGACATATTCTAGTGAGTGTAGAATAGAAGAAGAGAGTACTTCATCTGAGAGGGTGAGAGATTTCTCCATTGTAGACATCAACCTAGTTCCAGTAAGGCTTGAAAGAGAGGGTCATGGTGAGAGCTGTAATATTCTTGTATCTTCTCTAGTTGAAATGACATCTCGGTTCTTCCTTCCCTAGATTAAGGCGATAGTCCCAACTGGGTTAATTCTTGTATGCTTTATGTGATTGGTGCGATCTAGTTTGCATGGTGGTTTGTGTTGATTGTGTTGAAGACTCAACAAGATCCTCAGTTTTCCTAACAGTGGTATCAGAGCAACCAGGTTTGTGGGTTTATTTGAGTTCTGTTATGCCTCGCTTCCCATTATACGGGAACACATACACGTAACTGAGGCCCAGCAAATGATTTTCATCATTCATAAGTTGTAAGGATCAACTCAACCGTAAATAGAAAGATACAACCACACATGCATGAAACAGATCTCATAATCACCAGAATTTATTTGAAATCAAATAAATATTTCTCAAATAAAAACAAGATCTGGAAAACAAAATAATAAACTTCAGATCAAAGAACCCCAATAACAAAGTATCAAGTAGCAACAGAAGAACTAATGAGCTTGATACAGAAATAAGTAAATGCATAAAAGGTCTCAGACAAAAGTTCAGAACACTTGATCGCTTTCTCCTGCAGGTAACTCGTCTCCAAAACCTGTACATTTATCATTTGAAAGAAACATAAAAATAGGAAAATAATTTGCCTATTAGTGCAAGCTACGGACCGCAAGTAGTACAAGCAAAAAGAGGTACAGGAACAATGTAAACAGAATGCAGAACAGGAATATATATATATATATATATATATATATATATATATATATATATATATATATATATATGAATTAATTAGAGTTTCCCCCATAGGAGTTTCTATAGGGAGTGGCCCATGAGATTTAATTCAAATGAGAATTAAATGGAGGGGGTTGCTGTGCTTTTTGCACATGGTGACGTGGAGTAGGGGGCAGGTGGGGCCCAGGTGCAGTAGTGGGGGGTTCTGTTGACGCCAAGGTGGCGTGGGTCCCCCCTATGTGTGTGGGCTTGGCTGTGTGTTTCTCTTGCGAGAAAGAGAACGGAAGATGAGGGAAATAATTCCATATCGGGAGTATTTGAGATTAATTGAATATATATATATATATATATATATATATATATATATATATATAATTGTCTGGGATTAGAGGTCACCAATAAACTATAGCACCTTTTTTGAGGCAAGCCTGTGGTGGGCAGTTGTTAGAAAAATAGCGGAGCAGAGCCGGGGTGTTACAAATGGTATCAGCGCCGACTTTCAACACCGAGTGTTGGTAAAGAATGGGTGTTATGTATGCCTGAGAGGGAGCTGCGGTCAGTACGCTGGTAGTTTGGCCAGGGACAGTACGCTAGAATTAGCTGAATTAGGGTACTCCAACCACATCGGCGATATGTATGCCTGAGAGGGAGCTGGAGTCAGTGTGCTGGCCCAAAATTAGTTGAATCAGGGTACTCCAGCTCCACATCGGCTAGAAAGGAGATCCTGCCCTACGTTGCAGATCTCGGCTTCAGCGAGGACGCTGAATTCTTAAGGGGCAGTGTGTGTAATACCCCGTATTAAGAAATATATATATATATATATATATATGAATTAATTAGAGTTTTCCCATAGGAGTTTCTATAGGGAGTGGCCTATGAGATTTAATGTTGGTGTATGCCCTAGAGGCCAGTTGTGTATTGACATTACTAGTTTACATTGCGTTATGACATTTATTTCATATATGAGACATTTCATTTATCGTGTTGTTTATTAAGATTAAATAAGCATAATAAAGTCCTCAGAATAGTAGGTTTAATACCATGGGATACCAAGTGCATGACTTGATTATAAGATCCTATTGGTTGTAATCAACACACTATTCTTAAATGTCCCTAGTCAAGTATTATTGTGAATTAGGACATCAATAATGCATAGAGACTAGTATGTGTGTAGACTAATGACCATATCTCACGGGTCATGGATATGAGATATCAAGTCTTCTCATGGGTACATATTAAAGTAATAATGTGCTGGACCGACCCACCATAAGAACGCTGTATGAATCGTTACATGAGTGTCATAAGAGATTCATACAGTGACCATGGTGTATGTAGTCATTTGACTTGAAGTCACTACAGTTCCCTACATGAGAAGTTATATGTTTTAATGTCGTCAAACGTTGCCTGCAATAAGATGATTATAAAGTCGACTATTGGATATACTACAAATCATGCAGAGGGATGTGAGTGACTTAGATAGGATTTGTCCCTCTTACATAACAGGAGTGATATCTACGGGCCCCTTGATTGAGTGCGATTGCAAAATGAATGGCCGTGCTCTAATGAGTCAATAAGAGATATTGAGCTCATTTGTTTTAGTAAGTCTACTCGGACATCAAGAAAGCAAAGATTGAACTATACAAGGGTGACACACTCTATGCCTTGTGGTCAATTTAGATATCTGGACAAAGGGACTAGACTACATGGTAACATTGATCACGGATAGGTTAGTCTAATCACTAACCTTCCCGTTACTTGAGTAGCAGTGATGTATTGCTAGATACCGCTCAATGTTTGTAATACTATAATATGATTTTAGTATTACTGTCAACGTAACGAGAACCTACAAGGTCACACACTTAGAATGGATTGAAATTGGGATTTAAATTCATAAGATGAACTTAATTAGGAATCCAAGTAAGACTTGAACACCTGACATCGGTTAGACATTTAATTAGATTAAATGGGCTGCGTAAAGTTCAGATGCCCACACACGAATCTGACCCAGGTCGGACTGTGAGCCCGACGACCTCATTACTCTTTTAGGGTTAATATTCTACAGCTATATATATGATATATATATATGGAAAAGTGACACACGAGAAAATCCTAGCCGTTACAGAAATTGTGAGAGAGAGATCGTAAGGAATAGCCCCATCCCGCAGCTAGCACCGCGGCGTAAGGAAAGCTTGGTTTTGATCCGTTCCTGTGGATACTTAGAGGCACCACAATATTGCAGTGCTGTGATCGACATATCTTGGAGATAGCAGATCCATCTATAAAGTATAATTCCTAAACACGATTTATGGTTTTCGCATCAGGGCTAGGTTTCGATAATTTTGTAATTTTTTCGCTGTGTATTCAATATGTGTTTACCATTGAAAGAGTATATAGACAGCAACCAAGTTCCAGTTGTAGACAGCAACCAAGTTCCAGTTAGGTTTGAGAGAGAGGGTGAGAATTGTAATATTCTTGTATATTCTCTAGTTGAAATAACATCTCGATTCTTCCTTCCCCGGATTAAGGCAAAAGCCCCAACCGGGAGAATTCTTGTGTGCTTTGTGTGATTGGTGCGATGTAGTTTGCTTCGTGGTTTTTGTTGATTATTTCGAAGACTCAACAAGATCCTTAGGTTTCCTAACAAGTAGGACGACAACTGTACAACTGCCTGTACAAGGTCAGTCAGGTGTGCGGTCGACCGTAACTGCGGACGGTCGACAGCAACTCTGCCTGCTGCTATAGGCTGCTTACTCCTGCTTCGACTATTCTTCTCGTCAGTCTTCTTCAACCCATTATCGTGTATTGGATCCAAAAACCCTAACAAAAATATTAACCTTCAAAATAAGACAAAAGAGTAGAAATGAAGAGGATCTGGAGAGATATAAGACTGTTGGAAAAGAAGTTAAAAAAGTGATAAGAGATGCAAATAAAAAAACTTATGATGATTTACACACAAAATTAGGAATAAAAGAAGGAGAAAATAACATCTATAAGCCTGTTAAACAAAGTGTAATGCCCCAAATTCCAAATAAGACCGAATTCAAAGTTCCACAGGATCTTTACACTTCACTTCGTACAGTTTTACAAGGAATTTGAACTTTTTATAATACAATAGAGTCTTTTACATTTATTTACACAGCGGAAGATACAATGAATTACAACAATGAAAATAATACACAATTTGTAACATCCTTAACATTTAAATAAATCAACAGCAGCATATCAACTTTATATCTTCATGAAAATCCAACTCCTGCATATAAAACTGTGGGCATGTCAGTTGCTTACAACCGACGAAAAATATTACACACGGCCATCCTCTCCATGCCAAAAATATAACGATCTTAATACTTTAACAAACCACAAATTTGAATGCAAATAAAGTGTTAAATGTGACTATACTAAGCATGTAAGTGTATACAATGCCTTAATGCCTAATGCAGATATTTTATACTAAGATGACACTAATGCATACTTGTTCGGATTCTATGCAACCCATACTACATAGGTCTGAGGACAAGCACCTACGTACTCCACATTAAAGGGTTCGATCCCTCACCACGAAACCTAACCAATAATAAAAGCAAGGTTTAGACATTCCACGAGTACGGATCCCAGTCCCAGAGTACACTACTCGACTGTTATGCAGACTCCTCGTGGTGCGAACATCCCGCAAGTGCCCCTCTAGCCCCGGTATACGTATATACACTGGAGTACGATAAACTATCCGTCCGACTATGCATAGTTCCGGATTTAAAACAAAAACTCGTCTCCATCAAAGCAACCTCAGTCCCGGAGTACACCACTCGACTGGGTCTATAGTCCTGAAGTACATCGCCCGACTATATAGAGTGCCCCACTTATGTTTGCCCAGGTTTACTACATCTTCTCTTAGTGCATAGTTTTTAAGTTCAAGACATGAATAAATTATCATACCTAGAGTTAGTTTTATCTCCTACTCGCCTTATTCACAAATACGAGATAGCTCCATGGCCATATCTCAAAATATAATTCAATCTTTAAATTTAACAATGCCGGTACCCGAGGTCTCACTAAACTTTAGATCATAACCTTTCATGTACAAGAATCCATGGGTACACATACCCTTCAATAATCATGTATTAAACTCTATGTATTCTTATCTTCAATTTATTCACAATTTGATCAATGTCTTATCTTAATATTACTCATGATTCATTCATTCATTTACAATTCAAAATAGAACAATATTTTTTTCATGAACATAGATTTATCCACTTTAAGTCTCATTAGCAATTCATATCTCAATCCATATCAAGTATTTTTAAATCAAATAAGTGTATAATCTGATCAAGAGAAATCAATTCACATGAATATTTTACTCTTCTTCAAAAATAAATGTCATATACTCAAATAAACAATTTTGAAATCAATAACTCATTTTCTATATCAATTCCTCTTTAAATTTCTCAAAATATACATGAAAAATTCTAAAACTATTTTTAATAAATTCTATTTCATTTTATAGGAATTCTAGAACTTTTCCCAAATTTTATTTGCATAAAAAACTCATTTAAAATAAAAAAACAAAAAAAAAACAAAAGAAAAAACAAAGTGGCGCCTACAAGTTTCGAACCCAGGCACCCCTGGCCACAACAGTGACAGCCTTAAGGTCACACCGAAAGCCACTATGTCCAAGTGGACTTGGTGTTAATATGTCATACCGAAATCCCCAAATGCCAATCTTCGGGTTTTGGATTTAATTAAATGAAAACAAAAATAAAGTAGGTGTAACAAGTTTCGAACCCAAGACCTCCGACAAGCACAGCGACCGCCTTATGGCGCACCTGCTAGCCAATAAGTCCAAGTGTGATTACTGGTTAAGAAACACATTAATGTAGCTTTGTTCATACTGTTCTGAGATTAGTTATTTTTCACAAAACTCGATATATGATCGATCTAATCTTTTTAATGGATTGTAACTTTCTCATTCATACTGATTTTACTTGAAAACAATGATTCACAAATTTACAAACTTATGTTTTCGACATTGTATCTATATTTCAAATTACCTCCTTCTCTTTAATGAACATGAACTTCATTTCTTCATTTTAATCAAAATAGCATATTGTATCTCTTACAAATATTTAATGAATCTATGTGTATCAATTTAACTTCACAAAAATACATTTTTTACCACAAGAGAAATCTCAACAAATTTTCATACAATTATATATTTCTACATTTGTAAATTAACATGCATATTTGTTTATGTCAATAACTCATTATTTCTTTTTCTCATTTCTGACTAACATGATGATAATCTTAATCATAAGAAAGTTTTACTACTATTCTGTAGCGCCCCGAATTTTCAATATGAAATCTCAGAAATACATGGCACAATTTCCAGCATCAACTTCAATTGCAATAGTAAATATAGCCAAAAACACAGATAATTTTTATTTCAACCTTTATTACATCACTTATTTACAAAATACAGCGGAATACAAAACACCTTGAATTACAAACTTTCCTTTACAACACATCTTTCACAATCTACATAAGCTCTATTATCATTCTAGCACAAGCATCCAAATCCCAAGCTATAAGCACCTACCTGTAAAACATGAGGCTAGAGATAACCCTAACCCCCAAAACTACAGGGGTCAGCCATAACGGTGTGAGTGACATAAAAAGAAAACAACATAAATAAATCATAAAACATAGAGTCATCAACAACATGTATTAACAGCAAGAATGAATGAAATAAGAAATAACAATACGTAAAATATGAAAACATCAAGGAATATAAGATAGTAAATAGTAATGCATGAAAGCATCAAGTAAATCTAGACTAAGTGTCAAGTGTAGGAAAAATGGGAAAAACACAAGCATAAAACCAAGTCAAGAAAACATCAATACTATATGCTGACTCTATAATGCATACTTGTCGGATTCTATGCATTCCATAGTACATAGGTCTGGTGCAAGCCCTTAACGATCTCCACTTTACAGGGTTAGATCCCTCGTTATGCAACTAATCCTACTACGGTGATGGAAACAAGATCCATAATAATCCGTGAATAGGCACCACAGCCTTCGACGCGCAAGCATCATGCAAGAATAGCTCAAAAACTGAAGAATCACCTCCCAACCGTGTACCCCACAAATAGACTTGCAAGGCCCTCGACGTGCAGATACACCAGGTACATTTCGTGAATAGGCCTTCCGACCCTCGACACGCGAATACACACTGCATGCTCCGTGAATAGGCCTGCAGACCCTCGACACGCGAACATACAAATGTCCTCTCGAGATAGAACACAAATAGTCCTGGAACACATCCGTTGGACTAAACAGACCACAGCATATACTTACGTTTCTCAAGTTCCATCATATCTCCACTAGTGTTTGTCCTTAAGTTGATTATTATTAAAAACACAAAATCTCCATCTCTAGAGTTAATGTATCCTGTCGGACTTAATTCCACAACAACTAAACCAAACCCCCCCAGGTCTAACAAATCTCATCTGCCGGTTCACAGGACTCCCACTCAACTCCTAGAGATAACATCAAGACCAAAACTCACAAATCCATCGTCAAAACGATCATATGAAGAAACTTCTCCAATCAACAAAACCCAAATCTTTTATAAAATTCCAGAATCCAAATAAATATTAAATATATTAAATAACTGAAAACCATATTTTAAGTTGTAGAACATCACAAAACATCAACTCCTTTGAAAACACGTATAGCTCAATAAGGTCCAAAAGAATACATTTAAAGTTCCAACACAAATCTCTATAGAATATTTAAATCTGTAGTAAAACGTCTTTTGAAATAATATAAAATTAAAGGAACAATCATTCGAAGAAACATCAGAAAAACTCAAGAAAATATCAGTCAGAGCGGTAATAGTCGACTGCAAACAGCAGTCGGTCGACTGTCCAAAGTGAAAACCCAACACTTCAAGAAATATAATTCTAAGTAGTAGCAGTCGACCATAAAAAGTCATCGGTCGACTGTCTAGAGCGAGAATCCAAAACTTCGAGAAAACATCAAAACAGAGCAGAGACAGTCGACTCGAAAAATGAGTCAGTCGACTGTTCCATGTGAAATTTCAAGAAAACGAGAAAACACAGCAGCCAGGTAGCAACGGTCGCCTGTAAAATTCATCCGGTCGACTGTCGACCTGCAGACTGCAGTTTTTAGTTGTGCACATTTCAACCGATACGGAGTTTTACTTTATGAAAACGAATTCTGTAAAAATTATATTTCTGATATGATCAAATACAACTTATAGGATATACAAAGATCCATAAAAACCAATCAAAACCACCTAAATTAATCAAAATAGCAAATTTGTTGATTCTCTTCAAAAGAAAACGAATTTGTGTATACATCAAAATAGAGTTTTTAGGAATCAATTACTCCTCGAAATAACTTCGTATTATGTTCCAAACCTTATCAATACCAAAATAAGTTGAGACATAGTCAAATCCTTCGAAAACACATAAAGACTCATGTTCTTCAAAAATAATGAAATACGATATCCATGTAAATTGTTTGTGCATGTTTGTGCACCAAAGAAAACTTCACAAATCCATCGATTAAAAATCACAAAATATTCAGACTAAAACTTAGTATTTGAGCAAATTCAATTTCAAGTAAAAACTTCACAAAATCACGAAATCCCCAAATTTATCATATTGCATCAAACCCAATTCAGTTATCACAAATCCAATTCTCAAGACATGGTCTCTTAATTCATTAGTCCTTCTAAAAAATTCGAAGAAACTTAATCACCATTTTAAACTCATGAACATAAACAATTTAACATTTCCATAATCAAGTTGTGTTCACCCAAACACAATAATAACAAAAATCTCATCTTTAGTCAATGTATGGATGACGTTCAACATACTCAATCAAATCAGCATTAATCCAAAAGAAATAGCCTACTGATGATTTAGATTAGGCTAAACAACAAATCTCAAATCATCTACATGAAATTCTACTCATAAATAATTAGGTTTTCATAAAAGATCATTTTTAATTCATCAATTCATCCAATCCATCATATATATATTCATACCCAAACCCTAGCATGCTTCCAAGTAGATAAACCACCACATACAACATTCAAAGAATAAAACAAAACAAATATATCACTCACCTTGTTGAAGAAATCGAATGAAGACAAATAGAAAATAAGAAAAGCATCTCATTCGCAAGAAATCCAATCTTCTCTTTAAATCTCCAAGAAATAATAATAATAAAATCCTTTGTATTGTGCAGCAAAAGACGGCTGCACTCCACTTTTTAAATAGGTCGGAAATCAAGAGAATTAGGGTTTTGAACATATTTGCAATATACTCCTTTTAAAATATATCTTTACATAAATAGATCCTCATACTAGGAAATTAGTTAAAACCAACTTAATTGAGATTTAAAAACAAAGCCAACCATCATAAAGTCAGACGGCCTATTTGAAAAACCCAGAAAATGAATTTACACTTTTACTCCTAAAATGACAATTTTGCAAAAAGATCCTCTTTTATCGAAACTTGTAAAATAAATCAAATTCATCAAAACAAAAAGTAAAATTTTTAACCCTGAGTTGACTAGGCATTATACCCAGCCCAAAAATCCGAAAATCTGGAGTTTTCACCTCCATTTGGTAATTTTGCACAAAAGTCAATCTTTTTGTAATATTTGCAAATAAGTCCAATAACTATCAGAAAAATATAGAAAATTCACAAATAATATCTAATAATAAATAATGATTTCTCTCAAAATAATTTTTGACTTTGAACTTTCCAAGAAAATATTTGCACGTGTAAAAAGATAAATCTTCAGAAAAATATTTATTAAATCACCAAAAATCATTTTAATTCATTTATAAATCTTAAAATAATATTTAAAAATACGAGGTACTACATATTCATAGCACATACAATAGCATGGATTTGTTCAACATTTATCTCATTCAAATTTATCTATACTACTCATTTAACATACTAGCATGCATTTCCTATATTTAGAAAGCACAAGATCACTCACATCACATCAATTTGATCTACAATATTAATTTCATATTCTAGCATGCTCAACCTGTGAATTAGAAAGCATAAAGGCCACTCACCTCTTATGAAGAATTTGAAACCAAAGAAGACGAGACACAACTCCTAGCTCCAACAAGTAACTCCTAGTCCTCCTCCTAGCAAGAGCACTTCAACAAGAAACAAGAACACACTAACTCTCTTTCTTTTTCCTCCCTCTATTTTGGTTTATTTTGGTGTGAAATGAGAAGAGAACAAGGGTGTATTTATAGGATAAAAGAAGGGCTTAAATGCAAAATCTCCCACCTAATAATTACCCATTCACCTTTTCATCTCCCCACTTTCCACCTTTTCACTTTCCTAACTCCAATCCGGCCTCCCATTCCAAACCGGCCCCCCACTTCTCTCTCCCTATCACATGCATGTGTTGTGCACTAGTGCACTCACAAAAAAAAATAAAATAAATACAAATACTATACTTCTAAAATGTATATTAAAAGTTATTACATGTCATGTGTGAGTCCATGCATAAATAAAAAATAGATTTAATTAATGGGCTTGTCTTGTGGGCTTGCTTTTTAATTAATGAATTAATTAGTCTAGTGAGCTAGAATCTATTCTTAGGTCCATGGGTTTAAAGAAAGGCTAATAAAAAGACTCATGCATGCTAAAATATAAATGAGAGTAAGAATATAAAGATGGAAAAGTATTAGCACGTGCAATGCACTTGCACCCACTTCCTTCAATTAAATATTTTTATTTAAATTCAAACTCATGTATATAGTATATAAGATGCATATAAAATTAGTTTAATTTAAAAATTATAATTTTTCATGCACAAAAAAAATAGACACACATTTCAGAATTTATTTTTTGAAAACGAACACGCCCACAATACGTTTGCCGAAAACACATGCGTCGCACGAAAAAATACCGAAACACAAAATTCGACTCTATCAATGGAAATATATTAAAAATATAATCGAAAAAAATATAAGAAAATATATATATTAATTTATACATTCCACGACGTATTCACTACGTACGTAGAAAACACGTACATTACACACACAATAATATTTTAATCAAAATAAGGGAAAATGAATTTTCATTTATAAAAATGGATTTGAATACCTAAAATAAATAATTTAAACTCAGAAAATATTATACGTAGCGGTGGAAACACATAATCGATACGTGCATCAAAAACACATAAAAAGCACGTAAAAATGCAGGGATTGAAATTGAATACTTCAGTTGATTTAAATAGGATAAAATATACAGGGAATGCATAAATAGTTAGAAATCACAATACGTAATGAAAATACGTAACAAATATTATCAGTAACAGTACAAAATACACGTGCGTAACACACAAGGGCAAAATTGTCATTTCCAATTTTGCCGGGTGTTACACAAATGGATAAGAAAATAAAAGATTTAGGACCTCAAGATCTATAAGCTTGTTAAATATATAGGACTCAAGGGAGAGTCGAGAGCATACGTTTTTCCATAGAATTAGGACCTCAGAGGTTCGAAAGGCTCTAGGAATGATGGAATTAGGAAAAGTTTTAGGACCGGATAATATATTCATTGATGTTTGGAAGTGTCTTGGGGATGTAAAGGTAGCTTGGCTAACAAGATTATTTAATGAAATTTTGAGGACTAAGAAGATACCCGATGAATGGAGGAAGAGTATTTTAGTACTTATATATAAAAATTGTCACGCCCCGCTTTCCAAAAAGAATACGGAATATGGATACGCAACAAAAGCCCAACGAATAATTTTTCATCATCCATAAGCTGTTCAGGAATCTTTACAATATCTCACAAAATAATGAGAGTCGGAAGCAAAAGAGTCAACCACACATGCATAACTGAATTAATAAACCAACAGAATTTACTTGAAACAAAATACAATATTCTCAAATAAATCAGAATTTGGACAAGTCAAATATCCTGGGTCACATCGCCCAAATACAAAATAAATATTCAAGTACTCAAATACATTGTTCCACAGCAACAATAATGATAATTCTAATTAAACAAGAAATCCAGCACTAATATCTCATTTCGCCATTACCGTCGGGCAGCTGACCATCCTGATCTGCAATTAACAATTGCAGGAGAAGGAAAGAGAAAACAAGTACCCGTCAATTGCAAGTTACGGGCCACTTATAATATAGGATACAAACACATGGAAAACTAACAAATAGTACGGAATAATGCATCAACAGGAATGACTAGCATGAATCAGCGAAACAAGGTCAGCTAGCATGGTAAACTAACAGTACAAATGAACGTGTCAAAATAGTGTCATATGGCAACTAGCAGTGTCCAGTAACAGTAAGCTCAGTGTATCAGTGAATCAGGATAACAGTGTAACAGTATCAGTCTTATGTTCTTACAGTCTTGTGTGTATTACTAGCTAGGTAGCACTTCATGCACCCCAAAAACATAATATATGGTTGCTACAACAAACAGTTTTGCTTTTAGATTTCATAGTGGACCATAATGGGGCAGTGTACTCAGGTATCAGTAACAGTAGCAATAGCAGTAAAGTAACAGTAACAGTAGCAGAAAAGTAATAGTAACAGTATCAGTATGGAACACTAGTTTCCTTCCAAGTACACGTTTCCATATTTTCCACTACTAGATCTTCCCTTAAGAAATCCCGACTTGGTTACTTTTATTATGGTCATCAAACAGGCATGAATGTGTACGAAATAGTGTCAAACTAACATGGTATGATCAGTATTAGGTTCAGAGAAACAAATAAACATGCATAGATGATATACAGTTACATAAACGAGCAAAATAGTGTATGTTCATATTCAGGACAGTAAGACAGTACAGTACTAAAACAGTGAATCTCGTTGCTACAGAAATGCAAATCTGGATCTGTCGATAAATCTGGAAAATAGACTTCTACACGATCCTGCGAATACAAATAAGTCACATAGTAATTTACAAAATCATAACTCAAAACTGATTTGAATCCAAAAAAACATATTCAGTCAAAAATCAGTAAAACAAATTCTCAATCCGAAAAACAGCATCAAAACCTCTCAAATAAATCCAGGAAAAATCTGGGGTATTCCCCTATATGTCTAGAATCAAAATATAAAGTTTCATTATATTCCAGTAAAATTAGTTCAGTCATCAAAAATAAGAAAATATCAAGAAACGATACTTTGGCCAATTTGGAATTCCCAACACTACTGTACGAGAACTGAGATATCTCGCAAGTCGTGAAACGAAATCCAAATCCGCCAAAGGAATATCAAAATAGATAAAATATAATAACTTTCATATTTCACAAGAATTTTCCATACAGTAAAAGGAATCAGGGTGAAAACACAATTCTTTACAGGACAACGAGCAAAATACATCAAGTATGACTTTTGTAACATGCATGAAACGACATATAAAACGCATCAATAAAATTCACCAAAATTTTGGGTAATCCCTAACTAGATAAAGAAATACTGACCAGAGTTTTGGGCCAAAATAATATATGTAGCATCAGTATCAAAATTATTTAGTCATCAAAATCATCGAAAAACAGAATCTGAAAAAGATCGACACCTTTGTAGTAAAACGGTCATAACTCACTCATACGAAAACGAAACAAGTAAGGTCAGAGGGGTTTGAAAATATACGAAATTCTCTAAATCTCATGTTTTATACTGAAATTAAGATACTGACTTTAAAATAGTCCAAAACAGCAAACAAAGCAGATCAGCAACAAAATACAGATTTTTCTCTTTAACCACAACTCAACATATATCACACAAAACTTGTTCAAAACACAACCAACATGAAATCGAGTCTACCAAGTGTCTAAACATCATCAAGTAGGGTATCTAGCATGTCCACACCAAATATAACACATGGGTCTCAACTAAATCACGAATTCTCACAAAAGTCTCACATACATGATCAAAATCAAGAACGGATAAAACCTAAGTTAATTCATGTCCATATTGTGTCGTGAGTCATCTATGGTCAAATTTTTACTATAGAGACAAAACGCATCAAACATAACACAAACAAGAGTCGTCTCTAGACCCAACTACATTATAGGTGGTATTTTTTACTTGTATCAAACAAATAAATTGGAGTACAAGTTACTTGCCTTAACCGAAGATGAAGAACAATAAAATCCAAGAGTAAGGAGCAAAACCCATGAACGAACATCCACGAATCAACGAATCCATGAACGAAGATCCACGAATCAACAACTTACGAACGAAGATCCACGAATCAACGACTCACGTGCAACTTACGTGCACGTGCACCAATCAAGAGAGAGAGATGAGGGAGTGTGCGGTGTGCGAGGTGGTCGGATGGCCAAGGGGAGTGGATCGGGAGTAGGGAGATGGCTCGGGTGTTGGAGGGGACGGACTGTCGGGGGTAAGGTCGGGGTGTACAGGCCGGGAGGGGGTCTGGTCGGCCTAGGGGTGCTGTCGGGGTGGGCTGGTGAGCGGCGGCGCAGCACGGGAGAGAGAGAGGGAGGTCGGGTGAGAGAGGGAGACTAGGTATTAGGGTTAGGGTTTAGGTAGAGAGATTAGGGATGTATATATATATATGAGAAGAATTAGGGTTTGAATATAAGTTGGGTTGTGGGTTTAATTGGGTATTAGGAGTATTAATAGGTTATACCAATTGGTTGTGGATTTTGGGTCAAAACAAATAGGAATACAAATAGGATTTGGGGATTTAATTTGGCTTTGGTGAACAAATTGGGATAAAATAATGGGATTGAAAGGATAACAACCAATCACCACCACAAGCACCCAAGAGAAAAAATATATATAAAAATGAAAAGGACAAGAACAAAATGAAAGAAAGACAAAATACTAAGGAACGGAACAAAAGAGACAAACAATCACACACAAAGAGATCAAAATGAAATAAAACAAATACATATTGAAAACAACTCCAATATACGATTCAGAAAAAATACAAGAGAGAAAAATACACCAAAATGAAAAATACACCAAAAATTCACAAAATAAAAAACAGGGGTTACAAAAATAAAGAAGATATACAAAGTTGCTCCAACTACCGAGGGATTAAATTAATAAGTCATATGATGAAAATTTGGGAGATAGTGATCGAATATAGACTGAGACTAGAAACTGTAGTATCTGAGAATCAGTTTGGATTTGTGCCTGTGAGGTCAACAATGTAAGAAATTTATGTACTGAGGAGACTTATGGAAAAATATAGGGAGAATAAGAAAGATCTACATATGGTGTTTATAGATCTAGAAAAAATATATGATAAAGTTCCTAGAGACATAGTATGGTGGGCGTTAAATAATAAAAAAGTAACTACTCGGTATATTGATGTAATTAAGGATATGTATGAAGTGGCAAAGACCACAATTAGAATAGCCATAGGAGAGGCTAGTGGTCTTTTTGTTACAGTAGATTTACACCAAGGTTCGGCTTTAATCCCCTATCTCTTTACTTTTGTTATGGATGAATTGATGCAAGTAACATAAGATGAGGTGCCTTGGTGTATTTTTTTTGCCGATGACGTCATCTTAGTGGATGAGACTAGAGCAGGTATCAATGCTAAATTAGAATTGTGGAGAGAAACTTTGGAAGGTAGAATCTTTAGAATAAACAGTAAAACAGAGTATATAGAGTATAATTTTAGTGATATTTGGAACAAAAATGAGGAAATAGTGAAGCTTGATTGTCAAGAGACACCTAAGAGAGACCATTTTCGATATTTAGGCTCGATTATAGAAAGAGACGGGGAGATTTGTGAAAATGTTATACACAGGATCCAAGTAGGGTGGCTTAAGTGGAGAAGTGCTAGTGCTGTTTTGTGTGACAAATGTATACTTTTGAATTTGAAGGAAAAAAATTTATAGGACGATTGTTAGACCATCAATGATGTATGGACTAGAGTGTTGGACAACGAAGAAACAACATATCCAAAAAATAAGTGTAGCAGAGATAAGGATGCTAAGATGGATGTGTGGTAAAAGCAGAATAGATAGAATTAGAAACGAGCATATACGATATATGGTTAGTAGCTCCTATCCAAGATAAATGAAGAGAGAATCAATTTCGGTGGTTTGAATGTGTCACACGTAGACCTAGTAGTGTCCCGTTAGAAAGAATGATTTAATAAGTATTGAGGGTAGAGTTAGGGGTAGTGGAAGACCTAAACATACTTGATTGAAAACGGTGAGAAAAAATATGATATCTTATGGCCTTCCAGAAGTTATTTTGCTAAGTCAAACAGAATGGAAAACCAAAATTCATGTAGCAGACCCCAACTAATATGGAAAAAAGGCTTTATTGTTTTTGTTGCATTTTATTTTCTGAATAAGACACCGAGACTGACCTTAATTGGGAGCCACGTAAGTCAACCTTGTCATTTTCTTATAAGAGAATGGGTCGTGTTTGGGGCCAACGAGTGGTTGATGGAGCCTGAGTGAAGCCAATGTGTTGAACTCGTTGTTTGGAGCCAACAAGTTATTGATGGAGCTTAAGCGGTGAGTAGAGCATTGAACGCGTTGTTTGGAGCCAATGAGTTGTTGATGGAGCTCGAGCGGTGACCAAGGCGTTGAACTCGTTGTTTGGAACCAATGAGTTGTTGATGGAGCTCATGAGGTAAGCAGAACGTTAAACTCGTTGTTTGGAGCCAACGAGTTGTTCATGGGGCTTGAGTGGAGTGCAAGGCGTTGAACTCGTTGTTTGGAGTCAAGAATTTATTTGATGGAACTCGAGTGGTGAGCGGAGCGTTGAGTTCGTTGTTTGGAGCCAACGAGCTATTTGGTGGAGCTTGAGTGAAGACCAAGGCATTGAACTCGTTGCTCGGGGCCAATGAGTTATTGATGGAGCTTAAGCGGTGAGCAGAGTGTTGAACTCGTTGTTTAGAGCCAATGAGCTATTTGGTGGAGCTTGAGCGAAGAACAAGGCATTGAACTTATTGTTTGGAGCCAACAAGTTATTGATGGAGCTCAAGCGGTGAGCAAAGCATTGAACTTGTTTTTTGGAGCCAACGAGCTATTTGGTGGAGCTTGAGAGAAGACCAAGGGGTAGAACTTGTTGTTTGGGGCTGTAACACCCCGCAAAATTAGAAATGACAAATTTTCCATTGTGTATTACGCACGTGTATTTTGTACCGTTACTGGTAATATTTATAACGTGTTTTCATTAGGTATTGTGATTTCTGACTATTTATGCATTTTCCGTATTAATTTTATTCTATTTGAGTCAACTCAATATAATATTTCAATCTTGGTATTTTTACGTATTTTTGATGCACGTATCGATTATGTGTTTTCACCACTACACGTAATATTTTCTATGTGTTTAAATTATTTATTTTAGGTATTCAAATCTATTTTATAAAACGGAAATTCATTTTTCGCATTTTGATCTAAATAATTTTGTACGTGTAATGCACATGTTTTCCATGTACGTAGTGATTACATAATGAAATATATAAAAATTAATAAATATATTTTCTTAAGTTGTTTTCGATTATATCTTAATAATTTTCCGTTGATAAAGTCGAATTTCGTATTTCGGTATTTTTACGTGCGACGCACGTGTTTTCGGCAAACTTATTGTGGGCGTGTTCGTTTTCAAAAAAAAAAATCTGAAATGTGTGTCTATTTTATTTGTGCATGAAAAATTATAATTAAACTAATTTTTACATACATATTATATATATATATATATATATATATATATATATATATATATATATAAACCTATGTTTTAATTTAAATAAAAATAACTAATTGAAGGAAGTGTGCGTGCACTAGTGCACAACACGTGCACGTGTGTGCACTCCAAAAGACTTTGGCCGGTTATGGAAAAGAGGAAAGGCCGGGAGTTAGGAGAAGATGGAGAAGTGGAGAAGTGGAGTAGCAGAGATTTAAGTGAGTAGTTTTTATAGCTACTCTATTAATTAAGACCCTATACATATCCCTAATACCCTACATTTCTCCACATCTTCCTCTTTCTTTCTATCTTTCTTTCTCTGACTCTGCCAAAACCAACCCATCAGACCTTCCACTTTTGTGCTTCTCCACCTACCTACACCTACACCTATAAAATGAAATAGAATTTATTAAAAATAATTTTAGAAATTTTCATGTATATTTGAGACATTAAAAATGGAATTGAGATAGAAAAATGAATTATTGACTTCGAAATTTATTATTTGAAAATAGGACTTTCATTTTGTGAAGAAGAGTAAAATATTGTTATGTGAATGGATTTCTCGAGATTATACTCTTATTTTTGTTCAAGAAAGGTTGATGTGGTTGAGATATATTATATGTTCTTAAGTTGCTAAAGTGACTTAAAGTGGATGAATTTTATGTTCATGAAGAGAATTATTGCTTCTAAAGATTATGAATGAATAAATAAATCATGAGTAAGGCTAAGATAAGACATTTATAAATATGTGAATAAATTGAAGATATGAATACATTAAGTTAATACATGATTATTGAAGGGTATGCGTACCCATGGAGTTTTGTACATGAAAAGTTGTGATTTAGAATTAGTGAGACCTCGGGTACCGACACTACTGAATTAAAAGATTTGAGATATGTTTTTGAGATATGACCATGGAGCTATCTCGTATTTGTGATTAAGTCTGGTAGGGGGTAAAACTAACTCTAGGTATGATAAATTATTCATGTCTTGAACTTAAGAACTAGGCACTTAGGAGAAGATGTAGTAAACCTGGGCAAACATAAGTGGGGCACTGTATATAGTCGGACGATGTACTTTGGGACTATAGACCCAGTCGGGCAGTGTACTCCGGGACTATGGTTGCTTCAATGGAGACGAGTTTTTATTTTAAATTCGGGACTATGCGTAGTCGGGTGGACAATTTTTCGTACTCCAGTGTATATACATATACCGGGGCTAGAGGTGCACTTGCGGGGTATTCGCACGATGAGGAACCTGTATAACAGTCGGGCAGTGTACTCCGGGACTGGGATCCGTACTCGTGGAATATCTAAACCTTGTTCTTATTACTGGGTAGTTTTCATGGCGAGGGATCAAACCCTTTTAATGTGGAGTACGTAGGTGCTTGCCCTCGGACCTATGTAATATAGGATGCATAGAATCCGAACAAGTATGCAGTAGTGTCATCTTAGTACAAAATATCTTTATTAGGCATTAAGGTATTGCATACACTTACATGTTTAGTGTAGTCACATTTGAAACTTTATTTAGTTTCAAGTTTGTGGTTTGTTAAAGTATTAAGATCTTTATAATTTCGGCATAGAGAGGATGGCCGTGTATAACATTTTCGTCGGTTGTAAGCAACTGATGTGCCCAGAATTTGATATGCAGAAGATGGATTTTCAAGAAGGAATAAAGTTGATATGCTGTTGTTGATTAATTACATGTTAAAGATGTTGCAAGTTGTATATTATTTTCATTGTTGTAATTCATTTTTATCTTCTGTTGTGTAACAATTGTAAAGAACTCTGATGTATGATGAAAAGTTTATATTTCCTTATAAAATTGTATGAAGTGAAGTGTAAAGATCCTGTGGAACTTTGAATTCGGTCTTATTTGGAATTTGGGGCGTTACAGATGGTATCAGAGCCACGCTTCATAAGTAGTACAAATTTATAAGGAACAATACCCTAGAGTGGACATTAGAGTGTGAGTTTACAGCTTATAGAGATTTAAATATAAGTGATTTATATTTGTGTTGCTCTATACACTGATGTTTTCTCTTTCCTTTCTCTATTGAATGGCTGGAGTCGTGAATGAAGTAGTTATTGAACTTTCATTTATGATGCTCTCCTCGTATACATTGATGTGAGATTGTATGCGAGCATATTTTCCCTGGGTATCAGAGTGGCGCAGTGAAAGCGTGGTTGGTTGAACCTACAATCATGATACATTACACGTAGACACACTTTCCTCTCAAATTATTTTTTCGTGAATTTTATCATAGTATTTTTCAACATTCAATATTTTTCAATACTATTAAATCACTTGAATATCTATTATTTTGTCTCTTCTTTAGCCTTGATCTGTTAAATTTGTTTTATGTGTTTTTCAGTCTTAAAATTTTATCTTTCGTGTTTTTATATCCCTTTATGTTTATCCGTTTACATTTACTATTACTTTACGTATTTTATTTTTGCTTGTTAAATAAATTTTGTAACTATTATTTTCTTCATTGATTATTTCTATTATACTTTGAATTTTGTTTATGAAATTTTCTTATGTTCATTCATTTCATTTGATTTAATTTTGTGATACTATATTTTTCATTATCTTATATTGTCTTATATATTTCTGTATATTTTTAACAACATTAAAATATCCTACCATTTTGTTTTATTTGATACTATTGTTATTACATATTATTTGCTAGTTTGTTTTGTTATATTCACTTTCATTATTAATCACTACTAATTAGTTTTGTAGTTTTACGCTTCTTCGATATAGTACATACTCTACATAATTATTATTTTCATTTGTGTTTTCATCTCGTGCATATGCTTTACACTATTTTCGTCTTAATATTATAAATAATTTTTATTACTACAAATTTTGTATATCCTATATTTAAAGTCTATCTATTTTAATATTTTATCGTCATAATTTCCTACTTTATTTGCAACTTTTCCATCAACTTTTATATCACTGATTTCAAACATAACACTATATTTTATTAAATATCCCAATATCCATGTATATATGGAAGATTATATCTTTCCATCTCCCATTTTTGGTGCAACCTGATGTCGAGAAGGCAAATCTGTAACTAGACGTCAATGGAGGCAAACTGCAACTGGACGTCGAGAAGGCAAAGTCTACAACCGAATGTCTAGAAGGCAAACTACAATCGGATGTCGTAGAAGCAATTCTGCAACTAGAGATCGAGGAGGCAAGTCTGCAGCAGGGGCGTATCCAAGTTTCAGGGGGCCTAAGCCAGTTTTAAAATGAGGCCTTTTGCAAGTTTACAAAATAAAAACAAGAATTATTTAAATTCAAACAAATTTGGAGCCTTGGGGGACAAACTATTTAAATGAAATCAAATTTATATGTCCTTCCAAAAAAAAATAATTGATAACAAAAGCAAAAAACTTTGTCTAAGGAATTTGAATATACCAACCGAACTCTATCTTGTTTCTCTCTATTTTGTAATTCTCTAATATAGTATGATCAAGAGAAATGTCTATTGAAATTATTTAGAGGGAAGTTAAAATTATTAACTCTAATTGGACCTTTTATTACCAATAAGTCTCTAAAATCATGATTAACAATTTCCCATTTTCTTGGATCATAATTTAAAGGTTCATACTCTTTGTGTACATATTCATTATGATCAATTTCATTTATCAATTTATTAACTTGATTAACTTCTTCATTTACCAATTTTTCAAGTCCATCATCATCCTCATGCTCCTCATTCACTACATGTTTAAATTCCTCTTCAATTAATTCATTTATATGTTCCTCATCAACCAAATCTTGAGGTTCAACATTTTCACTAGCCAAATTAGTTTGTTTAGTATTTAAAAAAAACTTGTCCATTGCACCTTTTTAAGATTTGGTATATGCTTCAATTCTTTGTTTTTTTTTCTTTTTTCATGTCTGGAGTCATACTTTCTAGGAGGCATACTTCAAATATTAAATTAACAGTACACAATTTATATAACAAAGGGAACAATAGTACCTAATTGTTGTAGCTTCCAAATTTCACTTTTCTTGAAATCTTCAAAAAAAATTCTCCAATTTCAATCCCAAATCAACAAATGAACACTTCTTCTCCAAATGAATTCTAAAATTATAAAATAAAAATAATAAATTAATAATTAAATAATTTCTTCACATAATCTCAAATACCCAACTACAGTACAAATTATTCAGTGGTCACTAGTCAGTAACATAATACAAATTTTTTAATGTTTGATTTGGGACATAACACAATACAAATTATTTGAATTTGACTATAGTCTAACTAGAGTACAAATTTTTATTTTAGCTAGAGTACAAATTTTTATTTTAGCTAAAGTACAAATTATTTGACTAAAGTCTTAATAACTACACTACAAATTATTTGACTAAAATCTAAGTTGTCGACATGTAAAAAATATATTTCAGATATGAACATTGAATTACAGAGAATTTTAAGGGTCAATCTCCTCATTAACAATTACAAGATTGAAAATCAGATGAACATCATGAAGTGAAGATTGATGATATATTGATATGGAATCAAACAACCAGTCTAGCCTAAAACCATAAGCTATCAATAGATAGTATAAACATAGTTACATAAATCATCTAACTACAGTATACAATATAAAGTAACAAATGTCAAATTATTTGACTAAAGAGTATTAGAGTAAAGAACTAAAGACAAAAAACACATTGACAGAGCAGTGACTGGCCCTGGCCCAAAATGACTTTTTAAAAAAAAAAAAAACCAAAAAAACTAGAAGAAGAAAAAAAGAATCAAAAGATTCAAACAACTGAAGAAGAAATAAGAAATTACTGTGGTTTGGAGATGGGCGACGAGCGAGGGCAAGGGTAAGGGGAGACTGGAGACGGGCGATGGGTGATTGGCGACGGGCGACGACAATGCTGCGACGGGGGACGGGCGACGGGCCAAAAGCAAAAGTGCAAAACAAAAAGTTGATCAAGAAGATTAGAAGAAGAAGAACCCAAAAGCAAAACAAAAGTTGGGATGAAGAAAGAGAGGGGGGGGATCAAAACTCGTTCACTGTGAGAAGCCATAAATGAAAGAAATGTGAATCGTCGTTCTCGTTCATCGTGAGAGAGAGTGAGAGAAGTATCGTTTTGTTTTTGTTTTGTTTCTTTTTTTGTTTTGTTTGTTTTGTTTTGTTTTTTGTTTTTAGGTATAATAGTTTATAAACTTCAAAAAAGGGGCTCTATATAATTTGGGGGCCCAAAGCAGCCGCTTGGGCTGCTTGGGCCCAGACTCTGCAGTTGGATACCAACGAGGTGAACCTACACCAGAAGGAGATTTTCCACTTTGATGACCCCTACTTTGTTTTCTATAATATTTATTTACCCTTATTCTATTTTTGTACTAGCTTATATTATTTTATAATATTTTGCAACATAGCATTATATTGTTTATACTGATTTCTATATCCATCCTACTTGTATATTTACAACTTAATCTCAACTATCTTGCCGTCTTCTTCCTTATTTTGAATATTTTCATGAGTTAGCATTTCATACCACTTCATTGTGTTTTATATTGCTATTTGGTAGCTACTCACCTAACCAATATATATATATATATATATATATATATATATATATAGTCCTCTTCGGTTGCACACTACTTTTGGTGAGCACTCCGTGAGCACTCATGAAATAAAGACCCTATGAAAAATCCGAACCGCTCATATTGTTCTATATGCCTAAGATAGCCTAAAAATAAAAAATCAAGTAATTTGAAGTTCATTTGCCTATCCATCATGCTGTTAGAATTTTCAGCTATACAATTTCGTGATGATGTAAATCATGGACAAATGAATTTCAAATTAATTGGTTTTTTATTGTTAGGCTATCTTAGGTATATAGAACAATATGAGTGGTTCAGATTTGTCATAGGTGCTTTATTTCGTGAGTGCTCACGGAGTGCTCACCAAAGTAGTGTGCAACCGAAGATTCTCTCTCTCTCTCTCTCTCTCTCTCTCTCTATATATATATATATATATATATATATATATCAGGGCCAGCCTTAGGGCAGGGCCCAAAGGGCAACTGCCCCAGGCCCCCAACTTTTTGGGACTTCATATCTATAATTTTCAAAAAAGAATTAGTTTAAATTAAAAAAAAAACAAAGAGACTCCTAGAGTCACAATTGTCCAGTTGTGAAGTTCAACGGTCAATATGCTTTGGGTTGCTAAGTTGGTGACTTGGAAATTAGTTTTTTTTAATGAAAATAATTGATCATTATGGTTCTTGGTTCTTGATTAATTTTACCACCCAAATCAATGTAATCAGTAATCCACTTCCTTTCTTAATAGTAGGTAGCAGAGTCTATGTTTGGTTGGATGACTGGGTTTAGGTTATTGTTAGTTTCGTTGGCCTTTTGGCTTTGGATCCCCTCAGAAAGGTATTTCCATTACGTATTCATATAATTATTAGATTTTCAAATATTAGTATTGAATTATAACTGAAATGTTTATCATAAATCTCAAAGGAATTAAAGAAAACTTGTACTTTCATTACAAAGTGAAAGTTGTATGATGAATGTTCTGTTTCTCTAAAAGTATTGTATTAGATATGAAAATTGAACATGTTTTTCCTAAAAAACGTAAAATTCAAAGAAGAAACAATTTGATGAGAATGCACCTGAAGATAACACACAATCTACTGAAGATTCTTTTAGAGTTAATTATTTTATTGTTGTAGTGGATGTTGCTATTGCTGCCTTGAAAAGTAGATTTGTACAATTTCAAGTATTTGCAGACATTTTTGGATTCTTGTTTGATTCAGAAAAGTTAAAATATTTAGATGATAATAAGTTGAAAAATTATTGTGTCAATCTTGAAAATGCTTTGAAACATGGTAGCTTTGTAGATGTTGATTCAAATGATTTATTTTCTGAATTGAAAGTATTAGAATTGACTTTACCAGTAGAGAAAAAGACAACCATTAAAATTCTGAAGTTCGTACATATTTTTGCTTGTTATCCTAATGTTTCGATTGCTTATAGAATATTGTTGACTATACACGTGACTATGATATTTGCCGAAAGAAGTTTTTCTAAATTAAAAATGTTGAAATATTATTTGAGATCGACTATGTTACAAGAGAGGTTAAATGGATTAGCAATCTTATGTATTGAAAATGATTTATTTGAAAAAATTAATTTGGAAAACATTATTGATGAATTTGCTTCTCATACTGCTAGAAGAAGTAATTATAAATGATGGTTGATACCTTTTTTATTTTGTTGTCATCTTATTTTGTAGTTGAAAATATTTTGGAGGCTTGGAGCTGTCAAGATAATTTCAAACTGGTAGACATAAATATGACCATTTATTATAATATTTGTATGACGATTTTTGAATCTTTGAACTATTTTAAAGCTTTATTATCATTGATGTATTTATATATGACTATATATCTGTGGTAATTTTGGACATGTAAATTATTTTTATATATTAATGTATTTCAATTACTAAAAGAAGGACCTCATAATCTTTGTTCGCCCTGGGCCTCTAAATTGTCAGGACCGGCCCTATATATATATATATATATATATATATATATATATATATATATATATATATATAGAAGTAAATTTATGTATTTATGTATTTTGTTTACGATTCATAATTTACTTCTATATAATTGGTTTTTTTGAGGTGTTATTACTTTTTCGACTATAATGTTTTGTTTTATTCCGACAAACCATTCATGATTTTCGTATTGGTTGTTTCACCCTATAAATTTAATGCCTAAGTACGTATATAATTTTGTATATTGGTTTTTCTTGCTCTATCGGATAATTCGAAATTTCGATGTATGCCTTCTGTATCTTTTCAAATCGTATGTATAATCATCATATTTGCCTTACAAATTATTTTATGATATTAATTGGTATACAAAATTATTTTATGTTGTCTATACTTTTAACTGAAATTCATTCTCGTTTATTTTTCAGACTATTATCCAATAGTTTTCTTTTAAATTGCTTATTCAATTTTGGTCATACAGTACCAATTCAGTTTGCGATTTTCTACCACTTATTACTTTGATGAATTTTGATTACTAAATCTACTTATAAATTATCTATTGACTATGTTTCTCTTTATTGCATTATTTTCCGAACTATTCTGCAATTAACAACTTAACTAATTTTTCCTTTTATGTAATGGTTTACCTAATATTATTTTGTATAACAAAAAGAAAACCTCTCAATCTATCCTATCTTTCGTCACATTTATTTTCTTATGCTATTTTCCTACTTTTATTGTTCCATTCTTATAAAATTTTGATACTCATAGTTTTCTTATATAGAATTTGCTTTGTTTTTACTCATTGCTTATTTTATACTGTATTTATTTTCTTAATGTTTGCAGTTTTCTATATACAATAATGATATTTTGTTTGGCGTGTACAAAATACAACTTTACCCTAGCGAGTTCCGGGGACGGAACTATTCTAAGGGGGAGAGAGTGTAACACCCCGCAAAATTAGAAATGACAATTTTGCCATTGTACCGTTACTGGTAATATTTATAACGTGTTTTCATTACGTATTATGATTTCTGACTATTTAAACATTTCCCGTATTGATTTTATTCTATTTGAGTCAACTCAATATAATATTTCAATCTTGGTATTTTTACGTGTTTTTGATGGACGTATCGATTATGTATTTTTACAGCTACGCGTAATATTTTCTATATGTTTAAATTATTTATTTTAGGTATTCAAATCTATTTTATAAAATGGAACTTCATTTTTCGCATTTTGATCTAAATAATTTTGTACGTGTAATGCACGTGTTTTCCATGTACGTAGTGATTACATCATGAAATATATAAAAATTAATAAATATATATTCTTAAGTTGTTTTCGATTATATCTTAATAACTTTTCGTTGATAAAGTTGATATTCGTATTTTGGTATTTTTACGCGCGACACACGTGTTTTCGGCAAACGTCTTGTGGGCGTGTTCGTTTTCAAAAAATAAATTCTGAAATGTATGTCTATTTTATTTGTGCATGAAAAATTATAATTAAACTAATTTTTACACACACACACACACACACACACACACACACACACACATATATATATATATATATATATATATATATATATATATATATATAAAACCTATTTTTTAATTTAAATAAAAATAACTAATTGAAGGAAGTGTGTGTGCACTAGTGCACAACACGTGCACGTGTGTGCACTCCAAAAGACTTTGGCTGGTTATGGAAAAGAGGAAAGACCGGGAGTTAGGAGAAGATGGAGAAGTGGAGAAGTGGAGTAGCGGAGATTTAAGTGAGTAGTTTTTATAGCTACTCTATTAAGACCCTATACATATCCCTAATACCCTACATTTCTCCACATCTTCCTCTTTCTTTCTATCTTTCTTTCTCTGACTCTGCCAAAACCAACCCATCAGACCTTCCACTTTTGTTCTTCTCCACCTACCTACACCTATATCACATTCTAGAATGTACTTGTACTCGCACATTTCCCCTCACATTGTCTTTTCTTTCCCTTGCTCTGTCAAATCCGAAAGCCACCAAAACCCGAATCCAGCACACTCCCCCACCTTTCATAAATACTATGTATATATATAGTCATATATATATAGGGAAATGCTCCATTGAAAACGTACTGTAGCATGGAAAATGTGAAAACAAACCTAGGCCGTTGTTTCCAACAACGGCTTAGGTGGTTTTTACGTGTTTTCACAACATTTGCGTTTTCAATGGAGCATTTCCCATATATATATGTAGGTATATGCATATGTGTATATGAACATAAAGTGGGCTTGCTATTTGGTTTTGCATTTGCCGAAATGATGTTGCTCACTGTGTTAGCCGGATGGAGGGTTGGAGCTTTTCTTGAGCGCGGGTTTCGAGGAAGCGAAGCGGAGTTTCTAGGAGCTCTTACTCTAGGAGTGCAAATTGCAAGAAATCAACATTTCTTGGGTGGGTGATCTTGTGCTTTCTAAATATAGAATATGCATGCTAGTATGTTAAATGAGTGGTATCGATAAAATTGATGTGATAAATGTAGAACAAATCCATGCTATTGTGTGTGTCATGAATTATAGAGATTTTGCTATGACTGAGAAATTACTTGTCATCATATTAGTTGGAAATGAGAAAAAGAAATAGTGAGTATTTGCCATGAACAAATATGCATGCTAATTTACAAATATCAAAATATAAAATTATATGAAAAAACAGTTGAGATTTTCCCTTGTGGTTTAAAATGAATTTTAGTCAAGTTAATTTGATACACTTAAATTCATTTGATTGTTGGTAAGAGATACAATTGTTATTTCGATTAAATTGAAGCATTTCACATAACTATTATTCAAGAGAGTTGGAGAGTGTTAACATGAATTTCACATAACAGTGGGTGCAAGTGGAAAAATAATATTACCTCCCTTAGAATGTTAAACATTGAGTTTTAATTTAATTCTTATACATTTGTAAGGGTGATATATTGAGTTGATAATCTTCAAGTGTTTTCAAAATGTAAGATTAATATTTTTACTGGGGAGTACACCATAGAAATCAGTTTAGAGTAGTCTCCTCTTAGCTATTTCGATTAAATTGAATAATTGGTTGTTTTAGGTTTTAAATTCACCCAAACAGTGGGTCACTAAATGTATGGTTTCGGCTCATCTTTATATAACACCAAATCCCTTGGACTTACTAGCTAGTGGGGTGGGCTTTGGGCACCTGTTGTGTTGGGCGGTTGGCTCGAGTTCGAGACCGGATGGCCACCTTCTGTTTTTTTTTTTTGTGTTTTAATACTTTTGAAGAGGTTTGATGCAAATAAAAATTTGAGAAAAAAATTCTAGATTCCTTATAAAATGAAGTAGAATTTATTAAAAATAATTTTAGAAAATTTCATGTATATTTGAGACATTAAAAATGGAATTGAGATAGAAAAATGAATTATTGACTTCAAAATTTATTATTTGAGAATAGGACTTTCATTTTGTGAAGAAGAGTAAAATATTGTTATGTGAATGGATTTCTCGAGATTATTCTCTTATTTTTGTTTAAGAAAGGTTGATGTGGTTGAAATATATTATATGTGCTTAAGTTGCTAAAGCGACTTAAAGTGGATGAATTTTATGTCCATGAAAAGAATTATTGCTTCTAAAGATTATGAATGAACAAATAAATCATGAGTAAGGCTAAGATAAGATATTGATTAATTTGTGAATAAGTTAAAGATATGAATACATTTAGTTAATACATGATTATTGAAGGGTATGAGTACCCATGGATTCTTGTACATGAAAAGTTGTGATTTAGAGTTAGTGAGACCTCGGGTACCGGCACTATTGAATTAAAAAATTTGAGATATATTTTTTAGATATGGCCATGGAGCTATCTCGTATTTGTGATTAAGTCCGGTAGGGGGTAAAACTAATTCTAGGTATGATAAATTATTCATGTCTTGAACTTAAGAACTAGGCACTTAGGAGAAGATGTAGTAAACCTCGGCAAACATAAGTGGGGCACTCTGTATAGTTGGGCAATGTACTTCGGGCGGTGTACTCCGGGACTGAGGTTGCTTCGATGGAGATGAGTTTTTATTTTAAATACGGGACTATGCGTAGTCAGGCAGATAGTTTGTCGTACTCCGATGTATATATGTATATCGGGGCTTGAGGGGCATTTGCGGGGTCTTTGCACGATGAAGAGTCTGTATAACAGTCGAGCGGTGTACTCCGGGACTGGGATCCGTACTCGTGGAATATCTAAACCTTGTTCTTATTACTGGGTGGTTTTCATGGCGAGGGATCGAACCCTTTTAATGTGGAGTACGTAGGTGCTTGCGCTCGGACCTATGTAGTATGTGATGCATAAAATCCGAACAAGTATGCATTAGTGTCATCTTAGTATAAAATATCTGCATTAGGCATTAAGTCATTGCATACACTTACATATTTAGTGTAGTCACATTTGAAACTTTATTTACATTCAAGTTTGTGCTTTATTAAAGTATTAAGATCGTTATAATTTCGGCATAGAGAGGATGACCGTGTATAACATTTTCGTCGGTTGTAAGCAACTGATGTGCCCACAGTTTGATATGCAGGAGATGGATTTTCAAGAAGGAATAAAGTTGATATGCTGGTGTTGATTAATTACATGTTAAAGATGTTGCAAGTTGTATATTATTTTCATTGTTGTAATTCATTTTTATCTTCTGCTGTGTAACAATTGTAAAGAAATCTGATGTATGATGAAAAGTTTAAATTTTCTTGTAAAATTGTACAAAGTGAAGTTTAAAGATCCTGTAGAACTTTGAATTCGGTCTTATTTGGTATTCGGGCATTACAGGGGCCAACGAGTTGTTGATGAAGCCTGAGCGAAGAGCGAGGCATTGAACTCGTTGCTCGGTGTTATCGAGTTTTCAGCCGGAGGAACTCAAGTGGCGTGCATAACATCGAACTCATTTTTGAGCGAAAGAGTTATGGGTGTTCTGAATATTCTTAATATGGAAGTGAAGTCACTTGTGTTTGTTCAGCGTTGAAGTGGTTACATTCTTCTCTTTGCCGAATAATAGTTGTGTACATCGAACGATGTCCTTGGGGCATTGAGCTTGCTCTCTTTTGTGATATGCGGTGCTTGACGGAGTTGGGATTCTTCCGTTTGCACAGTGCTTTAAGCGAGATGGAGTTGAAGCTTGTCCAGGTGAAGATGATCGGATAAACCTGGAGCTTGCCCGCCTAAGGAAGACTTATCTTAATTTTCATCATCAAGAGTTGAGGCAGCCTTATGGAGGTGTTAGCTGGTAGGAGACGGTGAAGAGGTTTGTTTCTCTTAGGTAGAGCATCTCTCCAGTGTGTAGCTGGAAGAACAACATGCATGACAATTTGTTGTACAATGTTCGTAGGACTTTTGGTAGCAATTCCTAGACATGAAACGTAGACTCATTGTAATTCTGCTGTTGGAATGAGACTTATAGTTTGTGGAATAAGAAGTCTTCTACGTGCCAGTGTCTTGTCCTGTGATTCGTCGTGTTGGGGGTTGGCTAGTCGTGTGTGCTGCTCTTGGGGAGAGTTAGACTTTGGACTTGCCATTTTGAATTTGTAGATATTTGCAATGGTACTGTATCTTAGCTTATGAGTTTGCGATAGTTCTGTGATTTGAAGAATTCTTTTCATATGCTTGATCCTTGCTGTCAAGGTTGATGCTCCATCGACTGGGTTGTTTTTACCTAAATCACAGGGCCTCAAGTCTGTTGCGTATAGCTAACGAACCATCGACGGTGTGTGACACGGTTTAGAACTTCTCTGCCTTGAACTCAACTAGTTGTCGGAGCAACTCTGAGGGAGAATCGTTTTCCAAACTTGCTGTATGGGTCCTCCGACAAATTATGAGAGTCACATCGAGTGGAAAGTTAAACTCTAAGTGTTGATTTTACAGGTGATACTGGAGTAACTGCGATCCATGATTTTGGACCTCCTAATCTGTCTTCAAGGACTTTAACTAGTTTCAGAAACACATCGAATGGCTAGTTGAACTCTGAACGTGCTTATTTGCAGATTGCTAAAGTAACTCCGAGCCATGGGTATGGATTCCGAACTTATTAGTTTAGGTATTAACTGGTTGCAGGAGCAGATCGTGAGTTGAACTCTGAACGTGCTTAATTGCAGGTTGCTAAAGTAACTTCGAGCCATGGGTATGGACTCCAAAATGGTCGTGGAGGTGCTAACGGATTGCAGGAGCCGATCGAATGGCGAAACCCACTCTGAACTTCCTTCATTGCAAATTGCTAGAGTATCTTTGAGCCATGGGTATGGACTTCCAAACCCATTTTGTAGGAATCTTTTAACGAGGTTTCGGTGTCATTTTTGTGTATAAATTTGACACTCAACTTATTATATTCATCCGTTGACCTTTATTACAAATTGAGAAAATTTGCTACTACTACTAAGAGATGACGCCTTCATTCACCTTGGCAAGGTGTTCCACTTTTCCAGTCCCTACTGATATCTCCTTGCCCCCCGGGTCTTCAAGTTGATGAGCCGTTAGGTGAACAACTTGGTAGACCTTGCCTGAAGTTGCCTATTTTGGAGGGAGCCCCCCATTGTTTTGCATAGAGAAAGAGTAATCTTTTGATGCACCAATGTGTTTAGGCATGATTATTTGTCTTTATTGAATGAGCGGAGTGGCTTCGGGCGAGGGATTCAAGGTTATTACTGTATTATGATGAGAACCAGTTTGGACCTGGTGAGAGATGATTTAGCAAGTTTGGAAGTTCTTGATAGAATTATTTATGGTAGTGACTTCAAGCTTGTTTACAGTCTTGAAATTATTGTGACTGCTTTCTGGCGGTATTTCTATGGCATCGAGGAGGAGAACCGAGCCCCCTATTATAGTGGTGTAGCATGCTCGTGCTGCATGTTGGCTCCCTCCAACTTGGCCTACGCTAGCCGTTGTTGGGAACTTCATTTTCATGTGGAAGGTGGAAGTAACTGCATGAAAGACCGCTAGGCCGGGACGACCGAATATAGAGTTGTATGGGGATTTGACATCGACTACCATAAAGTCCAGTGCTTCCGTTCGAATAATGAGGGCTTTCTCTGTTGTCACATCAGGTGTTACGAATTCTTCTACTTGAATGGGGACACCAGAGAATAAGTAGAGTGTATAATCGGCTGGCTTAAGTCGGTCTAGGGAGAGCTTGAGAGCCTCGAATGTGGGCATGAAGAGAATGTATACTGAGCTGTCGTTGTCCACCAAGATGCGGCATACCTCATGATTCAACATGCAAAGGTTTATGACCAATGCGTCGCAATGAGGTGTTCGGACACCTTCTAGGTCCTTGTTGGAGAAAGATATTGGGACCCCAGTGCTCTTTGTAGGTGTGATGTTATTTATGGATTGACTTCCCTTACTAAAGCTTTGCGGGAGGAGTTGGAATTTCCCCCATTGGGCCTCCGTGAATGGAGTGGAGAATGACCATGTGTTCAGAGTCTTGCGATTCAAATGGCCTCACTTGACGCGTATTAGCCCCTCGAGGCAGGGTTTTCGGCGTTATTATCTTTCTGAATGAAGTTGGAGAGATAGCCCCTGCGAATCAAGGCTTCCAGTTCTTCTTTGAGGGCTCGACAGTTGTCGGTAGTGTGCCCATGATCTCTGTGAAATGCACACCACTTATTTTTGTTTCTTCTCTTGCTAGACGTTGACATCTTGAGGGGAGGACAGATTATTCCGTCCTTCTAAACTTCCATGAGGATGGCTGATACGCTTGCGTTAAGAGGAGTGAATTTGTCGAAGCGTGGTGCTGGAGGTGGACGACGTTGACCTGCGTCGTTTTTACGAAACTTCCTTGTTTTTTCCTCGCTTGTAATCTTCTGTTTGTTCCTGGAAGATGAATCATTCTTGCCTTGAGGACAGAGAGCTTCATCGAACCTGATGTACTTGTCACTCCTTCCTAGGAGCTCAGTAAAACTTTTGGGTGGCTTTTTTGCGAGAAAGGCTTTCAGGTCTTTGTTAGTGACATTGTGGCGGAAAGTTGCAGCCGCCACTGAAGTGTTCCAGGAGGAAATCGACCTTTCTTCAGTTGTAAAGCATTTGACAAAGTCTTTCAGCAGTTCGCCATCTCTTTGCTTCATTTCCAATAGGGAAGCACTTGTTTATTCAATCTTGCGGCTATTAACGAAGTGCACAATGAATAGCTCATCGAGTTGATCGAAAGAGAATATTGATTCTGGAGTCAGGCGCAAATACCATTCCCTTGCTGCTCTTCTCAGTATGGCGAGGAATGTTCGACACATGAGTGCATCGGTGGCGTTGTATACCATCATGAGTGTTTTGAAGCTCTCGATATGGTCGGTTGTGTCTGATTCTCCATTGTAGGATTCGAATTGAGGAGCTTTGAAGTTCCTTGGGATGGGGCATCGATGATGGCTTTGCTGAAAATAGGTAGACTAAGTGTAACACCCTGCAAAATTGGAAATGACAATTTTGCCATCGTGTGTTACACACGTGTATTTTGTAACGTGTTTTCACTATGCATTTTGACTACCGACTATTTATGCATTTCCCATATTGATTTTTACCCTACTTTGAGGCAACAAAAATATAATATTTCAATCTCCGTATTTTACGTGCTTTTTATGTGTTTTCAATGCACGTATCAATTACGTGTTTTTCCATCACTAAGTGTGATATTTCTATGTGTATTGATTATTTATTTTACGTATTCGAACTCGTTTTATAAAATAAAAATTTATTTCCCCTATTTTAATTAAAATGCATTTTTTGATTTTTTTTGCACGTATGATGCACCTGCTAATTTCCATCTCCATTTTCTTACTCCCATTTCTTATTTTAGCATGCATAAGTTTTTATATTAGCCTTCTTTGATCAATGGACCTAAAGATAAAATCCTGGCCCATTAGACTAATTAAAAGAAGAGCTCACTAGAATAATTAAATTAGTTAATTAAAAAGAGAGCACATGAATCAAGCCCATTAGTAAAATCCTAAATTAAGTTGAGCTTGAACTAATACATGACAAGTTATAACTTTTTGTACACATTTAGAACTATAGAAATTATATTTATTTTTGTATGTGCATGTGTGCATTTGCACACATAGGAGTTGGCCGGTTTGGACTATAGGGGTTGGCCGGTTGTAGCATGGTGGAAGGAGAGAGGTTGGGAGTTAGGGTTTGGAGAGGCGGTGAGATGAATAGTTAGGAGTTTAGGGGTTAAGAAAATGAAAGGTTGGGGGTTTTGAGAGTTAAGAAAATGAAGAGTTGATAAATTAAGAGAGTAATTTAGTAGGTTGAGAATTTTGCAAATTAGACCCTCCCATTTTCCTATAAATAGCACCCCATTTCTCCTTCTCTTTTCACACCAAAAACAAAATCAAAATAAGAGAAAAAAAATAAAGAGAGTAGAGTGTTCTCATTTTTGAGGAGTTCTTGCTTGGAGAAGTTCTTGCTAGGAGGAGAAGGTCTTGCTAGGAGCTAGGAGTGGATTCCATCTTTCTTATTCTCAAATCTTCCATTAGAGGTGGGTGTTCTCTTACTTTCTAATTTTTAGAACTGTGCATGCTAGTAATAATAATGAGTATTATATTTTGATATGATAAAGTAGAACAATTTATTCCATTGGATATGGTGAGAATAGTACTAAATCATGTTATGATTAGTAAGTTAATTTACATAATGTTAGACGGTAGTGAGAAAAGAAACAATTGAGTATTTTGCCATGAACTAGTATACATGAATGTAGAGATTTTTTTTGAGTATGTGAATAATTGTTGAGTTTTCCTTTTTGATAAACAAATACATTTTTGATAAAGTAAAATTTGATGCTATGGAACTCATTTGATTGTTATAAAAGAAATAATATGCTATCCTTGGTTAAAAGAAATGAATGCAAATTGTGTTTATTAATAAGAAGAAACAATTTTGAAAGTTAGTTTTATCTTTTCTAAAATATGAATTTTTTTATATATTCATGAGTTACTGTTAGAAAGGAAATTTAGTTATAATCTAATGAAAGATTAGATTGAATGAAAAGAGAGTTTTTATGAAAATAATAGAATGACAGAAAAGTTGAACAAAAGTATAATAGTATATTTTGATATCAGAAATCACACTTGGACTTACTGGTTAGCTAGTGCAACACAGAGCACTATTTGTGAGAGATCTTGAGTTCAAAACTTGATCGTTACATTTATTTTTAATTCTTTTAAATTAAACCTGAACCCGAGACTGTGTACTTAGGGATTTCGGTGTGGAATTAGAACACCAAGTCCATTTGGACTTAGTGGCTAGTGGAGAGGGACTGAGGCGCTGACTGGGTTGGGCTTGGGTTCAAAACCCAGTGGCCGCAACTTATTCTTTTTTTTTGTGCTTTTAATGTTTTAAAGGGATTTATAATGTAATTAAATTTGGAAGAAAATTCTAATACTCTTACAATTTGATATGGAATCTAGTAAAAATAGTTTCAAAACTTTTCAAGTATATTTTTAGAAATTTAAAGTGGATTTGAAATAGAAAGTGAATTGTAACTTAAGATTTAACTAGTAAAGAGTATGAAATTTATATTTTTGAAGAAGAATGTGTTTGTGTGAAGTGAATTCTTTTGAAAAGATTATACTCTTACTTGGTTTAAGAATTGTTGAGATACATGGTATGAACTTAAATTGTTAATAAGATTTCAAGTGATAATTTGTTGTAACATTTCATATGCTAAAGTTGTGTTCTTGAAAGAATTTTTTTGGTTATAAAGATTATGAATGAATAAATAGATCATGAATAGTGACAAGACTAAGTAAAAGATTGCTTTGTGGATAAGATTTTGATCTTAGTGAATAAGTTGAAATGAAAATAATATAAGTTTAAGGCATGTTTATTAAAGGGTATGTGTACCCATGGATTCTTGTACGTGAAAAATTTGTGATTTAGAGTTAATGAGACCTCAGGTACTGGCACTATTGAATTGAAACGAGTTGAAATATATTTTGAGATATGGCCGTGGAGCTATCTCGTATTTTGTTGATTAAGTCCGGTAGGAGGTAAAATTAATTCTAGGCTTGGAAATTTATTCATGTCTTGAACTAAATAATTAGGCACATAAGTGAAGATGCAGTGAACCTGGGCAAACGTAAGTGGGTTGCTTCTATATAATTGGCAGTGGATCTCCGTGGCTATAGACCCAGTTGGTGGACTGTGGTTGCTCCGTAGGAGACGGGCTTTTATTTTTAAATTCGGGACTTAGCGTAGTTGGGCGGATAGTTTTCCATACTCTAATGTATATACGTATACCGGAGCTAGAGGGGCACTTGCGGGATGATTCGCACGATGTGGGATCTGTTATAACAGTCAACGGTGGACTCCGGTGTTGGAATTCAAATTCGTGGAATGATCTAAACCTTGTCTCATTACTGGGTAGTTGACATGGTGAGGGATCAAACCCTTTATTGTGGAGTACGTAAGCGCTTGCCCGCGGATCTATGTAGTATAGGATGCATAGAATCCGAACAACTGTGCATTAGTGTCATCCTAGTATAAAAATGTGTGCATTAGGCATTAAGGCATCGCATACACTTACATGTTTAGTGTAGTCACGATTTGACACTTTATTGTTCATTCAATTTTTGTAATTTGTTAAAGTAATGAGATCGTTATATGTACGGCATAGAGAGGATAGCCGAGTATAATATTTTCGTCAGTTGTAAGTGACTAACGTGCCCACAGTTTAATATGTAGGTAATGGACTTTTTATGAAGAAATAAAGATGTTATGATGCAGTTGATGATTTACATTGTTATAGGTGTATAAGTTGTATTGTTGTATTCTTCTGCTATGTAAACGAAAATGTAAATGAACTCTGATCTATGTTGAAAAGTTTTAATTTCCTTGTAAAATTGTATGATGTGAAGTGTAAGATCCTGTGAAATCTCGAATTCGATCTTATTTGGAATTCGGGAAATTAAACTAGGACGGTAGGCCCAGCTAAAGCGGTTTCTCTCATTCCTCATCTGTTCTAGACGATCTTCTACTTCTTGGATACGGTGAAGGACTTGGACGTCCTTCCCCTGGGACCCAGTTGAGTCGGCGGATCCTTCGTTGGGGGCTGGCCCAGATCTTGACTTCCTTGGATAGCTTGGAGGATGTCGAGTTTGAACTTATCCAATTCAGCCCTAGTGAATGGGGCATTTTTTCCTTTGTTCCGCACAAGAAGCTTTCGACTCTCATGAGTCGAGCTCCTTATTGTGGTGCGCCCCTTATGAGAGAAGGATTGCCTTGATTTTGTCTAGGAAAATAGGTTCTCTAGTTTGCTTGATGTCCCGAGCGGGAGGTATCAGTGCGGGTGTGCTTCTCGTCCAATTGGATTCGCAGATCCGTCCCTTATTGCCTGGCACTGATGATCTGGCAGAGATCTCTACACCCCCGGGGGCCTTGCGTGGCCACTGAATCAGTTGAAGCATTATGAACTGAGACGTGGTCATACTGAGGATGTTGTTCATGACGGTTTTCTTGGGAGCCCCCCGGTGCCACTCCATTGGAAGGAGCTTGACTAGGCTGTCGGGGTGACTGTTGAGGAGAAATCGGATCTTCCACAGAAGGAGCTGGTTGATGAAGAGAGTTAGTGTTATGACTTTAGGCCGCCCCTCTGCCTCTTAGTCTTGGTGGCATGACGGCAAGTTTGACTTGTGTAGTTTCCTACAGAGGGTGCCAATCTGTTGCTGCTTATTTCGTTGTGGGAGCAAACTGATAGTGAGTTCTTATTTAATGGAAACTACTAGAATTATGACCTTTGATCTTTGCCATGAAATGCGGTTTAAGCTCCTGAGATTGAATCTGAATCGTTGACTGACCACCTCGATTTGAATCTGACGGTTGCTGACGCGGTCGATGGACCTGCAAAAAGCCTGAAACACCGGGGGTGGCCCCGGCGACAGACCCTCCGACGCTCAAATCAGAACCTGAAAGAGAAAGAGAGTTTGAAAGAGAAACTAACGATTTATTGATTACCTTCTGACTGTGGATGGGGGAGAGTATATATAGGCATGAGAAACATATCAAGAGATAAATCTAGATCCGTTGGATCGATATGAATTCCTTATCTCCTTTATGTTTCTCCCCCTCAAGAGATAAGTTCTCTTGTTAGGGGATAAGATATTTGACTCCTAGCCTTCATGGGCTGGGTGTTTCTCTTAGTGGGCCTAGTCTGTCACTTTTTATAGGCTTGGAAAAATCCCATGTCTTGTAGAGGAGCCTAGAGAAGGTCCAAACCTGTTAATGAGGCCCGTTATGATTAATCTGCTTATAGAAGCTTTAAGATCTGTGATGGAATCGTACGACCCTGATTGTAATACCCTGATTTTTCCAAATATATGAAAGATTATTTATTTTTATATATGGTGTGCATGTGTAATATTGTTGGCCATTATTTACTTTCATAAAGTACTTTTCTTAAAGCCCAAGTGTTAATTTACTTATCTCTTCTACAAAATAATTATTTTGGCCCAATTAATTTTAGCCCATGAATTTAAACCCTTTTATTATTTTCTACAACTTGTAATGTGTAGCATCCTTTTGACTTGTTATTTGATGTACAAAATTTTGTAGGGTGGTTTGTGTGTGCACGTGCACTCTATGTACACGTGCATTAAGCACAATTCTTGGCCGGTTTTGTGGTGGAGAGTGGGGCATAAGTGTGGGTGGTTATTCAAGATGTGGGTAGTTTTCATAACCCCCTAGTCAATCCCAATCGTTGATCCCTTAACCATCTAATGAATCCTAACCCTCCATCTCACTCCTATTTGTATATAAATACCCCCCCCCCTCTCATCCATTGTTCATTACACTAAGATTATTTTATAAGATTACTATTGTGAGAATTTGTGTGTGGGAGCCGGGCATCATTCTCTGGAGATCTTCGGCAAGGAGCAAAGAGCAAGGAGCAAGGAGCAAGGAGTGCTGCATCGCATTAAGGAGCTTTTGCTGGAATCGATCACTTCGTCAAATAAGGTGGGTGTTTCTCAGGACTTCTAGTGTAGAAAACATGCCATAATTATGATGTTTGTTACTGTGCTCTTGAGAAGTAAAGTAGTATGTATTAGAAATGCTTGAGTATGTTTATGTTGATAATTATGGAGGACTAATAATGTAGTAATGGCATTGAAAACAAGGATGAATTGGGTCGGTACAGTTGACTGTCGTGTAGATAAGTCGACTGGTTCGAGACTTCTGTTACATGATTGTTAGAAAGTTTCACGACATATATGTGAATAATTAAAATAAAGTAGTGAGGATAAACTCATATCCTTCATGATGTACAAGACTAAGTAGACATGAGCATGTGGAAAAAGAACTAGGGATAATTAATGAATCTGGGAACGACTGGTGCAGTCGACTGATGTTATGAACAGTCGACTGATGTTATGAACAGTCAACCGATGCATAGATTAAATTTGAATATGCCTGTAATTCCATGAATTGAGATATATTTTCATTGTGATTGTTCTAGTGTAATTGAGAATCATGTTTTATCTCTACACGAAAGTTATGAATAAGTGTGAATGCATGTTTAAAATATTCCCTCGAAGAAAAGATAACATTAGTAACTTGAAATTCCATGTTGCGATGTTACTGAACAGTAAGAGACTCTGTGTTTATGAAACATGAATGTATCTAGATTGTAAATTGATATCATGATGCAAGTGCATGCAAAGACTGTTAGATAATCCCTTAATTTGAAGTATGGAACTGTCCAGTCGACTTAATGCGCGTAGCAAGTCGACTGAGCTGAACGTAGAAATGTACTGTTAAAAAACCCCAGGACAGACGACTGATGAGATAACAGTCGACTGCCACGTCAATAACATTTTGAATATGTAGAGTTGCGGAGCAGCCGACTGGCCATGTGCAGCAGTCGACTCTCCCGAGTATTTATGAAGAATCTGATTTGACTGTACAAGTCGACTGGTCCTTTTCCAAGTCGACTGTACAGAGTGGATTTTGATATGTCAGAGGTTTCATTTTTGATTACTGTTAAAGATTGTGACTGATGTTGTTAAACTCTATTTTGCTGCTGCATGAGTGTATATGAAATGAATCGTATTTCTGAATTGAGAAACTTACATGATATGAGTTATACTTTGAATGAAGAATTACATGAATACGAGAATTAAGAACATGATATGCTGAGGCACTGAAAATGAATTCATGAGTTAGAATTGCTCAAACTGGAAATTGTGAATTGGAAATTGAAACGAAAGAGTAGCTAAGTCTCCCCCGGCAATGGAAATGAAATGAAATTGAAAAGAAGACCAAGGTTGGTCATGTAGTGAAATGAATGAATAAGTCCGGTTTAGGGAGAGGCTAACTCTAGAGCTTTGATTTTATTCATGATTCTATTAAAGTAAGGACTAGTACATAGTGGAGATGTGATGAAAGTAAGAGACAAACATTGAGTATGAGGGCTATTGGGTAGCGGCGAGAGCGTATCCCAGGAATTCCCATGATGAGTCTGGGTGAGGATACTACTCCAGAGTACCGTCCCAGTGGCGACGCTCGTGGGATGTTTGAAGACTACGGGTGGTGTCATGTCTACGGTGAGAGTTGAATTACCACAGGATGTCTGCATGATGAGTCATGTCAGCGATGGGATTCCCTCCAGAGTGCCTAGATATGAGTTCGTAGGTCAGAAAATATCTAAGATACTTACCGTAATTACAGTAGTAGATTAAGTCATGGCGAGGGATTGAACCCTACAAAATGAAGAACGATTAAGAGGCTTGCCCTCGGACCTATGTAGTATGGGATGCATAGAATCCGAACAAGTGTGCATTAGTGTCATGTAAATTAAAGAATTGCATTAAGGATTAAGTGCACTATCACGACACGACATCATTAAGAGTTCCCTTTTGATTTATATTCTTAGTATTGAACAAGTTTGTGATCTGTTAAGAAATGAGAATCGTTATACTATTTCTGGCATAGAGAGGATGGCCATGTATAATTATCGTCGGTTGAATAAACTGACGTACCCACAGTTTTGTATGCAGGACAAATTGCATGTTTAAGAGGAATGGCTGCATAAAGATCTTACCATGTTGTTGTACATTTATTTAATGTTGTAAATTTTTACTTCCGCTGTGCAAATGTAAATGTAATATGATGTAAACTCTGATGTAAAAAGAAAAGTTTGAATTTCCTTGTAAAATTGTACTAAAGAAAGTGAAAAGATCCTGTAGAACATCTCGAATTCAGTATATTTGGGATTCGGGGCGTTACAGAGTGGTATCAAAGCCACGCTTTCTACGCTTTCACACTTGTACAAATTTATAAGGAACGACACCCTAGATGTGGACATTAGAGTGTGTGTCTGAGTTTGGAGATTTAAATGTAAGTGACTTACATTTGTGTTGCTCTATGATTTATGCTTATTCCTCTCTATTCTAAGATGGCTGATCACTTCGACCCTGCTGGAGGCGACGACTGGCATATTATTGAGGAAGAGTACCATCCTGGACAGGCTGATTCTGAGGACGAGTATCACCCTGGGCAAGCAGATTCTGATGATGAGGAGTGGCCTGAATCTCGAGAGATTACCCCACCTCCAGATTCATCTGACGATTCTTCTTCCGATGAAGAAGAGGGACCAGCTCTGAGTGGCACTGTGGCTTCTCTTTAAAGGCAAGTGGAGACCCTGAAAGATAGAGTTGGAGTATTGGAAGCTCAACTGGCGAAGCGAAAGGACGATTTCTCTATTCTCAGTCACCGGGTGTGGGAACTTGAGAAGAGAAAGAACCTGACGGATGTGCTGAAAGATGAAGTGGATGAACTGCGGGGAGAACTTCGAGCAGCGAAGAGGAACCATAGGAGTTAGATTGTTGTAGCTTCTATTTCTTTCATTTCTGATGTCAAAAATGTTTTTAATTCGAATGTATAAACTTTGGAATTCAATGAAATACAAGTTGGTTTTAATTCTTGTCCTATACTTCGAATTTAATGGATCTTTTGTATCAGAATATGTCGAGAAGAGGAGCTAGGAATGGGGAAGGTTTGGACCTGGAGACCGAACTTGCAAGGGTCTACCAGACGCTTAATGCTGTAGCTGGGAACCAAGGAAGGGGGCCAGTGAATCCAGTACCCGAGGCGATTAAGCTAGTGGAATCGTTCAAGAGAATGAAACCACCAGTGTTCGAGGGAAAGTCAGACCCAGATGCGGCTGACAACTGGATTCGGCAAGTGGAGACAATCTTTGAGGTGTTGGAGACACCGGAGGGCAGCAAGGTCAAGTTGGCGACTTTGCAATTGGAGAAGGATGCGGCGGTCTGGTGGCAATCCATGAAGAGGACCATGGGAGGCATGTTGCTCGACTGGGAGGAATTTCTGGAAGAATTCCGCAGCCACTATTTTCCCTCCGACGTCCAGGAGAAGAAAGCAATGGAGTTTCTGTCACTCCAGCAAGGCAGCATGTCAGTGAGGGAGTATGAGACTAAGTTTACTCAGCTCTCCAGGTATGCTCCAGAACTGGTGATAGATGAGGCGAAGAAGGCTTGCAAGTTCGAGCATGGGCTGAGACCAAGCTTGAGATCTCGGATGATACCTCTTGGTATCAGGCGATTTGACAAGTTGGTCAAGAGGGCGGCAGCAACGGAGGCGGATATGGAGCAGTTCCATGTTGCTCAGCACCAGAGGAACAACTGGCAGTCTGGGAAGAGGCCCGCCAATTCGGGGAGTTTCAAGGGACAACCATCTGCACAGAGGTTCAAACCGACAGGGGCGAACGCTATCAGTGTAGCTGGAGGACCTGGAAACAATGTGGTGAGACCTTCTGTAGTCACTTGCTACAACTGTGGTGAGATGGGATATTACAAATCTCAGTGTCTCAAACCACGGGCTGGCAATCACAATGTGCCAATACAGCAGACTGGGAAGAGGCCGTACCAACCAGGGCGAGTATTTGCCTTGACGGAAGCTGATGCTGATAAGGCAGATCATGTCATCTCTGGTACGAGGGCTGATGTTTAGTGGTTTTGTCATTTCTTCTTCCCGTTTATATTGTGAAACTGTTATGTAATGGTGTGTATTATGTAACAGGCGAACTCTATCTTAATGGAATGAAAGCTGTTGTATTGTTCGATACTGGATCCTCTCATACTTTTGTGTCTCCTAGATTTGCTAAAGTGTTGGGAGTTGAACCGAAGATTTTTCCAGGCAAGATCTTAGCGGTAGCTACTCCATCAGGGGAAACTTTGACCACTAATCGGTATTACGCTGATTGCGAGATCGTGATTGGAGATCGGATCTTTGGCATTGATCTGATTAAGCTGACTATCTTGGGAGTCGATGTTATCATTGGCATTGATTGGATGTCGGTGTACAGTGCAAGCATTGAGTGCAAGACCAAGACAGTAACAGTGAAGGCTCCAGGTGGACCTGAAGTCACTTTCCAAGGGAAGCAGAAATGTTCTAAGCTGGTGGCAACTATCCGCAAGGAAGAGACTCCTGTGGAAGTACAAGGGATTCCTGTGGTTCGGGACTATCCGACTGTGTTCTTGGAAGATTTTCCTGGGTTACCCCCGTATCGTGATGTAGAGTTTAGCATCACTGTTCAACCGGGAAGTGCACCCATCTCTAAGGCACCGTATAGGATGGCTCCAGTGGAACAGGACGAGGTGAAACGGCAGATTGAGGAACTATTGGGGAAGGGCTTTATTCAACCTAGTGCGTCACCTTGGGGAGCACCAGTGCTTTTGGTAAAGAAGAAGGATGGATCGATGAGGATGTGTATCGATTACCGAGAGCTGAATAAGGTCACTGTTCAGAATAAGTATCCGATTCCTCGAATTGATGACTTGTTCGATCGTCTACAAGGAGCAGCTGTGTTCTCCAAAATAGATTTTCGATCAGGATATCACCAAGTGCGAGTGAAAGCCGAAGATGTGCACAAAACTGCATTTAGAACTCGACATGGGCATTACGAATTCTTAGTTATGCCATTCGGAGTGACGAATGCACCCGCAATCTTCATGGACTTGATGAACAGAGTTCTGAGGCCGTTCATTGACTCTTTCGTCGTGGTGTTTATCGACGATATTCTCGTGTACTCCAAGTCAGAGGAGGAGCACACCGAGCATCTGGCAGCAGTTTTGCAGAAGTTGGAAGAGCAGAAGTTGTATGCCAAGTTATCCAAGTGTGATTTCTGGAAATCTGAAGTGGCATTCCTAGGTCACATCCTTTCTAAGGAGGGAGTGGCAACTGACCCTCAGAAGATAGAGGCAGTGAGAGATTGGGCTAGGCCTACTACAGTGAAGGAAGTCAAAAGTTTCCTTGGGATGACTGGATACTACAGGAGATTCATTCAAGGTTATGCTCAGATAGCTATACCGCTTACTGGACTGACCAAGAAGAATGTGAGCTTCAAGTGGACTGAGCAATGTGAGGCGAGCTTTCAGGAGTTGAAAGATAGGCTGACTACTGCACCTATTTTGGCTTTGCCTAGAGTAGGTGTTGAGTATGATGTTTACAGCGATGCTTCACATCGGGGGCTTGGTTGTGTCTTAATGCAAGAAGGTAGAGTAATCGCTTATGGGTCTAGGCAACTACGACCACATGAGAAGAATTGCCCGACTCATGATCTGGAGTTGGCGGCGATTATCTTTGCTTTGAAGCAATGGAGGCACTATGTGTACGGTGAGAAATTGAACATGTACACGGACCACAAGAGCTTGAAGTATATATATCAGCAAAGAGATCTGAATCTGAGGCAGCGGAGGTGGTTGGAAGTGCTCGAGGACATGCGACCTAAGATCAAGTATCATCCTGGAAAGGCTAATGTTGTTGCTGATGCACTTAGTCGCAAGAGCAGTGTGGCCAGTTTGATTACAACTCAGAGGCATTTGATTGAGGAGTTGGACCGAGCAGGTATTGAAGTTGCCTTGCAAGGATTGGGAGCATCTTTGGCTCAGTTGAGGCTTCAGCCTACTTTGAATGCAAAGATCATTGCAAGTCAGGAGGTTGATGCTGATATTTTGGAGATGAAGGAGCTGGTTGGTGCTGGCAGGTTGCCCGAATTTCAAATCAGGGATGAAGTGCTGTGGTTCGGAGATAGACTGTGCGTTCCAAATCAGGCGGACCTGAAAGAGAGTATTCTTTAGGAGGCGCATGCTACTCTTTTGTCGGTACATCCTGGAAGTACTAAGATGTATAAAGACATCAAATAGCATTTCTGGTGGTCAGGTTTGAAAGCGGGATGTGGCTGATTTTGTTGCGAAGTGTGAGGTTTGTCAGCAAGTCAAAGCCGAAAATCAGAGACCCGGAGGTCTATTACAGCCGTTACCTATTCCGGAATAGAAGTGGGATAACATCAGTATGGATTTCATTACGGGATTGCCTAAGAGTCCTAAAGGCAATGATGCGATTTGGGTTATAGTCGATCGACTGACCAAGTCCGCTCACTTTTTGGCGATGAAACTCACTGCTTAGATGGACAAGTTGGCTGAGATGTATGTTGGTGAGATTGTCAGACTTCATGGTGTTCCCTCAACTATTGTGTCTGATTGAGATGCGCGGTTTACTTCGCATTTCTGGAGGAGTCTTCAGGCAGCTTTGGGTACCAAGACAGATTTCAGCACTGCTTTTCATCCGCAAACCGATCGGCAGACCGAAAGAGTCAATCGTATTCTTGAGGATATGCTTCGGTGTTGTATACTAGACTTTGGAGGCAGTTGGGAAAGGCATTTACCTTTGGTAGAGTTTGCTTACAACAACAGTTTTCAGGCTAGCATCGGGATGGCGCCGTACGAAGCTTTGTATGGCAGGAGGTGTAGGACTCCTGTTTGTTGGTTTGAAGTTGGGGAGCGTCAGTTATTTGGTCCTGAGCTGGTGCAGCTGACTTCTGAGAAGATTGTTCTGATCAGGAAAAGGTTGGTAGAGGCTCAGAGCAGGCAGAAAAGCTATGCAGACAACCGGAGAAGGGACCTTGAGTTTGAGGTTGGTGACTTCGTCTTCCCGAAGGTATCGCCCAGTAAGGGTGTGGTTCGTTTTGGCAAAGGCGGGAAGTTAGCCCCGAGGTTTATAGGCCCGTATAAGATATTGAAAAGGATCGGAAAAACTGGTTACCGGCTTGAATTACCGGAAGAGTTGTCTCAGGTGCATAATGTCTTCCATGTGTCTATGCTGAGAGGTTATATTCCAGATCCGAGTCATCATTTGCCTGAAGTGCCGGAAGGTTTGCAGTTGGATCTGAATTACATCGAGTCTCCTGTCGAGATTGTTGACCGTAGGGAAAAAGTCTTGAGGAATAAGACGATACCGATGGTCAAGGTAGTCTGGAGAAACCAATTGGTTGAAGAGGCTACTTGGGAATCTGAGGAGAAGATGTTGAAGGACTATCCTGAGCTTTTTGCTTGATTGTATCTTTGTATCTTTTGTCTGTTGTTGTTGTTGTGTTGTATTTTCTATTTTTTTCTCGCTCTTGACTGTAGTTCCGGGGACGGAACTATTCTAAGGAGGGAGTGATGTAATACCCTGATTTTTCCAAATATATGAAAGATTATTTATTTTTATATATGGTGTGCATGTGTAACATTGTTGGCCATTATTTACTTTCATAAAGTACTTTTCTTAAAGCCCAAGTGTTAATTTACTTATCTCTTCTACAAAATAATTATTTTGGCCCAATTAATTTTAGCCCATGAATTTAAACCCTTTTATTATTTTCTACAACTTGTAATGTGTAGCATCCTTTTGACTTGTTATTTGATGTACAAAATTTTGTAGGGTGGTTTGTGTGTGCACGTGCACTCTATGTACATGTGCATTAAGCACAATTCTTGGCCGGTTTTGGGGTGGAGAGTGGGCATAAGTGTGGGTGGTTATTCAAGATGTGGGTAGTTTTCATAACCCCCTAGTCAATCCCAATCGTTGATCCCTTAACCATCTAATGAATCCTAACCCTCCATCTCACTCCTATTTGTATATAAATACCCCCCCTCTCATCCATTGTTCTTTACACTAAGATTATTTTATAGGATTACTATTGTGAGAATTTGTGTGTGGGAGCCGGGCATCATTCTCTGGAGATCTTCGGCAAGGAGCAAAGAGCAAGGAGCAAGGAGCAAGGAGTGCTGCGTCGCATTAAGGAGTTTTTACTGGATTCGATCACTTCGTCAAATAAGGTGGGTGTTTCTCAGGACTTCTAGTGTAGAAAACATGCCATAATTATGATGTTTGTTACTGTGCTCATGAGAAGTAAAGTAGTATGTATTAGAAATGCTTGAGTATGTTTATGTTGATAATTATGGAGGACTAATAATGTAGTAATGGCATTGAAAACAAGGATGAATTGGGTCGGTACAGTTGACTGTCGTGTAGATAAGTCGACTGGTTCGAGACTTCTGTTACATGATTGTTAGAAAGTTTCACGACATATATGTGAATAATTAAAATAAAGTAGTGAGGATAAACTCATATCCTTCATGATGTACAAGACTAAGTAGACATGAGCATGTGGAAAAAGAACTAGGGATAATTAATGAATCTGGGAACGACTGGTGCAGTCGACTGATGTTATGAACAGTCGACCGATGCATAGATTAAATTTGAATATGCCTGTAATTCCATGAATTGAGATATATTTTCATTGTGATTGTTCTAGTGTAATTGAGAATCATGTTTTATCTCTACACGAAAGTTATGAATAAGTGTGAATGCATGTTTAAAATATTCCCTCGAAGAAAAGATAACATTAGTAACTTGAAATTCCATGTTGCGATGTTACTGAACAGTAAGAGACTCTGTGTTTATGAAACATGAATGTATCTAGATTGTAAATTGATATCATGATGCAAGTGCATGCAAAGACTGTTAGATAATCCCTTAATTTGAAGTATGGAACTGTCCAGTCGACTTAATGCGCGTAGCAAGTCGACTGAGCTGAACGTAGAAATGTACTGTTAAAAAACCCCAGGACAGACGACTGATGAGATAACAGTCGACTGCCACGTGAATAACATTTTGAATATGAAGAGTTGCGGAGCAGCCGACTGGCCATGTGCAGCAGTCGACTCTCCCGAGTATTTATGAAGAATCTGATTTGACTGTACAAGTCAACTGGTCCTTTTCCAAGTCGACTGTACATAGTGGATTTTGATATGTCAGAGGTTTCATTTTTGATTACTGTTAAAGATTGTGACTGATGTTGTTAAACTCTATTTTGCTGCTGCATGAATGTATATGAAATGAATCGTATTTCTGAATTGAGAAACTTACATGATATGAGTTATACTTTGAATGAAGAATTACATGAATACGAGAGTTAAGAACATGATATGCTGAGGCACTGAAAATGAATTCATGAGTTAGAATTGCTCAAACTGGAAATTGTGAATTGGAAATTGAAATGAAAGAGTAGCTAAGTCTCCCCCGGCAATGGAAATGAAATGAAATTGAAAAGAAGACCAAGGTTGGTCATGTAGTGAAATGAATCAATAAGTCCGGTTTAGGGAGAGGCTAACTCTAGAGCTTTGATTTTATTCATGATTCTATTAAAGTAAGGACTAGTACATAGTGGAGATGTGATGAAAGTGAGAGACAAACATTGAGTATGAGGGCTATTGGGTAGCGGCGAGAGCGTATCCCAGGAATTCCCATGATGAGTCTGGGTGAGGATACTACTCCAGAGTACCGTCCCAGTGGCGACGGCTCGTGGAATGTTTGAAGACTACGGGTGGTGTCATGTCTACGGTGAGAGCTGAATTACCACAGGATGTCTGCATGATGAGTCATGTCAGCGATGGGATTCCCTCCAGAGTGCCTAGATATGAGTTCGTAGGTCGGAAAATATCTAAGATACTTACCGTAATTACAGTAGTAGATTAAGTCATGGCGAGGGATTGAACCCTACAAAATGAAGAACGATTAAGAGGCTTGCCCTCGGACCTATGTAGTATGGGATGCATAGAATCCGAACAAGTGTGCATTAGTGTCATGTAAATTAAAGAATTGCATTAAGGATTAAGTGCACTATCACGACATGACATCATTAAGAGTTCCCTTTTGATTTATATTCTTAGTATTGAACAAGTTTGTGATCTGTTAAGAAATGAGAATCGTTATACTGTTTCTGGCATAGAGAGGATGGCCATGTATAATTATCGTCGGTTGAATAAACTGACGTACCCACAGTTTTGTATGCAGGACAAATTGCATGTTTAAGAGGAATGGCTGCATAAAGATCTTACCATGTTATTGTACATTTGTTTAATGTTGTAAATTTTTACTTCTGCTGTGCAAATGTAAATGTAATATGATGTAAACTCTGATGTAAAAAGAAAAGTTTGAATTTCCTTGTAAAATTGTACTAAAGAAAGTGAAAAGATCCTGTAGAACATCTCGAATTCAGTATATTTGGGATTCGGGGCGTTACACTGATTTACTGTGATTTTTACCATCATCAAGTACATATACCCAAATACTAATAAACACAATAGAATATATTAGAATTTCCATATTTAACAAAGTAAATGGTTAGTCTAACGAGAGCAAGCGGTTAAAAGGAATAACATGATTTATTCATATAACCAGGATACAAGAGTTGAAGAAGAGAAGAAGAAATAAAATAGAAATCCGTATGGTCAGGAAACAAGGGCTATAACGGGCATCGCGGGTGACGGGGCAGCGAGGAATCGGCAGCTTAACGGGGTTGCGGCAGCGTGACGGGCGTCACTGACGCTGGGGTTGCAAAAGAGAGAGAGATGTTAGGAATTTGAGGATCTTGTTGAGCCTTTGACACAATCAACACAAACCACCAAGCAAAACTAGATCGCACCAATCACACAAAGCACACAAGAATTATCCCGGTTGGGGCTTTCGCCTTAATCCGGGGGAGGAAGAACAAAGATATTATTTAACTAGAGAAGATACAAAAATATTACAATTCTCACCACGACCCTCTCTCAAGCCTAACTGGAACTTGATGCTGCTTAGAATGGAGAAACACTCTCACCCTCTCAGATGAAGTACTCTCTTCTTCTATTCAACACTCAATAGAATTATAAGGATCTATGAGTCGTTACAATTGTTTATATAGATCTAGAGACAAACCTTAAGTTGATATCTTGTTACAATAGCGATTGGATAGTACATAAGGAATAACTCTACGATAGGAGCCACACTATCTAACTTAAAGAGCAAGTTGGGCCTTTCACGAATCTGCCAGACTCAAGTCCGAAACCCATCAGCGCCGCGAACGGTCGACCGCACCAACAAGTCGGTCGACTGTCCTCCTCTCTGGAAGACATCGTGCTGGGGTCGGTTGACCGCACATGAGTTGCGGTCGACCGCAACATCCTCTGTTGCTGCCGCTGACTGTTTCTCGCCTCCACTCCGTTTCCAATCGTCTCTATCCCTCCATTGTGTTATCGTCTTCTTATCCAACATCGTTTACAAGACATAAAACCAACAATCTCCACCTTAGAATGCATACGCATGAATCCATACCTGTGTGATTTAAAAACCATTCTAGACATTTCTTCTCCGCTTTGTAAACAACATGCTTCTATGGCTTCTCCTGCTAGTTGAATAAACCTCCACCTATTTTCCTCTTGCTGTATGCCCCCCTCAAGGGCACACCCCTGTAGATGTAATCATGGAGATGCCACGCTCCACACGAACTCCACCTACATCAAGGCTCTCTCCACCTTCCAACGGTATTCGAACATTGTTGTCACACCCCGCTTCCCAAAAAGAATACGGAATATGGATACGCAAAAAATGCCCAGCGAATGATTTTCCATCATCCATAAGCTGTTCAGGAATCTTTACAATATCTCTCAAAATAATTAGAGTTGGAAGCAAAAGAGTCAACCACACATGCATAACTGAATTAATAAACCAACAGAATTTACTTGAAACAAAATACAATATTCTCAAATAAATCAAAATCTGGACAAGTCAAATATCCTGGGTCACATCGCCCAAATACAAAATAAATATTCAAGTACTCAAAATACATTGTTCCAAAGCAACAATAATAATAATACTAATTAAACAAGAAATCCAGCACTAATAGCTCATTTCGCCAATACCGTCGGACAGCGGACCATCCTGATATGTAATTAACAATTGCGGGAGAAGGAAAGAGAAAGCAAGTACACGTCAATTGTTACGGGCCACTTATAATGTAGGATTCAAGCACATGGGAAACTAACAAATAGCACGGAATAATGCATCAACAGTAATGACAAGCATGAATCAGTAAAACAAGGTCAGCTAGCATGGTATACTAACAGTACAGATGGATGTGTCAAATATAGTGTCATATAGCAACTAACGGTGTCCAGTAACAGTAAGCTCATTATATCAGTGAATCAGGATAACAGTATAATAGTATCAGTCTAACAGTATCAGTCTAACAGTATCATTCTTATGTTCTTACAGTTTTGTGTGTATTACTAGCTAGGTAGCACTTCATGCGCCCCAAAAACATAACACATGGTTGCTACAACAAACAATTTCGCTTTTAGATTTCATAGTGGACCATAATAGGGCAGTGTACTCAGGTATCAGTAACAGTAGCAGTAGCAGTAGCAGTAAAGTAACAGTAACAGTAGCAGAAAAGTAACAGTAACAGTATCAGTATGGAACACTAGTTCCCTTCCAAGTACACATTTCCATATTTTCCACTACTAGATCTTCCCTTAAGAAACCCCGGCTTGGTTACTTTTATTATGTTCATCAAACAGGCATGAATGTGTACAAAACAGTGTCAAACTAATATGGTATGATCAGCATTAGGTTCAGGAAACAAATAAACATGCATAGATGATATACAGTCACATAAACGAGCAAAACAGTGTATGTTCATATTCAGGACAGCAAGACAGTATAGTACTAAAATAGTGAATCTCGTCGCTACAGAAAGGAAAATCTAGATCCGTCAAAGAATCTGGAAAATAGACTTCCACACGAATCCAGTGAATACAAATAAGTCACATAGTAATTCACAAAATCATAACTCAAAACTGATTTAAATTCAGAAAAACATATTCAGTCAGAAATCAGTAAAACGAATTCTCAGTTCGAAGAACAGCATCAAAACCTCTCAAATAAATTCAGAAAAAATCTGGGCTATTCCCCTATATGTCTTGAATCAAAATATAAAGTTTCATAATATCCCAGTAAAATTAGTTCAGTCATCAAAAATAAGAAAACATCAAGAAACGATACTTTGGCCAATCTGGAATTCTCAAACCTGCTGTACGAAAACTGAAATATCTCGCAAGCCGTGAAACGAAATCCAAATCCGCCAAAGGAATATCAAAATAGATAAAATATACTAACTTTCATATTTCACAAGAATTTTCCATACAGTAAAAGGAATCAGGGTGAAAACACAATTCTTTATAGGACAACGAGCAAAATACAGTAAGTATGACCTTTGTAAACATGCATGAAACGACATATAAAACACATTAATAAAATTCACCAAAATTTTTGATAAACCCTAACTAGATAAAGAAATACTGACCAGATTTCTGGGTCAAAATAATATATGTAGCATTAGTATCAAAATTATTTAGTCACCAAAATCATCGAAAAACAGAATCTGGAAAAGATCGACACCTCTGTAGTAAAACATTTATAACTCACTCATACGAAAACAAAATCAAGTAAGGTTAGAGGGGTTTGAAAATAGACGAAATTCTCTAAAACCCATGTTTTATACCGAAATTAAGATACTGACTTTAAAATAGTCCAAAACAGCAAACAAAGCAGATCAGCGACAAATACAGATTTTCCCTTTAACCACAACTCAACATATATCACACAAAACTTGTTTAAAACACAACCAACATGAAATCGAGTCTACCAAGTATCTAAACATCATCAAGTACGGTATCTAGCATGTCCACACCAAATATAACATATGGGTCTCAACTAAATCACGAATTCTTACAAAAGTCTCACATACATGATCAAAATCAAGAATGGGTAAAATCTAAGTTAATTCATGTCCATATTGTATCGTGAGTCATCTGTGGTCAAATTTTCACTATAGAGACAAAACCCATCAAACATAACATAAACAAGAGTCTTCTCTAGATTCAACTACACTATAGGTGGTATTTTTGACTTGTATCAAACAAATAAATTGGAGTACAAGTTACTTGCCATAACCGAAGATGAAGAACAACGAAATCCAAGAGTAAGGAGCAAAACCCACGAATGAAAATCCACGAATCAACGAATCCACGAACGAAGATGCACGAATCAACAACTCACGAACGAAGATCCACGAATCAACGACTCACGTGCAATTTACGTGCACGTGCACCAATCAAGAGAGAGAGACGGGGGAGTATGCAGTGTGCGAGGTGGTCGAGATGGCCAAGGGGAGAGGATCGGGAGTAGGGGAGATGGCTCAGGTGTTGGAGGGGATGGACTGTCGGGGGTGAGGTCGGGGTGTACAGGCCGGGACGGGGTCTGGTCGGCCTGGGGGTGCTGTCGACTGGGTGCTGTCGGGGTGGGCTGGTGAGCGGCGACAGAGAGCGGGAGGTCGGGTGAGAGAGGGAGACTAGGTATTAGGGTTAGGGTTTAGGGAGAGAGATTAGGGATGTATATATATATGAGAGGAATTAGGGTTTGAATATAAGTTGGGTTGTGGGTTTAATTGGGTATTAGGAGTATTAATAGGTTATACCAATGGGTTGTGGATTTGGGTCAAAAAAAATAGGAATACAAATAGGATTTGAAGATTTAATTAGGCATTTGGTGAACAAATTGGGATAAAATAATGGGATTGAAAGGATAACAACCAACCACCACCACAAGCACCCAAGAGAAAAAAGAAATTAAAAATATCAAAATGAAAAGGACAAGAACAAAATGAAAGAAAGACAAAATACTAAGGAACGAAACAAAATAGACAACATTTCACACACAAAGAGCTCAAAATGAAATAAAACGAATATATATTGAAAACAACTCCAATATACTGTTCAGAAAAAAATACAAGAGTGAAAAATACACCAAAACGATAAATACACCCAAAAAATACACAAAATAAAAACAGAGGTTACAATCCTATCCACCTAACAAGAAAAATTTCGTTCTCGAAATTTAAAAAGAAGATACATAGGGTAACCCCAAAACAACCAAAAGAACAAAACGAAAACTACCCAAACAAATGAGGAAACTTCTTCTGAATCTCCTCCTCCAGCTCCCAAGTCGACTCACCAGGTGAGTGAGGATTCCAAGCAACACGAACTAACTTGATGACCTTGTTCTTAAGCACTTTCTCCCGCTGGTCCACAATAGCAAAGGGCAGAATCTCACAAGTCAAATCCAGCTGAACGGTCAACTCAGAATAGTCGATCACGTGGCTCTCATCTCGGATATATCTCCTGAGTTGTGAGACATGGAAAACCTCGTGCACTCCTAATAAAGCTGGCGGCAATGCGAGACGATAGGCCACCTTGCCTACTCGCTCCAAAATCTCAAACGGTCCAATAAACCTAGGGCGGCTTGCCCCCACCACTGAACCATATGACACCGCGCTACGGCAATACCTTAAGGAAAACATGGTCATCAACTACAACTCCAAAGCTCTCCAATGGACATTGGCCCATCGCTTATGCCTATCCTGAGCTGCCTGCAAGTGCTTCCTGATCTGAACCACTACATCCACTGTCTTGGTGATCAACTCCGGACCCAACAACTGCCTCTCACTAATGTCATCCCAGCACACTGGTGATCTGCACTTCCACCCATAAAGTGCCTCGAACGGTGCAGCTTTAAGACTTGCCTAAAAGCTGTTATTGTACGAGAACTCTACGAGATGCAAATGGTCCTCGCAAGATCCACCAAACTGCAACATACAGGACCGTAACATGTCCTGAAGAATCTGAATTGTCCGCTCTGACTGTCCATCAGTCTGGGGATGAAAAGCTGTACTGTACTTCAATTTACTCCCCAAACTGTCCTGAAGACTCCCAAAACTGAGATCTGAATCTCATATCCCTGTCGGAAACAATACTGACCGGAACCCCATGAAGTCTAACAATCTCTTATATGTACTTCTCAGCAAGGCAAGAGTAGACTGACCGACACGAAAATGAATGAAGTGAGCACTCTTCGTCAAACGGTCGACAATCACCGAAATAGCATTATGACCCTTAGGACTCCTCGGCAAAGCGATCACAAAATCCATAGTGATATGCTCCTACTTCCACTTTGGAATAGGAAGCGGTTAAAGAAGTCCAGTGGTTCTCTGATGCTCTGCCTTAACCTGCTGGCAGATCAAACACTGAGCAACAAACTGAGCCACAGCCTTTTTCATACCATGCCACCAGAAATAAAGCTTCAAATCCCGATACATCTTAGTACCGCCAGGACGGATAGAATATGAAGACTGATGAGCTTCTTCAAGCAACCTCTGACAAACTTCACCTTTTGGGACACACAACCGGGAATCAAAACGAAGCGAACCATCTGCTTGAATAACCATGTCCGTCGTAGATCCAGACTCAACCTCAGCTCGAAAATCCTGTAACTGCGCATCACCAGCCTGACCCTCTTTGATCTGATCAACAAGAGACGACTGAAGCTGGAGCGCCAAACAACTCTGACCAGAACTCAGCAACACAACCTCCAAATCCAACCTCCTCACCTGCTCAATGAGGTCACTTTATTGAGTAAGAAACATAACTGATGGTCTCTTGCTCAAAGCACAAGGCACCAAGTTTACTTTATCAGGATAGTATTGCAAACTGATATCATAATCGGCCATAAGTTCCAACCAATGCCTTTGCCTCATGTTTAACTCCTTCTGGGTGAAAACTTACTTGAGACTTTTGTGGTCTGTAAAGATCTCCATGTGGTCTCCAAGTAAATAATGTCTCCACAGCTTCAGAGCAAAGATCACTGCCGCTAACTCCAAGTCATGAGTAGGATAGTTCTTCTCATGCGGCCTCAACTGTCTCGATGCATACACAACAACACGACCCTTCTGCATAAGAATTGACCCTTACTAGAAGTATCACAGTGAATTACAAATCCGCCTAAACCATCTGGAATAGTCAACACAGGCGCTGACGTCAATCTGTTCTTCAACTCAACAAAAGCCTCATTGCACTCATCAGACGAACAAAACTTCTGATCCTTCCCAGTAAATTTAGTCAACGGTCCTGCTATCTTCAAAAAATCTTGGACGAACTTCCGATAATAGCCAGCCAAACCAAGAAAACTCCTAACCTCCGAAATTGACTTGGAAATAGGCCAATCCTTCACAGCTTCAACCTTAGAAGGATCCACGGAAAGACCATCGCCAGAATTAATGTGCCCTAAGAAAGAAACCCTGTCGAGCCAAAACTCGCACTTGCTGAGTTTCCCATAGAGCTGATTCTCTCTCAAAGTCTGCAGAACCATTCTAAGATGCTCAGCATGATCTTCCCGATTTCGAGAATATACCAGAATATTATCAATGAAGGCCACCAAAATTCTATCCAAGAACTAAGAGAAGACCCAGTTCATAAGACTCATGAATACAGTCGGCGCGTTCGTGACCCTGAACGGCATCACAAGATACTCATAGTACCCGTATCTAGTCCTGAAAGCAGTCTTCTGTATATCAGCAGCCTTCACCTTGACTTTGTGATAACCAGAACGAAGATCCAACTTCGAGAAAATAGTAGCCCCATTCAACTGATCAAACAAATCATCGATCTTGGGCAACGGATACCGATTCTTCACAGTAAAACTTTTCAGTTCCCGATAATCCACACACAGTCGACGACTACCATCCTTCTTGTTGACAAAAAAGACCGGAGCACCCCAAGGCGAAACACTTGGTCTAATGAAACCCAAATCAAGAAACTCCTGAATCTGCACCTTAAGTTTTGCTAGCTCAACCGGTGTCATCCTGTAGGGACTCTTCGATATCGGTTCCGTTCCAGGCTGAACATCAATACCGAACTCCACTTCCCTATCAGGGTAAGCCAGACAACTCATCTGGAAAAACATCCAAGGAATCCCGAACTACTAGAGGCACAGCCTCACAGCCTAAGTGCAATGCCATCGCACAATCCACCTGTTCAACTGCAGTCTTTGCTCGGCCAAGGGAAGACTCCCCGGCATGGAACTCAAATTCTGCTCGATCTGGAATTCTGAAGACAACTTTCTTGGCACGACAATCAATAATGGCATGGGCTTCACCTAACCAATCCATATCCAGAATAACGTCGAATCCTGAATTTTCAATTATAATCAGGTTGGCATTGAACTCTGCGTCCCCAATAACAATGGGATATTGCCTGCACTCACAGGAACATATGAAAACTCCACCACCTGTCACAATGTTCCAAGCCTCTGACATGTTGCTACATTCCAACTGATGGCGAGCGACAAATCGAGAGGAGACAAAAGAATGGGTTGCCCCAGAATCAAAAAGAACATGGGCATGAAAAGAGCAAACAAGGATGATACCTAAGAGAATCAAAAGACAAGGAAAAAGAATAGAGAATCAAGGGTGAGGAAAAAATAATGCAGGAAAATAGCATAAAGAAGCAAAGCAAGACTAAAAGAAATAAAACAAAGAGAAACAATACATCAAAACAACAAAACAAGATATACCTGCCACAACTCCTTCAGCTGTCTCAGCATCTGCAGCAGTCAAGTTGAAAGCATGACCTCTCCTCAGAACAGCGGTCCTCTGACCAACAATCTGGCGTTGAGGAGGAAGCGGAGGCCTAACTAGACCACGAGCTCGGCCTGCTTGCTGAACAAGACGCCTGGCTAGAAGAGCCACTTGCTGCTGCTGCGGAAAATCGCGCATAGAATGATCAGCGGCGCCACACCTAAAGCACCGGCGGTTGATGCACCAATAATTCTTACGCTAATGCCCAGACATCTGACAGAAGTCGCAAAAACCATCCTTCTGGAAGCCAGCAGAAGGATACGGAGCTATCCTGACCGGATGGGTTGGGACATGCCTCCGAACAAGACCACCAGAAGGCCTAGCAGCCGAATGCGGAACAGTCCACAGAGAAGGAACCAAACCACCACGAGCCTGCTCCTGAGCTCGAGCTGCCTCAAGAGCTTCAGCGTAAGTACGCAAACAAAGAGAGACAAGATGCCTCTTGATATCCTGCTCAAGCCCATTTATGAATGTACGAGCCCTATCCTCTTCGATTGCCACAAGAACGGCAGCGAAGTGGCTAAGTCTAGTAAACTCAGTTGCGTACTCATTGACTAACCTGGAGCCCTGTTTCAAGAAGTCCATGTTACAACATTGTTTGAACAATTATGTAACAAAATTCAAAATAGAATAATGACTTAACCTGTTTTAGGGTCAGGAATTGTTGTTCCATCTCAACTCGAGTACTACTGGGGAAGAACTTCTCTAAGAATCCCTGAGTAAAAGTATCCCAAGCAATAGGCCTCTCAAGTCGCTCAGACTCGGCCATCCACCAGATATGAGCCAAATCCACCAGCTGGATGGAAACCACGTCCACCCAATCAGCTTCGGCAACACGTGCCGCCAAGAGCAAGTGCTCGGTCCGGATCAACCACTGTTCAGCCTCCAAAGGCGTCTCAGTACCAGAAAAACGGTCGGGATGCAGCCTCATAAAATCTGTTACTGTCCTGGACGAGGCGGAAGATTTGCCTGCACAGGCACAACAGAAGGCGGAACCCGAGCAGCTTCAAGAGCAGCCATCACAAGATCACTGTGGTTTTGCTGCTGATTAATCAGCCGCTCAAGCACAGTAGTGACAGCCTCAATCGGGTCAACCTGTGACTGAGAAGAGTTTCCACGAGCCATAGTCTGCATTAAACCAAAAGTAATTAGCATCCAGAATCAGAGTTGATAATAATTCATTTACGTATGCATGGTTGGTGAAATATTGAGCCGATCCCAATTCGAGCCAAGCTTGTCTAATATATTAGGCAACTAATACATTAGCCAAACTTGGGCTCTGATACCACTAAAAACCCTGTCATGCCCCGCTTCCCAAAAAGAATACGGAATACGGATATGCAACAAAAGCCCAGCGAATGATTTTCCATCATCCACAAGCTGTTTAGGAATCTTTATAATATCTCACAAAATAATCAGAGTCGGAAGCAAAAGAGTCAACCACACATGCATAACTAAATTAATAAACCAACAGAATTTACTTGAAACAAAATACAATATTTTCAAATAAATCAGAATCTGGACAAGTCAAATGTCCTGGTTCATATTGCCCAAATATAAAATAAATATTCAAGTACGCAAAATACATTGTTCCAAAGCAACAATAATAATAATACTAATTAATCAAGAAATCCAGCACTAATATCTCATTTCGCCAATACCGTCGGGCAGCGAACCATCCTGATCTGCAATTAACAATTGCAGGAGAAGGAAAGAGAAAACAAGTACCTGTCAATTGCAAGTTATGGGCCACTTATAATGTAGGATACAAGCACATGGAAAACTAACAAATAGCACAGAATAATGCATCAACAGTAATGACTAGCATGAATCAGTAAAACAAGGTCAGCTAGCATGGTATACTAACAGTACAGATGGATGTGTCAAATATAGTGTCATATAGCAACTAACGGTGTCTAGTAACAATAAGCTCAGTATATCAGTAAATCAGGATAACAGTATAACTGTATCATTCTAACAGTATCAGTCTAACAGTATCATTCTTATGTTCTTACAGTCTTGTGTGTATTACTAGCTAGGTAGCACTTCATGTGCCCCAAAAACATAACACATGGTTGTTATAATAAACAGTTTCGGTTTTAGATTTCATAGTGGACCATAATAGGGCAGTGTACTTAGGTATCAATAACACTAGCAGTAGCAGTAAAGTAACAGTAATAGTAGCAGAAAAATAACAGTAACAGTAGCAGTATGGAACACTAGTTTCCTTCCAAGTATACATTTTCATATTTTCCACTACTAGATCTTCCCTTAAGAAACTCCGGCTTGGTTACTTTTATTATGGTCATCAAATAGGCATGAATGTGTACGAAATAGTGTCAAACTAACATGGTATGATCAGTATTAGATTTAAGAAACAAATAAACATGTATAGATGATATACAGTCACATAAACGAGCAAAAAAGTGTATGTTCATATTCAGGACAGTAAGATAGTACAGTACTAAAACAGTGAATTCGTCGCTACAGAAATGCAAATCTGGATCCGTCGAAGAATCTAGAAAATAGACTTCCACACGAATCCAGCGAATACAAATAAGTCACATAGTAATTCACAAAATCATAACTCAAAACAGATTTGAATCCAGAAAAACATATTCAGTCAGAAATCAGTAAAACGAATTCTCAGTCCGAAAAATAGCATCAAATCCTCTCAAATAAATCCAGGGAAAATCTGGGGTATTCCCCTATATGTCTTGAATCAAAATATAAAGTTTCATAATGTTCCAGTAAAATTAGTTCAGTCATTAAAAATAAGAAAACATTAAGAAACGATACTTTGGCCAATCTGGAATTCCCAACACTGCTGTACGAAAACTAAAATATTTCGCAAGCCGTGAAACGAAATCCAAATCCGCCAAAGGGATATGAAAAAATATAAAATATGATAACTTTCATATTTCACAAGAATTTTCCATACGGTAAAAGGAATCAGGGTGAAAACACAATTCTTTATAGGACAATGAGCAAAATACAGCAAGTATGACTTTTGTAAACATGCATGAAACGACATATAAAACGCATCAATAAAGTTCACCAAAATTTTGGGTAATCCCTAACTAGATAAAGAAATACTGACCAGATTTTTGGGTCAAAATAATATATATAGCATCAGTATCAAAATTATTTAGTCATCAAAATCATCGAAAAACAGAATCTGGAAAAGATCGACACCTCTGTAGTAAAATAGTCATAACTCACTCATACGAAAACAAAATCAAGTAAGGCCAGAGGGGTTTGAAAATAGAAGAAATTCTCTAAAACCCATGTTTTATACCGAAATTAAGATACTGACTTTAAAATAGTCCAAAACAGCAAACAAAGCAGATCAGCGACAAAATACAGATTTTTTCCTTTAATCACAACTCAACATATATCACAAAAAACTTGTTCAAAACACAACCAACATGAAATCGAGTCTACCAAGTATCTAAACATCATCAATTAGGGTATCTAGCATGTCCACACCAAATATAACACATGGGTCTCAACTAAATCACGAATTCTCACAAAAGTCTCACATGATCAAAATCAAGAACGGGTAAAACCTAAGTTAATTCATGTCCATATTGTGTCGTGAGTCATCTATGGTCAAATTTTCACTTTAGAGACAAAATCCATCAAACATAACACAAACAAGAGTCGTCTCTAGACTCAACTACACTATAGGTGGTATTTTTGACTTGTATCAAACAAATGAATTGTTGTACAAGTTACTTGCCTTAACCAAAGATAAAGAACAACGAAATCTAAGAGTAAGGAGCAAAACCCACGAACGAAAATCCACGAATCAACGAATCCACGAATCAACAACTCACGAACGAAGATCCACGAATCAACGACTCACGTGCAACTTACGTGCACGTGCACCAATTATGAGAGAGACGGGGGAGTATGCGGTGTGCGAGGTGGTCGGGATGGCCAAGGGGAGAGGATCGGGAGTAGGGGAGATGGCTCGGGTATTGGAGGGGATGGACTGTCGGGGGTGAGGTCGGGGTGTACAGGCCGGGAGGGGGTCTGGTTAGCCTGGGGGTGCTGTCGGCTGGGTGTCGTCGGGGTGGGATGGTGAGTGGCGGCGCAGCACGAAGGAGAGAGCGGGAGGTCAGGCGAGGGAGGGAGACTAGGTATTAGGGTTAGGGTTTAGGGAGAGAGATTAGGGATGTATATATATATGAGAGGAATTAGGGTTTGAATATAAGTTGGGTTGTGGGTTTAATTGGGTATTAGGAGTATTAATAGGTTATGCCAATGGGTTGTAGATTTGGGTCAAAACAAATAGGAATACAAATAGGATTTGGGGATTTAATTAGACTTTGGTGAATAAATTGGGATAAAATAATGGGATTGAAAGGATAGCAACCAACCATCACCACAAGCACCCAAGAGAGAAAATAATAATAAAATATAAAAATGAAAAGGACAAGAACAAAATGAAAGAATGACAAATTACTAAGGAACGAAACAAAAGAGACAACCAATCACACACAAAGAGCTCAAAATAAAATAAAACGAATATATATTGAAAACAACTCCAATATATGGTTCAGAAAAAAATACAAGAGAGAAAAATACACCAAAACGGAAAATACACCCAAAAAATACACAAAATGAAAAATAGGGGTTACAGTTGCAATCTCGCTTTGGTAATTCTAGTAATGGCTTACTAGATGATACTTTAGAAACAATGAGCTTCCATACACTCGCCCGAGTTTTTCTGCTCCTATAAAGCTGGTAGAGGTTGTGCTGACCCTGCTCAATTCTCCTCTTACCCTTCATTACCTTACGACGACTATGCCAAACTGTCAAAATTCCACCTCGAGCTGTGTACCTGTAGCCACGAGCATCAAGTCCCCAAGGATATCAGAATCTACTGTATCGAAGGAATATGCATGACCTCTTCTAGTGTGAACCCTTTACCATATGGAGTCTCCAATTTTACTGTTCCCTTACCCACTACATCAAAAATCTCACCACTCCGCATTCTCACACTACGGCCTGTTTACGACTTGTAAGTAGAAAACATTTTCCTCTCGGAGCAAATATGAGAAGAACTTTCCGAATCAAGATACCAATTTGAATCCACATCTGAAGAACTTCCTGAAACAAGAAGACAATAATAGTCATTATTGCCTGACTCAGTTGCGCTGAGTATATGGGCTTGTTCCCCTTCTTTAGTTGTACTCTTTTGACTCAACCACTTGTGACAGTCTCTCTTGTAATACCCAACTCCTCTACAATAATGGTAACGAATCTTACCCTTGTGTGCCGCATCCCTCCCAATTAAAATATCACCATCTACCGCAAAACACCCTAAAGAAATAGACCCTCCTCCTTTATGAGTCTCCTTTCTTAGTTCATTTTCTTTCAGACCCTTAATCACCCCGACTATAGTAAGTATCTCCTTAGCTGATTTTACATATAGCATGGTATCATAAGAAGTTGGCAGTGAATATATCAAGTTGAAAGCTTTATGCTCTTTGCTAAGATCATCAACATTAATTACCTTTAGTTCAGATATTACCTTATTGAACTCCACAATGTGTTCTTGAAGATGGGTACCTTCCTTCATTAAGAACCTAAACAACTTCCTCTTTCATTACAACCGATCTAGCAATGACGACCCCGAGTAGTCAAATTTGAGTCTTGCTCATAGAATCGCCGTAATTTTCTCCTCAAGAATATTACACTTGACTTCATCCACCAATTGCAATTGTATTAAACTCAAGGCCTTCAAACAAATCTCATCCCATGTAACACCTCGAATTTTAAAAAACCGAAAATATTTGTTTTTATATTTTTATAGTGGTGCGAATTATTTTTGAGTATATCTTATTTTATTTATTATTTTAATATCGATACTGGTATTGAATATTTGTGGTTGATTGGTGTTATTGATATATTAGAGTTAAGAGTTGAGATTTTATGTGAAAAAAATATAGTTTATTTTATTTTATAATTTTGGAGAATTATTATAAGATAATTTAATGCATTTGTCTTGTTTGTATTATTATTATAGAAAAGAGTTGGGGTTTATTTATAATATTTTGAAGTTGGAGGTCTTATATGTAAATATACCCTATTATTATTATTATTATTATACTTATTTCTAAAACTAATCCCTTCCTTATTCTTTTTCCTTCCTTCTTTCTTCCTTATTCCCGATCCCATCTCCCAGCCGATCCCAGCCGAACCCATCTTTCGGCTTCCCCCTCTCTCTCCTCAAATCCACTTCGTTACTTCGCCAAATCCAAATTAAATTGGGGAATAGGCTAATTGAAGGGTTCTCTACAACGTGGTAGCATCGGATTTTCGAAAGGATTCCGAAAAGGTATACCCTATTTATTTATTCGTATAAAATTTAGTGTGGTTAGTTTTATTGAGTAGGATTATGATGGTAGAGAAATTTAGAGAGGTTGGAAGTAGTAGATTGGAAGAATTGGTAGATGGTTAAAGAAATTGTAAGTTGTTGATAGATTAGGATTTTGGATTTGTAAAATAGAGATATATATATATTAGAATTATCTCTTAGATGGTGGTAAAAATTTTAGTGAGCCATTAGAATAAAATGGGGAGTAGTGATTTTGGCATAAACTCGAATTATGGAGTTTATGAAATCAGGTAGAAAACTCGATCCAAATAATTGCAGAAAATGCATATGAGGGTGTAGAGTATTATGAAAGGATTAATATAAATTTAGGATGATTTTTATAGGCTTCTAGCTCAATTAAATTGAGTGAAATGGATTATAGGTGAAAAGTGCACGCCGGGTGTTCGATGAAATGCCCGAGCGAGATTTAGGTGAAAATTTGATGGGTTCGGAGGTATAATTGAGTTCTATTATTATTATTAACCCAAATTTGTGAGATTAGGAAAAAGAGGATTAAAGAAATTAGAATATATGAATTTTTTTTATTAGGAAGCCTCCGATCAATAAGGGAGTGTTTGTATTGGGATCCGAATTCGAAATTTACCGATGTAGCTCACCTACATATGTCATTTGTGATGCGTGGGTGAAGATGGATTCTAATTTGGAGGTCCGTAGGTCGAGTTTTGAGTTTTAAACTAATCGGTTCTATAAATTTTCAATTAGGAGGAAAAAGTCGAACTTCGACGGGCTACAGGACGGACGTGGGACATCGTTTGCTCGATCCGTCAGGTGAGTATATTGTATTTATAAATATTTTATATTGTGGCCAAATTTCGTGGCTTTTTGATATGTTTTGTAAAAGTTATAGCGAAAATTGATTTTCAAGGAAAATACGGATTTTTTGGGGCCCGAAAATGGGTTTTTGTGATATGTGATGAAATTAACTATTTTAAGTATATAAAATATATATTATGGGTTAATGTGATGTGTTGATGTATAAAAAATAAATATATTAAATTATTTATGCATATTTTTACCCCGTGCATGTTTTGTGCATGTTTTTGGGGTATATAGGCCGATATAGGCAATCGGGTATATGCGGAGCCTGGTGTATGGGCTAGCATGCTATGGATGGATGTTATAAGATGTAATTAGACAAAATTAGTGAGTGTGATCATGTTTTGAAAATCTGTGTAATTATAGTGCCCGTTTTGTGCATGTTTTGGGGCATATAAGTCCTTATAGGTGATTTTACTTATATGAAACATTATGTATGAGCTAGTATGCTGTAATTAGATATTATAAGATTTAATTAGAGGAAATAAGTGGTTTTGGCCCCTTATGAAGGGAAACCCGCATGTGTGGTGTTTATTTGTAATATATATATAGATGATTATGATGTGTGATGCAATAATTGATGAAATTAAATAAGTGGGTGCATGTTTACATTCTAATCATGTTCGAAGACAAGTAATGGGTAATCATATGATATTATTATGGGATGAAGTATATTTTGATATGCTTATGATACAGAATAACACCTTATATTTCTTTTATTAAGGATATAACTTGGCATATGTCTATATGTGATTTAATGAAGTAGTAAATATCCTGTTACCTTTAATGTGAATTGTTATGGCAAAATAAATATCTTGGCGCATTATTATTATGCAATAAAATGATGTGATGAGTTATGTGTGGAATAACAGGGTGTGTGCATAACCTGGTATATTGATATGAAAATAAAAGTTCAGCTGGTACGTGCTAATAAAATGAGTTATTAATTCACGCGATTAAATTCAAGGTTGTGGCAATTATTGAAATCAAAAGTAAAATGCTTGTGTGATAAAGCAAGATGAAAAGATGAAATGGGTAATGCTAATAACAGATGATTTTGTTGACCAGTACCTACAGCAATCCTGGGGGTTTGGGCTAGACCTCCTAATACCCAAGGACCGGCTTGGGGTGCGGTGTTTTTCCCTCCTGGCTATCAGCTGGGAGGAAGTACCCAGTATATCTGGGGTGCGGTGTTTTTCGCCCAAGCTATCGGCTTGAGGCCCAGTTTCCTTCGATGACAGCTGTCGCGAGGAAGTACCCAGTTTATCTGGGGTGCGGTGTTTTTCCCTCCTGGCTATCGGTTGGGAGGAAGTACCCAGTTTACCTGGGGTGCGGTGTTTTTCCCTCGATGACAGACGTCGCGAGGAAGTACCCAGTTTATCTGGGGTGCAGGTGTTCCCTCGCTAGTTCGGCTAGGAGGAAGACGTAGCCTCGGACGAGTAAGACTCTGTGTGAGCATCGGTCCGCGTGTTTTACTGGGCTGTCGGCTTTCAGTATATTGGGATACTGTGGCTCACTGGTCGACAAACTAATAAAATAAATAAGTGTTAATAATAAATGTGGTAGTAAGAGAAAGTGGATAGTAAAATGTGAACTGTGTGTGGAAAAGAAAGTTGTGTGAATGAAGTAAATGTGAAAGTGAACGTGCTATGAGTTAATATATGAAAAGAAGTGATAAATGCAGCTTGTGATTAATTTAAGATGAAAATAATAAAAGAGATGTGTTATCATGAATAATACGGAGTAATTGTATTATGTGTGTGATCATTCAAGTAAAATACAGTTGATATGAGTTATACCTTGGAATTGTGTCAAGGAACTACCTACCCGCAATTTCAGTGGAAATTGTGGGAACTACCTGCCTTGGCATAATTCGCAGGGTGAGTGGATATAATAGTGGTAATGATTAATAGAAATGAGAAATAAAGTGAAGTGAAGATGATAAGTGATTGAAGTGAAATTAATAATCAAGCTATCGACTTGAGATGTGATGTGATATTACCCAAACTGTGTGTTTGAGGTACAGTGACTATTACCCAAGCTATCGGCTATGGGATGTGATATGTGGTGGCCCCAGAGTGTGTTTGGGGATTAAGTGAAAATGATAATAAGATTTATTGTTATAAGAAAAAGTAATTACTAAAGTGATATAATAAGATGTGAATGAGCTATAAAACATGGTTTTGATGCAATGAGTATAAGTATTCTAATTAATGAGGTGTTAATGATGTGATGAAATGTGAGTAAATCGCATGGGCAATGAGATGTGGTAATTATGTCATGAGAAATGAAGGAATGTGGTAGTATGAGAATAGATGCATATGTTTAAATGTGATACTTTTATAACATAATAAAATAAATACCTGTTTTATGAGATTGGGCATGACAATGGTTATTAAAGAAAGTATGTTGTGATATGAGTTTGTGTACCTTAGAAGTGTGTCGGGGAACTACTCGCCTGCTATTTCCGTGGAAATGGTGGGAACTACCTGCCTCGGCACAACTTCCAGGATGAATGGGTGTGTTGATGACATAATATAAGTAAATGAAATGCATGTCTAAATAGAGTTGGAGAAATGATGTAATAACATCATGTAGTTATATTAATATAAACAGTAAAATGCTATTATGACGATACTTGTGGAAGAATGAATATTGGGTTAGAGTAGTTAAATTGAAAAGTAATGGATGTTATGTGTATTCGTACTATACGGATGTCGAATAAGTATATATATATATACGAGGCTGATGTGAAGTATATTATGAAATGTGGGAAGTTATGGATAATTAAATAGTTGAATGCAGGATTGGCAAAGTATTAGCTATATCGTTGTATTGACGATGTTGTTGTGTTCAGGATTCAGGTTGCATTATCTTAATTTGGTATTCGTAAGTTTTAATTATTTTCTTTATACTATTTTAAATTTGTTATTTGATTAATAACTATACTCACACCAGAAATGGTTAACCCCTTAGTGTTTGGGGGGTTAGGAAAGTCTGAGGACTACCCTAGGTCCCCCACTATTGCAGGTTCTTATCAGTGCAGAGGTGAGGCATGGAGTGGTAGTATAACTTTTTATTTTAAAAATTTGTATTATTTAGTTATAGGAATAGTGAAATTTATGATTTAAATTGTATTATGGGTGTATAAGTATGTATATGACGAAGATGAGTATAGTGTGAGGTGGTGTGGTATGTTTGTGACCCGTACCCCTCTCGTCGTGGAGTACCAGGCTCGGTGGTAAGTTTTACAATGATTTTTCTAAGATTCTACTTCGTTTTTCAAAGAAATTCATAGTTTTTAATTGATATTTGATAATCCGTTATGAGTTTGGCCCCCAGAGCATTATATTATATTGTCTGTGTGTATCTGCTCATTTTGGTCTGGGGAGCCCATGAAAATATTATGTGGATTGTGAGCTACGGAATTTTGAGCAGAATTCCGTAAGCTTTTTGTGTTTCGGGGCAAAATTTACAGGGGAGACTGTCAAAATTTTTCCTGGAATATAACTTTCTTAGTTTATGATCAAAGTGATATAGAAGTTGAAAGAATTGAAATTGGAGACTTAGTTTTCAAAAAAAAAATTTGGGGTGTTGCAGTTTGGTATCAGAGCCTAGGTTAACTAGGAAATTGTTAATCCTAGTGATCTTGCCATGTGAGTATGGGTTCATTATCGTTTAGTTGGAGATAGAGAGTGTATTTTATGTGGGTGTTTTGTTGAAGAATGGATTCTATCGTGGAATGGTGTGATCCCCATTAGACTTTGGTCTGACCTTGAGTCAGCATTTCCTTTCATGACCCTGCATATGGGTTGATTTCTGTAGAAATCCCAGTGTGAATTTGCGCACTATTGGAGTATTATAGTAAATTGATTGTTGTGTGCCGTTGGGGTTCAGTGGAAGTATCTAAGGCGAAGATTGAGATTCTTGATGTAGTTTGCCAAGTTTCTAATATATTCGAAGAGGTTCTTGGTCCCCTACCTTGGCGAGCTCTGGAGTTCAAGGTTGATTTGATATTTGGTATGACTCATATTTCTAAATCAATTTGTGCTATAGCACTTTAGGACGGGGGAGAGATGAAAGAGAATTTGAGGTGGTGTTTTTGGAAAAGGTTATCAGTTTAAGTGATATGTCGTAGGCCTTACCGGTAGTTTTGTAACAAAGAATGTAGTTCACCGAGAAGGTGTACGGAGTAAGGTGACTATTAAGTATTCATTGTTGAGAATAGATAATTGGTTGGATGAGTTGTAGGGAGCGTCACTAATCTCCCGATTAGAGTTGCACACCGAGTACTATCAGATAATCCTCGAAGAGGGAAAAACCTCAGGAATTGTTTTTCGTACTCGGCATGAATTGGATGAGTTCTTAGTGATATCTTTTGGGCTGGCGAAACGTCCCTGCAGTTTTTATGAATTTGACGAATTGGGCCTTTCACCCTTATATTAACAGGGTATGATTGTATCTGTGAATGATATTTGGTGTATAATTGTTGTATGGTGGAGCACTGATCGATAGGTTGGGGCCAAACGTGGTATGCTATGTCTGTAAATTGCCAATTATGGGGGCGAGAAGTATGACTTTTGGGACACATTGTGTCTATTGAAAGCGTATTGTGGATTCGAAGAAAATTTCAAAAGGTGAAAAGACGGGAAAATAACCCTCGGATGTGTTAGAAATTCAGAGTTTCTTGGTTCTAATTGACTATTATTGGAGGTTCATTCCTCAATTTTCTATCATTGCTGCACCGATGACTCATTTTATCATAAGAATGAGCCGTTGGTATGACCAGAACAGCGTGGAAAGACATTTTCAAGAAGTTGAAGGAAGAATTAACGACAGATGCTATTTTGAATACCCCGAGAAGGGAGTGTCTCTCTATATATCTATCGATGCTGGTGGTATAGGTAGGTGCAGTTTGATGCGTGAAGGCAAGCTTGTGGCTTATATATTGAGACAGTTGTGGTTATATGGGGTGCGTGAATTATGCAAATTTGAAATTTGTGATAGTAAGGTATGTATTGAAGGTGTTGAGAAATTAGTTTTTCAGAAAATGATTTAGCTTTCTCTGTAATTGTAAGAGTTTGAACACTCGTTCCTGCAAATGATTTTAGCAGGAGGCCCTAAACGTGGCTTGAGTACTATGGTAGCTTGGTATGGAAATAAAATACCACCCGGGGAAGAAATAAAGGGATGAATGCTATAAATAAAAAGAAGATTTTGTCTTAATAACGTCCCAGGAGTGGACGGTGTTCAATTCAATAGATCAATTTGATTTTATTTCAGTAGTAGAGGTTGATCCGACCCTATATATCAGTAGTTTATCAATACAGTTGTCTATCCTACAGTTGGCCAGTCAAACTGGAATTCAAAATTTCTGTTTGTGACAGAGGATGTATGGTCGAATTCTGGATGAGATTAGTGAATGTAATGTAGATTGGTCAGTAGGCAGTAGGGAAATCCTTGTTATTATCGTAGATTTGGTGTTCTTGATGAGGATGGCTTGTGGTAGTAGGTGATGGAGAATGTTCCTTATATTCAGTATACTGTCTATCCCGGTGGCATGAAGATGTATCAAGATTTTAGGAGAATATTTTTAGTGGTTCGGAACAAGGAAGAATATTAATTATCAGGTGAGCATGGATAAGTCTCTTTTGAGGTGTGTAGTCGACAAAAGAAAAGGTGACGCCCATCAGCAGCGAAAGCCTCTTGAAGTTAGAAATTTAAGATATTGGGTATTCTTGATGAATTTCTTGTTCTATGTCGAGAAAGGGTGAAAGACCTATTAAGTGGTGGAGCCGTGGTAGATTAAAGTCTAGTTAGAGGTGGCATTGAATGTGATATATCCTATGAGACTAGTGGTTATTATAGATTGATAGTGCGATCGACCAGACGACAAGTTGTGTAGTTATTAAAGGGGCAATGAAGTTCTGATGCAGATAATGTGCTTGGAAATTCTAGAAAATGGTGAGGAGGTAGTATTTTGAATTTGTTCGAGGAGTTATTTTAGCCCCGTAGCTCGAGGACGAGCTTCTTTTGAGGTGTGTAGAATGTAACACCTCGAATTTTAAAATACCGAAAATATTTGTTTTTATATTTTTATAGTGGTGCGAATTATTTTTGAGTATATCTTATTTTATTTATTATTTTAATATCGATACTGGTATTGAATATTTGTGGTTGATTGGTGTTATTGATATATTAGAGTTAAGAGTTGAGATTTTATGTGAAAAAAATATAGTTTATTTTATTTTATAATTTTGGGGAATTATTATAAGATAATTTAATGCATTTGTCTTGTTTGTATTATTATTATAGAAACGAGTTGGGGTTTATTTATAATATTTTGAAGTTGGAGGTCTTATATGTAAATATACCCTATTATTATTATTATTATTATACTTATTTCTAAAACTAACCCCTTCCTTATTCTTTTTCCTTCCTTCTTTCTTCTTTATTCCCGATCCCATCTCCTAGCCGATCCCAGCCGAACCCATCTTTCGGCTTCCCTCTCTCTCTCCTCAAATCCACTTCGTTACTTCGCCAAATCCAAATTAAATTGGGGAATAGGCTAATTGAAGGGTTCTCTATAGCGTGGTAGCATCGGATTTTCGAAAGGATTCCGAAAAGGTATACCCTATTTTATTTATTCGTATAAAATTTAGTGTGGTTAGTTTTATTGAGTAGGATTATGATAGTAGAGAAACTTAGAGAGGTTGGAAGTAGTAGATTGGAAGAATTGGTAGATGGTTAAAGAAATTGTAAGTTGTTGATAGATTAGGATTTTAGATTTGTAAAATAGAGATATATATATATATTAGAATTATCTCTTAGATGGTGGTAAAAATTTTAGTGAACCATTAGAATAAAATGGAGAGTAGTGATTTTGGCATAAACTCGAATTATGGAGTTTATGAAATCGGATAGAAAACTCGATCCAAATAATTGCAGAAAATGCATATGAGGGTGCAGAGTATTATGAAAGGATTAATATAAATTTAGGATGATTTTTATAGGCTTCCAGCTCAATTAAATTGAGTGAAATGGATTATAGGTGAAAAGTGCACGCCGGGTGTTCGATGAAATGCCCGAGCGAGATTTAGGTGAAAATTTGATGGGTTCGGAGGTATAATTGAGTTCTATTATTATTATTAACCCAAATTTGTGAGATTAGGAAAAAGAGGATTAAAGAAATTAGAAAATATGAATTTTTCTTATTAGGAAGCCTCCGATCAATAAGGGAGTGTTTGTATTGGGATCCGAATTCGAAATTTACCGATGTAGCTCACCTACATATGTCATTTGTGATGCGTGGGTGAAGACGGATTCTAATTTGGAGGTCCGTAGGTCGAGTTTTGAGTTTTAAACTAATCGGTTCTATAAATTTTCAATTAGGAGGAAAAAGTCGAACTTCGACGGGCTACAGGACGGACGTGGGACATTGTTTGCTCGATCCGTCAGGTGAGTATATTGTATTTATAAATATTTTATATTGTGGCCAAATTTCGTGGCTTTTTGATATGTTTTGTAAAAGTTATAGCGAAAATTGATTTTCAAGGAAAATACGGATTTTTTGGGGCCCGAAAATGGGTTTTTGTGATATGTGATGAAATTAACTATTTTAAGTATATAAAACATATATTATGGGTTAATGTGATGTGTTGATGTATAAAAACTAAATATATTAAATTATTTATGCATATTTTTACCCCGTGCATGTTTTGTGCATGTTTTTGGGGTATATAGGCCGATATAGGCAATCGGGTATATGCGGAGCCTGGTGTATGGGCTAGCATGCTATGGATGGATGTTATAAGATGTAATTAGACAAAATTAGTGAGTGTGATCATGTTTTGAAAATCTGTGTAATTATAGTGCCCGTTTTGTGCATGTTTTGGGGCATATAAGCCCTTATAGGTGATTTTACTTATATGAAACATTATGTATGACCTAGTATGCTCTAATTAGATATTATAAGATTTAATTAGAGGAAATAAGTGGTTTTGGCCCCTTATGAAGGGAAACCCGCATGTGTGGTGTTTATTTGTAATATATATATAGATGATTATGATGTGTGATGCAATAATTGATGAAATTAAATAAGTGGGTGCATGTTTACATTCTAATCATGTTCGAAGACAAGTAATGGGTAATCATATGATATTATTATGGGATGAAGTATATTTTGATATGCTTATGATACAGAATAACACCTTATATTTCTTTTATTAAGGATATAACTTGGCATATGTCTATATGTGATTTAATGAAGTAGTAAATATCCTGTTACCTTTAATGTGAATTGTTATGGCAAAATAAATATCTTGGCGCATTATTATTATGCAATAAAATGATGTGATGAGTTATGTATGGAATAACAGGGTGTGTGCATAACCTGGTATATTGATATGAAAATAAAAGTTCAGCTGGTACGTGCTAATAAAATGTGTTATTAATTCACGCGATTAAATTCAAGGTTGTGGCAATTATTGAAATCAAAAGTAAAATGCTTGTGTGATAAAGCAAGATGAAAAGATGAAATAGGTAATGCTAATAACAGATGATTTTGTTGACCAGTACCTACAGCAATCCTGGGGGTTTGGGCTAGACCTCCTAATACCCAAGGACCGGCTTGGGATGCGGTGTTTTTCCCTCCTGGCTATCGGCTGGGAGGAAGTACCCAGTATATCTGGGGTGCGGTGTTTTTCGCCCAAGCTATCGGCTTGAGGCCCGGTTTCCCTCGATGACAGCTGTCGCGGGGAAGTACCCAGTTTATCTGGGGTGCGGTGTTTTTCCCTCCTGGCTATCGGCTGGGAGGAAGTACCCAGTTTACCTGGGGTGCAGGTGTTTTTCCCTCGATGACAGACATTGCGAGGATGTACCCAGTTTATCTGGGGTGCGGTGTTCCCTCGCTAGTTCGGCTAGGAGGAAGACGTAGCCTCAGACGAGTAAGACTCTGTGTGAGCATCGGTCCGCGTGTTTTACTGGGCTGTCGGCTTTCAGTATATTAGGATACTGTGGCTCACTGGTCGACAAACTAATAAAATAAATAAGTGTTAATAATAAATGTGGTAGTAAGAGAAAGTGGATAGTAAAATGTGAACTGTGTGTGGAAAAGAAAGTTGTGTGAATGAAGTAAATGTGAAAGTGAACGTGCTATGAGTTAATATATGAAAAGAAGTGATAAATGCAGCTTGTGATTAATTTAAGATGAAAATAATAAAAGAGATGTGTTATCATGAATAATACGGAGTAATTGTATTATGTGTGTGATCATTCAAGTAAAATACAGTTGATATGAGTTATACCTTGGAATTGTGTCATGGAACTACCTACCCGTAATTTCAGTGGAAATTGTGGGAACTACCTGCCTTGGCATAATTCGCAGGGTGAGTGGATATAATAGTGGTAATGATTAATAGAAATGAGAAATAAAGTGAAGTGAAGATGATAAGTGATTGAAGTGAAATTAATAATCAAGCTATCGGCTTGAGATGTGATGTGATATTACCCAAACTGTGTGTTTGAGGTACAGTGACTATTACCCAAGCTATCGGCTATGGGATGTGATATGTGGTGGCCCCAGAGTGTGTTTGGGGATTAAGTGAAAATGATAATAAGATTTATTGTTATAAGAAAAAGTAATTACTAAAGTGATATAATAAGATGTGAATGAGCTATAAAACATGGTTTTGATGCAATGAGTATAAGTATTCTAATTAATGAGGTGTTAATGATGTGATGAAATGTGAGTAAATCGCATGGGCAATGAGATGTGGTAATTATGTCATGAGAAATGAAGGAATGTGGTAGTATGAGAATAGATGCATATGTTTATGATGTGATACTTTTATAACATAATAAAATAAATACCTGTTTTATGAGATTGGGCATGACAATGGTTATTAAAGAAAGTATGTTGTGATATGAGTTTGTGTACCTTGGAAGTGTGTCGGGGAACTACTCGCCTGCTATTTCCGAGGAAATGGTGGGAACTACCTGCCTCGGCACAACTTCCAGGATGAATGGGTGTGTTGATGACATAATATAAGTAAATGAAATGCATGTCTAAATAGAGTTGGAGAAATGATGTAATAACATCATGTAGTTATATTAATATAAATAGTAAAATGCTATTATGACGATACATGTGGAAGAATGAATATTGGGTTAGAGTAGTTAAATTGAAAAGTAATGGATGTTATGTGTATTCGTACTATACGGATGTCGAATAAGTATATATATATATATACGAGGCTGATGTGAAGTATATTATGAAATGTGGGAAGTTATGGATAATTAAATAGTTGAATGCAGGATTTGCAAAGTATTAGCTATATCGTTGTATTGACGATGTTGTTGTGTTCAGGATTCAGGTTGCATTATCTTAATTTGGTATTCGTATGTTTAAATTATTTTCTTTATACTATTTTAAATTTGTTATTTGATTAATAACTATACTCACACCAGAAATGGTTAACCCCTTAGTGTTTGGGGGGTTAGGGAAGTCTGAGGACTACCCTAGGTCCCCCACTGTTGCAGGTTCTCATCAGTGCAGAGGTGAGGCATGGAGTGGTAGTATAACTTTTTATTTTAAAAATTTGTATTATTTAGTTATAGGAATAGTGAAATTTATGATTTAAATTGTATTATAGGGTGTATAAGTATGTATATGACGAAGATGAGTATAGTGTGAGGTGGTGTGGTATGTTTGTGACCCGTACTCCTCTTGTCGTGGAGTACCAGGCTCGGTGGTAAGTTTTACAATGATTTTTCTAATATTTTACTTCGTTTTTTAAAGAAATTCATAGTTTTTAATTGATATTTGATAATCCGTTATGAGTTTGGCCCCCAGAGCATTATATTATATTGTCTGTGTGTATCTGCTCATTTTGGCCTGGGGAGCCCATGAAAATATTATGTGGATTGTGAGCTACGGAATTTTGAGCAGAATTCCGTAAGCTTTTTGTGTTTCGGGGCAAAATTTACAGGGGAGACTGTCAAAATTTTTCCTGGAATATAACTTTCTTAGTTTATGATCAAAGTGATATAGAAGTTGAAAGAATTGAAATTGGAGACTTAGTTTTCAAAAAAAAAATTTGGGGTGTTGCATCCCACTTCTCCTGCTTCATGTCGGTTGGTTTCTTCTCTTCTAGGACAAGGTGCATGTCCTTCTGAACCAGAACATCCTAGATGTCCACCTTCCATAGGTTGAAGTTGATCTTACCGTCAAACTGCTTGATCTTCATCTTTTTGATCTGCCATCTCCTCCAAGGAACTTGAACAAACTCACAAACCCGATTGCTCTGATACTACTTGATAGGAATTTGAGGATCTTGTTGAGTCTTTGACACAATCAATACAAACCACCAAGTAAAACTAGATCGCACCAATCATACAAAGCACACAAGAATTGTTCCGGTTGGGGTTTTTGCCTTAATCCGGTGGAGGAAGAACCGAGATATTATTCGACTATAAAAGATACAAAAATATTACAATTCTCACCACGACCCTCTTTCAAGCCTCACTGGAACTTGATGCTGCTTACAATGGAGAAACTTTCTCACCCTCTCAGATGAAGTACTATCTTCTTCTGTTTGGCACTCAATAGAATCATATGGATCTATGAGCCGTTACAATTGTTTATATAGATCTAGAGACAAACCCTAAGTTAATATCTTGTTACAAGAGCCATTGGATAGTACATAAGAGATAACCCTACGATAGGAGCCACATGATCTAACTTGAAGAGTAAGTTGGGCCTTTCACGAATCTGCCAGACTCAAACCCGAAATCCATCAGCGTCGCGAATGGTCGACCGCACCAACAAGTCGGTCGACTGTCCTCCTCTCTGAAAGACATCGTGCATGGGTCGGTCGACCGCACATGAGTTGCGTTCGACCACAACTTCCTCTCTTGCTGCCGCTGACTGTTTCTCACCTCAACTTCGTTTCCAATCGTCTCTATCCTTCCATCGTCTTATCGTCTTCTTATCCAACATCGTATGCAAGACATAAACTTAACAAGAGAGAGATGAATAGAGGGGAGGGAGATGAATAGAGGGGAGATAAAGGGTTTTTGACTGTTTGGATTTGATGCATACATGTGGTGCACTTTTTTTTTGCTATATTTAATATTAACGTGATTTGCATGAGTTTGTTTTTACAAATGAGGTTTGTTTGGTTACAAACTCTCCCATTAAAGTAGTAGGGATATTTGCAACTTTTTAATACTAGTATTATACACGTGCTGTGCACGTGGAGAAAATTGGGAGAACGAAAAGGGGAAAAAAAATCTACCAGCACGTGCGTTGCACGGGTTGGGTTAAGGACAAATTACACTAAGGCCTTCTCCCATTATAGTAGTAGAGATGCATGAATTGCATGCATTTTCATGCTTTATAATGCACATATATTTCATGGTTTTTGGTGCATTTTTATGGAATTAAGTTTGCATTAAATTTTCTTAGTACACTAACAACAAATTGTTAAATTTTGATTGTTCGTGCGATCGCCAAAGTGACCTCGGGGATGATAAAGTTGGCAACTTAAGCAAGTTGTACCAACAATGCAATCTATATTATTTTACTCAAAAGACTGAGGCGATTATTATTCCAAAAGGAAAACTATCGTGCTTGAAATTGAGGTAACCATTTCAAGGTATGCACCATTATTTTGGTAAAATACATTATTAAGACTGCTTGTCTGATAATCCCTAGCGATCTACAAACAATAATTGCTTGATAGCCAAGGATCTACACAATGTCTTTTGACTATCCCAAAGAATCCACAGACAATAATTAATTTATTATCCCATGGATCTACATACTATATATGATTATTTGACTATTTTAAGGATCTACAAATTCTTCCATGTTTGATTATCCAAAAATGATCTACAAGCATCATATATATATATGACAATCCTAAAAGTGAGAGAGTTTCATGTTTGGCTATCCTAAGTGATCTACGAGTATTTATTTTGTCTGTTTTTCATAAAAGTGAAGGGAAATAAATTTTTAAGTTTACATGCTTGATTTTCCTAAATGATCTACAAACATTTATTTCGACACTAAATTAAATTCCAGTAAGTTACTAAGTTTTAGTGTGAATATGCTCACCAAAATGAGTACGAACATGTAAAACTAATTATAATTTAAATTTAATTAATTAGGAGGGTCAACGTGGTATTTAAGTTACTGAGATAATGTGTCATATTCCTTGAGTACCATTATGCTTGAAACTTAAATAGAAGAGTAATGCTACATCCACTACCAATTTCACTATATTTCTCTTTACTATCTTAGGCGGCACATTCCAATAGATAGGAAAAGATAGAGTAGGTGGGGGAACTCTCCAATAGAAGTATGCCACCTAAGATAATGAAGAGAATGGTAGTGAAATTGATAGTGGCTAAAGCATTACTCTAAATAGAATGAGATATCAAGAGTGTGTATAATTCTGAATAGCACTCAATGCGCATGGTGTATACTCACAACTAGTATGCATGCATGATTTGATAGTTTCATTGGTGATATTTAAATCTGTATCCCACAATTGAATCTTATAGTTCTCGCCCCAAAGGAGAGACCATAATCATTCCATTGGCATATCCATCAAAGTAAATTGTATAAAATATTAGATTTGCTTTGACTACGGTTTATATATGGTCATAAAATGAGCAATTCATTTAGTGTTAATTCCCAAAGTATTCATCGAGAGAGAATATTATGTGCATTCACCGATCGAGAAAAGTATGCTCAAAAGACTTCTTATAAAGAGTGGGAGTAGCACTGTCACATTTATCTGATACCCGGATCCGATCCGGATTCGGTATTGGACCGGAACCGACCCGATCTATATGGGTCCGGGTCTGGATCCTAAAATAAGATCCGATACACTTTCGGGTCCGGGTCCGGGTCTGCTCAAAATAGAACCGACTCGGATACGGACCCGGACCCGGACCCGTTAAAAAATACCCCCAAACATATAAAATTTGAATAATTGGGTTATACGAATATACATATAAAAGTAATTGTTGAATATAGATATGTAAATATAATATTAATTCATAACTTAAGTGCAAAAGTTATTAGAACCGTAGAGTATCAGGTGCAAAATATTTAAGTGCAAATATTTATTCTCTACTATCGGATCTGACGGGTAAATTTTTTTAAATGAGACCCGGACCCGTACCCTGGTTCTTGCGAGTCCAGGTCCGAGTCCAATTTTTGGAACCGTGAGGTACCGGATCCGGGTAGTGGAGGACCCGATCCGATAGGACCCGATACCCGCTCTAAGTGGGAGCACTTGAATACATTTGCAATGCCTTTCATGCATTTTCATGCTGTTAAGTTTATTCAAGGCTCATTTAACACAAATAAGGAAATAATAGAAGCCCCTGAGCAAATTATGAAGTCTAAATTAAGTATTGTAATGATCAAGTTCTCTTCAATAAAATATTGAAGATTTATATGATTCTATCTCTTTTCACATATCTTAAAGAGTTGAAAATAAAGAGTGAAAATTTCACATTATAGTTTGATGTCATGACATATGAGTTACGACTCTATGGCTAAAGATTAAATCTGGCGGCAAAGAATGTCACTCAAATAAGAAATCTCTACTACTATAATGGGAGAAGGCCTTTGTCTTTAACCCAATCCGTGCAACGCACGTGTAGGTAATTTTTTTTTTTGTCCTTTTCATTCCTCCCAATTTTTCCCACGTGCACAGCACGCGTATAATACTAGTTGACTATAAAGACACTTTCTCTATAGTTCCAAGCATTAGTCTTGACCTTAGTAATCCTTTTAGTTTTGGGCTATGTCAAATGGAATGTGAAAATAGTTTTCTTCGGGGATCTTAAGAAGAGGTATATTGATGACTAAAGTCGTTTTATGGACTTATACAATTCTCCTATTATTAATTAATATCGATCGATTTGATATACTTAATGATCAATGGGAGTAAGTTCATAATTTTTTGCTGGAGTCTAATAAATGAAATCAAGATTTTTTTTTCTTCTCGTTTAATATGTTAGATTTTTTTTTTTTTTTTTTTTAAGGGATAGGTGGAATAAGAAATTAACCAAACAAATTCAGTGTACTGAGCCAAATTACATACTACAACATAAAATAGAGCATGAAGCAAAATGACCAGTACATACAATCAGATTTCACTCCAACACTCATAGGGGTGGGCTGACGAACCAAAAATCAACAACCCACAATCTGCTCGGTCGAATCAGCCACAGCTTGGCCCCTACCTCCAGCAATATTATTGGACCCCATTTTGGGCCTAGTCACGAAGTAAGGACCAAATAATTGTATGTACGTCAAATAAGCTTCGTGCACCGCCTTCACGGTACGCTCACACCCACCTGAAGCGTATCACGCGGGATTTAGATATTCGCCGCTCCCATCATTCTCCTTTCCAGCTCCCACTCACTCACCAAAACACTCTCACACTTGGCCCAATCAAAGTCACAACCAAAATGAGAGCCGTGGAGAGGATATCTTTACTTCTCTCACGCTTTAGCTTTCTCAAGCGATTTCTCATCAAACAAAACTCTCTCACCCTAACCACGAACACAGTCAAAGATAGAGCCGTGAAGAGGATAACTTCGCCTCTCTCACACTTTTACTTTCTCCAGTGATTTCTTTATTTATGTAGGATATTGTGAAGCTGCTTTATGTTTTAAGCAATGCAATTTACAAATATAGATCAAATTTGGTCTGTAATAAAGATCATATATATATATATATATATATATAGATATTGTTTGTGCTCACATATCCGGCATTCGACTAATATAGAGCTTGGTGGCAACTCAAATATTGTTTGTAAAGTTATCCAACATTAAGTAGTCCATTACAAGCTAACATTTTATTTGTTTAAGGGACAATATTGTGGAGACGGATAAAGTACATTATCCGCTTCTTCCTCGATGAAAGTAGAGTGCCTTGCATCAAACCTCATCTTTTTTAATATGTTTCGCAAATAACAATAAAGGTTCTATTTGTGAAGATGTTGTTAATTAGAGAAAGAAAAGATAATCATCAAGTGTCAATTAATCACGTTAGTGCAACATATGTTGGTTGGCCATCTTGTCAATGTGCTAGCATAAATAGTATATCACATATCTGTAAGAAGTACAGGTCTATTAGATTCTTCCGTAATGGAGTTATTTGTAATTTGGCACTTCTTCATGTAATCACATACATATAGAATGATAATCTTTTTCCTGCCTACCACCTTAGAAAATTGTGGTTCGAGTTTCGCAGTGGTCTTGTTAGACGCAAAATTAATGACCAAAGGATAGGCATAAATAATGAACTATATAAAGTTTGAAAGTACTAACTATAAAAGAGTCATGATGTCATAATACATGGAAGGGAGTTCCAGTCAGAGACCTTATTTCATATATGTGTTGCTTTCTATAAATAGGGATTGCATTTGGGCCACTCGGGTCGGTTCAGGCCGGGTTAAACCGGGCTTTGTCCGGTCCCGGGCCTACCCGAGCCGGGCTCGAAGACTCTGTGGGCCGGTATTTAGGAGAATTTTTTTGTAATATATTAAAGATTAAGTCTTAAATTGTAATTTCATAACAATTGCAAAAAATAAAATTTCATAAACAAATGAAGTACATGAATAAATGAAGTAGATGATTTAATAAATTTGAAATTCTTAAATAAAATGAAGTACATGAATAAAATTTCATAAAAATTAGATCAAATTACAAAATAAGGAAATTACTTGAATTTAAAGATCGATATGGCCTCTATTTAGATTGAAGAAAAGGCATTGGACTATTGTCGTGCACTTCTACTTAACCTAAATATAGAATCTTATCACCCTAAATTTTCCAATTAATTAGAATATATTGAACATTATTTTAATGTAAATTGACTAAATGTAATCATTTATTCATCACTACTTGTTTATCCAGCTTGTGCTTCAAGTAAGTCTTGGGTCCTCTCTTCCGCTTTCATCCAATCTTCGGCGCATACTAGTATCTCCAAATTTTTGGCTGTCAATCGGTTCTTGTTCGGGCTTATTATCTTGCCACCAAGAGAAAAAATATTTCCCGATGTAACGGTTGACACCGGTGTTATTAGCAAATCTCTAGCCATACGAGAAAGAATATTAAAAATTGCTTCATTACTCTTCCAAAACTGTAACACATCTACTACATCTTCAACTGTACTTTGTGCATTATACCAATTCAACTCATTTGGTGAATTGGTTCTTGGTTTTTTTGATTTAATAAGATTTAAAACACTACTACTAGCATGACTCTTTCCTTTTGCTAATATGGAGGAAGAAGAAGAAGAAGAATCAACATTTTGTGTTTGTATTTGTGTAGTGTTAGATGAAGAAAGCCTATCATAAGAATCATATAACCTAGTCAAAATATTCTCAAATTTATGAGTAAATGCAACATGATCAAAATCTAGTATTGCATCGTGTGGGGCATCAGTGTAAAAATTTTAATTAATTTTTTTGTACCATCTAATTTAATCATAGGAATCATTACACTAGCTACACAATATAACATAGGAAGTGGATGAAAATATTTCAAAAATTTAATATATACCGCATTAACCATATCTCCAATAAAATGGTCATTTTGCAAATCTTTAATTGTTGTCATCATAGTCACAATTTTCAAGTAAAATACCATTAGATGTAGATGTATATATTTTTGAAAATTGCAAAGTTGCATCGTTAAAAGGTTCTGTTAGGATTTTGAATGGGTGGTGGATTGTTAGGGTTTTGAGAAGATGAAGAGAAGAGAGGAAGAAGAAGGCAGCCGGCTGTAGGAGAGAGAGATAGGGCAAAAAATGTTGATTGTATTCATTTGATTCTAATTATTACATATATGAAGATATTAAGCCTAATGGGCCCTAAGAGCAATTTGGGTCATAACATAACAATCTCCACCTTGAACCAAATTGCATCTAAAACAAACTAAAACACAAAGCAAATGCATAGAGCAAACATAACCTAAACAAAGGTAAACATAAAGATATACTAGCAACATGCTAGAAACAAAACTAGCTCAAACTAGCTAGAAACAAACCGACATCAAACTTGAACAAAGCTTGAACTTTGCAATTGGAAGAGGCTTTGTGAGCATATCGGCCGGATTCGATTCGGTACCAATCTTCTTCACGGCAACCTTGCCTTCCGAGATCACATCTCGAACAAAATGGTATCGAATGTCAATGTGCTTCGTCTTCTCATGGTACATGCGGTCCTTGGTCAAATGAATCGCGTTTTGGTTGTCACAAAACACCGTAATAAGACCCTCGAGTGAAGACATCTCACCAACAAATGCCTTGAGCCAAATAGCCTCCTTAATAGCCTCAGTAATTGCCATATATTCGGCCTCAGTATTTGAGAGTACAACGGTGGCTTGAAGTGTAGACTTCCAACTAATTGCACAATCTCCAAGGGTAAAAACATAACCCGTCAAGGAACGCCTCTTGTCCAAATCACCCGCAAAATCCGCATCCACAAAACCCGTCAGTTTTTTGCCATTACCAAACTCCAAACAAGCATCAATAGTACCTCTCAAATAGCGGAAGATCCACTTCACCGCTTCCCAATGCCCTTTTCCCGGACAAGAGAGATATCTACTTACCACACTAATGGCTTGAGCAATGTCGGGTCGAGTACACACCATCAAGTACATAAGACTCCTAACCGCACTCGAATATGGAACCTTTTCCATATATTTCTTCTCATCATCAGATTTTGGGTTTAAAGCGGCCGACAGCTTGAAATGCGCCGCAAGAGGTGTTGAAACAACTTTCGCTTTCTCCATGTCAAAATGGCGTAGCACTTTCTCGACCAAACTCCTTTGTGAAAGAAACAACTTTCTTTTGGACCTATCCCTTGTGATCTCCATTCCGAGAATCCTTTTGGCGGCCCCCAAATCTTTTCATCTCAAATTCCGAACTTAGTTGCTCTTTCAACCTCCTAACTTCTTTCAAGTTTGAGGATGCAATCAACATGTCATCCACATAGAGCAACAAGTAAATGAAATTCACACCATCTAACTTCTTGAAATAAATACAACTATCATAATTGGAACGATGGAAATTAATACTCGCCATGAATGAGTCGAACTTCTTATACCATTGCCGCGGTGATTGCTCAAGGCCATAAAGGGACTTTTTCAAAAGACACACACGGTCCTCCTTTCCCGCAACCTCAAAACCCTCCGGTTGGCTCATGTAAATTTGCTCCTCCAAATCACCATGCAAAAAGACAGTTTTCACATCCATTTGCTTCAATTCCAAATCCTTCACTGCCACCAAAGAGAGCAAAACTCGAATGGAGGTGTGCTTAACTATAGGAGAGAACACATCATTGAAGTCCACACCTTGGACTTGACTATACCCTTTAGCCACTAGCCTTGCCTTGTATAGAAAATTCGCAGGATTTGAGCCATCAATCTTCCTCTTAAACACCCACTTGCAACCCACAATCCTCTTACCACTCGGAGGCTTCACAAGAGACCAAGTCTTATTTTGTTGCAAAGATTGTAACTCTTCATTCATAGCGGCAACCCAATTGACCGCATCTTTAGAAGAAATGGCTTCCTCATAGGAAGATGGCTCACAATACTCCACATCATCTGCAATTGCCAAACAATAAGCAAAGTCGGAGTATCCATACCTTGTAGGTGGTCTTGTTTCTCTTCTAGCTCGGTCCCTTGCCAATGCATATGGTTGTGCCTCTTCTTGGGCTTCCTCCAAATTGACATCATCATGTGAGATCAAATCATCACCTTCTTGGACCGGCACCTCAAACTCCACCTTCTTCTCAACCTTCTCATTCTCCTTAATAGTTGGCTCGGGTGCAACATCATTTGCCTTCAACATGGCCGACTCATTGAAAATGACATCTCTTGAAATAAGGAACTTGGATGATTCGGGACACCACAACTTATATCCCTTCACATTTGTGGAAAACCCAACAAAAATACACTTCTTCGATCTAGGCTCCAACTTTCCTTCATTCACATGTGCATAAGCGGGACAACCAAACACCCTCAAATTCGAATAATCGGCCGTCTTACCCGACCACACTTCTTCGGGTGTCTTCAACTCAATTGAAGTGGTAGGAGATCGATTTACCAAATAGCAAGATGTGTTAATGGCTTCCGCCAAAAACTCCTTACCCAAACCCGCATTTAAAAGCATACTTCTAGACCTTTCAAGTAGTGTCCTATTCATCCTTTCTGCAACACCATTTTGTTGTGGAGTGTTGACCACCGTCTTGTGCCGAACAATCCTTTCAGCCTTGCAAAAATTATCAAACTCACGGTTGCAAAACTCCAAACCGTTATCGGTTCTCAACCTCTTAACTTTCCTTCTCGTTTGGTTCTCCAAAAGTGACTTCCATTCTTTGAAGGTGCGAAACACATCACTTTTCTCTTTCAAGAAATAAATCCAAACCTTCCTTGAGAAATCATCAATGAAAGTAAGCATGTAACGAGAACCATTACCTTTGGAAGGCTCACGAGAAGGTCCCCAAAGATCCGAATCGATGTAGTCCAATGTTCCCTTGGTCGAATGAATGTCCGTGGAGAAGCTCAACATCTTATGCTTGCCAAATACACAATGCTCACAAAACTCTAAGTTGCCCATGCATTGGCCACACAACAAGCCTCTCTTGCTCAAAATGGTCATTCCTCGCACGCTCATATGCCCCAATCTCATATACCAGAGTCTAGTAGTATCCTCATCCGACATAGTACCCGAACGTGCAATGGCGGCCGAGCCCGTGACCGTGGAACCTTGTAAGAAATAAAGAGTTCTAATTCTCTTCGCCTTCATGATTGTGAGAGCCCCTTTAGAGACTCTAAGGACTCCACCTTCACTTTGGAACTTACACCCCTTTTCTTCAAGAGACCCCAAAGAAATCAAATTCTTAGACAAATCGAGTATATGCCTCACACCCGTCAATCTTCGGACATTTCCATCATGGAACTTAATTGTCACCGAACCAATCCCGGCAACCTTACACATATTGTTGTTCTCCATGAGAACCTTACCATCCGTAGGCTCATAAGTCTCAAACCAATCTCTATTCAAAGTCATGTGTTGCGAAGCACCCGTATCCATCACCCAACAATGTATATCATCAACATTAGTATCTATCACACAAAGAGTATCAACCGTGTCACATTCGGCCACATTTGCCTCCTCCGAAGAAGAACCTTTACTATCCGCCTTTTGTTTATTTTTGAGCTTGAAACAATCGGCCTTAATGTGTCCCTTCTTCTTACAATAGTTGCACGTCAAATTCTTGTGCCTAGACTTCGAACGGGTCCTTGTATCTTTCGAGTTTCGGTCCTATGACCTACCTCGATCAACAACTAAACCAACACCTTGGCTCCCTTTCTCATTATTGGTCTTTCACTATCAATGTGCAACTTGGCTTGCAAATTGCTCTTAACATCCTCTAAAGAAATTTTATCTCTAGTATAAATCAACATGTCTCTAAAAGCCTTGTATGATGCGGGCAATGAGCATAATAACAAAAGGGCTTGATCCTCATCCTCCACCTTAACATCAATCTTACTTAAGTCATTCAAAATAGATGCAAACTCCGTAATATGATTGGAAATTGATGTACCTTCAACCATGCGAAGAGTGTAGAGGTGCAATTTCAACCGCAGTCGATTGGTGAGGGACTTCTTCACGTAAATGTTCTCCAATTTCTCCCACAAAGCCTTAGCGGTCTTCTCCGATAGGACCTCTTGCAATGTCAAATCGCTCAAACACAATTGGATAATAGAGAGCGCTTTATCATCCACCTCTCTCCATTTCTTATCCGCCACCGCATCAATCAATTTTTCTCGACCAAAAATGGCACCCTTAACGCCTTGGCTCGACAAAATTGCTGCCATACGCACTTGCCATAATGCAAAACTTGTCTTCCCATCATACTTCTCAATATCATATTTTTTCGACATATCCATTCAAATTTCTTGAACCCAATTCAACAAAACACCAAAATTTTCACCAAAAATTAATTACTCAAATCACAAAATCAAACCTTCCTTCTTGATATCTTTCTCCTCCGGTGCTCCCGACGACGAAGACCAAGAAACCCGACGAAGATCTGGACTGAGACTGGACGAAGATCTGGACTGGAAGACCTCTACTGATCTGATCGTCAACTGATCTGATCTGATCAATACCAAAGCCACCGACTTCCTCTACTGATCTGATCGGGCAGGAGTAAAGGGGCTGGAGCCACCGACTAGAAGTGGGCACGACATCGGATCTGGGTCTGATCCGATTAGGGTTCCAAACCCGGTAGAAGTGAAGGATGATAGAGAGATGAATACCTGCGGGATTTGGAGGTGAGAAGATCGATGGGGTTTTGGATGTTGGCTCTGATACCAATTTGTTAGGATTTTGAATGGGTTGTGGATTGTTAGGGTTTTGAGAAGATGAAGAGAAGAGAGGAAAAAGAAGGCAGTCGGCTGTAGGAGAGAGAGATAGGGCAAAAAATGTTGATTGTATTCATTTGATTCTAATTATTACATATATGAAGATATTAAGCCCAATGGGCCCTAAGAGCAATTTGGGTCATAACATAACAGGTTCTAAAAATTTATACAAACTATCGGCAAAAAACTAAAAATCATCATCTAACATACAATTTTGCATACCCATTGCGACACAAAAATCTCTAAGATTAAAATGATAATGAAGAACAACACCTAATAATTCAAAGGTAGAATTCCAACGATGTCTAACAACTTTAGGAAAACGTTTACATACAATCCCCCTAAGTTTACACCAATCATGAAAAGCTTGATAAATTGGACCACTCAATGTAATATAATGAACACAATCTCTCATTGCATCAAGTTTATCATTTCCATATTTTAGTACATCTTTCACACAAAGATTTAAAATGTGACAAGCACACCTAATATGAAAAATTTTGGGTTCTGTAGGATCTAAAGTAATTTTCAAACTCTCAATTGCCTTAGTATTATTGGAGGCGTTATCAAAATCAATAGCAAACACTTTATCATAAATACAAAAATTATTACATGCGTCCATAATGTGTGTGACTATAATTTTACCCTTATGTGGGTACCTAACATATCCAAATGAAATTATTCTCATTTGAAGTACCCAATCCAAATCTATCCAATGACATGTTACACACATCATTGGAATGCCGTTTACTCCTACCCACTCATCCGATGTCAATGAAACTTTAGTGTTTAGTGATTTTAGTGTTGCTATCAAAAAATCTTTAGTCTCATTGTAAACTAATTTACAATCACTCTTAACTACATTCCTAGCAATCTTTTTATAATGGGGATTGAAGGAGGTTTGTACAAAAGTCTCTACATATTTTTTTCACCAAACGAATGTGGTAATTCACCCCTAAATAATAACTTAGCCATTTCTCTATGAACGAGATCGTGATCATAGCTATGACTATCTACTTGACCGGTTTTAGGATGTATTTTTTGTTGTGTGAGATTGTTTTTCGAAAATTTTGGTTGACATTTGTTTAAGTAACGTTAAAGTGTACCCGTGCCCGATCCTATTTTAAACTTATATGGTGTTTGACACTTCTTACATATTTTAAGTCCTATATTCTTATTATTTTGTGAAAGGACAAAATTGAAATAATTGTGTACTTCGGAAGTAGTCCCTCTTGTTTTCCTTGAGATTAGAGAATGACCTTGTTCCGATGGTTGTGGTTCTACATGATCTATTTTTATAGGATTTGAGTGTGTTTCATTCAAATCAGGAAAACTATCATAATTCATGAATGTTTCTTCACTATCTATATATGGATTTAGAAGAGAATGAATGTTATGACTAGTGGATTCTTGACTACTATGTCTACCACCACCGCGTGATCGATTAGAGGCCATTTAACTATAAAAAACTAGTGTATGTAAAAATTAGAGTGAAAGCAACAATTAAATGTATGGCAACTAATAATTTAAAACAAACAACAATTTATCTCAATTAAAAAATAACAACAATATCAAGAACTAGTGAGTGAGTAGTGTATGTATGTTTTACCACTTTACCAAAATTAAAAATAAAACCTAAAAAATGAGAGGAAGAAGCTCAAGAAAACCCAAAGTAATTAAGAGATGTATATGAGAATAATCAACTATGTTAAATCTACAAATTAATCCTATACTAAAATACCGTAAGAGTGCTTGAAGTTTGAAGAATGATTGTTGAGAAAGTTGTGACTTGAGAGCTAGTAGTAGACTAGTAATATTGATTGTTGTTGTTAATTGGAGAAATAGTAGAGAGAATGAGAGATTTGAGTGAATTAGTGAAGAGAAATGAAAGAAATGGTATGGTATATATAGAATATGAAAATTTTTGGATTTCCTAAAGTACCCCCCAAAATTAGCCAATATAATCCTTTGGGGGGGCATTTTCGTAATTTATAATTTTTTTTATTTTCAGGGGAAAAAATTCTGAAGCCAACGGTCGGCCCGAGCCCGGGTGGGGCGGTTCAGCCAGTCCCGGGCCTCAACCGGGCAGGGTCAGACCAGGCTTTTTTTCCATTTTCGAGGACCGGACCAGACCGGAAAGCAGGGGGGCCGGGTCGGGCCGGGCCTTGGCCCGGGCTAGCCCGGACCTGATGCCATCCTTATCTATAAAGAAAAATATATACTTGTTATATATCAAGTTTTTGAATATATTTTATCATTACTAGGTCTACATGGGTCAAGTGGGAGAATGTTGGATTTGGATCTAACCTAAGTGTGACACATTTAGGTGCGACCTGTTAAGAACCCAATAAGGTGGGAAGTTATAATAACCTATGCAAGTTATCAATAGTTATGTACGGGAATCGCAGTTAGTTCCCCAACTTCTATGATGGTTAGAAGTATAAATATACGTGAAGTCCTTTGGTCCTTTACAAGAGAGAATCAAGTCCCACTATATTCCATCTATTGGGATCTCTCCATTGTTAGGAAAACCAAAGTAGAAATCCCTATTGGGAAGTGAACTTCTCATCCGGTGTTTTCCCCATATTCTGCTGCATAAAGAGGATCGCTCATCTCCGAATGGTTTGTATTTATGATCCTCTAAATCTTGGTAGCCCACAACTACCCAAACTGAAGTAAGGGGAGAAAGACTTTCTTGGGGTCGAATCAAATGCCAAGGTAGTAGTATGAGGAGTTTCCTGGCTAAAAAAAGTCCAGACCATTGTTAGAAATGAGCTTTTGAGTTCCAGATAGAGATTGGTTGGAAGTAATGGTGGAGGATAATGCAGAGGAATGGGTGGAAGAGAATAGACAGAGGAGGAAGAAGGAAAGAAGGTGATGATAAAAATAATGGTTTTGAACTTTTTGAGGAGCCATGTATGAAACACCATGAACTGTATCGAGAATCTAAGAATGTAATATCTCAAATTTTGAGGTAATTATTGAAAATTCAATATTAGGACACGCTTCAGATTGATTTGTAAATATCAATAACTTTTGGATTATGTGTAAAAAATATAAATTTTAGGATTAAAGTGTGAATATGAATTTATGGGGTTTTCTGAATTCTCCTCCTTTTATTCAGGCTGCCAAAAAGAAAGAAAGAAACACAAGAAAAAAAAGAAAGAAAAGAAAGGAGAGAGAGAGAGAGAGAGAGAGAGAGAGAGAGAGAGAGAGAGAGAGAGAGGTTTACGATGATGATGACGATAATGATGATGCTGGTGAACCATGGCGAATTTCCCTAGGGTGAAGCATTGAAGGAAAGAGTTTGGTCGAGGTATCATCATTGTCAATAAATTATATATAATTTTAGTTTTCTCAATTAATGTGAGTGGTGATTCATATACGTTGTTTATGATTTTTTTTCCATTGATTTAATTTTTGATTTATAAATTTGGCTAATAATTGGTTCTTCTATGATTTTATTTGTATATATGAATTGATGAGTTATGAATATAGGTATAAAAAATATATTTTGGAATTTATAGCAAAAGTTATTATTTGTATGCATCTCATGTCAATATAATAGTATATGTCGGAATTTAAGTTATCCCTTACTAGTTATCTGCACGCGTACGATGTACGCCCTAACAATTAACAACTAAAAATTTAAATTATCTCAACTAAAAATAACCATTTTATCTTAAAATTCAAATTTTCTTAATCAACAACCTTATAAAAAAAATAATCACTATTTCCTCTATAAAATCCAAACATTCCAAAATACCTCTTCTGATTCCTCGCTCCCCGACTTCTCCCCCACGCACAACGATTTTCCCTTACTCAATTTAAAAACCTGAAACACATGAAAACAAACAAACAACAATTTTTCCATCACCACATACCCCTAAAATAGACAACACACTTAAGCAAACAATTTAATCTAATAACCCAAAACAAACATAAACATAAACAACTAAAAATCCTAACTTTCTCAAATAAAAAACACTGTATCATCAAAAAGTTTTAATAAAAAATCCTATCTAAAAAACAAACATTATTTCATCAAAAAAATCCAAACTTTCCCAACATACCTTTTCGAGTATCTTTTCGATGAGAAGTTGAAACTCATTCTCTTTGATAAGCTTATAGTTGTTGTTATACACTTGTCCTTTATCTCTCTTATGGTCAAACACAAACACCTTCATAGCATCTAGGGCAACCTTTGCTCTCGGAGGCAACCCCATCCTTAAAACCACAGTAATGTAAACCTAACCATATACACGCATTGATAGATTTACAAATGACACTAAGGCCTTCTCCCATTATAGTATTAGAGATAGGCTCTCATGTGTAACACCCCGAATTTTAAATAAGTCTGAATTCGAAGTTTCACAGGATCTTTACACTTCACTTCGTACAATTTTACAAGGAATTTAAAACTTTTATTACAACAAGGTCTTTTACATCAACACGCAGCGAAAAGTAAATAAAATACAACAATGATAAATGTACGATTGTAAAAACTTTAGCATTTAAGTAATCATCAGCTTCAAATTCATCTGTATATCTTCTTGTAAATTCCAAGTCCTGCATATAAAACTATGGGTACGTCAGTTGCTTACAACCGACGAAATATTATACATGGCCATCCTCGCTATGTCGAAAGTATAATGATTCTTGAATACTTTAATAAACACAAACTTGATCACAAAACAAAGCTAAAAAAGGACTATCATATTGATGTCGTGGGTGTTGTGCACTTAATCCTTAATGCAGTTATTTATATTTAATGACACTAATGCACACTTGTTCGGATTCTATACATTCCATACTACATAGGTCCGATGGCAATCCCTTAATCGTTCGTCATCTTGTAGGGTTGATTCCCTTGCCATGAGTTAAACTACTATGGTAACTATGGTAAGTATCCTAGATGTTCCATGAGTTACGAGCCCATGCTCAGACATCCTGGAGAGAATCCCATGCCATGACATGTCCCATCATGCAGGCATCCTATGGACAATTTACCTCCGCCATGGAACGATGGCACTAGTCACCAAACACCCCACAAGTGTCGCCACGGTCCCGATATCCTGGAGAAGTATCCACGCCCTGACATGACGCATCATGTGGATATCCTGTGTACACTCTCACATCGTAGATCCGATGCCTTCATACTTTTGTTTTTCTCTTACTTCCGTCACATCTTCACTATAGTGAAGTCCTTACATTTTTAGTTTGTTTAAGAAGAAAATCATCATAACTTAGAGCTAGCTTACCCTACCAGACTTAAACCAAACAAACGATACAGTCAGCCCAACCTGGCTACTTCTCAAGAGATGCTTAACCCATACTGGTTAGCTCTCAAATTCATTAATAAAAACTACCGGTCACTAGGGTCTCTCCTAGCCTGTAGATTCCAACAGCTATCTCTTTCTAGAGATCAACAAAATGTTACATTCAATCTCAAAATAATATTTTAATTCCTTTATTCATAAACTCTTTCTCAAAGAAAAACATTTCTTTATAACCTCATAACATGAAAAGATTCAATTCAACCTCTTTTATCAATTTAATCACTTCTAACATTGTGTGCAATTCAAAATAATCTTAATCAAGTATTAATAATCATAAAATCTCATTAAGGAGAATCTAAGTGCATTCCAAAATCTTCATCTCTCTTTAATTACACAAGAGTCACATTTTCAATATAAAAATCACTTCTAATTCTCACAAATATATCAAAATATTGTAAAAATAATTTTTATAAAGTTTAAACAATTTCAGAAGAATAATAGAATTTTTTCCAATTTTTATTTCACTTAAAAACTCAAAAACACCAAAAAAGTCAAAAAGAAAAACAAGTGGCAAAGGTCGGATTCGAGCCCAGACCAAACCCCAAATACTGCCTATGAATAGTAACCATCCTAACCTGTAATCGAAGACCAGTTGGTCCAAAGTGACTAACTGAAATAAAGAGGACTCGAATTATTGATATATACATACTGTCGGTGATTTGATTAAAAACCGAAATTCACAAAAACAGGGTCTCTATCAAGATTTGAACCCAGACCCAAGGCCTCCGCTATGCTGCAGTAACCGAACCCAAGTGCACCTGAAGACCAGAAGGTCTTAAGTGTCTAACTGATATGAAATGAGTTAAATTCTTTTTGTGTAAATCGCACTATATTTGATTTTTCCTTTAAATAAACTTGATCTTTCAATCAATTTATACTCATTCAAAAAAAATAATTCTTTTCCAGAACATTTTCTTTCAAAATTACAGTATAGTATATTTATTTAAACTTTATAAAATTCTCTTTCTGACAATGCAACAAAGATTTCCCCTCAAATTGTATTAGAAACACATATAATCAATTTTAAAATAAAATATTGTTTTTCATCATAAACTCCTCTATAAAAATTTCTATACTCATAAAATATATTAGTTAGGTTAATTCAACATTTCTTTACCACATTAGCATCAAAAAATCCTTTTTCAGACATATTGCATTATTTTGATTATAATTCTAACATGCATAAATTTTTCATACAAACATGATTCATCAATTCGCATGTACTCTAGCATGCAAATAAATTAATAAAACATCATAACAGATTTCAGAGAATAAATTAAGCGATTCACATCTACCACACTAATCAAAATCTAACAATTAAATTCTACATCAACTAGCATATAATCTACTTTTATCATACCAATTAAAATCTAACAAATAAACCATTTATCACTAGCATGCATCATACTCCTATTTTAGAAAGAATTTTAGAAATACCCACCCAAGAAAAATTGATCTACGCAATTGAACTCCTAGAAATAAACTCCAAGAGAAACTCCGATTTGCCTCCTCGAAATCTGTGCACTACGAGAAGCTCCAACCTTCACTTCGGCAAGCACAAGGAAACACTTCCTTCACTTCGGCATGCGACAGCAAGAGCATCTCCCATCTTCAAATACTTATATATCCACACATGCATACATAATCTGAATTGGGGGAGTATAAGTGTAGATGTATTAGGTGTGTGAGTGGAAAAGCATAGGGGAACAAGTTCGATGGTGAGTTTCGGGTTTGAACAGAGAAGCACGGGAAAAGTCTTCATTTCACTTTCATATATACATAATTATATATACATCTACATAATTGTATATACATGCATGCATATATAGGCTTTGAATGGTGGAAATGAGTGGAGAAAGCAATAGGAAATGACTGGGTGGTTTCGGCAGAGCAAAATGAAGAAGGGGCTTCGAGTATTCCCAGAGAAAGAGAGAGAGGAATGAGGAATAATGAGGAGAAAGGTAGGGGGTGGGATATTATATAAGAGATTAGGAGATAGTTATTAAAACAACTCATTAATCAGACCCACTAACTCCACTCCCTAATTTCAAAAGCTTGTGTTTTCCTCCATCTCACACACAGTCGGTTACCTATTTCATGCCCAAAACACGTGCACGTGCATTGCACTTGCACACAATTCACAAAATTTAATTATTTATTTAATTTAAAATATATGTTTATAATATATAAGATGCATATAAATTAGTTTAACTAAAAAATTATAGTTTTTCATGCACAAATAAAATAAAAACACACACATTTCAAAATTTTATTTTGAAAAGAATACGCTTAAATACGTGCACCGCAAACATGTGCGTCACACATAAAAATATCGAAATACAAAATTTGAATTTATCAACGGAAAAATATTTAAATATAATCGAAATACAATATAAGAAAAATATATTTAATATACGCGTTCGATAATCTAATTAATACATACACAGAAAAATATGTGCATTGCACGTATAAAATATTTTAATAAAAATAGGAAAAAATAAATTTCCGTTTATAAAATGAATTTGAACACGTCATTAAATAAATAATTGAAACATATAGAAAATATCACACGTAGCGGTGGAAAAATACGTAATCGATACATGCATCCATAACACGTATAAAACACGTAAAAATACATAGGTTGAAATTTAATATTTGAGTTAACTCAAAATAATATTTTAAGAATACGGAAAATGCATAAATAGTCGGAATCGAAAATACGTAGTCAAACACATCACGGATATTATCCGTAATGGTACAAAATAAACGTGCGTGACACAGGAGGGGCAAAATTGTAATTTTCAATTTTGCGAGGTGTTACACTCATGTGTCTACTCTATGAGTAATGAGTTATTTGTGTACAATAATTTTCCTACCACAGACTGTAGTGGTATTCACCTGTCAACCGAGCTATAAGTGTTGATCACATGAGAGGGGGTTGTACCTAAAATCTATTGCTTGAATACTTGTATCTGATTATTTATGTAGTACGAGATGTGTAAATTATTAGAAAAGTAGCGCATTAGGTATCATGCATTACTTGTTTGTATGATCACCTTAATCATCGTTGAATTTAAATGTTGTAAGAGGAATTGTATTTGAAGTTTGATTTCAAAGTTTTTATAAAGTTTTGAATATTTTTATGTGTTTTTATGATATATATTGAACTCACTAAGGGAAAGTTTACCCTCACCACAGTTTCTTGCAGGTGTTTTTATGATATATATTGAACTCACTAAGTGAAAGTTTACCCTTACCACAGTTTCTTGCAGGATTAGGATGTAGATCATGGAGCATTTAATTTTTTGGATTGAAGGTTGGAGTTATTTAGTTAGTTTTAGTATGTATTCCTGTTCATTTGGTTGATATTGGATTATTGTAGAATTACTAATCATCTTTGAGAGAATTAATTTGTGAAAGATCTTTCGAGGAGATAATTTATAAGATGATTTCTTATTATCTGTTGGTTAATGTTCCTGATTTGTATGTGCTCGGATTTGGGGCATTACAAAGAAAGGGTATAGTACTTAAAAGGTTTGGAAGATTCTCTCTTTCTAATTAAACCCAATGAACTTGCATGACTTCGGGACTTATTAATACAAAACCAGTAAGTTTCACATGCGATGCACGTTTTAATAAAAACTTGGAGTTAAACGTGCGATATACGTAAGTCAGTAGTAATTAACACGCGCGATGAATGTCTTAGTTTTTAAAAAAAGTTGGAGTTGAACGGGCTAGGGATGGCAAACGGGTCGAACGGGCCGGGCCGGGCCGAACCCGTCCGGGTTGGCACGTATCTTGGGCGAGCTCGGGCCGGTTTGGCCACTTAGCCGGGCCAGGCCCAAACTTGATTTAGGTGGCCCACCCAACCCGTGAACCCATTAGGGTTCTACCCGGGTCGGGTTCGGGTCGACCAGCGGGTTGGCCCGTTTATATAGGTAGTTTTTTTTTTTTTGTAGCTTAAAATAATAATAATAATAATACTAAGTAAGTAATAATACTAATAAACATTAAAAATCGTAATAATAATAATAATAAGATTGAAAGAGTGAAATTGGCAAAAAATTTTGAAATATTATTCATATGAATTTAAGTTATACAATTTTCACAATTTCTAATGAAATGAAGAATTCAACTCACAAATAAGTTTTATACAATAACATATTTCTTATATACAATTTTAATTGACTCCAATTTTTCTAATTTAACATAACAAGCAAAGATATAATACAATTCCTAACGTGTCGGTCGAGTTGCTATTACAAGCAAAGCAGCTATTGTTGTTGTTGTTGTTGTTGTTCTTCCGGCGAGTTGCTCCCACTTGTGGACGTTGATAGTGCTTTCCCTTGTGTCCTATCTTCAGCCTTCAGCCAGTCTTCTGTGCAAACGAGCATCTCTAACGAGTCGGGCTTCAAGCGATTTCTGTAATCAGTTAGAACCCTGCCACTTGAAGAAAATGCACTCTCAGAAGTAATTGTAGAGACAGGAGGAGTTAGTAAATCTTTAGCCATAAATGACAGAATACTAAAAGTGTGTTCATGGTCTTTCCACCATTGTAAAATATCTAGTGGAGAAGTAGAAGGCTCAGAATCTTATTGGTTATACCAATTTAATTCATTTGGTTGATTAGTCCTAGGTTTTTTTGATTGAATTTGTTCAAGTAAATTAAATGTTCTATCACCAATTCTACTTTTACCCTTACCTTTAGAAGTACCAGAAGAAGAACTAACTACAGAAGTTGAACTACTAGAAGCAAAACGTCTATCATAATAATCATACAAGTTATTTAACGTAGATTCAAACTGAACTAAAAAAGTAGCGCAATCAATTACTAATTCTACATTTTCACCAAGTAATGCAAAAAATATTTCTATCAAACTCTTCGTACCTTCTATTTGATATAAGGATCCATAACGGTAGTGATATGGCTAAAAATGGGGTTAAATCGGAACCGTCCAAACTTGGCGCGAATCTCAAAGCCTGGGGACAAAATGGTAATTTTACCTATAAACGGGTCTGAAGTGGGTACTGGGTCTTCTCTCTAAAAGCCCAGTAACCCGCAAACGGACCCATCTCAACTGGGTATGGGTTTCTACCCGCAGCAAACTCGGTCTAGTAGGATAGAATTAGGGTTTCTGATTAATCCTAATCAACGACCCTGATTCATATCTATCCTTTCACTGGGAATTAGGGATTACATTCCTAATCTAATTCTAGGGATTACATCCCTAATCTGATCCCAAAGGCGGCTATAAATACCCCCCATCCCCCACCATTAACAGGTAATCAATCTTTTGCCAATTTACGCTCTTTCATAATCTTCTCTGATTACTGACTTGAGCGTCGGAGGGTGCATCGCCGGGATCAACCCCGGTGTATCGCACTTTTTGCAGGGGAACGGCGGGAGTCAACAGTCAAACTCCGGCAGAACATGTTTCAGGTTTGCTATTCAGTTTTCCTAAGAATCCACAAATACTATCTGTTTGCCCCCACACCAGATTCAGCGATAACAGATTGGCGTCGTCTGTGGGAACCCACGAATAGCGATCCTTCCTCTTCCCATCGGTACGATCTCCTCCAGCCATGCCTCCAAGGAAACTAAGATCCAGAGGGTCCAACCGTGGACCCACTCCTCCTCAACCACAACAGGAGATCCCTCTCCAAATCATCCAGCCAACGGGACCCTCTTCTCAACCTAATCAGGCCCCGCAACAGGACCAACCTCCTCCTCAGAATCTTCAACCCCCTCACAGTCAAACCGGGCCTCAGAATGCCGGCGCGGGGGGCTCCCGTCCCAATCCTCAGAAATAACCTCTCCAACATGATCACGTCTCCGTGCACAACCCCTCTACTGATTCCATGGCATCTCACAATCCCCGAGCATCCGATGACCTCCACAACACTCTAGACAATTGGCGCAAAGAAGAGGATCTTCGCCGCCGTTTGGATGAAAGGCAGGCCCGAGAGGGAGCCTCCTGCCAACACCGTCCAAATGAGCGATCTCCTCATCGCCGAGAATACAGAAGGTCCCCTCCTCGCAGAGGGCGGAGAGGGTCCCCAGGCCACCATAGGAGAAGACCCCATTCTCCTGCTGGTCGGCAACCCCCGAGCAATGATGAGGCACCCATCACCCGTGCCGAGTTCCAGCAACTCCAAGCAACCATCTTACAAGCCCTCAATCTCCGAACCAACAATAACAATGCTCAGAGGGTCCCCACTCCTCCGGTCCGAAGTCCTCGCCAACGGTCCCTAACTCCTCCCCCAGCTCCTAGCAACCCCCAGCACATTCCGAGTCCTCGCTGCTCCAGGAGCTACCGTCGTCGTAGCCCCCGCTCTCCCTCGTACGAAGACGAGTCCAGAGGCTCGTTTGACTACTGTCGAAGGGATGACACTGTCTACCGTCGTCTCCACGAAATGGAAAGGCGCTTGGGTCAGCTAGACAGAGAAAAAGAGCTTAGAGGAAGGACCCTCCACCCAAGTCGACCTCCTTTCTCTCGAACCATCATGGAGGTGCCCGTTCCAATAGGCTTCAAGCCTCCCCAATTCGAGACTTATTCTGGGGAGTCCGACCCCATCGACCACATCGAAAGCTTTAAGACCCTCATGCTAATCCACCAAGCTTCCGATGCTCTACTGTGTAAGACCTTCTCCGCTGCCCTCAAGGGTCCGGCCCGGGAATGGTACTCTCACCTCGCCCCATCTTCGATATTCTTCTTCGAGCAATTCGAGACCCTCTTTGTCACCCACTTCGTGAGTAGCCGCCGAACAGAGAAGACCAGTATTTCGCTACTCTACCTTAACCAGAAGAAGGGTGAGAAGCTGAGAGACTATGTAAAAAGGTTCACCGCAGAAGCTAGATCCATCGCTTCCCTCGACCAGTCGGTCGCTGCAGTAGCGTTCCAATCAAACGTCCTTAATTCCAGTCTCCGCTCCTCCCTTGCTAAGAAGCCCCTGCAGAACTTCTCCCATCTCCTTCTCCAAAGCAAGAAATATATTCGGGCCGAGGAAGCTGAGCACCGCCCCAACTTTGAGGGGCCTTCCTCCGGGTCCAAGAGAAAAGGAACAGAAGAAGAAGGAGCCAAGAAGATCCAAAAGGATAATGGCGGTCAGTGCCGCCCTCCCCCCAGATTCGAGAAAATCACTCCTCTTAACGCCAACATTTCCACTATTCTCATGGAAGTAGAGAAGGAAGGGGTGATACCTCCTGCTCCGAAGATGAACACCCCTGGCAAGAAGAGGGACAAAGAGAAATGGTGCCGCTATCACCGGGACCATGGCCACGACACCAATGACCGTCGGGCCCTGAAGTTCTCCTGAAGCCGAGCATAGAAGAAGAACCTCCCGACTCCATGGAGTCGCTGCCTGTTCAACTTCAAGATAATTGGATGAAACCCTTGGTAGAATTCCTAAGGGATGGGCTCCTCCCCGAAGACCCTAAGGAAGCTTGCCGAGTCAGAATGAGAGCGGAGTGGTACACCATTGTTGAGGGGGTCTTGTACAAATGCTCCTTCACACAAGTTGACGGCAGACCTTATCTGAGGTGCCTCTCCCCCGAACAAGCCACATACGCCTTGCAAGAACTTCATGAAGGTATAGGCGGAGCACACTCAGGTTCCAGATCACTTGCTCGAAAGGTGTTGAATTATGGATACTTCTGGCCTACCCTTCTCCAAGATGCCGAACGACACGTTCGGCAATGCAGCTCTTGTCAAAAGCATTCCAACATTCGTCGCCTACCTCAAGCACAGCTCATCTCCCTATCAAGTTCGATCGCCTTTGCAATGTGGGGGGTGGATTTACTAGGGCCATTTCCCCCAGCTCCTGGCCAGCTCAAGTTCTTAGTCGTGGCAATCGAATACTTTTCAAAGTGGATAGAGGCCGAGCCCTTGGCCACAATTACCGAGAACAAAATACTTCAATTCTTCTAGAAGAGCATCATCTGCAGGTTCGGTGTCCCTCGAGTCCTTATAACAGACAATGGAACACAATTTACAGGGGCGCATTCCGAGCTCTATGTGAAGACCTCGCCATCCAACAACGTTTCTCCTCTGTCTCCCACCCATAGTCAAACGGTCAAGTAGAAAATGCCAACCGACAAATCCTCTCCGTTATTAAGAAGAGGCTGGACAAGTCTGCTAAAGGCTTATGGATCGATCAGCTTCCTAACAACGAGTTCGGAGTCCAACACTTGGCTCGACTCCGCAGTGGTGATTCAGGAGCCAAGAGGTTCGAAGCAGTGCTCAGCCTGCCTAGTCTTAGTGTAGACTTCGGCACGCCTAGTCGAGCGCTCCTGGCACCGATGCCCAAACAAGAAAAAACCTTGCTATGGACCTCAGCACACTTAGTCGAGCGCTCCTAGCACCGATGCCCAAATAAGCAAAAACCTTGCTATGGACCTCGGCACGCCTAGTCGAGCACTCCTGGCACCAACGCCCAAACAAGCAAAAAATCTTGCTCTCGACTTCGGCACACATTGCCAAGCGCTCTTGGCACCGAGGCCCAAACAAGTGAAAGTTTATCTCCGGACCTCGGCACGCTAAAGACAGTCCCCAATAAAAAGGGTTCAAAAATGCACAAGTTCAAGGAAGAAAAAGCATCATTTCGATTAAGTGCGGAGAGACAAATACAAAGCGGCATCTTCTCTACAACCGAGCTACAAGACTTCCAATAGCAAAAACTACAACGCCGACTCGTTACACTTAGGCGAAATACAAAACTTGAAAAACAAAAAATCTTCAGTGCTTCCTTAGCGCAGGGATATTTCGCTTCAAAGACACCCGAGGGTGGCGACACTTGACCTCGGTACTCGTCCCTAAACCGGCAAATTGAGAAGTGTCCTCAGCGCTGCTCCTGACAGTTGCCCCGGCAGACGCCCCGCTCGATGAAATCACCATAGCACTTTGGGCATCACCCGGACTTGGTCGACCTACGGGAGATCGTGTCGTGAGCTCATAAAATGAAATGCCTTGCTCACCCTCCTCACGAGTGCATGAAGTGCTCCTGACATTAATTGGCCCCGAGTGCGGCTTTAGGCGAGCCACTTCAACCTCCAACTCGGCGATCCTCTGTTACAGAGACTCGTCTCCGGCGTCTACCTCAAAGCGATGAAGCACGACGGAGCTCAGAATGCTAGGGCGACTGGCGATAATCCGGAGGAGGGGAGTGACTTCGATGCCCCTATCCACTGTGGCTCTTTTCAACGCATCGACCTCCGCCATCAGCTCATCACGTTCGGTCATCAGCCTGCCCACCGTCTTGGTCAGCTCCTCTTCCTCCGCCAGAAGTTCGGCCTCCACAATCTGCAAGTGGTGCACTTCGGTGAGCATATCGTCCCTCTCCGCTGTCATCTTCGACAGGGAAAGCTGGAGACACTTCAACCTTAGCCCGTTGGTGAAGGTTGTCGACGAGCCATCCTCCTCGTCCACAGGGGGGATATCGGCGAGCCGACCCTCCAGTCGCCAAATCTCGATGTCCCGTTGGCTCAAGATCATCTGCAAGTGGTTCCGCTCACTCTCAGCCCTGCGCAACCCTAACTTGACCTCATAAAGGCGCTCTCGACACCTGGCCAGACTCAACCTCATCGATCCCAAGCTATCCTCGGAACCAAACTCCTCCTCGGAGCGAGTGGGTTCGGCTGAGAGGGTCGCCTCGACAAGCTGAAAAGATCAAGGCAAATAACGGAGCTTAGTAAATAATCAAAAGTTCACTCCTCGTCCGACCCCTGAATAAAAGCTACAAGCACTAAAGCGGAAGTTCTTCATCTAAACACTTAGCCAAATTTCAAAGGGGGCAGGGTGGGGGGTTATTCAAAGATGACGTGGGGTCGAGTTCAAAAGTTTCTTTCATTTATTACAAAAAATACGGTGGCCAGTCCGCAATTAGGCAATACAGGACAGCACAAAAGAAAAAAAAAACAAAAAAAGAAGACAAGAAGAGGTGAAATCAAGGGTCGACCTCTTTCCCAGGGCGTCGAGAGTGGATGGGGACAGACCCGCCCGATGGGGGTTGAATCACCAGCGGGGTTACTTCAGTGATCTGCACCTCGCCGACGACCTCAACCTTGTGGTCATCCTCATCCTCGCCTTCTTCTTCCTCTCCTTCCGATTCAGGGTCGAAGCCCTCAACATGGCCCGGGAACAGCCTCCACCCCGAGCAGTCCACCTCTGGGTATCGCTCCGACACCTGAGAGATGGCTTGGGCATAGGCCTTGGCCATGTTTGGGCAAGGAAGCCCTGCACCTTCGCCATGGTTGTCTCTTCGGCCCCCTTCACCGCGGCGTCCTTGGTCTTCGCCGCCTCGGCCAGCTGTTTGGCCGACTCCTCCTTCTATCGTAGAAGATCGGCCTCTAGCTTCGCGGCCTGGCCTTCGAGGTACTCGACCCTCGTCGACCTTCCCTCGAGCTCGACCCTCAGCTTGTCGAGCTCTATGCCCATTCGAGCCTTCTCGGCCCGAGCCCGATCGGTCTCCTGCTTTAGCTCCTTTTCCAACTCCGTCATCTTTTCCAAAAGATGACCGAAGTGGATGATGATCTACAACAAAAAAAAAGTGTTAAGAGTTAGAAAAATTGAAAGAGAAAGTAACCAACGAGAGCAGAAATTCGACACTTACCGAAACCGCCGAGCGCACGATCTCAATGGCGTTGTCGCTCGCCATGCCGGCCTCCATGGTGGCTCGGTCCTTTGGCGTCGCCAGGTGTTTGACCACCTGCATACTTGCCAAGGAATCATCGAGAAACCCATCATGCTTCCGAACCTGCCAGTCCGGAATGTGGATCCTCTTGTGCTCCTCAGTAAGGAGCTCCTCGGCCGTCGCCGTCAGCGGGGGCGTCTCCATCTCGAGAGCTGCAGATATCGGGAAGTCCCCTGCCTCATTTGATGCCGAGGCTACTCCTTCGGCCGAGGTTGGGGTCACCACAACCGGAGGCTCAACTCCTCGGCTTCACTCACGCCCCTCGGAGCCTTCGCGGGCGGTAGCTTGGTGGAAATACTCTTGCGCTTCTTCGGCGCCTTATTTTCGAGGGCAGCCCTCGGCGCCATCACCGCATCGAAATCCATTGCCTCCGCATCAAATAAGAAGCCAGTTAAAGACACAAGTTAGAATAGGCAAGGTAAAAATAAAAAATAAAAAATTGAGAGCATAGAAAGAGCCGCGTACTGGGGTCTACGCGGCTGAGCCCTTCCCTGAAGAGAATGTCCTCGGTAAGCTCCCTCCAATCGTACTTCGGCCTGTCAAGAAGAGTCTGCACTGCTTCCTCTTTTTAAGGGTGAAGCACTGGCGACTCCCTCACTCGCCTCGACACCTCCTCCACGAAACTGGTGGGTATGGGCCACGCCTCAACGCCCCGCACTATCAAGTATTTATCTCGCCAGTGCTTGATGGAGTCGAGGCAGACGACGAGCTGACCTCCGTGCCTCGGAGTTAGGTAGTATCGGAACTCCGACCAGTTCTGCTGATGAAGCGGGTAGATAGTTCGGAGTACCCTCAGCTCCGACTCGATCCCAGCCGCTTGGCAGTGGAGTACGAACCCATTAATAACTCTCCACGCGTTCGGCATCAGTTGCATGGGGCTGACCCCAAACCACCTCAGCACTTTGATCGCGAATGGGTGGAGAGGTAGCCGAGCCCCGACGATGAAGGCGCCGATCGGCCAGAAACACATGTTTACTGGCATCGGCAAATTTGCCCTGACCCCGGGTCCCGGCAGCATAAGCTCGTACTCCTCCGAAATTTGGAAGCAACCCCAGATCACTACCAAGTCCTCCTGGCTGAGAATAGAGACCATCTCATCGGCCTCGGAGGTCTCTCTTGCCTCATTTTCCTTGAAGGTTCTTCCCCTCCCATGAATGATGCGCTCGGCATGCTCCTCAGGAAGCTCTCGAACCCGCTGAAGCCCTGTCAGTGGTCCTGGATACCTACCGAACGGCCCCATGCGCTTCGGATCTTCCACTATACTGTCTCGACCGGATACCTTCTTGCCTTTATCTTGGTGACGCGGAGAAGGGACTTCGGCGGCAGAAGGGGAGGGCTCGGATATAGGAGAAAGAGACATATTTATACTTAAAAAACGACTAAGTATAAATTACCTTGGAGTTGATGGGAACGGTCGGAATATTCACCAGAAAAGCAATCGACGATCACCGTGAGCTCTCGCTAGTAGAAATTACTGCCTGAGTAAAAATTCGGAGAAATGAGAGGGGGGGTGAAGTTTTATAGAGCTGGGCACACGAAACGAGGTTAATGGGCCCACAGAGCCAGCCCATTTACACAAGGCGACAAAACGACCTGAACCGTCACATTATTTACCGTGTCTAGCTGCACTATCGCATTAATGACTGGCACATCTGTCAGAGTCGTCAGAAGATCAGCAGACATCGCATTAAATAACTGTTACATCTGTCAGAAGATCAGCAGCCATCGCATTAAATGAATGTTACATCCGTCAAGAGTTCAGTAGCAGCCAACTCAGCCTGACGCTTCCTATGCTGCCAAAAATCGCACCCCAAGACCTCGGCGCATGCTACCGAACGTTCTTGCCACCGACCATGTTACATGGAAAAATTGGACCTCGGCACATGCTGCCGAACGTTCTTGCCACCGACCATGTTACATGGAAAAATTGGACCTCAGCACATGCTGCCGAACGTTCTTGCCACCGACCATGTTACATGGAAAAATTGGACCTCGGCACATGCTGCCGAACGTTCTTACCACCGACCATGTTACATGAAAAAAATTGTCACATAGAAAAAATTGGACCTCGGCACATTCTGCCGAGTGTTCTTTCTACCGACCATGTTACATGGAAAAGTGGACCTCGGCACATGCTGTCGAATGCTCTCGGCACCGACCCTCTTACGGGGAGGAAACCAGTCTGAACTCCGCCAAAAATCCACCAAACACGCCTATAGCCTGGCCGAAGTATCTGTGCGCTTCGGCGAAAGGTGCTGAACCCCCAGGGACCTCGGCCTCCTTCGTAGCGAGTGTTCGGAGGGGGTCAGCAATGAGGCCGAAGTATCCAGGCCATGAAACGACGAAAATAATACCGAATCATCTACCTAAACACAGCAAAAAAAATGATTTAAAATTCAGGAAAATTAATTAAAAATTCTAAAAAAAATAATTATAAATTTGGGAAAATATTTTTGAAACCCTAGGTAGATAATTATTGCTTAGAAAGGTTAATTAAAGACCCCTGAATGACAAATCACCACTTCGCAAAGTTAGAAAAAATCATCAAAAGTCGAAGAGAGCTCAAGAACAATCTAGAGCGCACTACTAATTTGGAAATTACCACGATACCCCATTTAAAGATTCGACATCCCTCGTGTGGGCTCCGATACAACTCCGTAAGCCATTAAAACAATGAAACTACTCCTCAAAGACTGATCAAACTCAGTCTTCAGGAGTGGGGGGCTCGTGATATGGCTAAAAATAGGGTTAAATCAGAACCGTCCAAACTTGGTGCGAATCTCAAAGCCTGGGGACAAAATTGTAATTTTACCTACAAACGGGTCTGAAGTGGGTACTGGGCCTTCTCTCCAAAAGTCCAGTAACCCGCAAATGGACCCATCTCAACTGGGTGCGGGTTTCAACCCGCAGCAAACCCGGTCCAGCAGAATGGAATTAAGGTTTCTGATTAATCCTAATGAACGGCCCTGATTCATATCTATCCTTTCACTGGAAATTATGGATTACATTCCTAATCTAATCCTAGGGATTACATTCCTAATCTAATCCCAAAGACGGCTATAAATACCTCCCATCCACCACCATTAAGAGGTAATCAATCTTTTGCCAATTTACGCTCTTTCATAATCTTTTCTGATTACTGACTTGAGCGTCAGAGGGTGCGTCGCCGGGATCAACCCTGGTGTATCACACTTTTTGCAGGGGAACAGCGGGAGTCAACGGTCAAACTCCGGCTGATGAACACATTATTATTCACATTTAGAGGCAATAATCTTAATGAAATTAGATATTTAAAAGCTCTATATGTGGTATTTAACTCTTATTTTCTCTTTTCCATAGGAAACAGCTCAAGACAGCGAAACGAAGCAAATTCAGGATCTTAAGGATAAACTCAGAAGATTACAGAAGCATCAGTCGACTGGTTCTCCAAAACAGGCGACTGGACAGAGAACTCAAGCTTACACAGATGTCTCATCACAGTCGACTTACTCTCAAGGACAGTCGACTAATCTGATCAATTATGAAATCTTCAGAAGTCTCGACTCAGTCGACTGGTTCGAAGACAAGTCGACTGGTTTGCGGCGGAGTAAACAGATAAGATATTCAAAGATACACTTGCATCTAATTTCGAATCTATGTGGATCCAGATTTTATACGAAGAATCAAATCTAAAGACAGGGTATTTCCAAGAGCACGTGGTTAACAGATAAGGAAGGAAAGAAGAAAAGAGAAAGATATAAATCACCAAATCAAATAAAGAAGGACTCTCCGGGAAAAAAGGGCAAAACCCTAATTCTCAGCGGTGCTCTATAAATATCAGAAGAGAGGCATTATTCGGGGGCTTAATCTTTTCTCAGGGAAGCGACTTAATCACAAGAGTTTCTGCGCACTCAAGTCATCAACAAGGGGCATCATTCTATCAGCATCGAAGAAGGAAAGAAGAGATCCAGTATTCGAAGGCAGTCGACTGTGTGACAGCCAGTCGACCTTATTGCCGGAGTTCATTAGTTTATTTCTTCTCTTTCTATTCTTTTATGTTCATCATGTATTCAAATTTGTTGATTAATAAAAATATTATTATATGGAACTAAATTCATAGTTGGGTAGATTGAAGCCGTAGTTATGTAGTGCTATATTCTGCTGAACTCTTCTAGTTTACTTATTGATTGAATCTGTTTGTATTGATATAGATTGACGGTAATCAAACTTGTTCTCAAAAGTCTGAGAGCAGTCGACTGAGGTGAGAGCCAGTCGACTGACAAACAGAGCTAGAGAATATCAAGTTTGTATTACTATCTATCTGAATCTGTTATATGAGCATATTGAGACGACCCGTATCTCGTGCCCGTAATTGTAACAAAGGGATCTTTAGGGGTTCCTGGTTCAATCAACTTAAGGGATCTAGATCTGATACCAATTTCTAGGACCTTGAGTGTTTGTTCGTTTCCACTGATCTTATGTTTTCTTTAAGTGCAACTTAGTAGATACCATGCTAGACACTTAATGAAAGAAACGAATTAGAGTAGATACCATGCCTAATTCTTGGCCTAGGGAAACAATACTTTAAGGAGTAGATACCATGCCCTTGAAGTGAACAAACATGAGTAATAAGAAGAAGTTCAGAAGGTGACTTAGCATTACTGACTATTGGTGACAATCTAAACCCAACTATTTCATAAATATTTGTGATTCAACACTTCTTCATTCAGTTTTAAGCTTTTTATTTCTTTTAGACCTTTAGAACAACTCTTTATGATTTTTATTACTTTCTATTGACTAGTTAGTTAAAGTCTACAATCTCTGTGGGATCGACCCTTGCTATTGCTACGCTTTGTCAAACGATTCGTGCACTTGCGAGGTTTTTATAATTTGTGTCTAGTTTTATCTATTTATTTAGGTAACTAGAAACCAACAACACCGGCGGAACAGGTTTCAGGTTTCAGGTTTACTATTCAGTTTTCCTAAGAATCCACAAATACTATCTGTTTGTCCCCATACCAGATTCAGCGGTAACAGGTAGCAACACAAATCAACATAGGAGGAGGAAAATAATACTTCAAAAAATTTTTGTATGCAGGTTTTACAATCTCACCAACATTGATATCATTTAACATTTCGTTAAATGTTTGCATCATGCTAACTAATTCAATAAAAATGCTACTAGAAGTAGATTCATATGTTTTTGAAAATTTTAAAGCTGCGGTTTTAAAAGGTTCTAAAAATTTCAACAAAGATTCGGCAAAAAACCAATCGATGTACATTTTAAAACAATCCGATTTGCAAGTATTTCTCGGAATTCTTCTAAAATGAGGGTTTAAATCCGTTTGATTAAAATTTTCCAAGTCCCTACTCTCGGGATAGGAAAATGGTAACTCTTTCTTAATGACTAATCGGGCCATTTCCCGACGAACAAGATCGGGATCATAAGGGTGGCTATCAACTAGACCGGTCCTAGGGTTGATTTTTTGTTGGCCTTGTAGGTCAACAAGAAGGTTTTTATGGTTATGTTGGATGTGCCTACTAATTGTACCGGTGCCATCACCCCTCTTGAATTTGTATGTTTTACCACATGTTTTACATACTTTCAAACCTATACCCGGAGTATGTTCGTCCGAGATATAATCGTAAAACTTATGCCAATCACTAGTTTCACATCTACTTTTCCTACTACTACGGGGTTGTGTGGTTTCGTTTGGTTGTTGTTGTTGTTCTTCTTCTTCCAATTGTATGTCACCTACAACCTCGTCGTGTGTACCCCATTGTTGGGTAGGAGCATCATAGTAATCTTGGGCGGGCTTACTAATTGGGACAATTGGTGGCCTACGGGAAGAGGAGGAAGAATCTTGCCCGCTACGACCGCTACCGCGTGATCTAAAAATAATATAGTAATGTAGTAATGTATGTCAAAAAAAAATACACAATGTAGGAACGGTGAATTATAAAAAAAAAATCTAAAAAACAAGAGGGTTGAGATAGAGAAGATCAAAAAACCAACAATAATTTTAACTACAACGCAAAATTTTTTTTAACGAGAGTGGTATGAAATTTTGATACCGTTCACCGTGGAATACGCGTATGTAAAATAAACCGTGAAAATAAGAATAGAATAGAACTAGAAAGAAGCGCTTTGCCGATTCCGCAATAGAAGAGTTGAGGAGAGCTTGAAGGAGATTTGACGAGGGTTGAAGAGAGTTGAAGACGTTAAATTTTGATTTCGTTACGATCGAAAATTGATCGTGTATATGCCTCGTTGTAGACTTGCTTGTTGAATACTACAATTGTTGAAAAATTCCTTAGAAATGATGTATAATAGTAGAGAGAGTAAGAGAGTAAGGTGTGATTTGTTTAGGAGATTTTTGGGGGTATTTATAGGCTAAAAATGTGGGAAAAAAAAACCAAAAAAAAACAAAAAAACCCAAAAAACAGCTAAAAGAGCCGTTAAAAACGGCTCTGTTGAACAGTGCGCCAACGGGCCGCTGACCCGCGGGTCAACGGTTGACCCGTACGGTTCCAACAGGTTGTAACCCGCGGGTTGGCGGCGGGTTGGACTGTTTTTAACGGGTTCGCGGGCCGGGTTAGGCGGGTTGGATTCGTGCTTTCTTCGATCCGGGTTGACCCGTTACTGTACACGGGTTCGACCCGAACCCGCCAATCTCTTAACCGGGTCGGGTTCAATGGGCGGGTCGCGGGTGGGTCGCCGGTTGACCCGGCCCAGTTGCCATCCCTAGAACGGGCGATATTCTTAAGTTTTAAAAGATGTTGAAGAAAAATCTTTGATTTGCATGTGCAATGCATGTGTTAATAAATAGAGTTTAAGTTGTACGTGTGGTGTCTGGATTTGTTTGATAAGAAAATGATGTTTTAGTTGAGTTAAAAGGGTGATACACGTAATTCAAAAAAAAAAATTAAATAAAAACTTTGAAAACTTTGATTTGTACGTGCGATGTACGTGTTAATAAATAGAGATAAATGGAGATGGAGGTACGCATGCGATGCACGGGTTTGATTGGTGAAAAAAATATTTAAAAAATGTTTGGTTGTTTGAAAACTTTGAAAAGTTTGATTTGCACATGTGATACACATGTTAATTAATAGAGATGAAGATGTGCGTGCGAAGCACAGATTTGTTTCGTGACAAAAAATAATAATAAAATGTTTGTTTGTTTGAACCCAAACTCTCCCGTTAATATAGTAGAGATTTAAATTATTTGAAATAACAACAACAATAACAACAGCATGTACAACACAATAATAATATAGTAATAATAATAACAATAATAATAATAATAATTTCTAATACTATAATGGGAGAAGACCTTAGTGTAATTTGTTCATCCACCAACCCGTGCAATGCACGTGCATAATTATTATAATCTCTACTGCTATAATGAGAGAAGGCCTTAGTGTAATTTATCCATCTACCAATCCATGCAACACACGTGCACAATTATTATAAATTAAGTTTTAGATCAATCCAGACTACGTCTGAATTTTTACTTTTAAAAAAACTATATTAATTGTGATCGTGCATCGCAGGTGTAAACTACTAGTAAGTAATAAATGACAGAAGTCGTTTTATTTTTGTCTGTGTTTTCCTTTATCTTTTTCTGTTGGCGTCCCTCTCTGCTTCTCTGAATCACACCATGACCATTCTCACAAAAAACAACACTAATTTACATCCAGCCCACCTGGCTAGTGCGGTGTCAATTCCAAGGTCATAGGTCGAAACCATTTTAAAAAGGAACTATTTGTTGTCACCACCTTTCTAGAACATAGTATGAATGCATTAAATCAAAAAAGAAATTAAAAAAAAAGGTCTGAATGCAAGTTTTTCTGTACTGCTATGCCGTTTGGATATAATCAATTCTCATAAACCGCAATACCGAACTGCAGCCTCTTTGATAACTCTCCGTATATGCCATGCCATATAATGCTAAATTCTTAGATTTTAGAAAAAAAAAATTTAAGTGTAAAATGTGAAAAATACGAGCTCGAAATACTCTACAGTACCGAACTGCGGCCTCTTCAATTTTTAGGCCGCAGTTGACAACTGCGGCCTAAGTAGATATCATAGCCAATATGCTCTGAGACCTGCGAAAAAAGTTTTCCAGTGTAAAATGTGAAAAATACGAGGCCACAGTTGGGTACTGCGGCCTCGATAACTGCAGCCTCAATTATATGTTTCGTAGGACCCAGTTTTCAGCATATAACTGAGACCGCAGTTGTACACTGCGGCCTATGTTAAATCTGTTAGAACTCGATTTTATAAATATGAAAAATACTAACAGCATTTGTGAAGAACAGAAATACAGTAAGGAAAAATAGCAAACCAAATGCTTTGTACAGAGTCGAGATTAAAATCTCTCTCCTTAAATCAAAATTCGCCCCGTAGTGTGACGGTGGTTGGGGAATTGCTTCCTATGATACAACTGTACCTTCTCTGAAGAGCAGCACCATTGCTTCAGAGATTCCAGTGAACTGTTGCCTGTGATGTACTCTCAGTTATTGACACAGCGGAGAAGAAGAAGAAGTGTAAAACTTGGATTATCAAAAAGACTCTCTGGATGGCAGACATGATTCAGTAGCCATATAAGAAAAAATGGAGACTCTTCAGAGGCCCATTACTCTGTAATAGCAGAGTAATGGTCCACTACTCTCCAACAGCAAAGTGGTGGTTCAGATTCATAACTGGTGAGCTATTACTCTGCTGTTACAAAGTAATGGTATCAGTTACCGAATCTGAAAAGCCTCATCAGTTCACTGGGGGAAAATTTTTTGTCTGGGGCAAAAATTTTTTTTTTAAGCCAGAGCCAGAGCCAAGCCAAGCCGAGCCGAAGCCGAAGCCGAGGCCGGGCGCCCGCACGCGCGCATGTGTGTTTTTCATTTTGGCTAAGTCCTCTTTCCACTACACGTTAGTGGTAACCCCCGGGCCACGCCCTTTAGTCTAATTTTCCAGTATATATACTAGAAATAATCTTTTCCAATTTCCGATATGGGACTATCCATTTTCTCCAAGTTGCCAGGTTAGTACATTTATAAGAGAAAATGAAGACTCTTCAGAGGCCTATTACTCTGCAACAACAGAGTAATGGAGTGCTGTTACAGAGTAATGGTATCAGTTACCGAATCTGAAAAGCCTCATCAGTTCACTTGGGAAAAAAATTTTCTCTGGGGCAAAAAAAAAAATTAAGCCAACGCCAATGCGAAAGCCAAAGCCAGAGCAGAGCCGAGCCGAAGCCGAAGTCGGGGCCGGGCCGGGCCGGGCGCTGTGCGCGCGTGTGTGTTTGTCATTTTGGCTAAGTTCTCTCTCCACTACACGTTAGTGGTAACCCCCGGGCCACGCCCTTTAGTCCAATTTTCTAGTATATATACTAGAAATAATATTTCCCAATTTTCGATATGAGACTATCCATTTTCTCCAAGTTGCCAAGTTAGTACATTTCAAGTACCCAACTTTGGACCAACATTTCTCATTCATACGGAATTCGTTTTTGGCAAGTGAGTACACCGCGGAATGGTACTCGTCGAGAGGATCGCAATCCACTCATTTTCCGGCACCGCCGGTGGCTGGAGCCTGCCGGAATCCGATCCGAAAACTGCAAAAATTAATTCCAACAATCCCCCACATGAATGGAAATTACCAAACTATGTAATCCAGACACGACATAAAAACAAAAAAACATTACAGACTAACTCTGAGAGTACAATTGGAAAATCACTACATCAGGAATGGTAATAATTTTTCAACTTTGAACCACCATTAGTAAGTAGCTATCAGATTCACTTGACCAGGTAGTGATCATGATGTCTAGAACTACCCTGACTTTGATGTGAACCTAGACAATAACTATCACATAGTTTCATCTCATCACAGAACTAAGTTCTCTTATTGTGTTCATTTTGGCCTTGAACAGCCCAGGTTAATCGTGAGTGAACTTAGAGAATGTAGCCTCTCTTCATTCTCCTAGAAACAGCTCCATTTCACACTCACAAGGTGATTGCCCATAAAGAGTATCCTGCTATACCCTACTTTTTTATTTCAAAGCTATGGAAATCATTAAAAGCCAAGCTTATCCTAACTCTTTGGAGGCAGCACTGTTTTATCATCCTAAGAGTGGATATGAGATTTTAATCTCTCAGTGCTCCCGTCGATCTAACAAGATTTAGTTGTCCCTTTGAACCTAGATCTTGGGATCTCCAATTCCTAGGTAGGGTTTCCATCAAGTATCCTCTTTCGTCATAGGCTTTAAACCCATTCCTCTTGATGATCTCACAACCTGCTCTCGCGACAGACCTTTAGTAAATGGATCCGCTAGGTTGTCGCCCTGATTTTATATATTCTATAGAAATTACTCCATTTGAGAGCAGTTGTCTAATAGTTTTGTGTCACCTTCTGATATGACGAGACTTACCATTATACATACAACTCAGTGCCCGTACTATAGCCGATTGGTTGTCACAGTGTACACATAAAGCAGGCAGTGGTTTTTCCCACATAGGAATATCCTCTAAAAAGTTTCGAAGTCATTCTGCTTCCTCTACCGCTTTGTCTAAAGCAATAAACTCAGATTCTATAGTGGATCTGGCCAATAGCGTTTGTTTAGAGAATTTTCATGATACATCTGCACCACCAAGTGTGAAGACATATCCACTTGTGGATTTTGAGTTCTTGGACTCCGATATCCAGTTGGCATCATTGTAGCCTTCTAGTATTGCTGGATATCTGGTGTAATGCAGCGCATAACTCTGAGTATGTCGCAAGTAGTTCAATACTCTAGTTATTCCTTTCCAGTGACTTCGTCCTGGATTACTCGTGTATCGGCTCAGTACATTTACCGAATGTGCTAGGTCCGGTTTTGTACAATTTGTTAGGTACAGCAGACTACCGATTACACGTGCACATTCCAGTTGTGAGATGCTTTCGCCTGTGTTTTTGAACAAGTGAAGACTGGGATCAACGGGACTTTTTGCTGTCCCATTGGAGCAATTCTTTTATTTTTCAAGTACTTTCTCAACATAATGAGCTTGAGACAAAGTAATTCCCTCAGATGTCCTGGAGACTTTGATTCCTAGTATGACATCTGCAACTCTCAAATCTTTCATGTCAAACTTACCACTAAGCATGCTCTTAGTTTGTTTGATAATGTCGTTATTGCTTCCAATAATGTCGTTATTCATGTCGTCTACATACAGACAGGCCAGAATGTATCCATTTGGAGTATCTTTGATGTAGATACACTTATCACATTCATTTATTTTGAAACCATTGGACATCATAACATTGTCAAATTTTGCATGCTACTGTTTTGGAACTTGTTTCAGTCCGTACAGGGATTTTACAAGTCTGCACACCTTATTTTTCTGTCCAGGAACTACGTAACCCTCAGGTTGTTTCATGTATATTTCTTCTTCTAAGTTCCCATTTAGAAATGCAGTTTTAACATCCATTTGATATATTTCCAGGTTACGTAGAGCTGCAATAGCTATCGACATTCTTATGGAAGTTATTCTTGTAACTGGGGAATATGTATCCAAGAAATCTAGGCCTTCCTTTTGCCTAAATCCTTGTACCACAAGTCTTGCCTTGTGTTTCTCTATTGAACCATCTGGTTTTAATTTTTGTTTGAAAATCCATTTGTATCCTAGAGCTTTACATCCAGAAGGCAAGTCGACTAACTCCCATGTATGATTTTGCATAATGGAGTCTATTTCACTTTTGATTGCTTCCTTCCACATAGGAGCATCAGTCATAGACATGGCTTCCTTGAAAGTTCTGGGCTCATTTTCTAACAGAAAGGCCGTTACAAAGTCAGGACCAAATGATTTTGATGTTCTAGCCCGTTTACTTTGTCTAGGCTCATCAGTATCATGTTCTGGTTCATCAACCGAAGTGCTTGCATTCCCTTGTTCACGTGTACATTTGGGGTACGTAGTATCCTTGCAATGAAACACGTGTTCAAAGAAGGAAGCATTCTTGATTCCATTACTGTATTCACATGGATATCCGGTATATCTAATTTGTATACTAAGAACCGATATGCACTACTGTTGTGTGCATAGCCTATGAATATGCAATCAATCGTCTTAGGTCCGATGGTGACCTATTTCGAGTTATGTACTGCCACTTTTGCTAGACACCCCCACACTTTGAGGTATTTATACGAAGGTATGTTACCTTTCCACAGTTCGTATGGTGTCTTGCCGATTTTCTTGTGAGGTATTTTATTAAGAATGTAGTTGGCAGTCAGCAACGCTTCCCCCCACATGTTTTGGGGTAAGCCAGAATTCAACAACAAGGCATTCATCATCTCCTTTAGAGTTCAGTTTTTGCGCTTGGTAGTACCGTTTGATTCGGGTGAGTAAGGAGCAGTTGTCTGATGAACTATTCTATGTTCAGAGCAGAACATATTAAATGGTGCATCATATTCTCCTCCTCTATCACTCCTAACGATTTTAATCGTTTTTCAAAGTTGATTCTCAACCTCAAGTTTATATTCTTTGAATTTATCCAAAGCCTCATTTTTGCTATGTAACAAGTATACATAACATAATTTTGTGCAATCGTCTATAAATGTCACAAAGTACTTTTTGCCACCTTTGGTCTGCACGTATTTTAAATCACATAGATCCGTGTGAATTAGACCTAGAGTTTCTGTATTTCTTTCTATAGAATGTGATGGAGTTTTAGTAAGTTTGGCCTCCGTGCAAACTTCACATTTTTCGGAGTTATCTACCTTAAATTTTGGTAGCAAATTCATGTTAATTAATCTACGCATAGAATTGACATTAACATGGCCTAGTCTTTCATGCCAAACAGAAGAAGACTCAACAACATAGGCAATAGGAGTTATTTAATTAACATTGGGAACAGCAGGAACAATAGTTTTAGGGATGACTGTCGTTACATTAAACTTGAACAGTCCATCCTTTACATATCCTTTTCCCAAGTATACCCTATTCTTAGAAAATACAAAATTATTAGAAACAAGAACAACCTTAAACCCATTCTTGCTTAGTAAAGAACCTGATATCAAGTTTTTTCTAATATCTGGAACATGCAGCACATTTAAGCCAGAGCCGAACCGAACCGAACTGAACCGAGCCGAACCGAGCTGAACCGAGCCGAGCGAAGCAGAAGCCGAAGCCGGGGCCTGGCGCACGCGCGCGCGTGTGTTTGTCATTTTGGCTAAGTCCTCTCTCCACTACACGTTAGTGGTAACCCCTGGGCCACGCCCTTTAGTCCAGTTTTCTAGTATATATAATAGAAAAAATCTTTCCCAATTTTCGATATGGGACTATCTATTTTCTCCAAGTTGCCAAGTTAGTACATTTCAAGTACCCAGCTTTGGACCAACATTTCTCATTCATACGGAATTCATTTTTGGCAAGTGATTACACCACGGAATAGTACTCGTCGAGAGGATCGTAATCCACTGATTTTCCGGCACCGCCGGTGGCCGGAGCCTGCTGGAATCCGGCCCGGAAAACCTGCAAAAATTAATTCCAACAATTTCCCCCCATGAATGGAAATGACCAGACTATGTAATCCAGACACGACATAAAAATAAAAACATGACAGATAAACTCTGAGAGTACAATCGAAAAATCACTGCATCAGGAATGGTAGTAGTTTTTCAACTTTGAACCACCCTTAGTAAGTAGCTATCGGATTCACTTGACCAGGTAGTGATCATGATGTCTTGAACTACCCGGGCTTTGATGTGAACCTAGACAATAACTATCACACAGTTTCATCTCCTCATAGAACTAAGTTCTCTTGTTGTGTTCATTTTGGCCTTGAACATCCCTGGTTAATTGTGAGTGAACTTGGAGAATGTAGCCTCTCTTCATTCTCCTAAAAACGGCCCCATTTCACACTCACAAGGTGATTGCCCATAAAAAGTATCCTGCTATACCCCACTTTTATTTCAAAGCTATGGGAATCATTAAAAGCCAAGTTTATCCTAACTCTATATAGGTAGCACTATTTTATCATCCTAAGAGTGGGTATGAGATTTTAATCTCTCAGTGCTCCCGTCGATTCAACAAGATTTAGTTGTCCCTTTGAACCTAGATCTTGGGATCTCCAATTCCTAGGTAGGGTTTCCATCAAGTATCTTCTTTCGTCATAGGCTTTAAACCCATTCCTCTTGATGATCTCACAATCTGCTCTCGCGACAGACCTTTAGTAAATGGATCTGCTAGGTTGTCAGCCGATTTTATGTATTCTATAGAGATTATTCCATTTGAGAGCAGTTTTCTAATGGTTTTGTGTCGTCTTCTTATATGACGAGACTTACCATTATACATACAACTCAGTGCCCGTGCTATAGCCGATTGGCTGTCACAGTGTACACATAAAGCAGACACTGGTTTTTCCCACATAGGAATATCCTCTAAAAAGTTTCGAAGCCATTTTGCTTCCTCTGCCGCTTTTTCTAAAGTAATAAACTCAGATTCCATGGTGGATCTGGCCAATAGCGTTTGTTTAGAGGATTTCCATGACACAGTTGCACGACCAAGTGTGAAGATATATCCACTTGTGGATTTTGAGTTCTTGGAGTCCGATATCCAGTTGGCATCACTATAGCCTTCTAGTACTGCTGGATATCTGGAGTAATGCAGCGCATAACTCTGAGTATGTTGCAAGTAGTTCAATACTCTAGTTATTACTTTCCAGTGACTTCGTCCTGGATTACTCCTGTATCGGCTTAGTACATTTACCGAATGTGCTAGGTCCGGTCTTGTACAATTTGTTAGGTATATCAGACTACCGATTACACGTGCATATTCCAGTTGTGATATGCTTTCGCCTGTATTTTTGAACAAGTGAAGACTAGGATCGACGGGACTTTTTGCTGTCCCATTGGAGCAATTCTTGAATCTTTCAAGTACTTTCTCAGCATAATGAGCTTGAGATAAAGTAATTCCCTCAGATGTCCTGGAGACTTTGATTCCTAGTATGACATCTGCAACTCCCAAATCTTTCATGTCGAACTTACCATTAAGCATGCTCTTAGTTTGTTCGATAATGTCGTTATTGTTTCCAATAATGAGCATGTCGTCTACATACAGACAGACCTGAATGTATCCATTTGGAGTATCTTTGATGTAGATACACTTATCACATTCATTTATTTTGAAACCATTTGACATCATAATATTTTCAAATTTTGCATACTACTGCTTTGGAGCTTGTTTCAGTCCGTACAGAGATTTTACAAGCCTGAACACCTTGTTTTCCTGTCCAGGAACTACGTAGCTCTCAGGTTCTTTCATGTATATTTCTTCTTCTAAGTCCCCATTTAGAAATACAGTTTTAACATCCATTTGATATATTTCCAGATTACATAGAGCTGCAATAGCTATCAACATCATTATGGAAGTTATTCTTGTAACTGGGGAATAACTGGGGAAGTTATTCGTTTCATTTTCAGCACTATCTTCCCTTTTCCTGCAATTTTGGAGGTGGAAGAGTTTTCCATGAACAGCTGTTCATCTTTGTTGCACTTCTGGTATGAAGTGAACATTTTCTTGTCCGAGCGGATATGCTTGGTGGCCGCAGTATCGTAGCACCATTCACGAGGATTGCTCCCCAGAAGATTTACCTCTGATACTACAGCACTGAGGTCCAGGTCAGAGAGACCAGCGGACAAGTTCTCAGCTATGTGTGCGTGGGATTTTTTATGCCCTTTTGCATGTCCTGTTCCTGCACGATTGTTGTCCTTGCTGCAGCACTCAGAAATTTTGTGCCCCAGCTTACCACACTTGTGGCATTTCCCAGCAAACCTCTTTGCAAGAGGTTTTTCGTTTGAGGCCTGTGGCAGAAACTTTCTCTTCTTGCCCTTCTGTTCGTGCTCCACCACGTTGGCCTTTTATATGGACTGATTTCCATAGGACCTGTCAGCCTTACGATTCTCCTCTTCGATCCGCAACCTGACAATTAGGTCTTCAAGAGAAATCTCCTTTTGCTTGTGTATGAGGTAGTTCTTGAAGTCTTTCCATCCAGGTAGGAGCTTTTCGATGAACGATGCAACTTGGAATGGTTTGCACAGCATCATGTTCTCTGCAGCGATGTCATGCATTATAACCTGCAGTTCTTGGACTTGACTCACAACAGTTTTGGAGTCAATCATCTTGTAGTCCAGAAATTTGCTGACTACAAACTTCTTGGACCCGGCGTCTTCTGTTTTGTACTTCTTTTCCAAAGAACCCCACAGGAGTTTGGACGTCTTGAAGACACAGTAGACGTTGTACAGGGGGTCTAACCAAGCCATTCAGGATGTAGTTCCTGTAGAGGTAGTCATCCTGAGTCCACGCATCAACCACAGCAACGGAGTGTGCATCCATCAGTGCCAACATCGGGGCAGATTCAGTGAGAAATATGTCCAGCTTCAAGGTGGTCAGGTAAAACTGCATCTTCCCTTACCACTTTTTTTTTTGATGAAACGGATAGAGTCTTTGACTCCAGCCAAGCAATCAAATAATAATAATAAAATCATTACAATTGGATGCTTTACGAGACGTAAAACACAGAACTACCGATGTTGAAGCTAAAGAGAACAAAAGTCCGAAGGCCAAATAAAATACAAAAACAAGACCAATACATTCCAATGGAGTAGAATCTGGAAGGAGGCGCCATGACTGCAGGGTGAAGTACGACGGTATGCGAGCTCCCTTCCAAACAACACTCCCAAACGCAACCAGTCACGCCCAACACAGCGACAGGGACAACTAGATCGGCATCAGAAGAAACGACTTGACTACACCATTCAGACCAAACTGTACTCCATGCGGCAAAGGAGGAAACAGAGAGGGGCACCCATCCCTCAAATGGACACCGCGTAAGAGTAACAAATCAAAACTCAGCGAGCCAAAAAGGCCAACAACGCAATAAATAGATAGACGGGCAGTAGGCAAAATGCCACCCTACCCAAACTGAGGCCATCGAGACAGCCAAACCACCTGGCAACACCAGTAAGGCCACAAAGAAAAAACTACATATATCATTAATAAATGCTGTCCTGATATACACCTGGTTCAGAAGCTAAGTAATCCATTAGAGAGGACTACAAACAGAGTAAGAAAGAAGGTGGGAGAAAATCCACCGATCCAAAAATACACCAGGTGCACCAAAGAGAAGAAACCAAAACACCTGTAACATACCAACATAAATACACGGGAGGACAGCAGCAACACAACAGTAAGAGTTTCATCCAAACCAACAAAATAGTAAGAGGACCAGAGTGCGAGTTTCATCCAAACCAACAAAATAGTAAGAGGACCAGAGTGCTGGGAGAACAGAACGAACTTCACCCACTAAATTCCTCCCAGAGCTTAAGAGCTCACCATGAGAAAGCCAGATACACCAAAAGGAACAGCATCAAAAGAGAGACACCAAGAGGGAGACAACACCAGTAGATGGAGTTAAACTCCAAACTCCTCAAACCTGCGGCATATAAGAAATAAGGAGTAAAAATTTCAGAGACGATTAAAAAGCATTAAGATTTCGAAGACACTAAAACGACTCGACCAGTCTATGACTGCTAAGGGCTTCTCTAGCTTCGGGCTTTAAAACCGAAGACCAGAAATTAAACAGAAACATAAAATCATCAATAATAGAGAAGATATTAGAGGCGCTATTTTTGAATAATCTTTTATTTCTTTCCGACCACGTAATCTAAATAATAGTTTGGACCGACAGATTCCAAGATATGTGGTACCTCTGATTCTCGGGGAGAAGGGACCAACACGTAGCTAAATTGGAAGGGATAAACGGGAACTCCCATGCTAAGGTGCAGATTTTCCACAAAGGGCGCATGAAAATACAGCCAACAAATAGATGATCTACATCTTCCGAGCAGTTAGAACATAGGGGGCACAATTGACCCCATGCCAAATTTCTTTTATTGAAGATTTCGACAGTGAGCAATCTGTTGTTAAGGGCTAGCCAACAGTTGATTTTAACCTTCAGAGGGGCACACGATTGCCAGATGAAATCAGCTATAGGGGAGAGGATGCCACGGAAGTTCAAAAACTTGTACAAGGATTTAACCGTGAAAATCCCCCCCCCCCCGAGTTCCAACACCAAATAAAATCCTCTGGCGGGCCCCAATCGAACTAATCCAAAGACGAGAGAAGTTCGTGGAGGTCCGCAGTAAGCTGCGACGGAATGTTGGCTAAAAAGGGGATAATCCATTGCCTATGCGAGTTAAAAGTGATGAAAGATTCTGCCACATAGGCAGCGGGGTTGGAGGCTAGTCGGTAGAGAGCTGGAAAGGCGGATGCCAGTTTAATGTTACCAATCCAAAGGTCGGACCAGAACTTGGTCCTAGAACCGTCTAAACAAACGTGGAACAGACCATAATGGAAGGCGGCTGCTGCTTTCCAGACCCCTTTCCAGAAAGGAGAAGCGTTGCGATGGACTTGGGAGGAGAATTCCCAGAAATTGGTAGAGGAAAAACAACGAGCTTTGATACTTTGGATCCAAGGTAAGTGATCAAATTTTAAGAATTTCCAGAGCCATTTACCCAGCAAAGCTATATTCTGTTGTCTGAGGTTTAACACCCCTAGACCTCCTGCCTCTTTAGGAGAGCAGACCATTTGCCAGTTGCAAAGGTGCGACCCTGGCTTGGTAGTGGAGCACCCTGACCAGAGAAAGTTACTTCTAATTTGATCTGTACGCTTAATGACCCATGAAGGTACATAATAGAACGACATCATGTAAAGCGGGATAGAGGAAAGAACCGAGTTAATAAGGATCAGTCTACCACCGTGGGACAGTAGTTTTTCGGAACAAACGTTAAGCCTGGAAATTACCTTATCCACCATGGGCATCCAATCATTTTTGTGCAGTTTACCCCATCTAAGGGGGATCTCCAAGTACGTGATGGGGAAGGCTGCGATAGGACAATTAAAAAAGTTTGAGATCTCAAGCTGGCGATTTGGGGAACCTCCCAGCCAAAGAATTGAGGATTTTTGAAAATTGATCGAAAGGCCCGACGCCAACTCAAAACAGTAAATCAGGAGTTTGAGGTTACGGAGAGTAGATAGATTCGGCTTAGCAAAGATGATCGTATCATTAGCATAGTGTAGATTAAGAATACTGTTAAACTGCTGCAATTCACCCAGTCCTTCAATAACTTGAGAGTCCCAAGCATTGCGGAGAAATTTACTAAAAAAATCTGCCACAAGGCAAAAAAGGAGGGACAACAGAGGGTCTCCTTGGCGAAGGCCACATTTCACTTTAAATTTGTGGCCTTCCGAACCATTAATAACGATGGAAGAAGTGCTTGAGTATAGGCTGGATTTGACCCAAGCTATCCATTTAGGGCCGAAACCCCAATTAATGAGGATATCAAACAGGAAATCCCAACTAATATTGTTGTAAGCTTTTTGGAAGTCGAGTTTGAGCAGGATAGCTTCGATATAGGAGAAGTGGCAATGAGTGATGATCTCTTGCGCCGCTGCTACACTATCAAGAATAAAACGGTCTTTAATGAAACCGGATTAAATGGTATCAATAAGGGGGGAGACCACTGTACTAAGTCTCGTGGAAAGCACTTTCATAAAGATTTTGAAGGTGGTATTTATGAGGCTAATAGGCCTAAAGTGCGCCACTGAGTGGGCGCCCACCATTTTGGGGATAAGCACAATGTTAGCATAATTGATACGATCAAAAGAGAAAGAACCCTGATGGAGTTCGTTGAAACAACGGAGGAGATCGGCTTTGAGCCAGGGCCAGAATTTTTGGAAGAAGAAAGCGGGAAAACTATTCGGTCCTAGAGCCGAGTCGCTTTTTAAAGAGAAAACGGCCGATTGAATTTCCTCCAAGGAGAAAGGAGCCTCAAGAGAGGAGAGGTCCTAAGAGATTGGGCCATAAAGATGATCCCAGTCTATGCTAATCAAACATTGTTTATACGATCCGATTAGGTTTTTGTAAAAATTTAGGAAAGCATTGTGGATCGCTTGATCGGAGCAAAGTTCTAAACCGTTGTCGGTGATCGAAGAGATCCAATTAGAGCGTTGCCTGTGCGAAGCAAAATTATGGAAGAAAGTGATGTTGCCATCGCCTTCCTTAAGCCATCTAAATCTAGCTCTTTGTGTAATACCCCATATTTCTGAAATGTATATATGATTTGAAAAATATATATAAAGAATTTGTGACTTGTCCTATAGAAGTATTCTATAGGAAGGATTTATAAAAACAATTGATTTGAAATGGAATGGTTTGAAAAACTGGTCTGTGAATAGGTGGGGGGACCCACCGAGTATGAAGGCACAGCACATGAGTGCTGTGTGCTTCTTTGAGGTGACGTGGCATCCTTTCATGTGGGGTGTGCATGGTTTGGAAGGGAAAGAGTGGGGCTTTGTCCCATATCGATAGTTTCGTATAAAATAATATAATATAAATATAATTGCCAAGGATCAAGAGTCACCAATTCGGTTAACCACCTTTTGAGAGGCAGCCTGTGGTGGGCAGTTGTACTACATAGTATCTAATTTGTCTTATAAATTGAATAAATTGTCCGGGCTCGGGGCAGGGGCGTTACAAATGGTATCAGAGCCGACTTTCGACACCGAGGGTGTGAGAGCAGTGAGTTATGGACTCCAGGATGATCGGCGGAGAGAGACAGACAATCCCCAGTAGTCTGGGACGATGGACTGAGGTCCACAGAATGATCCGCAGAGTGGGATTGGTCTCCAGAATTCCAAAGATGAGAGTGACGCTCACAGAAATGCTCTACATCGGCTAGAAAGTAGATCTTGCACTAGATTGTGCATGCCCCGTGCTCATCAGCGAGGACGCTGATTTCTGAAGGGGGGTGTATGTAATACCCCGTATTTCTGAAATGTATATATGATTTGAAAAATATATATAAAGAATTTGTGACTTGTCCTATAGAAGTATTCTATAGGAAGGATTTATAAAAACAATTGATTTGAAATGGAATGGTTTGAAAAACCGGTTTGTGAATAGGTGGGGGGACCCACCGAGTATGAAGGCACAGCACATGAGTGCTGTGTGCTTCTTTGAGGTGACGTGGCATCCTTTCATGTGGGGTGTGCACGGTTTGGAAGGGAAAGAGTGGGGCTTTGTCCCATATCGATTGTTTCGAATAAAATAATATAATATAAATATAATTGCCAAGGATCAAGAGTCACCAATTCGGTTAACCACCTTTTGAGAGGCAGCCTGTGGTGGGCAGTTGTACTACATAGTATCTAATTTGTCTTATAAATTGTATAAATTGTCCGGGCTCGGGGCAGGGGCGTTACACTTTGAGCCCATTTGATGTAATCCTGATGAAGGATATTAGCGTGATCACGCTTTTAGGAAAGCCTTTCCGCTCGATAAGAGGTAGGAAGAGGTCCCCCCTCCTCCATCTTATCGATAGATTCGATGGAAGCAAGGAGAAAGTTTTTAAGGAAAGAGGTGTTGTTTTGTCTTTCGGAACGCCAGATCTTACAGCCGTATTTTACGGCGTGAAGTTTGAAGAGGATGCTACCCAGTCCAGAGGAACCGGTAACCGAAGACAGGCATTCCTCCACCAGCTTGATGAACAATTGGTCCTGTAACCAAAATTTTTCGAAACGGAATTTATGCTGGTGGGTAAAAGGGAAATTTGAGTATAGGGCTATGGGAACGTGATCTGAGGAGGGATTAGGTAAGGCCTTGACAAAGGAATTGTGGAACTGGTTTATCCAGACATGAGAGACAAGGAAATGGTCAATTTTGGCCAACGTCGGCGAATCTCGGAGGTTGGACCAGGTGAACGATCTGCTGTTAAGCGGAAGATTGGTCAACTGCAGAGCTTGGATGCAGTCATTGAAATGATAAGAGTGATAGGAGGAGGAAGACGGGGTTGATCTTTCAGCGGAGAACCTGGTGACATTGAAATCCCCACAGAGGAAAAAGAGGTCATTGGTAAGGTTATGCAGCGAAAGGAATTCGTCCCAAAATAAACTGCACCTATTAGGAGAGGAAGGGCCGTAGACCGATATTACCGTTAGAGCACAGTTAAGAACGGTCCAGTGAAGTTGGACGATGAGGAAGAAATTAAGGCTTCGAACCGCTATAACAGAGAAAATTGACTCGTTGAAGCCACAAAGGATACCTCCCCTCGATCCTATCGCGTTTAGGGAGATCCATTTCGAGATCGTGGATCCTCCTATCGTGCGGAATAGGGACGGGGAAGGAGAGTCGATCTTCGATTCTTGAATAGATATAAGATCACAGCGAGAAGAGTTGATCAGATGGACTAGCGCCCTTTGTTTAACGGGGCAATTTAGACCCCGGATGTTCCAAGATATACTAATCATTAAGACACTTATGCTCATGAACTCTAACACGTTCTAGCTTTCTAATGGCTAGCAATTGCGTGGGGTTATCGGGGAAAACCAGAAAGCCCAATTTTTGAGCTTCGAAGGCCAATTCCTTATCCGACCAAGCATCGAATTGGAATTGGAAAATGGAGCCAAGCAAAGAAGTATCAGAGATGGGATAGGGATGACACAGGGTGGAGTGGAAAAGCTCCTTTGCCATTGGCACTGAACCTCTATGGCTCGATCCCGAGAGCACTAATTTTTTGGCTTTAATGCGGGCACTGGATCTTAAGAGACGATACTGGGGTTTACCAATATCCGGTTGATGGACAGGGTCGAATCCTACCTTCGTCAGAGAAGGGTTCATATGAAACGGTTCTACCTCGTCGATCTCCGAGACCATCGAGTGGTACTCAGGGACTATCGACTTGGGAGACCTCAAATGCATCAATTGAAGGGAAGAATTGGGAATCTTGGGGTCCGTGGAGCAATCGGTGGGCATCGGAATACCCAAAACTGCTCCACAGTCAAGAACCAAACTAGGGGAAAGCCAATTGAGGTTCGCAAAGGAGAGAACGGGGGCAAGAGATGGCCGAAGCAATTGAAACAGGGAATTCAATATTATGAAAAGTAAACACTAACCGCCAAGCAGCAACATGAAAATCACATTGCAGGGAAATAAAGGAGGCAAGAGTCGGGTGTACCTGCTTCAGCGATTGAGAAGAGGTAAGCTCCGCTTCCTCTTCACCGAGAAGGTTGTCTTGCTCGGTCCAACTATCTCCTTTATCTGATTGAGACAGTTTGACCTTGATAGCGGGAAGAGGCAGCGCCGGCTCCCACAGGCTGGGAAAGTGAGCCTCCTTTTGAAATTTATCCCAGTCCGAGGCGAAGTGGGGGTTAACCTCCCAAGAGTGCCAGTTATAAGTTGAAGCCTGCGGCAAGGGCTTTGGGAGAGATGAGGCAGCATGAAGTAAATGGGGATGTTCTTCCACCATAGATGGCTTAGAGGAGCCAGAAAGTGGTTGGAGTTGTAGAATGTTGGGTGCAGACGACGTAGGCGTCGAGGAGATTTTTGCAGAATGGAGATGAGAGGTGTCTGGATTGATCCAAACCAGATTCGGCGCTTTGGAAGGAGAGATCTTCATACTATGAGGGGACACATAGCTCTTGCTGAGAGGAGGAAATTTTTTCTTGGCGGCAAGCTTTTGCTCACCTTTCAAAGGAGCCGCTACAGGTTTAGCATCAGATGAGGAACCAGGGCGAAAAGGTAGGGGTGAAGTAGCAGGTATAAAAGCCTTCTTCGGGGCTTCAGAGGGGGGCAACGGAGCAGCACCACTGGAGACCTTAGCGTCATGGTATTGCACCGAGACCAGGAAGGAGCAGACACCGTCTATCAAATTGTAGGCTTCAATACGGTCTCGAATCTTGGAGCAAAGAAAAAGACCATCCACTTGAAGACATCCCGATGCTAATTTAGTAAAGGAGGATATACTGAAGATCTCGCCAATGCATTTGGACAACTCGCCCACCAGACGCAGCGACTAGCAGAAGGGCGGAAGCCCTAAGAGAGATACCTTAGAAATGAAATTACTGGAGTGATGCGGCTGTGGAGCGAGATGGACCCATTTCCGAATGGAGAGAGTGATCGCCCCAACCGAAAGGGAGGAGTTGTCGCTTAGGTCTTCTAGGATTTTGGAGGAAGGACATCTAATCACTACATCACCATTGGAACAGGTGTGGAGAACCTAGTCCCAATCTTTTACATTGCAAGATATGCTAAGAAAGGAGTTTAATGTGAATAAAGGAATAGTACCCCCGCAGAAGGAAATCGCACCATAAGTGTCGAAAAATTTCAATCTATCAGACAGTTCACTGTTTGGAATGAAGACCTGGGTCACTAACGGTTTGGAAGGCAGGCCATGGGAAGCGGCCGGAGGGGGAGGAAGAACGGGGGTACTATCGGAGAAATGACTCTCTATGGGTGGAGTAGGGAGTAAGGGCGACTTGGAGGAGGTTTTTTGCTTCTTAGCTTTGTTGGCGGAGACCTCCGAGAGTTTTCGTTGAAGGGAAGGAAAATCAAGAGCCGATAGAACCTGCTCTGAGATTGGCGCCCCTAGGGTGAGGCCCAAAAATTTTTAAAGAGCAAAGCAACGGGGTCGAGAGTGCCCAGACTTGAGGCAGAATGAACACTTCATTTTGAACTCATAGTATTGCTTGACGTGTCCTGGTTGTAGACACCTAAAGCAAAGAATAGGATTTCGGAGAGGTTTAGAGAGACAAGGAAGGGAAGAAGACGGGGTAGGTGAGAAGAAAAGGCGGGAAGTGGATGGCAGAGATAGCCCTGGCACCTTCTCGAAAGTGGGCCTAGGAGGGTAGGAAAAAATGCGGCCCAAAGAGGGATGAGCACCCAAGGCCCGAGCTGGATCTGTTATTTGGTGGTTTCTATTTTGTTTTTTTTTAACCACCTCTACCCATGTGAGGTCCATGGGCTAACAAAGCACAAAAATAGAAAAGCCCAAAGGAGCACAGTGTGCTAATGGCTAAGGGAATTAGGAGCACTGATAGCAGGGTAGAAGCTCGCAGCGAAAATTGGCGAGGAAGATGACCACGGCTTCCGCTACTTCACCGTAGCTAAAGCCCAAGGCTAAAATGAGCCATAAAATAGAATGGGTAAATCCCCAAAAAAGAGGGGAAAGCTCCTCCACCAAGAGGAGAAGACAAACGAAAACCGGAACAAAACACTGGCTACAAGGGCCGTCAAGGCCAACCCAAACACTGTAAAGAAAAGGAACCAAAACTGCAGCTCATCCACAAGAACCCAACAATAAGAGATACTTACAGAGATGGGAAGATGCGAGACGATGGTTGGCCGCAGAAGACACCGTGGACGGTGCTGAGATGTAGCGTCGAGGTAGTGGGCGTTGGGGAGAAGCGCCGCCAACTGAGACTGCCGAGGGCCACCAGAGGAAGGGAGGGGCAGACCAGATCCCCACGAAAAGGGGAGAGCGGTAAGGGGCTTGGAGGAAACGAGGAGATCTACAACTTTAAAGAAGGGAGAGGGGGGGATGAAGGATGAGAGATGCCGGATCTGGGAAGTTTTAGAAGAGGAGGGAGGAAAAAAAGAATCGCCTTGAAATCATTCAATTTGTATACCAAACTTCCCTTGCCACTTCTTGAATCCAGTTCCATTGAACTTCTCCAGTTTTTCTCCCACGGTTATGTGCGTGGGCAGAATGACCGAATGTGCCGCAACCGATTGTGCAATCACATTTTGGGTCACCGATGTTTCGGTACTGATAAGCCCACTGGCAATATCATTTTGTGTGTTCTCCATGTTCTTATCTGAAACAGTTTGAAACAGAATTGTTAGTTGTTGTTGTTTTTTCCAAATTGATAACAGTACCTGTAAACAAACTTCACAAAAAACTGTTAGAATCAGTGAGGAAAATTTTTCTTTAAGACTGTCAGAACTCGATTTTATAAATATGAAAAATACTAACAGCATTTGTGAAGAACAGAAATACAGTAAGGAAAAATAGGAAATCGAATGCTTTGTACAGAGTCGAGATTAAAATCTCTCTCCTTAAAGCAAAATTCGCCCCGTAGTGTGACGGTGGCTGGCGAATTGCTTCCCAGGATACAATTGTACCTTCTCTGAAGAGCAGCACCCTTGCTTCAGAGATTCCAGCAAACTGTTGTCTGTGATGTACTCTCAGTTATTGACACAGAGGAGAAGAAGAAGAAGTGTAAACCTTGGATTATCAAAAAGACTCTCTGCATGGCAGACAGGATTCAGTAGCCTTATAAGAGAAAATGGAGACTCTTCAGAGGCCCATTACTCTGTAATAGCTGAGTAATGGTCCACTACTCTGAAACAGCAGAGTGGTGGTTCAGATTCATAACTGGTGAGCTGGGGCCGGGCCGGGCGCGCGTGCGTGTGTGTGTTTGTCATTTTGGCTAAGTCCTCTCTCCACTACACGTTAGTGGTAACCCCGGGCCACGCCCTTTAGTCCAATTTTCTAGTATATATACTAGAAATATTCTTTCCCAATTTTCGATATGGGACTATCCATTTTCTTCAAGTTGCCAAGTTAGTACATTTCAAGTACTCAACTTTGGACCAACATTTCTCATTCATACGGAATTCGTTTGGGCAAGTGAGTACACCATGGAATAGTACTCGTCGAGAGGATCGCAATCCACTCATTTTCCGGTGCCGCCGGTGGCTGGAGCCTGCCGGAATCCCGCCCGGAAAACTGCAAAAATTAATTCCAACAAAATCGAGGCCGCAGTACCCAATTGCGGCCTAATATTTTTCACATTTTACACTTAGGAATTTTTTTTCCAAGTCTTGGAGTCTATTAGCTATGATATGTACTTAGGCCGCAGTTGTGAACTGCGGCCTAGAAATTGAAGAGGCCGCAGTTCGGTATTGCGTCCTATGAGGACTAGAATTAGTTTCGAAAATGATCTATTTTGAGAATTAGTTTTCAAAAGTGTCATATTTTGGGAAAAAAATCACAAGAAAATGGATGCTTGTACACTCTACCCAATTAAGGTGATAACTTATTTGAGTAAATTTTGTCTCCTGGCAGTCAACTTCAATTAGTTCATAAAAGTGGCTGCCAGGTTGAGGAAACTTGAGGTAGAGTGAATTATTCTTAATTTCAACATGAGACCTCTATGTTACACATGCATCTTATTACACCATAAAAAAAATTCTTGTAATTTATAGCTCGGGGAGTTTAGTGCAGCGGCAAGAACTTACCTGGTAATGTTGTCAGCTTCAGACCCAACCAAAAAACGCATATAATTGTTTCAGCATACGGGAACTTACATGCACATGTTACACATTAATTTAAATTCTGGAGTTCTCTCCAAAATTATGAGTCTGATGCAGTATGGACAGTGGAGGACACAAGATTTGCGCTGGGGGGGGGGGGGGGGGGGTTTGGACTGAAGTTAAATACCTCTCAGTTTTGTAATTCCCATGTAAATGAATTCCAAAGTTGTAAGCGACAGATACTGCACGGCGCATATATAAATTATGTAATTGTATCACAAAATCTATTATCATATAACTTCAATACCAAAAAATAAGTTAGAGCAAAAAACTAATAGAGCATTTTTCTACAGTTTCTGGTATCGTTCAGGATGGTCACATTATAGATAATATTAGAAACATCTCTCTTCATATAAGTAACTAAAAAAACATTCAGCCAATTATCTCTCATTTTGCCGTAGTTGACCCTTCACAATATACATTGTGGAAAATGTCTTTTCCACTAAAGCAGTTGCAATCACAAGCAAATATACTAGAGGATAGATTCGACTTGACTCACAATTAAGCTAAAAAAGATGTAAGCATCAAATTGATTCACAAGTACCATAATTTGTATTAGATAAAATTCACGCGGAAAAAAATTCATCGAGACGTATCAACTTTTATATATGAAAAGGAGAACTAAGTCAACTATGAATTTCGACTTGAGTTTGAGCCGAAAAAAAGGATACGACACAGTTCCGCTTAGAAACATCCAAATCTCACAAGTACCATAATTTGCCTTGGAGAAAATTGTTGGAATTAGTTTTTGCAGTTGTCCGGGCCGGATTCCGGCGAGCTCCGGCCACCGGCGGCGCCGAAAAATGAGTGGATTGCGATCCTCTCGTCGAGTACTATTCCGTAGTATACTCACTTGCCAAAAACCAATTCCGTATGAATGAGAAATGTTGATCCAAAGTTGGGTTCTTGAAAGGTACCAACTTAACAAATGGATAGTCCCATATCGAAAATTGGGAAAGATTTTTACTAGTATATATACTAGAAAACTGGACTAGAGGGCGTGGCCCGGGGGTTACCACTAACGTGTAGTGGAGAGAGGACTTAGCCAAAATGACAAACACACACGCGCGCGCGCCCGGCCCGGCTTCGGCTTCGGCTTCGGCTCGGTTTGGTCTGGCCTAAATTTTTTATTTTACTTTTTTGCCCAGACAGCCTCTTCCCCTACTGAACTGAAAAGACTTTTCAGAGTCCCCATTACTCTGCTGTTACAGAGTAATGGCTGCTGAACAGTCTCCAGTCCATCTCTTATCTATATATCCTGACCCAGTCCATCTCTTATCTATATATCCTGACCCAGACATCAACTGATACACAGTTACAGAAAATTCTTCCACTTGAGTCTTCCTCTTCTTCTTCCTCTGCTCTGAGTCAGTGTCTGTCAACTGAGAGTACACACAGACAGCAGTTCGTTGTCTCTGAAGCAAGGGTGCTGCATTCTTCAGAGAAGGTACAGTTGTATCCTGGGAAGCGATTTGCCGGTAACCGTCGCACTACGGGGCAAATTCTGCTTTAAGGACAGAGATTCTTAAAAATCTCGACTCTGTACAAGTTTATTTCCTTACTGTTTTCCTTTCTGTATTTGAAGTCTTCACAACTTTGTTGGAAATTAGTATTATTTTATATTCAGGTTCTAACAATCTTAAAGCAGAATTTTTCCTCACAGATTCTAACAATTTTTGTGAAGTTTGTTTACAGGTTCTGTTCGGAAAAATAACTAATAGTTTCTGTTTCAACCAATTTCAGAGAAGAGAACAAAATCAAAACATGGAAAACACACAAACTGAAGTTGCTGCTGGGCTTATCAGTACCCAAACTCCGGTGACCCAGAATGTGACTGCACAATCGGTTGCGGCACATTCGGTCGTTCTGCCCACGCACATAAGCGTGGGAGAAAAACCGGAGAAGTTCAATAGAACTGGGTTCAAAAAGTGGCAGGGGAAGATGCAGTTCTACCTGACCACATTGAAGCTGGACAGATTCCTCAATGAATCTGCCCCGATGCTGGCGCCAATGGAAGCACACTCTGTTGCTGCAGTTGACGCGTGGACTCAGGGCGACTACCTTTGCAGGAACTACATCCTGAATGGCCTAGTAGACTCCTTGTATAACGTCTATTGTGTCTTCAAGACGTCCAAACTCCTGTGGGGGTCCCTGGAAAAGAAGTACAAAACAGAAGACGCCGGGTCCAAGAAATTTGTTGTCGGCAAATTTCTGGACTATAAGATGATTGACTCCAAAACTGTGGTGAGTCAGGTCCAAGAACTGCAGGTTATAATGCATGACATTGCTGCAGAAAACATGACGCTGTGCGAACCATTCCAGGTTGCAGCGTTCATTGAAAAACTTCCACCTGGGTGGAAAGATTTCAAGAACTATCTCAAACACAAACGAAAGGAGATGTCTCTTGAAGACCTAATTATCAGGTTGCGAATCGAAGAAGAGAATCGCAAGGCTGAGAGGTCCTATGGAAATCAGTCCATAGAAAAGGCCAATGTGGTGGAGCATGAACAGAAGGGCAAGAAGAGGAAGTTTCAGCCACAGACCTCAAGCAAAAAGCCACTTGCAAAGAGGTTTGCAGGGAAATGCCACAAGTGTGGTAAACTGGGGCACAAAATTTCAGAGTGCCGCAGTAAGGACAGTAATTATTCAAAAACAGGACATGTAAAAGGAAATGAAAAATCCCATGTACACATAGCTGAGAACTTGTCCACTGGTCTCTCTGACCTGGACCTCTGTGCTGTTGTTTCAGAGGTAAATCTTGTGGGGAGCAATCCTCGTGAATGGTGGTACGATACTGGGGCCACCAAGCATATCTGCTCGGACAAGGAAATGTTCACCTCCTACCAGAAGTGCAACAAAGATGAACATCTGTTCATGGGAAACTCTTCCACCTCCAAGATTGAAGGAACAGGGAAGATAGTGCTGAAGATGACTTCAGGCAAAGAGCTAACACTCACAAATGTGCTGCATGTCCCAGACATTAGAAAGAACTTGATATCAGGTTCTTTGCTAAGTAAGAATGGGTTCAAAGTTGTACTTGTTTCTGACAATTTTGTACTGTCCAAGAATGGGGTGTACTTGGGGAAAGGATATGTAAAGGATGGACTGTTCAAGTTTAATGTAATGACAGTCATCCCAAAAACTATTGTTCCTGCTGTTCCCAAAGTTAATGAAATAACTCCTATTGCCTATGTTGTTGAGTCTTCTTCTGTTTGGCATGAAAGACTAGGCCATGTTAATGTAAATTCTATGCGTAGATTAGTTAACATGAATCTGCTACCAAAGTTTAAGGTAGATAACTCAGAAAAATGTGAAGTTTGCACGGAGGCCAAACTCACTAAAACTCCATCACGTTCTGTAGAAAGAAACACAGAAATTCTAGGTCTTATTCACACAGATCTGTGTGATTTAAAATACGTGCAGACCAGAGGTGGCAAAAAGTACTTTGTGACTTTCACAGACGATTGCACAAAATTCTGTTATGTATATTTGTTACATAGCAAAAATGAGGCTTTGGATAAATTCAAAGAATATAAACTTGAGGTTGAGAATCAACTTGGCAAAACGATTAAAATCGTTAGAAGTGATAGAGGCGGAGAATATGATGCACCATTTAACATGTTCTGCTCGGAACATGGAATAGTTCATCAGACAACTGCTCCCTACTCACCCGAATCAAACGGTACTGCCGAGCGCAAAAACCGAACTCTAAAGGAGATGATGAATGCCTTGTTGTTGAATTCTGGCTTACCCCAAAACATGTGGGGGGAAGCGTTGCTGACTGCCAACTACATTCTCAACAAAATACCTCACAAGAAAATCGGCAAGACACCATATGAATTATGGAAAGGTAACTTACCTTCGTATAAATACCTCAAAGTGTGGGTGTGTCTAGCAAAAGTGGCAGTACCTAACCCGAAACAGGTCACCATCGGACCTAAGACGATTGATTGCATATTCATAGGCTATGCACACAACAGTAGTGCATATCGGTTCTTGGTATACAAATCGGATATACCGGATATCCATGTAAATACAATAATGGAATCAAGAAATGCTTCATTCTTTGAACACGTGTTTCCGTGCAAGGATACTACGTACCCTAAACGTACACGTGAACAAGGGAATGCAAGCACTTCAGTTGACGAACCAGAACAGGATACCGATGAGCCTAGACGAAGTAAACGGGCTAGAACATCAAAATTATTTGGTCCTGACTTTGTGACGGCTTTTCTGCTAGAAAATGAGCCCAGAACGTTCAAGAAAGCCATGTCTATGCCTGATGCCCCTATGTGGAAGGAAACAATCAAAAGTGAAATAGACTCCATTATGCAAAATCATACATGGGAGTTAGTCGATTTGCCTTCTGGATGTAAAGCTCTAGGATGCAAATGGATTTTCAAACAAAAATTGAAACCAGATGGTTCAATAGAGAAGCATAAGGCTAGACTTGTGGTACAAGGATTTAGGCAAAAAGAGGGCCTAGATTTCTTCGATACATATTCCCCAGTTACAAGAATAACATCCATAAAAATGTTGATAGCTATTGCAGCTCTACGTAACCTGGAAATACATCAAATGGATGTTAAAACTGCATTTCTAAATGGGGACTTAGAAGAAGAAATATACATGAAACAACCTGAGGGTTACGTAGTTCCTGGACAGGAAAATAAAGTGTGCAGGCTTGTAAAATCACTGTACGGCCTGAAACAAGCTCCAAAGCAATGGCATGCAAAATTTGACAATGTTATGATGTCAAATGGTTTCAAAATAAATGAATGTGATAAATGTATCTACATCAAAGATACTCCAAATGGATACATTCTGGTCTGTCTATACGTAGACGACATGCTCATTATTGGAAGCAATAACGACATTATCAAACAAACTAAGAGCATGCTTAGTGGCAAGTTTGACATGAAAGACTTGGGAGTTGCAGATGTCATACTAGGAATCAAAGTCTCCAGGACATATGAGGGAATTACTTTGTCTCAAGCTCATTATGCTGAGAAAGTACTTGAAAGATTCAAGAATTATTCCAATGGGACAACAAAAAGTCCCGTCGATCCAAGTCTTCACCTGTTCAAAAATACAGGCGAAAGCATATCACAACTGGAATATGCACGTGTAATTGGTAGTCTGATGTACCTAACAAATTGTACAAGACCGGACCTAGCACATTCGGTAAACGTACTGAGCCGATACACGAGTAATCCAGGACGAAGTCACTGGAAAGGAATAACTAGAGTATTGAACTACTTGCGACATACTCATAGTTATGCGCTGCATTACACCAGATATCCAGCAGTACTGGAAGGCTACAGTGATGCCAACTGGATATCGGACTCCAAAAACTCAAAATCCACAAGTGGATATGTCTTTACACTTGGTGGTGCAGCTGTGTCATGGAAATCCTCTAAACAAACGCTATTGGCTAAATCCACCATGGAATCTGAATTCATTGCTTTAGACAAAGCGGCAGAAGAAGCAGAATGGCTTCGCAACTTTTTAGAGGATATTCCTATGTGGGAAAAACCAGTGCCTGCCTTATGTGTACACTGTGACAGCCAATCGGCTATAGCACGGGCACTGAGTTGCATGTATAATGGTAAGTCTCGTCATATCAGAAGGCGACACAAAACCATTAGACAACTGCTCTCAAATGGAGTAATCTCTATAGAATATATAAAATCGGCCGACAACCTAGCGGATCCATTTACTAAAGGTCTGTCGCGAGAGCAAGTTGTGAGATCATCAAGAGGAATGGGTTTAAAGCCTATGACGAAAGAGGATACTTGATGGAAACCCTACCTAGAAATTGGAGATCCCAAGATCTAGGTTCAAAGGGACAACTAAATCTTGTTGAATCAACGAAAGCACTTAGAGATTAACATCTCATACCCATTCTTAGGATGATAAAACAAGTGCTGCCTGCAAATAGTTAGGATAAGCTTGGCCTTTAATGATTCCCATAGCTTTGAAATAAAAGTGGGGTATAGCAGGATACTCTTTATGGGCAATCACCTTGTGAGTGTGAAATGAGGTCGTTTCTAGGAGAATGAAGAGATGCTACATTCTCCAAGTTCACTCATGATTAACCAGGGATGTTCAAGGCCAAAATGAACACAACAAGAGAACTTGGTTCTGTGAGGAGATGAAACTGTGTGATAGTTATTGTCTAGGTTCACATGAACGTCCGGGTAGTTCAAGACATCATGATCACTACCTGGTCAAGTGAATCCGATAGCTAATTACTAAGGGTGGTTCAAAGTTGAAAAATTACTACCATTCCTGATGCAGTGATTTTCCAATTGTACTCTCAGAGTCTTTCTGTCATGTTTTTTGTTTTTCTGTCGTGTCTGGATTACATGGTCTGGTAATTTCCATTCATGTGGGGGATTGTTGGAATTAGTTTTTGCAGTTTTTCGGGCCGGATTCCGGCGAGCTCCGGCCACCGGCGGCGCCGGAAAATGAGTGAATTGCGATCCTCTCATCGAGTACTATTCCGTAGTATACTCACTTGCCAAAAACCAATTCCGTATGAATGAGAAATGTTGATCCAAAGTTGGGTACTTGAAAGGTACCAACTTAACAAATGGATAGTCCCATATCGGAAATTGGGAAAGATTTTTACTAGTATATATACTAGAAAACTGGACTAGAGGGCGTGGCCCGGGGGTTACCACTAACGTGTAGTGGAGAGAGGACTTAGCCAAAATGACAAACACACACGCGCGCGCGCGCCCGGCCCGGCTCCGGCCCCGGCCCCGGCCTCGGTTTCGGCTCGGCTCGGCTCGGCTCGGCTCGGCTCGGTTTGGTCTGGTCTGGCTTAAATTTTTTATTTTACTTTTTTGCCCAGACAGCCTCTTCCCCTACTGAACTGAAAAGACTTTTCAGATTCAGTAACTGAGGCCATTACTCTGTAACAGTAGAGTAATGGCTCACCAGTTACTAAACTGAAGAGTCCCCATTACTCTGCTGTTACAGAGTAATGGCTGCTGAACAGTCTCCAGTCCATCTCTTATCTATATATCCTGACCCAGACATCAACTGATACACAGTTACAGAAAATTTTTCCACTTGAGTCTTCCTCTTCTTCTTCCTATGCTCTGAGTCAGTGTCTGTCAACTGAGAGTACACACAGACAGCAGTTCGTTGTCTCTGAAGCAAGGGTGCTGCATTCTTCAGAGAAGGTACAGTTGTATCCTGGGAAGCGATTTGCTGGTAACCGTCGCACTACGGGGCAAATTCTGCTTTAAGGACAGAGATTCTTAAAAATCTCGACTCTGTACAAGTTTATTTCCTTACTGTTTTCCTTTCTGTATTTGAAGTCTTCACAACTTTGTTGGAAATTAGTATTATTTTATATTCAGGTTCTTACAAAAATTATGCTAAAAGAGATGTAAGCGTCGACTTGACTCACAAGTACCATAATTTGTATTGGAGAAAATTCACGCCGATAAAATTCATTGAGGCGTATCAACTATTATATATCAAAAGGAAACCAAGTTGACTACAAACTTCGCCTTGAGTTTGAGAAAAAAAAAAACGATTTCAGTTGAAACAACCCGAAGCATGGAAAGATGAGGGCATCACAGCGAGTGGAGAGTGGAGAGGGGAGAGGGAGGTCAGCCCAGAAAAGAGAGGGCAGGTGGAGCAGGACAACAGTCAACAGGGAAAAAGGGGTGTTGCTAACGGGGAGGAAAGGGAGTGGCGGAGGAGGTCACCGATTAGGGAGGACAGGGAGAACAGGGAGAGATCACTGGTGAGGGAGGAAAGGGAACGAGAGATAGTCATTCCTTGCAATAACTACATTGAAGAGTCGACTAATAAGGATCTAATCCGTAGTCCCAAATTCGGGATCCCGGAATAATTCGGCAAATTTTTAATATTTGAAATTCAACAATTCGGAAAAAAACTCGGTGAAAGTTCAGAAAGAAAAAAAATACATAATTTAATGCATCTTAGTACCCATCACCTAAGTAAATATATATATTTGAATCCATAAATATAATTTTTTTAACAAACTTAGCAATATAATTCCTTTAATTTGCAAATAATTTGCCAAATTCATGAATAATTCGTGAAGTGCATGATTTAAACACGAATTGGCAATTAAATTTCGAATTGATTCAGCAGATGAATTCATGAATAATTCGCGAATTTGACGATTTATTCGTGAACTTTGTTACTATGATCTAATCCTTCATCTAGTAGTATATTTGCCAAATTGGTCTTGTTCTTACCGGTTATAGATGTATCAACGGAATGATGATTCCTTGCAATAACAATAGTGAAGGGTTGGCTAAAATCGAATTGGAGATGACTGTCTGAGTGAATCCTTGGTTACTTACATGGAGAGAGATGTCTTCGATACTATCGGAAACAAGACCATCATGTAACTGTACAAGCACTGGCAAATCATGTAAATTCTTTATTAGGTTAGTACTCTGATATGGGTAAAAATAGAACAAAATTGGGACTGTTCAAATCGGGCACAAATCTTAAAGCTCTTAGGGTAAAATAATAAATTCCACCAGAAACGAGTCTGTAAAAAGGGAGTTGGGTCTCTTCCAAGCCCAACAACCCAAAATAGATTTGTCTTATTGGGTTGCCATAGCGGCCCAGTATGAAGGAGTTCATGATTATCTAAAATATCATTTTAAGCTCATAATTATTCATAATAGACGATTTAAAATCTTATATCCTTACAAGAGAAGAGTCATAACTCTTATCTCCACAACTACTTCTATCTCTTCATGAAGAAAAAAGTCAACTAACCATATCTCTTTATCAAGAGAAGGGCAACTGACCATATCTCTTTTTGAAGAAGAGAATAACCAACTCGATCAAAACACCAGGAAGTAGAGATAAATGAATATCTCGAAACTGTCCCTAAAGTGACTATAAATACAACATGACCTCCACAAGAAATAGGTAATTAGTATTTTGCCACTAAAAACTCTCATATATTTATGAGTTCTGACTTGAGCGTCGAAAGGTCAGTCGCCGGGGCCAACCCCGGTGTTTCAGCTTTTGCAGTCAATCGGAGCGATTGTCACTATACAGATCAGATCAAACCGTTCAAACGAGTTAGTTTCGGGAATCAATATCAGTTTGTAGCAGTCAATATCAATAAAAATTAAAAAGTCAGTTCTTTTATTGTTTCCAATGCTCCCACATAGAAAATAGTAGCAACTTACTCTATTTTGTATTGAAGACATATATATTAATAGATTATGAACCTGAATTAAATATTTTATATATAAACGATGCAATATTTGTAGTTTATAAAATCACAACTTTGGAAAACATTTATGTGAAAATTACAAGATTTAAAAAGTATTTAAGTCCCACCCAAAACCAGATTTTCAATTTATCTTTCTATTTATAGCTTGATTTAAAGATTTTTAAAAAAACCTATTAAACCGCAGATAATCATTTTTTTATTTATTTAAGTAATGACCATTCATGTATCTTCTTGTTAATCTTTCTCTATAATTTTTTTTTTCTCTTTCCTCAATTTTGCGCCCCTAAATATTTTACACATAAAAAAAACAATAATGAGCATGTACTTTAAGGATATAGAAATAAATAATGCTAAACTCATTGCCATGGCTGTTGCCTTCAAGTTCTTCTTGGTGCACTATTGTACGGGCATCGCCAATGCTGCCTTCAAGCTCTTCTTGGACATGGTTGACATAGAAGAAATCCAATCGGAGAATCTGTGGTTGAAGAAGGAAAAGGTTAACTAGGGTTTGAGATGAAACCCACGATCTAACAGAATCAAGAAGATAAGAAGAATCGGCAGAGAAGAATTGTCAAATCTTAGATAACTCACTAATGTTCGTTGTTGTTGTATTTATTAAAAACTCAACACGTGCAATGCAAGTCTTATTAATGTATAGTTGAACAATTACAGATCGAAGACAACTGATCCATCTAACAGTGTACAACATATACACTAATAAAACGATCTACATTCACTCACTTGTGGCCCCACCACATAACTACCAACTAACTCTTTTCACAACAACAAAGTTTATTGTCTCAACTAGTTGAGGTCAACTACATAAATCATGGTTTTCTATTCTGTTTGGATCCTATGTATGTCCTATAAAAATTTTCCTTCAGCTTCAAAGGTATACGTTTGTCACACAAAACTCCACTAGCGATTCTCCATTTAAGCTACCCCGCTTGGATCCTATGTATAATAAATTCACAAATCTCACCATCTCCTTGTATAATTGAGCCAAAATATCGAAAACTATCATTCTTAGGTATCACTTGACCATTAAGCTTCACTACTTTCTCATTTGTGTTCCAAAAATTGCTAAAATTATACTCCATATACTATGTTTTAGTTCTGCTTATTCTAAAGCCTCTAACTTTCAAAGTTTCCATCCACAATTCTAATTTAGCATTGATTAATACTCTAATCTCATCCACTAAGGAAAGTCATAGGCAATAAGCATACACCAAGACACCTCATCCTGTACTCCTCACGTCAATTCATCCATCACCAAAGTAAAGAGGTAGGGGCTTAAAGCCGAACCTTGGTGTAAACCTACTATAATAGGAAATTCACTACTCTCTCAAGTGGTTATTCTAAGTGTGATTGTTGCTCCTTCATACATATCGTTAATCACCTCAATATACCGAATAATTACTCTTTTTTTATTCAACACTCACCATACTATGCCTCTAGGGACTTTATCATAAGTTTTTTCTAGATCTATAAACACTATATGTAGATCTTTCTTATTTTCTGTATATTTTTTCATAAATCTTCTCAGTACATAAATTGCTTCCATTGTTGACCTCCCAGATATAAATCCAAACTAATTCTCAAACACTATTATTTTTAGCCTCAGTCTATATTTGATCACTCTATCCCAAAGTTTCATTATATGATCATTAATTAATCCCTTAGATGGATGAACTTTGCATATCTCCTTTATTTATATATATAGGAACTAAAATATTATTCCTTGATTCATCAGACATCTTCTTGGTCTTCAAAATCTCATTAAACAATCTTGTTAACCAACCCACCCTACATATCCAAAGCACTTTCAAACTTCAATGGGTATACCATCAGGGGCGGATCCAGGATTGAAAAGTGAGGGGGGCTGGAAAAAATTTCGCACAAGGAAACATGCAAAATATATATGAAGTTATTATAGATACTAGAGGAGTAAAGTTGTTATAGATACTAGATATAATAGAGTTGGGCTTGGGCCCAAAAAATGAATAGAAGGCTCAAATATATATGGGGTGGGCTTTAAAAAATATTTAGGGGGGTGGGGGGCTGAAGCATTCATCCCACACTAATGTTCCCCCAAATTTTTTTATAATGAAATGCCAAAATGTTTGGGGAGAGGGGGGGGGGGGGGGGGGGGGGGGGGGGCTGTAGCATACCCCAGCCCCCTAGATCCGCCCATGTATACTATCCGGTCATAAAGTTTTTTCTATTTTCATCCTTTCTAGAGCATTTCAAACCTCTGAGATCCTTATTCTATATTTAAGTTGCCCACAACTTTTTCATTTAATAACTTCTCAAAGTAACTTCACAATTGTTCTTTAATTTCCTTATCTTTTACTAAGACTCTTGAATCCTCACTCTTAATACACCTAATTGTGTAACGCCCCGAATCCCAAATACACTGAATTCGAGATGTTCTACAGGATCTTTACGCTTTTCTTAGTACAATTTTACAAGGAATTAAAATTTTTCACTTTACATCAAAGTTTACATCATATTACACTTTTCATTTGCACAGCAGAAGTAAAAATATACAACATTTGAATAAATATACAATAGTATATGGTGAAATCTTTATGCATCCATTCCTCTTTAACCTTTAACATGTCATTTATCCTGCATACAAACTGTGGGTATGTCAGTTTATTCAACCGACGATAATTATACATGGCCATCCTCTCTATGCCAGAAACAGTATAACGATTCTCATTTCTTAACAGATCACAAACTTGTTCACATTCAAAATAAAAGAAAAGAGAAAAATCTTAATGATGTCGTGTTGTGATTGTGCACTTAATCCTTAATGCAATTACTTGATTTATATGACACTAATGCGCACTTGTTCGGATTCTATGCATCCCATACTACATAGGTCCGAGGGCAAGCCTCTTAATCGTTCTTCATTTTTGTAGGGTTCAATCCCTCGCCATGACTTATTCTACTTTTGTAATTACGATGAGTATCCTAGATGATCTATGAGTACAAGCACGTGCACTAGACCCTGGAGGGGAACCCCACGCCATGTCTTGACTCGTCAAGCATGCATTCTGTGGCAATTCAGCCTCCTCCCTGAACACGATCCTCTTGCAGTCACCAAACATCCCACAAGCGTGGCTAAAGTCCGATCATTACTGAGTTGTGCCCATGTCATGTCTTGACTCATCAAGCATGCATTCTGTGGCTCACACACCCGCACCGTAAACTCTAGTTCTCATACTTATGTTTTCTCTCACTTTCATCACATCTCCACTATGTACTAATTATTTGAATCATGAATAAAAATCAAAGTTCTAGAGTTAGCCTCTCCACTAAACCGGACTTATTCATTTCATGTTCACATGACCAACCTTGGTCTTCTTTTCAATTTCATTTCATTTCCATTGCCGGGGGAGACTTAGCTACTCTTTTGTTCAATTTCCAATTCACAACTTCCAATTTGAGCGTTTCCAACTCATGAATTCATTTTTCATTGCCTCAGCATATCATGTTCTTAATTTTCATATTCATGTAATTCTTCATTCAAAGTATGACTCATTTCATGTAAATTTCTCAATTCAAACTATGATTCATTTCATATAAATTCATACAGCAATAAAAGAGTTCATCAACATCAATCATAAAGTTCACAACTCTTAGTAGTAATCAAATAAAATCTCTGACATATCAAAATATACTCTGTACAGTCGACTTGGAAAAAGACCAGTCGACTTGTACAGTCAATACAATTTCTTCATAATCAATCGGGAGAGTCGACTGCTGCACATGGCCAATCGGCTGTTCCACAACTTTCTATACTCAAAATATTATTCACCTGACAGTCGACTGTCAATAAATCAGTCGTCTGTCCTGGGGTTTTTAACAGTACATTTCCATGTTCAGCTCAGTCGACTTGCTACTCGCATTAAGTCGACTGGACAGATTCATATTTCAAATTAAGGGATTATCTTTCCAACAGTTCTTACATGCACGTGCATCATGATGTCAAATTACAGTCTACATACATTTATGTTTCATAAACACAAAGTTTCTTACTGTTCAGTAACATCGCAACATGGAATTTCAAGTCACTAATATTGTCTTTTCTTCAAGGAAGTGTTTTAAACATGCATTTACACTTGTTCATAACTTTCTTGCAGAGATGAAATATTAATCTCAATTTATTACGCTAGGACAACACAAGGGAAACATATCTCATTTCATGGAATTACTGGACTATTCATAGTTAAATCAATACATCGGTCGACTGTCCTTAACCTCAGTCGACTGCACCAGTCATTTCAGTTTTTATCAATTATCACTAGTTCTTTTTCCACATGCTCATGGCTCCTCAGTCATGTATATCATGAAGGATATGAGTTTAGCCTTACTATTTCATTTTAATTATACACATATATGTCATGAAACTTCTAACAAAACATGTAACAGATGTCTCGTACCAGTCGACTTATCCAAACGGCAGTCGACTGTACCGACCCAATTCGTCATTGTTTGCAGTGCCATTATTTCACTAATAGTCCTCCACAATTATCATCATAAACATATTCAAGCCATTCTAGTACGTTTGAATTTGATTCTCACGAGCATAGTAACAATCATCACAATTAATGGCATATTTCTACTTTAGAAGTCCTGAGAAACACCCACCTTATTGACGAAGTAATCGAAGTCCAGAAAAGCTCCTTAATGCAACGCACCTTCCTTGTTCCTTACTCCTTGCTCCTTGCCGAAGATCTCCAGATGATGATGCCCGGTCTCTACAAACAACACACACACCTCTCTCACAATAATTCTCTTATAAAATAATCTTAGTGTAAAAGGACAATGGATGAGAGGGGTATTTATACACCAAATGGAGTGAGATGGAGGGCTAGGATTCAGTAGATGGTTAATGGATCAAAGGCTAGGATGCACTAGGGAGTTGTAAAAACCACCCACACCCTAAATAACCACCCACAACTCACACCCACTACTCTACCCAATCCGGCCAAGATTTGTGTGCTTTATGCACGTGTACATGGAGTGCACGTGCAAACACAAACCACCCTACAAAAATTTATACATCAAATAACAAGTCTTTTTAAAAGAAATGTTACACATACAAGTTGTAGAAAATAAGAAAAGATTAAATTCATGGGCTTAAATTAATTGGGCCAAGATAATTATTTTAGAAGTAAATAAGTAAATTAACATTTGGGCTTTAGAAAAAATACTTTATAAAAACAATGTTCTTACTCATCATGTTAAAAATAATAGCCAACAATATTACACGTGCACACCACGTGTAAAAGTAAATAATTTTTCATATATTTGAAAAATCAGGGTATTACAAATTGTATCCAAATTTTTATTTTTCTATCCATTTATTTAGGAATCTTATAGATGTTCCTAATTTTGTGTATAAATCTTCGTAAGTTTTTACTTTTGCATCTCTTACCGCTTTCTTAACTTCTTTTCTAATGGTCAAGCAAAAAAACCCTTACAGATATCCTAAGGACTGAAACACAAAATAATACTTTTAGAAAAACATGCACAACTGTGTATAGACTAACAAAATCATCTATAGTTGTGTAAAAACTCCTCCCCCCTTAAACTGTGATCTTGCCTTATGGTCAAACTGAGGAAAACGATGCACCAAATCCCAGTATGGCTCCTATGAAGCTTCATCTACATCCTGACCTCTCCATTTGATCAAAACTTCAGAAATTAACTCTCTCCTTTGAACTCTACTTCTCCTATCTAAAATATCCCCAGGATCCAAAAGTACAATAACAATTGAAGTAGGAATAGTAGTTTGAACCTGAGTGTTAAATCCCAATTGCTTCTTCAATTGAGAAATGAGGAAAACAGGCAACCTGCAATCAAGATTGCCTACTCTCTCCATCACCCTGTAAGGCCCATAGTACAGCGGAAAGAGTTTTTGAATAGCCCTTGCAACAACAGTCACTTGTTTATATGGTTGTAGCTTCTAATAGACATAGTCACCCACAGTAAATTCTCTACACTGTCAGTAACAAACTATTTCTTCATCTTATCCTAAGCTTTTTCCAAATTGTCTTTCAACAATTTAGAGTAACATCTTTTTCCCAGTAGCTGCCCTTCTGCCACAGGGTTCCTTGTATGTGGAATGTAAGATAATAGGGAGGGTGGAAGTCTCCCATATAATGCCTCATATGGTGTCATTTTAATAGCACTATGCCACAATGGGTTGTACCAATATTTTGCCCATGACGATCATTGAATCCACTCTTTAGGTTTATGAGAACAAAATATCTAAGATAAGTTTCCAAGCATTTATTCACCACCTCAGTTTGATAGGGTGATTTGTTATTGAATACTTATGCCTAGTGCCTTGTAGGTTCAAAGAATCCTGCATTATTGCACTTGTGAATACTAATCCTCTGACACAAACAATTGAAAAAGGGAACCTATAGAGCTTGAAAACTTGCTCAATAAGAATTTGAATCACCACAACTGCAGAAAAAAGGGTGTGATAAAGGAAAAAAGTGACTGTATTTAGTGAATCTATTAACCACCACCAGAATGATTGAATATATGCTGCTCTTAGGGAAACCTTCAATGAAGTCCATACTAGCTTGTTCCCAGACTTGATTTGGTATTGGAAGAAGTTGTAGTAGACCAGCTGGTGTTTTACAGACATATTGTTAGTTTGACAAATAGTGCATTCCCTAATGTAGTCTTGTACATCCCTCTTCATGCTTTGCCACCAAAATGACCTCTTAAGTCTTTGTAGAGTTTTATCATAGCCCAAATTACCCCCTACATGCGAATCATGATGTTCATGCATCAAAATTGACCTGAATGCAAATGTAGGCCTTATAATGACCTTCCCTTGTTTGTACCTAACGTTCTCACCATAGTTAACTTGTTCATCAGGTGCTCGGCATTCCAAGTTCCTTGATATCTACTTCTACCCCTAGGTCTTCAAGTCGGTAAGCTCCTGGTCGAACCACTTATGATACCTTGTATGGTCACACCTAGTTAGGGGCGAGCTTTCCCTTCTTGCGTAGGTTGGATATCCTAATCTTTTGAAGGACGAGGTCCCCCTCCTTGAGGTTGGACGAAAAGAACTTCTTGTTATAGAACTTCTCTATCCTTTGCTGGTAAATATATCTTCGGAGGGCGTACTTCTTTCGGACTTCTTCAACGAGATCCAGATTGGCCTGGAGTTCATTTGAGTTCCGCACTTCTTTGAAGGAGAGAAGGTGAGGGGAAGGTAACTCTATTTCTAGATGAATGAGTGCTTCCATGCTGAAGGTAAGGTTGAATGGGGGTTCTCCCATTGAGATTCTCTTTGTGGTTCCGTAAGACCAGAGCATGCTTGAGAGTTCTTCGACCCATAGCTCCTTCGATGCTTCACCAAGTCTCTTCTTGAGGCAATCTAAAATTTGCTAATTGGCATCCTCGGCTTGGCCGTTGGTTTGGGGGTGTGAGATATAGGAGAAGCATTGTTCAACCCCCAGATCGGCACAAAACTTATGGAATCCCTTGCAAGCAAATTGAGTTCCATTGTCGGTGACTAATGTGCGGGGAATCCCGAACCGACAGACTATGTTCTTCCAAAAGAATTATTGGACTTTATGATTCGTGAAGGTTGCTATTGGTTCCACCTCGATTTACTTTGTGAAGTAGTCGATGACTACAACTAGGAAGATTCGTTGTCCAATAGCGGGAGGAAATAGTCTGAGCAAGTCCATTCCCCACAATGCGAAGGGGATGAGGCTTGACATAGAGCTGCGGTAGGCTTGGGATACTCGCTTGATGGAGGAATACTTCTGGAAGGGGATGCATCGGCTAACGTATGCTTAGGAATCGTTGAGAAAAATGGTCCAATAGTATGCATGGTTGAGATTTTTTCGTGCAAAATACCTTGCACCTAGGTAACTGCCTCCTATTCCTTTATGTACCTCTTTGAGGGCATAATTAGCCTCTTCGGAGGAGAGGCATTGTAGGTATGGTCTTCCATCAACTTCATTGTAGGAGCACTTATAGAGCACTCCCTCTACGAGTGTGTATCTTTCAGCCCTTACTCGGACCTTTCTTTCTTCTTTGGGGTCCGTAGGAAGGACTCCTCTGTCGAAGAAGTCAGTTAAGGGGTTCATCTAGCAATCTCCAGGTGTTTGAGAGGTAATGGACATGAGCTCCAATGTCACTTCTTCGATGCTTGTCTTGAGTAGGACCTTGATAAGCACAGTATGGTCGAGTCCATCGAACGATGAGGATGCTAACTTGGAGAGGGAATCTTCTTGACCATTTTCTTTGCATGGGATGCGAGTAACTTCGTCTTCTTTGAAAGTGGACATAAGTTTCTTCTCATAGGGCAAGTACTTGATCATGCGGTCATCTCTGGCTTGATATTCGCATCGAATTTGGTTCACTACCAGTTGGGAGTCGCTGAACACTCAGACTCTCCGTAATCCTTCTATCCTTGCTAGGAGGAGCTCAACGATGAGGGTTTCATACTCAGCCTAATTATTGGAAGCTAGGAAGTTAAGGCGCTGCGAGTATTATATAGTGAAATCGTCGGGACCGAGTAAGATGACTTCGACCCCACCCCCTTTCGAGGCAAAAGGACCCACCTATGTAGACATTCCAAAGTGGGGGGTTGTCTTCTTCCTCAAGAGGATCAGGAATTGTGCTTTCAACGATGAATACGGCTGAGGCTTGGGCCTTGATTGTTGTTCTCGGTCGATAAGTGTTAACATGTCGACTTAACTCGATGGATCACTTTATAAGTCTCCCAGAGCTTTCTGGCTTGTGAAGGAATTATTTGAGCAGCTGATCGGTGAGGACCCAAATAGAGTGTGCATGGAAGTAGGGTTGGAGCTTTCGGACGACATTGATGGTCTGTTCTGAAGTAGCCAAGTAGAATTAGAGGACCTCTAATGGCATGGGCTTGCAAAGGATTGGGGGATTGACAATGTGTGCTTTTAAGATTTTTGAAGGCTACCTTTTGTTCTTCTACCCACTCAAAATTCTTCACTCCTCGAAGATTTTTGATGAACAAGAGACACTTCTCCCCAGACTTGAAGAGGAAGCACCCAATGGCGTCAAGGCGGACGATGAACTTCTGAACTTCTTTGATGGTTGACGGGGGAGACATGTCGAGTATGGCTCTGATCTTCTCAGGATTTGCTTCGATTCCTCTTTAGGTTACCAAAAACCTTAAGAACTTCCCCGAGGAGACACCGAAGGAAAAATTAGAGGGATACAGTCTCATGTTGTGTCTCCGCAGTACGTCAAAGGTTTCTTGGAGGTTTGCCACATGGTCTTCTTTCCTGAGGCTCCAAAAGTACCTTTTCGGAGTCCTGGAGAGGAAGATGCATTTGGTAGTACCCGATTGGGCTCGATCTCGATTGCTGTCCAACGGCGACAAATTTCATGACGAGCATATCATCGACATATACCTCCAAGTTTCGGCCGATTTGCTCCTTGAAGGCTTGGTTCACCAAGCGCTGTATATGGATCCTGCGTTCTTTAGCCCGAATGGCATGACTTGATAGCAGTAAAGTCCTTTCTTGATGATGAAGGATGTCTTTGGGATGTCTGGTCGAAACATTCAGTTCTAGTTGTATCCCGAGAAGGCGTCCATGAAGCTTTAGAGCTCATGGCCTGAGGTGGTGCTGATTAAGGCATCTATCCGTGGTAGAGGCAAAGGATCCTCCGGACATGCTTTGTTGAGGTGGTGAAGTCTATGCAGATTCTCCATTTGTCGTTGACTTTCTTGACCATTACCACATTCGCTAGTCACTCAGGGTAGCTAACTTCTTGAATGAAGCAGGAAGCTGGGAGTTTATCAACTTCCTCCTTGACTGCTTGCTGCCTCTCGAGGGAAAATTTATGGTGCTTCTATTGGATGGGACTGACTTCTGGGTTCACACTTAACCAGCGCAAGATTAGATCTACGAATATGCCAGGCATTTCTGAGGTGGTCCAAGTGAAGAGAACTGCTGTTCTTTCTAATACAGGTGATGATTTGCTCCTTGACATTTTAGGGGGAGTGCCTCGCTTACCAGAAAATACTTAGCTTGATCTTCTTGGGAGAAGAGGATTTTTGCTAGTTCATCTACAAGTTCAGAGTTGCCTTGTATCATATTTTGGGGGATTTCCATAGCATCGAGGGGGAGGATCGAGTCCACACGTGGCGATGCAACACATTTGAGCATCTTCTTGGCTTCCTTTGGCTTTCCCTACCATTGCTGCCATAGGGAACTTCATCTTCATATGGTAGGCTGAGGCAACTGCGTGATGGGCTGCTATCCTGGGCAACCAAAAATGGCATTGTAGGTAGACTGCATGTCAACACCCATGAAATCGATTACTTCCGTGCAAGTGGTTGGAGTTGTCTCCATAGTTATCTCAAGAGTGACGATTCCTTTAATTTAGACTGGGGCTTCAGAGAATCTATGGAGGGTGTACCCGGCAGGTTTGAGACGATCCCGCTTGAGCTTGAGGCCCTCAAATACAATCAGGAAGAGGAGGACTTTATCTACCAGGACACGACACACTTCATGATTGACCATACATATGCTCACTACAAGTGTTTCGCATTGAGATGTTCGAACACCTTCGAGGTCTTGGTCTGAGAATGTGATCGGAACGCCCCAAGCTTTTGAGAGGGGAGATGTTGTGCACTGAGTTCACTTGACAGAGAAATGCTTTCCTTGAGAAGTTAGACAATCCCCCCATACGTCCCTTATGGATGGAGTGGAATACTTCCATGCATCCCGAGCCTTAGAACTCGGAAGTCCTCTCTAGTCTCTTGTTAACTCCTCTTATGGAAAGGCGTTCAATGTTGTTTCTTTGGACAAACTTGGTGAGGTATCCTCATTGGAGCAGGGCTTCATGCTCGTCTTTCAGGGCCTGACAGTCATCTGTGAGATGTCTGTGATCTTTGTAAAATGTGCACCACTTGTTCCTGTCATTTCTTCTGCTTGAAGCGTTCATCTTAGGAGGAGGTTGAAGGAGTCACTTATTATCAACTTCCATGAGAATTGAAGAGATGTTAACATTAAGTGGAGTATATTTATCAAAACGAGGCATTGGGGGTGGACGTCGCTGGCCTGTGGCATCATCTGGGTCTTCCTGGGTCCGTCTTCATTGGTGCCCTTCCGTTTGTTCCCGAATAGTGGCACCTTATATTCTTGGGATTGAAAGTATATTCCACTCGGATGTACTTTTCAACTCTTTGGAGGAGGTCATAGAAGTCCCGACGGGGTCTTTTGACAAGAGAAGCTTTGAGGTGGTCATGATTCACATTGTACCTGAAGGTGGCGGTGGCTATGGCTAAATCGAATGAAGGGATGGATTGGGACTCGGGTGTGAAGCACCAAATATAACTTTTTAGGCACTCCCCATCCCTTTGCTTCAAGTTAAGTATGGAGGCAATTGTCTTCTCTATCTTGCGACTAGTAATAAAGTGTTTGAGCAAGAGTTCCTCAAGCTGATCTAAGGGGAAGATGGACCCTGGAGAGAGACGGGAGAACTAATCCCGTGCTGATCTCTTCAAGGTTGTCGGAAAAGTCTTGTAGAGGAGGGAGTCAGATGCTTGGTGGATCATCATGAGAGTTTTGAAACTCTCAATGTGGTCTACAGGATCAGACTCTCCATTGTATGAGTCAAAGGCTAAAATTTTGAAGTTGACTGGAACATAAGCCTCGATGATTTTACTAGAGAAGGGGGCCGGATAGGGCGGTATGTTCCCTCATGTCTTCCATCTTCTTGTTTCAGCAGTACGAGATGTTCTTCCATCTTTTGGAGGTGTTGGAGGAGGCCGTTGTCTCGTTCTTCGGATTTAGTGGACCCATAAGACTCCTCACGTTGTGGAATGAAGCGGTGAAGGTTAGTTTTTCGGGTCTTGCTAGGAATGAAGTTGAGGGCATGAAGGATCTCATCTTTGAAGTTCCATAACTCTACCCTGGTGACCAGTGCTTCTTCGGATCTGGTGACGAGTCCTCTCTACCTCTTCTGGGGGCTGATCGACTTTTTGGAGTTAAGTTCCTTCTCTCGTGAGGGAGAGGAGTCCCTCTTTGTCAGCTTGGAGAGTAATGACTTCTTCTCCCTTTAGGGGAGAGGGTTCTTCTGTGTCCCTAATTTTGAGTGGAAGGGCCTTTCTTGCTTTCTTGGCATACTGGATGGAGGACCTCGTCCTGGGCTTGCCTTCCGTTCAAGCGACCTCGAAGCTCAGAACCCTGTTGTCTGGAGATAATGATATGGCAGAGGTCCTCCTGCATATAAGGGGCTGCAGGGTGCACCGTAGAGGGCGTCGAGGTGTAGAATGGCCCTCACTTCTCACCAATATGCTGCACATGGTTGTGACTTTTTGGGAGCCCCCCGGTTGAGCCACTTTGGAAGGAGTCCAGGCAGGATATTGGGGTTATTCCAGCCCCTCAGTAGGATGAACCCCTCAGTAGGCTGGGCAAGATCCTCTTCAGCACCCTTTTCCTCCAACTCCTTTTCAGCCGGAACAGGCCCAACAGGATCGTTCCTCAGTAGGCTGGGCAAGATGAAACCATCACATGGTGCTAAAGAGGAGGGGCAGGAATGATGTCCTCATGAGGAGGAGTTGGAGGATTGGCTCGTTGGCTTTTTCCTTTGGAGGCATGGCTGAAAACATTTCTTTACCGACAAATTTTGGTCAGATCACTTTTTCTGTTCTCACAGACGGCACTAATCTTTTGCTGCTTTTTCTGTGTTGGAGGAAACAGATGTTTTGAATTATTTTAGAAATAATAAAAAGAACTGACCTATTAGTTTTCATAGATATTGACTATTTCCAACTTATCTCGACTTTCTAGATCTGACTAGTTTAAATCGTTGGATCTGATCTGGATGGTGACGATTACTTCGATTGACTTGCAAAAGTCTAAAATACCCCGGTTGGCCCCAGCGGCTGATCATCCGACGCTCAAGTCAGAACTTAGAAATATATGAGAAGTTTTCAGTGGCAAATTACTTATTATTGGATCTTGTGGAGGTCATGAGATATTTATTGTCGCTTTGAGGACCAGTTTCAAGATATTGATTTATCTCTACTTCCCGGTATTTTTATAGAATTGGTTATTCTCTTCTTCATGAAGAGATAGGGTTAGTTGCCCTTCTCTTGGAAAAGAGATAGGGTTAGTTGACGTTCTTCTTCATGAGTTGACGTTGTTCTTCATGACTCTTCTCTTGTAAAGAGATATGGTTTTTGAACCGTCTCTTATGGATAATTATGAGTTTAAAATGATTTTTAGATAATCAAGAACTCCTCATATTGGGCTGTTATGACAATCTTGTTTTGGGTTGTTGGGCTTGAAAGAGGCCCAACAACCGTTTAGGAGGCATTTGGTAGAAGGATTATTTTTGGTTTCCTGGGAATCTTAACTTGGAAATCTAGTTTCCCATGTTTGGTATGTTAATTTTTAAATTAAGATTCCCAGGGAACTAAGATTCATGGGAAATTTTTTTGCCACAATTCCCACAAAAATTTTTCCATTGGGGGGGGGGGGAATTCTTAGATTCCCAAGTGCTTGGAAAAATGTTACTTCTTTGAAAATACAATTACGCCCAAAAAAAAAACCCCCCTCTCCCCTCCTCTGCCATGCCCCCCCTCACCCTCACCCCAAATCCATCACCCCAAATCCATCACCCTTCCTGTTCATCTTCTCCGACGTGACTCCCGGCCTCCGGCAACCCCACATCGCCATCCTCCGTTCGTGCCACCCTCGTCGGTGCCCAGCACATCCCCGATCACCCCCCGACGCCCCCCCGGCTCCTTCTCCGGCAGCACGCCGTCCACCCCGTTGCCTTCCCCTCTAGTCGCGAGCCTACCTCTGGCGACTCTCCCTCTCCCGTCGACGCCCAAACCCCACATCGATAACCACCCAACTACTGTTTCCCTTCTTCGGTGCCAACTCCGACGACCCCCCTTGCTCCATCCCCCGTCGACGACTCCCCTGAGCCGCCGATCTCCTGTCATAACCCCCCAGCACCCCCACCCTCCTTCTTCCCTACCATCGCCATTAACAGAGCACCAAACCCCATTTCCCGATTTCCCTTCCTATCCCTTGTTTCGATCGTCGGCGACGCCCCAGCACCGCCCTACCCCCTCGCGCCCTGTCGTCGACCGTACCTGTGATGCCAGTGCCGCCGCCCCCTGGCCCTGGTACTGTTGCTGCCGAAGTCTCTCTCTCTTGTTGTGATTGGCAGAGCTCTTGTTGCTGTGTACTCTTGCTGTTATTGCTTTGGGATTGTATTGCACGTGTATTGTATGTGTTAAATTGCTAGTTTGTGAGTTCGTTGCTTCGGGATCATTATCCCTATGTTGTCAACTAGGGATGATAATGAGCCGGGCTGGAAGCGGGTTTACCATAAACCCTAGCTCGTCCCTAAAGTATTTGGTTGGCCTAAAAATGTAGAATAATATATTTAAATACAAGTATGAGAGGAGTATTTTGGATAATAAGATTAACATTCCCAGGAAATAGGTAGCTCAACCAAATATAGGAAATTAAGTTTCCAACTAACATTCCCAAATATGTTTAGGATATACCAAACATGTTTTATGATTCCTAGGAATCATAAATCCTAGGAAATATAAATCCCAGGATTTATAATTCCTGGGAACACAAAAAAAATCCTTGTACCAAACGCCCCCTTAGGGGCCCATTTCTAGTGGAATTTTAACATTTTATCCCTGACAGATTTAAGATTTGTGCCCAATTTGAACGGTCCATATTTTGTTCTATTTTTACCCATATCATAATCAATGTCCTAAACTAAGCAACAGAATCCAAGCTATTAACCTCAATATTAATTGCCAGACATAAAATCAACCAAGCATTTTAATGCAGCTAACAAGTCTCACAAATGAATACTCTTGCTTTCTACTTACCCACACAACAACTAAATCCTCATCAAATTCGTTAACTTATTGAAATGGGTTAACAATTTCTATTGGTAAATATCGTAGCAAATTAGGGCCGTACGATTCCAGCACAAATCCTAAAGCTTCTATAGCAGATTAGTCATAACGGACATATTTAATAGGTCCGGGCCTTCTTCAGACTCATCTACAAGACATGGGCCGCTCTCAATCCACCCAGCTCATGAGGGCTGTAAGAGAAATCTCTTATCCCCAGACAAGAGAGTCTTATCTCTTAAGGGGATAGTCAACAGGAGATAAGGGATTCATATCAATTTAACAGATGCATATCAATATTCTAAACTATTTTTCAAGCCTATAAATACACTCCCCCTCCTCAGTCAGGTGGTAATCAATAAATCTGCAATTTCTCTCTCAAACTCTCTTTCCCTCTCTGGTTCTGACTTAAGCGTCGGATGGTCTGTCGCTGGGGCCACCCCCGGTGTTTCAGGCTTTTGCAGGTCCATCGGTCGCGTCAGCAATCGTCGGATTCAGATCACGGTGTTCAATAAACGATCCAGATCTATTCTCGGGAGCTCTGCCTACTTTTTACGGTGATGATCAATGGTTAGATCTTTAGTAGTTTCCATCAAATATAAACTCACTATCTATTTGCTCCGACACCAAAATAAGCAGCAATAGATTGGAGCCGTCTGTGGAAAACTACACAGATCTACATCAAAGATTAGACTTATAGCCATGCCACCAATGTAACACCCCACAAAATAAAATGATTTATTTTGCATCACTAAATAATATTATATTGGTAAAGTTGACTATTTTGACTATTTCTTGAAATTGCAATTTTGCACGTGCAACACTCGTGAAGAGTTAGGAATTTTGAATTCTTAAAATTCTATGGTTAATGATTTATTTTCCTCATTTATTTATGATATTTTAATTTTTAGATTCATTTGAATTTATTTGACTATTTTATAAATTTCTCAATTTTACATGTGCAAGTATTTTTGGGTGCAGATATCCACATTTAAATTTTTGAATGGATTCTCCTATTTATAATTGAGTATATCCTGAATTTTGGGATTTTTTTGAATAAAGAAACTATTTTTATAAATACTTCGAAAGAGAGGGACTTTTATGTAAAAAGCCGTTTGTATCTCAAACAAATAATGAAAATTCATTTTTACTGATTTTTGGGCTTTCCATGGTCATCATTGAAAATAAAATCTATTTAAATTTTATTTAAAGTTGATTTGGTAAATATTTAAACAAATATGGTGTTTTTGCTAATATGGAATTTAAGTGGATCTTGTGCAAATGTTTGTAAAGTAAAAGTCAGAAATTTTAATTGGAAAATCTAATATGTATTTGTAGATATTATTTGTGAATTTTTTGGATTTTTTGATAATTATTTGACCTATTTGCAAATATTATAAAAAGAGGGACTTTTGTGTAAAATTATCACTTGGAGTGAAAACTCCGGATTTCAGAATTTTTGGGCTGAGCATGATGCCTAGTCAACTCAAAGGTAAAGAGTTTACTTTTTTTAATAATAAATTTATTTTATTTTGTAAGTTTTATAAAGAAGGGTCTTTTTGCAAAATTGCCACTTAGAAGGCAAAAAGTACAATTTCATTTTCTGGGTTTTAAAATAGTGCCGGCCAATATTAGGGTGGTTGTTTTTTTATATAATCTCAATTAAGTTGGTTTTATCTAATTTCCAAGTATAAGGATTTATACATGTAAAGATATATTTAAAAGAGAGATTTTGCAAATCTATTCACAAACCCTAGATTCCCTGATTTCCGGCTTATTAAAGGTGAGGTGCAACCATCTCTTTGCTGCACAACACGAAAAGATTTCTTTATTATTATTTTCTTGGAGTTTCAAAGCGATGATCTTGGATTTTGCAAAAGAAGGGCTTTTTCTCATTCTTTATTAATTCGATTGATTTCTTCAATAAGGTTAGTGACATATGTTTTTTTTTTAATTTTTCTAAGCATGTTGTATGTGATGATCTTTCTATTAGAAAGCATGTTAGATGATGGTATGAAGATATAATAAATTTTGATGAGTAGAAGAACTAAAAAGTGAATCTTTTCTTGAAACTATACTATTGATGATTAAAACCCTAATTTGATGACTTGAGAATTGTCAAGAACCTGATAGAAATCATGAGTAGGTTGTTTTCCTTTGTATACCTCTTGTTTTTGACCGAGTTTAATGAATTGTATGTTGATTATTGCAAAAAGTGAATAAAACTTCATCTTTACTGTGTATGTATGCATATGTGATCTGTTGGGTGACTTTGATAAACATAACTTAACTGATACATGTTGAGATTTGCATATAGTCATGAATAAATTAATGTAAGAGGTTGTGCATATGCGTTCTGAGTGAGATATTGGATTAAAAAGGTTGAGTTTTAAAAGTGAGGAAGGAGTTTTGTATTCGGGTCTGAAGGGTATGGCCGAAAATTGAGTTTTTATGTTTTGCAAAGCTTTTCGATTGGATTTGATTTGTTTTATTGATGAGATGGTTTTGAACTTCATACTACATATATACTTTGAGTTTCTTGATGTTACTGATGCAACATACACCAACTACACCTATATATATATACATATATATATACACACACACTTATACTATTTGAAGAATTGGCAAAAAGTGGATGTTTTGTGAAGTTTTCAATCGGGTTTGAGTTGTTTTGGGTACTGAGATAGTTTTAAACATTATCCTACCTCTAATTGAAAAGATCTGGATATTTAACTAATGCACAAATACACACATATACATATTCACTTTCATATTGACTGTGTAATGCCCCGGATCCCCGTCATCGGACATCCGTGACACAACCAAAATCTTTACCTTCAAATGCATCTCAACACAGTAAATAGCACGGAAATTTAAAACAGTTTTATTGCCATCAGAGTTAATATATCAATAGTTACGAACATCAATTATTCGTATCAAGCTGTAACGCCCCCATATTGACTCCAAACTCAATTCTTTCAATTTCTATATTACTTTAAACATAAACTAAGATAATTATATTTCTAAGAAAATTTTGGCAGAATTTTCCCTGAAATTTCTGCCCCGAAACACAAAAAGCTTACGGAATTCTGCTCTAAATTCCGTAGCTCACATCACAGGCAATTATATCACGGGCTCCCCAGGCCAAAATGAGCAGAAACACACATGCAATATATATATATGCTCTGGGGGCCAAACTCATAATAGAATGTCAAATATCAATTAAAAACCATAAATCCCTTTGAAAACGTAGTAAGGTTTTTAGAAAATAATTTATAAAAAACACCACAGGGCCCGGTACTCCACAACAAGATGGGTATGGGTCAGAAACATATCATGCCACTCCACACTATTACTCATCATCATCATCCACGTACTTATACATCAAAAATACAATTTAAAGCATAAAATTCACTATTCACACAATTAAACCTTAAGTAACAAATTGTAGAATGAAGCTCCACTCCACAGAATTTACACCTCACCTCTGCACCGCTGAGGACCTGTAACAGTAGGGGCCTAGGGTAGTCCAAAGACCCCCTAACCCCCCAAACACTAAGGGGTTAGCCATTTCTGGTGTGAGTATAATTTATTAATAAGCAACTAAATTAAACTTTATACGTAAAACAGAACGAACTTACGAATACCACGATAAACCTGAACATGTGAATATCATAAATGAAAATTCACATCAAATACTCACAGCACCGCTTCCTATATGCATATCCACACCTGCTCACAAACATACTTAACTTTAATTTGGAAAATCATTTCCAAATTAGTCGCTTAAGGCTCATCACTTTACGCCTTATGCAAATATTCCTATAGCTTTATTTTTCCATAAAGCTTTACATTCACACGCACTCTATTCCCACATAAAATGCATCTTATTTACCATTCATTTGCAATTACATACTCGCGACGTATATTCCTTCGCGATCTCATATCACATAACATCACATTCATTCATTCTTACAACATATATCATCACGTCTCGCAATACATCACTTTCACACTCATCACGCAGTTCAACTATCACACTCACAATTTGGCTTGAATGGAAAATAATGTGTATCCTAATTTCCTAGTATTCATGTATGCCATGACCCGAGTCTAATGCAACAATACAGAGTATAGAACAGATGCACTTAATCTAATGTCAGCAAGATTCTGGATACACATGCATCCCATACTACATGTGACCCAGATCAAGCCGTTTCTCCAGTTCAGGGATTTGAACCCTCGCTATGCAATGCATTCTAATTTGGTCTACTTCCTGTTCCTGATAGTATGACATGGTTGAGGAGGTGAAAATAAAAGAAATAATTCGGGGCGCTACCCCGAAGTCACCAATAATTACTGCGTCGAACCATCCTCGAAAGCTTGTGACGAACTTACAGATATACCGCAGTATATCCATTGCGCAAAGATCCTTTATGATCCATTCGTGTCCACCAATATAGAACATGACGACCTTGGAGGTCCTAAAATACTCCCGATCCGCTAGGATATCAGCATCCCGTTCTTACCATGGTACTTCAGGAATTAACAATGCAAGATACGCACCGCAGTGCGTATCCCTAATGACGGGAAGAGACAACCAGTATCACCACTTAGTGCTAACTCTCAGAACGAGTTGGATTATAGGGAATCACCCCTAATACCAATTCGGACTTCGAGCGAAACAATAAAAGAAAACCTAATCAATGCAGTTTATTGAAAATATGTTGTTATTCAAATCACACTCGGTGTCGATCAACACAGTCGAGCCTGACTGGTCTGTCAAGGTAACAACCATCCCGAAATCACATCCATTGATTCCCCATACCTTCATAGGTCAGCGACCAAAATAATTCCGGCCCGTGACCCTCGGTGAGTGGTCCAACGGCGCTCCAAGGATGCAATACAGTTCAAAGGAAGGTAAGCACACACATAACCATCAATTCTTGACCATTGATAGACTCAGGCATCGAGACACCAAATACAACCCGACCAGATCTATATCCCAACTCACTCATGTCTACCATGAGTATTAAGCCCAGGAACTCATCCAAGTTCCAAATGAAATGCTAAAACATCATTAAAACCCGATAGCTCATGATCACCACACTGCGGTATGCAGCGGGCTCCTCATCAATTGTCCGATGAAATAACTCAAGAAATAGCAGTAGCTGTGATCCAAGCTACGCTCATCAGAAATTAACACAATTAGACTTCTAGAATGGTAGGGAGATCCACAGCAATCCCCTAGTGGGCGACTCTCTCAAATATTTAAGAGCTCAAGTCCCCAAGCTAACTTAATCTTGAAGTCAATCTCAACAACAGGGTACCAAACTTACAACAACCACAACTTCCAACACACAGCTCAGATTTGCTTGACACCACCCATTCTGAAACTCTAAGACTCTGGTCTACAACTTTCCAGCTAACCATTTCCCCAAATCCAATCATCTTGATACTACAAAACCTCATATATTCTCAAAGGTTCATAGAAAGATCATACACGTACAATTGGTTATGACCTTTTGGACATCGGTCCAAAAGCAATCGACTTAGCTCTGTCCTTTCAGACTAGCCGCACTCCACAATTTATTCTGAGGCATCAACCGACCTTGATAATTTATGGAATTTAACCTATAGTTGTGGACACATACAAGAGTGTCCATACCAATCCTTAACTCAAAACATCCATGCTACACTACGATACAAAAACGAAAATACACAGCAATTCATAATTTAAAATTTTCACAACGCATCATGTGTGTAAAATAAAAGATATCATACTCACAATTTGTCCCGCGAAGACTCGAAGCGCCACCACGCCTCCAAAGCTGCTAGTATATCCTATCATCAGAATTCAAAGCAATCAAGGCTCAAGCATCCAAAACAGTTACGGGAAAATAATAATACTAACTCCAATATCACACAGGCATTCTATTGAACGCCTAGGGTGCACACGTGCTTTGCACGTAATCACTCGAATTTCGATGAGATTCTTATTTTCGAACAATTACTAAAAGCACTCCAAAATTATTCTAATAGTCTTACCACAATTTCTACTACCATACGAGAATTAATTCATACACATAGTTCTCTTTTACAAACCCAAAACCCTAATTTATTAACAACTTGCAAATCCTCTATCAATTTGCTAATTTCTCGTATCTATAACACCCAACCCCTCCTAATCTCCCTACTACCATATTTCTACTTAATAGGAATTGAAAATACTTAATTTTATACAATAAAATAAAATAGGGTTTACCTTCCCGAAATCCTTTCGAAAACGGACACCGCCACGACGTAGAAAACCCTTCTATTAGTCTACCCCCAAATTTAATTTGGAAACGGTAGAGAAATGGAGTGGATTTGAGCGGGGGAAGTGGCGACCGAAAGAGGTTTCGATGGGTTTCTTTTATGTCGGTTAGGAAGGGACGGGAGAAAGAAAAGAAAATAGAGAAGGAAGGAGATGGGCGAGGTGGGCTTTATAAAATAAAATAAATAAATAGATAGATAAATAAATAATAGAAAGGGAATATTACATACAAGCCTTCAAGTCCCAATTATATTTCAAATGAACCACAAAACTCTACTTTAACAATATAAACAATACAAAAATATATTAAAACTGCCTCGTAATAATCTTTCAAAATTATAAAATAAAGTAGACAATAAATCTGATATTTCTCAATAACAATCAATTGTTATTAGAATATACACAATCTCGTGCAATTCTCAATTGCGCACGGATTACGATGCAAAATAGCCATATGCTATTTTTGCGGGGTATTACAGACTGTTTTGAAAGAATTTGTGAAAAATTTCTCTTTTGAGATCTTGATGTGTTTGATGTGTTTTAATAACTCATATATGTTATACAATATATGTTTGACCATCTCAAGAAATTTAATTTTGATTTTAAAAAGATTTAACCGAGTATCATTCGAAACATGCATTAAAAGCTGTAACCAACAGTATAGCAGGTCACGGTCGACCGTCATGCTTTTATTTTGAGAATTCTTAATTGAAAGTCGACTGCCCTTCTTGAGCGATCGACCGTCAATTGTTCTTTTGGCTGTTTTGTGGATTTTTCTTTGTTTCTTTTAAATGGTTATTTCTTCGATATTATAGATTATTGCTCTACTATTTTAGATGATGTTTTTACTACAGATTACAGTATTTTACAGAGAGTTATATTTTATTTATAATAGAGATTTAAATGTATTCTTATGACCTTATTAAGTGAGTTATATGTGTTTTCAAAAGAATTGATGTTTTGGTGATATTCTACAACTTAAAATATTATTTTCTATTATTTGATGGGTTTAATATTTTATTTGAATTTTGGAATTTTATGAGTACATTATATAGATTTGGATTTTCTTTGATTTAAGAAGTTTTCTTCACATGAACGTTTTGATGATGGATTTGGGAGTTTTATTGAAAAGTTTTGGTGTGATGGTTGAGTTGTGAGTCTTTAAAGGATATGTGGGACCCTAGGCACCGATAGTTGAGATTTTGTGGTTTGGCCAGTTGCGGCTGTGTTGTTGATCTGTTGAGTTCAGCCCAGTAGGGTACACCAACTGTAGGAGATTCGTAATTAATTAATTAACTTAACAAGATAAGGACATACACTAGATGGTGATATGATGAAATGAGTACAAACGTGAGTTATGGACTCCAGGATGATCCAAGGAGTGAGATATTCCCTAGTATTCCGGGACGATGGACGTATGGGCCATAGAGTGATCTGCAGAGTGGGATTGATCTCCAGTATTCCAAGGATGAGAGCGACGCTCATGGTAGGGTTGTGCAATGAGGGTTCCAGGATGACCTACGGAGTGAGGCAATCTCCAGTTTCTGGGACGATGGACATAAGGGCCACAGAATGATCTGCAGGTGGGATTGGCCTCCAGTATTCCAAGGGCGAGAACCGATACTTGCAGAATATCTAAATCTCGTAGTAGTCATCGTAGTAGTTGCATAGCAAGAGATTAAACTCGATTAAGTGGAGAATGATAAGGACTTGCACCGGACCTATGTAGAGTGGGATGCACAAAGTCTGACAAGTATGCATTAGAGAGTCAGCATATAGCATTGGTGTTTTCTTGACTTGGTTTTATGCATGATGTTTCCTATTTCTTTACACTTGACTCTTAGTCTAGTTTTACGTGATGTTTTCATGTTTTATTTGTTGTTATTTCTTATTTCCTTTATTCTTGCTGTTGGTACATGTTGTTTATGACTCTATTCCTTATGTTTTATTTATGTTGCAATTATTTTTATGTCACTCACACCATTATGGCTGACCCCTGTAGTTTTGGGGGTTAGGGTTATCTCTAGCCTCATATTTTACAAGTAGGTACCTATAGCTTGGGATTTGGATGTATGGGGTAGAATGATATATGGCTTATGTAAATTGTAAAAGAATGTGTTGTAAAAGAAAGAAATTGTAATTCAAGGTGTTTTATTTTCCACTGTGCTTTGTAAACAATTGATGTAAGAAAAAGTTTTAATTTCCCTGTATTTGGTTGCTATGTTCATGATTACATTGAAGTTGATTCTGGAATTGTGCCATATATTTCTGAGATATTATATTGGAAATTCGGGGCGCTACAACCGAGACTAAAAGGGAGCGCACTGGCCTCAAGTCGTCGAACCAACTCTCTTCGTCAACAAGCTCCTCTAGTGAAGGATCACATTCCTCTTCATCAGCTAGATCAACCCCAACTGCCTAATCAAGCTCCTGTCAACGTAGAGGCACTACAGACTTATTAAAGCTGCCATGAACAGTACCCTTTGCACGAAAATATTTTAGTCCATAATGCTTCAACTGATTCAAAGGCCTCGCGAGGTCCTCTGAGGTTGAGAGATCTCCGTCAAATCATTAATGCCAGGCAACAAGGAACTGATCTATTGATCTGTTTGGATGAAAGGCGCACCCGAATGAGGCATTTGGCTCATAACGTCAAGTGAACTAGAGAAGCAACTTTACCCCAAGGCAGAGATCAAGATACTCCTCCTCTCATAGGGGCGCATTGCAGAAAGAAGCCCGACTTGTGAAAGTCAAAAGCATCTTAAGAGAAACAAAGAGCAAGAGGCCCCAGTTACTAGGGTCGAACTAAAGAACTTCAAGCATGACATCCTCCAAGCTATCCGAGGCACTCAAGGTCAGGGTCGATACTCATGGAGCCACCACTCTACCCCATTAAGAGAAGAATCCAGCGGCTCAACTAGATCCAAAAGGAAGGAAAACCAAGTCCTTCGCTGCATCCGAGAAGTAGAAGATCGCTTGGAACAGATAAAGAACGATAGGAACCGCTCCAACATGGCTTATCGCTCCAGTTGACCTCCTTTCAGTAAATCCATCATTGATGCGCCCATTCTAAAGAACTTCAAAGCTTTTCAATTCGAGTCATACGATGATGAATCTGACCCGGCTGACCAACATGAGAGTTTTAAAACTCTCATTATGGTCTATAACTCCACCGATGTGCTCATGTGCCGAACAATCCGTGCAACTTTGAAAGGTCAGCAAGGGAATGATACTCCCGTCCCACTCCAGAGTCAATATTCTCCTTCGACCAGCTCGAGGGGCACTTCATGACGCACTTCGTTACTAGCTGTAAGGCTAGAAAAACAAGTGCTTCCCTATTGGAATTGAAGCAATGAGACAAAAGACTTTGTCAAGCACTTCACAGCCGAAGAAAAGTCCATCTCCTCCTTTGATTCGTCAGTGGCGACTGCCACTTTCTGCCACAACGTCGGTAACAAAGACCTGAAAGCCTCCCTCGCGAATAAGCCTCCTAAAGATTTCATCGAGCTCCTAGAAAGGAGTGATAAGTATATAAGAGTTGAGGAAGTTCTTTATCCTCAAGGCAAGAATGATTCACCTTCCTAGAACAAACAGAAGAATACAAGCAAGGAAGGACCTTGGAAACTTCAGAAAGACGACGCAGGTAAATGTCGTTCCTTGACTACACCTCGAGGTGCATTTAGTTGTCGTCCTCCTCTAGCACCATGCTTCGAAAAGTTCACCCTCCTCAACGTAAGTGTGTTAGCCATCCTCATGGAAGTTGAGAAGGACGGAATAATCCACCCTACCCCTAATATGTCCACATCTAGTAAAAGAAGTGTCATGAACAAGTGGTGTGCATATCATACAGACCATAGACACACCACTGACAACTGCCATGCCCTCAAAGATGAACTTGAAGGTCTGATTCGTCGGGGATACCTCTCTAAATTTGTCCAACAAAAGAACAATGCTGAAACCCCTCCGGCAATGGTGGCTAATAAGCATTGAGAGAGGCCTTTCGAATCACAAGACTCAGAACACATGGCCATCCTCCACTCCATTCATAGAGGTCCGATGGGGGGAGATTCCAACTCCTCCCGCTAATTATTTGTCATGGAAGTCAACTCGGTACACAACATCCTGCCTGCCAAGAGCATCGGGGTCCCGATATCTTTCTCTAACAAGAATTTAGAAGATGCCCAAACACCTCACTGCGACGCATTGGTCATAAACCTTTGCATGTAAACATATTTTTCATGAACACTTTCAGTGGCCTAAAGCTCTTGCGAGACTGGCTCAAGCCAGTCAGCTATACACTTCACGAATTCTCCGGTGTCCCCTGTTCAAATAGAAGGAATCGTCACACTCGATGTATCAACAGGAAAAGCCCCTGCTATTCAAATGGAATCAATGAACTTTATGGTAGTAGATGTCAAAGTTGCAAACAACGCAATATTCGGCCGTCCAGATCTAGCAACCTTTCATGTAGTTCTTCCGCCTACCACATGAAAATGAAGTTCCAAACAACAGTAGGCGTAGGCCAAGTTGTAGGGAATCAACATGCAGCACGAGCATGGTACACCGTTACAATGGGGGGCTCGATTTTCCCCCTCGACGCCATAGAGCTACCACTGGAAAGCTATCACAATAACTCCAAGATCATAAATAAGCTTAAAGCCACTTCCGTAGAAATAGGAATTTCATTTTTTTTTGGGTTAGCACTGCAAGGTAGGGTTGGCCAAGAACTTCCAAACCTGCCACGTCATCTCCCACCAAGTCTAAATTTGCCCATTCAGAACACAGTAAGAATTCGTCGCCCAAAGCCACTCCACTCATTCAACGGAAAGAACTAGTTCTGCAAAAACACATTGTCCAACCTGAAGATCTCCCCATCTCTCTACAAAACAAAGGCAGACTCACTCCAAAACAGGCAAGTCCAGGCGAGGTTTACCAAATTGTTCGCCTAGTGGCTCATCAACTTGAAGACCCGGGGGGCAAGGAGATATCAGCAGGGACTTGGAAAGTGAAATACCTCGTGAACTTCAACAAGGGTGCTTAACGCTCGCCTCCTCATTGTATTTTCATTATTTTTCTAAATAAATATCTTCTCGCTCCAGTCGTTGCATATAATAAAGGCCATCCACTAGAGCAGGCGGTTAGTTTTATTTTTCAATAAAATTTAGTATTAATTTTTGCAGAATTATTGTAGAACTCTACGGATGCATACAATGAGTTAAATGTCAAGCTTACTCCTAAAAACGGCACCAAAAACTCATTATAAGCACCTTATAAGACGAGTCTGGAGACAATAACCGTGGCTCGGAGTTACTCTAGCAATTTGCAATAAAGTAAGTTCAGAGTTCAACTCGTCATTCGATCTGCTCCTGCAACTCGTTAACACCTCGACGACAGGTTTGGATTACATACATATGTCTCAAAGTTATTCTGGCAATGTAACTACTGTTTCGTTCTTTTCCTTTTCCCTTCACTATAATATTTTATTTGCAATTTGAAATAAATACTCTATTTTTCCTTGATCATCTCAATTAAATTTCGTTCATGAGCTATTCTTCTTTTCTTTTAATTGAGCTATATATCTTGTGGATTTTATTTTGCTGAATTGTGATTATTTTATTTGATTCATATTGCTTTCAAATTCATCTCTTATTGAACCCAAAATCCGATTGCAATTATTTCTAGACCCAAAAGCATTATTATTGGATTCTAGTCCAATAACCCAACAACCTAATTGCATTCTATAAATACTACCCTAATGCAAACCCTAAAAACACAACCCTAATTACTAGCTATCTTTCTCTATCTCTCTTCTTTCTCCCCGTCAGCCAAACCCGATAGACCCTTCATCTGCAGCCTCCTCATCTTCCCACCTAACCCAACTCCCTCCGATGACCCAATCCCGAGCGCCGCCATCCGCTTGCGATGCCCAGCCCGACCTTAGCCCCAACCTCCACTGCACCTCTTTCCCTCTCAACCTCGCAGTCGCTAGACCACCCCTCGACGCAAGCCGCCATCGCTCGACGCGCGCCTCCACTCGCCGTCTGTCCCGCTATCAACCGATGCCAGCAACAGGCCCCCTTGCGCTTGCTGTTGCTGTCGCTCTTTATAGTTGTTGTTGCTGTGTTTCTCTTGTGCACGTAGTGTGCACGTATTTCTCTGTGGGTTCGTGTTCGTTGCTCCGGGATTCTCATCCCGTTATTCTTTGGTATTTGAACTAATCTTCTATATAGCAAGTGATGTGTCTAATTTTTATACAAATATTTGTACTCATTTACCCATAAAAATTGCTTGTTTTCATTTATCTTGTTATAATTTATCTTATTTCCATAAAATTTAGTTAATTAATTATTTTTGAAGAAATAAGATTCTTGATGCAAAAAGGTGAATATTTTTGGTAAAAATCAACAAACAAAATAAGCAGAACGATTTAGTAATTTTTATTGTTTTGTTGAATTTTAAATTTTACAATTTGGTAGTGTGAAAAGTTAAAATAAAACTTTTAATTGCCAATGGAGGATGAAAATGAAATAAAAGGGTTTAATTGAGTAATATGATTTTTAGTTAGTTTAATTAATTTAAAATAATTATTTTTTTTTTATTTTTAAATCCAAATTTCTGATTTATTTTATTTGTGTATGCAGCACGTGTTTTCGAGAAAAGGAAAGAGAAGAAAAAGAAGAAAGAAATAAAGAGAAAATCATGGAAGGAAGTAAATAAATGAAGAAGAGGGGGTTTTTCTGCAAAAGTAAACCCTAATTCTCCTATCCGTATGCCTATAAATACAAGACCAAGAGAGAGAGAAAAGCGAGCACACTTACCAACGGCTGACCTTGTAAATAATAATAATAATAATAATAATAATAATAATAATAATAATAATAATAATAATAATAATAATAATAATAATAATAATAATAAGTGGAGAGAGACAGATCGTCTCTCTCTGTGTGGAGCGCGTGCGGCAGAGAGGAGAAAAGGGGAGAACAGGAAGAGGAGAGAGGGAGTCCACATCAGCACCTGACGTGCAGGTCCCACCTAACAGCAACAGCATCTGACTTCGAGGCAGAGCAGCAAGGGCGGCTCGCAGTTCAAGGACGACGTAAGCGTGCTGACGTCCGCAAGGGTGCGGATCGAGACAGGAACTAGAAAAGAAGAGAGAGAGAGAGAGTTGACTTTGGGCATGCTTTTCGGGACTGTTCGGCTTGCAAATTCTTTTAAAAAGCAATGCCTTTTTGTATCTCTTTTCTTTCTCTAAATTTTTATAATGCAATTCAAGACAATATTTGTTAGTTGCAATTTCATTATGAACTAAATTTATTTTTCTAGGGCTTCGATGTAGCCTAGTTTTGAGAACACAATTTTTAATTCCATATTATATTTCTATTTTTTCATGGTTGTGTGTTTGATTTTTGTGTTTAATGTTTACAATTGTTTGGCCAACTATTGTATGATTTACTGTATCATGGAGAGACCGAGAGGTAATTTGTGATTTAGAACTATACAATTAAACACCATTGATTGAGCGAAATTAGAGATGATTTACCGCGATTGATGTGACCGCTAAGAAATCCACAGAACTTAAAGAGTCTTCAATTAATTAAAATTGTGCATGAACTATGACAAACTGTTAGTTGGAGATATTTTTGGTGTTGTTCGAGAGAAAGCATTGATTACTTAGGGGATTTTGGTCCACAACTTGGAAAAATAATCTTTTTATTTGTATGGAGTTATAAATTGTGTGGGATTAACTAGGTGAAATCAAAAGCCCTAGAATTAATTTTGCCCTTAACAAATCACAAAAATTTCTGATTCCGCTCCTCTTAATTAATTTAGTTAGATTTTTAGATTAATTTCATTTAGTTACTTTCTTTATTATTATCGATATTCCAAATAGTAATTCAACTAGTAATATCGGTACTCAATAAAATAATTAGTCCTTGTGGGTTCGACATTCTTTTCACTTAACTATACTACTTGTTACGATTTTGTACACTTGTAAAAATATCACATCATGTTTTTGGCGCCGTTGCCGGGGACTAGTTATTCTTTTACTGATATTGAAAATTGCTAGATGTTACTAGTTTGGATTTTTATTTTTGTTTTTGTTTTATTATTATTTTACCTCTTTATTTTCTTTTGACTTACTTTTACTTTTATTTATTTATTTATTTATTTATTTATTTATTTTTTATAGTTTTTCTATCGTTTCAATACTTATATTTCAGGACATACAAGTACATATCATGGCGAACTATGAGAATAAGGCTTTGAGAGACTATGCTATGCCCTCAATTTATGAACCAACATCAAGCATAAAGAGGCCGGTTATTGAAGCTAACGATTTTGAGATTAAACCGGCGATTATTCAAATGATTCAACAGACTGTTCAATTTTGGGGACCACCGCATGAGGATCCTTATGTTCACAATGAAAACTTTCTAGAAATTTGTGACACTTTCAAGCACAACGGAGTATCAAATGATGCAATTCGATTGAGACTCTTTCCTTTTTCACTAAGAGATAAGGTGAAGGCTTGGCTAAATTTTCTATCACCCGATAGTATTACTACTTGGGAGGGACTTGCACAAAAACTTTTGGCTAAGTATTTTCCACCAACAAAGACAACAAAACTAAGGAATGATATTGCTACATTCAATCAATTTGATATCGAGTCTTTGTATGATGCATGAGAGATGTACAAAGAGTTATTGAGAAAGTGTCATCATCATGAATTTCCGAAATGGCTGCAAATTCAAATATTCTATAATGGTTTGGGAGTTACAAATCGATTTATGGTTGACGCAGCAGTTGGAGTTGCACTTATGAGCAAAACTCACGAAGCAGCCTATGAACTTTTAGAGGAGATGACATCAAATAATTACCAGTGGTCTTCAGAGAGAACAATGCCAAGAAAAGTGGCTGGAGTTTTTGAACTTGATCCTATTAGAGCATCCACAGTCGTTTGCTATAATTCTCATATTCTCAAATTTTGAGAATAATATGAGAATTGAGCCTCTGCAATCGTTTGCTATTTTCTCAAAAAAAAGCAAACGATGCACAGTGAATTCTCATATTTGAGAAGTCGAGTAGCGAATATAGAAATATAGAGGACGATACATGATTTATCGTTCGAGAGCGAAAATAATTTTTTATTATAGTCGGACGGGACTAGTTGTCTCGTCCCGTAATAATTTTTTTTTTTTTTTTTTTTAAATGGGTCGGACGATACATGATGTATCGTCCTTCCCAAATTTTTTTTTCCATTTTTTTCAAACGATCCAACGGATAAGATTCATCGGAAAAAAGAAAAAAAAAATCAAAATCCCCAACGGACGGGACATGTTGTCCCGTCCAAGTTTGGGGGTATTTAGAGATTGGTTTAGTTGTTTAATAGAGTTCAGTAGGTATTTAATTAGGATTAGATAATATTTTAATATTTAGTTTATTTAAATAAGATATTTTAATAGTTAATTGGTAATTAATTAAATCTGTAAAAAAAAACGGACGAAACAAGTTGTTTCGTCCTACTCATATTTTAACAAAATATAGCAAACGACCACTGCACACCTTTCGATCTATTCCATTTCTATTCGTTCCATTTTGCCGAAAAATAAGAATCGCCATTGTGGATGCTCTTACTACTTTAACTGCACAAATTGATATTTTATCTAAACAATTAGGCAATATGAATTTAAATGCTATTCAAACGAATATTATTTGTGATTTTTGTGCAGGAATCATTCAAGTGCAGATTGCCAAGTGGGGAACCCTTTTGCTCCTTCAAATGCCGAACATGAAAATTTTGTGTCAAACTTTCAAATGCAAAACAATTATTATGCAAACACATACAATCCAGGATGGAGAAATCACCCCAATTGTCCATGGAACAACGATCAAGGAGGAGCAATTAGACCACCTCAAAATTTTTCACAGCAAGAAAAGAAGCCGACACTAGAACATATGTATATGCACTACATGCATAAGACAGAGCAATACATGTAGAAGATAGATATAGCAATCCAAAATGTTGCAACTTCAACTTCAGCTTCAATTCACAATCTTGAGGTTCAAATTGGTCAAATTGCAAATATTCTTAACGAAAAAACGGTAGGAACATTACCAAGCAACACAGTGGTCAATCCCAATGAGCATGTCAAAGCAATAACACTAAGAAGTGGGAGGACAATTGAGCAACCACAAAAAGAAAATGGCAAACAAAATGTGGTTGAAAAGGAAGAAGAGTACGAACCAATTATGGAGGAACAAATGCAGCATGAGCAAGTAACATTTAATGTTTTTAAATCCATGAAGTTTTCTACCGAGGAACTGTCATCTTTTCAAGTAAGTGAAACGGATTTTATTGTGGGCAAGAAACATAGTGCTGAAATTGAAAAGTTGCCAGTCGAAGTGTGTCCAACAAATTCAGCAAGTCTTGAATATGAGAAAAAAAAGATTTTGAAATATGTTATGTATTTAGATGTTGCACCCCCTATTCATTCATTTTCTCAGCAAAAATTCAAAGAGGTGGGGGAATCAAAGACGCCATCTTCACGAAGGAAATGACTCAAACAAGAGCTTGAACCAAATCCACACCAGAAGAGATGTATTAGAAAAGATATTTTGATGTTGTTGGATCTTGGCATCACATAATCATCTCACCTATCATGTCTGGCTGAAGACTTAAAACTTAGCGATTCTTGGGAGGCAACTCATGTTTTCTTTTACTGCCATTAGTTTTGATTTTTGTTTTATTTTATTATAATTTTAATATTTGATTTTATTCTTTAGGATTGCACGAGTTTGAAAGTCGCCGGGCGGTGCTGTTTTATACATCTACATTGATGGCTGTTTTTTAGCAGAATGGAGTTAGAATCTGAAAAAGTGCTTCATAGAGCAATTGTAGAAAATTGTCTTAGCTTTCCAGCAAAATACAAATCAGCCCATTTGGACACCTACAGCTCCAGATATCGCTGAAACACTGAATGTCGCGCGTGCAGAATTTTAAGACGAATCAGGGGAGAAATTCTGAAATTTTTGCATTCTATTTTGTTTTTCTTTTCCTTTCCCATTGAGGAAAATGTGATATTCAAGTTTGGGGGAAGGGTTACAAATTTATTTTTATTTTATATATTTTTGAAAAGAAAAAAAAACTAAACAAAATGGATTTCAATTGGGCTCACCATTACACTTTTGAGTTCTTTATTGTGTTAAAGCATTGAAATATTTTTTTTAGGGTAGACAATTGGTTTTAATGCAAGATTAAGCATACTTATTTACTTTAGGATTATTGAATTTCAAAATTCTTTACAAAATTGTTTGAGTCATGCGATTATACATAAACGAAAAATGTGATGCTTTTTCTTGTGATTATCCCCTTTGATCTAGTCCTAAACAGAGTTTAAGTAAATAGAGTGATAATAATAATTTGTTTTTTTTGAATAAAGTCTATCTACTCCAATATTTTGAGTTGCTTAGTAACTAGGGGTATTCATCACAAATGTTTACTTTTACGTCAAATGACAACTTGAAATATGAGTATGCAAAGCACTCTAAATTTGTGACTTGTTGAGTAACCGGGTGAATTCATCACAAATATTTGCATTCGTGTAAAAAGGCAAGTAACAACTTAGAGAAGAGACCCAAAAAAAAACCCTCTAGTTTGCTACTCAGTTTGTAGTAGTGAGAAGGAAAAATCATAGATGCAGTTGTTACAAACTACAATTATATTAATTGCATGACAATTATGATTGGGTTGGAATTATGAATAAATAATTGCATTGGAGAAAGTGAGTATGCTTGATTTTACTTTATTTGCTATTGTTTCTATTTTTAATTGAAATTTTGACGCTTGCATGATGAGATCTCTTGGTGTGATGAGTTGAGCCTATTATTGATTATTATTAATCTCTTATTCATGATTTTACTTTTTGCTCGAGGACAAGCAAAATATTAATTTTAGGGGTATTTGATGTGTCTAATTTTTATACAAATATTTGTACTCATTTACCAATAAAAATTGCTTATTTTCGTTTATCTTGTTTATAATTTATCTTATTTCCATAAAATTCACTTAATTAATTATTTTTGAAGAAATAAGATTCTTGATGCAAAAAGGTGAATATTTTTGGTAAAAATCAACAAACAAAATAAGCAAAACGATTTAGTAATTTTTATTGTTTCGTTGAATTTTAAATTTTACAATTTGGCTGTGTGAAAAGTAAAAATAAAAATTTTAATTGCCAATGGAGGATGAAAATGAAATAAAAGGATTTAATTGAGATAATATGATTTTTAGGTAGCTTAATTTATTTAAACTAATTAATTTTATTTTTATTTTTAAATCCTAATTTCTGATTTATTTTATTTGTGTACGCAACACGTGTTTTCAAGAAAAGGAAAGAGAAGAAAAAGAAGAAAGAAATAAAGAGCAAATCATGGAAGGAAGTAAATAAATGAAGAAGAGGGGATTTTTCTGCAAAAGTAAACCCTAATTCTCCTATCCGTATGCCTATAAATACAAGACCAAGAGAGAGAAAAGTGGGCACGCTTACCAACTGCTGACCTTGTAAATAAATAATAATAATAATAATAATAATAATAATAATAATAATAATAATAATAATAATAATAATAATAAAATAATAAAAAGTGGAGAGAGACAGATTCGTCTGTCTCTCTGTGGAGCGCGTGCGGCAAAGAGGAGAAAAGGGGAGAACATGAAGAGGAGAGAGGGAGTCCCCATCAGCACCTGACGTGCGGGTCCCACCTGACAGCGATAGCATCTGACTTCAAGGCAGAGCAGCAGTATAATGCAATCTAAGACAATATTTGTTAGTTGCAATTTTATTATGAACTAAATTTATTTTTCTAAGGCTTCGATGTAGCCTAGTTTTGAGAACACAATTTTTAATTCCATATTATTTTTCTATTTTTTCATGGTTGCGTGTTTGATTTTTGTGTTTAATGCTTACAATTGTTTGGCCAACTATTATATGATTTATTGGATAATGGAGAGACCGAGAGGTAATTTGTGATTTAGAACTATAAAATTAAATACCATTGATTGAGAGAAATTAGAGATGATTTACCGCGATTGATGTGACCGCTAAGAAATTCACAGAACTTAATGAGTCTTCAATTAATTAAATTTATGCATGAACTATGACAAACTGTTAGTTGGAGATATTTTTGGTGTTGTTCGAGAGAAAGCATTGATTACTTAGGGAATTTTGGTCTACAACTTGGAAAAATAATCTTTTTATTTGTATGGAGTTATAAATTGTGTTGGATTAACTAGGTGAAATTAAAAGCCCTAGAATTAATTTTGCCATTAACAAATCACAAAATTTTCAGATTCCGCTCCTCTTAATTAATTTAGTTAGATTTTTAGATTAATTTCATGTAATTTCTTTCTTTATTAATATAGATATTCCAAATAGTAATTCTAGTAATATCGGTACTCAATAAAATAATTAGTCCTTGTGGGTTCGACACTCTTTTCACTTAACTATACTACTTGTTGCGATTTTGTACACTTGCAAAAATATCACATCAGCAAGTCACTTTCCTCTTAAATTAATATTGTATCAAAATCAGGTTTTTTTTGAAATTCTTGCAAGTAGATCCTAATCGTTCATCGTATCGTGTACTATTGTTCCTCTTTCGTTGAGTATATTGAGAGTTTACACGAGCTAACCTAAATATCCTCGACTTCGTGTCTTTGTTGGCTCTAAAAATTAAATCTTTCATGCATTCTTATAGTATTGATAATAGGGGTTATTCAAACAAACACCATACAAATATTCTATTATAGAAATAATTGCTAGGTTGTGTGCTTAAATTATCGATTGATGTTTTGTTGTTGTTGAACTAGTGTATGTGTGTATTCTTAATTATATTTTACATGCTATTGTGCCTACCATGCTGATTATAAGATTTATTGACTAACCAAATTGAAACCCATCATGATATCACTTTATTTATGAAATATATTGAAAATCTGTATGTTTACTGTCGGTTTGGAATTTGTGAGACGTTTTTGACCTAGTATTTGACATCAAAATTAATAACTTTCTCAACAAGAATTGTAGTTTTGTGTCTCTAGTTTCCAGAACATCTAAGATATTTGAATTCCGAGTTGTATTGCAAAAGTTATGATGATTTTACTACTGCTGCATTTTATTTCCAGAATATCAGATTCATGTATGTGTTCATGTTTAAACTATTAAAAAGCTAAATTAATGTTAGAATAATGCTTTGATAATTTTCAGAATGATAGTTAACATGATTAGGAGAATAATGAATAATTTTGATGAATTTATAATTGAGTTTTCGCTGATTCTAAAAATATAACAACTTGATGTCGATTTTCAATCAGTATAAATAATCTGTAAAGAATGATGTATTTGACCTAGATACTTTTGTTGGATTTTGTATTTTAAATATGGGTTGAAATCATTGGTAAGTCTAGTTTCCAGAACTTCTGACGGTTTTATTTTTCGATTTCTGTAGCAGCGGAAAAATTGATTTTTGTACAGTGATCTCTTACTATCCAGAATTCCATTTTCCAGATTTTCCTAATATAATCATACATATATCCAAGGTTGTAAACGGCGTTAGGCGGTGACGGTTCGGTTAAGGGGCGCCTAGCGCCTAGGGTGCCTAGGCGGCACCTAGGCAGTGCCTAGGCGGTTGAGTTTATTTTGTCGATTTATTTAATTTCAACCATATTCTTCAATCGTAAGTATAATTATGTAATCCAATTGCAAATATTCATCATGTTCTTGTGTAATGTGTAATTAAAGGATGTTTATGCATAAAAAAACCTTCCTCGTGCAATTAATGTATAATATGTACAATTAAAAAAAAATTTGTCCAATTGTAATATGTGCAATATGCTAATAGATGTAATATGTGTAACATGTGCTATTTTAATATGTGTAATTGGTGTAATATATACAATCCATCACCAATAATACTAAAAAAAGTAAAAACAATTCCACTTCCATACAAAGTATATAACAGATTAATAGATTAATAGTAATTCTTTTTTTTGTGTGTTATTTTATAGTATTTAAAATTTTAAAAAATAAAAGACGCTTGGGTGTTGGACATCAGGCGGATGCCTGATTGGCGCCACGAACGCATACTCAACAAGACGGCCGCCTAATCGCCTCTAACTGCCTAGACCACCGCCTAATGCAAAGGCGGTTCGTTCTCCTCCATCTAAGCGCCTAGGCGCCACCTAGGCGTTCGAGGCGGACGCCATTTAGAACACTGCATATATCTTTGTATTGCATGAATTGAAGTGTATATGTTGTATTGCTTGCTCCTAATGTACTATTGTCATCATTCTATTTGTTTCATCCAAAGTTATCATCCTATTGTTCTTCTATTGTTACTATCGTTAATCTAAGAGCATCCACAGTGGTGTTTCTCATATTCTATAATATGGCAGCTACAGTAATAGCATATAGGGGAGGATCGTGCAGTGGTCGTTTGTTAAATTTTTCTCATTTGCCTGTTACATATTAAAAGACCAAATTACCCCCTCCTGTGCTGGAACAAAGAATATGGATTGAAGGGCAATTTGGGAAACAAAACCCCCCAAAAAAAATTTAATTAATTCCTCCTTGAACGGGATAACATCTCCCGGACGGGAGATGTTTCCCCGTCTGAGGAGAATTTTTAAAAAAAAATAATTCATAAAAGGGAAGGACGGGGTATGTTTCCCCGTCTGACCCTTTTTTAAATAAAATAAAAATAAAAAATTATTCAGACGGTATATGTTTTCCCGTCTCACTCGATTAAAAAATATTAAAATCGGAGCGACGGTATATGATTTTCCGTTCTTTATAATTTGAGAATTGGTATTTCGTTTCTCATATATGAGAAACCAGAATAGAAAGTTTGCTATAAAATGGCAAAATGAGAAACCATTGCAGCGATCCGTTTCTTATAAAATGGCAATTTGCCATTTATAAAAAACCATTGTGGATGCTCTAATGTCACTAAATTGCATAATGTATTGTTTGCACCGATAAAATGTTTAACAAGCCAGAATTAAGGGTTGACTAGAGTAGTTGATGATATAGTGACTGTACTCGAAAGTGTGGGCCGTGCTTCCCAAAATAGTGTGTGTCGGCTAGTGTTATCGATTTATTGTTGGATTACTGACCACAGTATCCCAATTCATCGTATATTATTTTAGTGTTATCGTGTCGACCAGTGTGCAACAAAGTTGCTATCAGTGTTATCGTGCCGTGTACATGATCTATAGAATCTACCACTTAAGTCTAAACGAAATTGGTTGTATGCATCAAACCCGTAGAATGGGATGCAGTAGTACGTGCATTAGTTAGGTTAAAAATTAATAGACTTAAGAATTAACACAACATTGACATTGCATATTGAACATCATCATTTCTATTGATATCAAATATTGGCTAAGTGTTATTGATATCGACCATTGAACATTGTTATCGAATATTGAATCTTCGTTTATACTAATTGCATTGATTATCATTGATATTGATTATTACTATCGTCCATTATTATTGATTCCTATTGGCCCATTGAATTCATTGTTACATTGTTATTCCATTGTTTCTTTGCTTTTTCTACTTGTTGTCCATGACTTGCTCTAAGGAAAATTTTCTTCTCTTTTTAGATGAAGTGTTCATAGGTGATTAAGGAGAATTACCTGCAGGAATTGAAGAACAAGCTTTCTAAAGATTTATTGCTTTCTAGTTGATTGTTATTTCACTGGACTTTTTGTATTGAAACTTATTATTATTGTGTTTGGATTTGTTATTGTATTGGGCTTATGAACCGGATATTATTATGTGTTTCCAGATGTTGGATTATTATATTTGGTTATTTCATATGGTCTTATTCCAAGTATTATTGTTCATATGGTTGTTATTATTTTCTGCGCAATTGTTTTGTATTGTTTATATTGTTGAGCTGAATGGGTGTTTGCTTATGGATGATGCAAGTCATTTGCTGGGCCAATGTCATGTGCTTGTGTTCTGTATTGTTTGGGATGTGGGGCATGACAGGCAATTTGCAACAAAGCAAGTTTAGAGTTCAACACGCCATTTGATATGCTCCCGCAACCTGTTAAACCCTTAAAATAACAAGTCCGAAAGCCCTACACATGGCTCAGAGTTGCTTTAGCAACCTACAAGCAAGCACGTTCAGAGCTCAACTCACCATTCGATCTGTTATTGAAACTAGTTAAATTTTCCTAAAGACACATTAGAGGTCTAAAATCGTGGATTGCAGTTACTCCAACAATTTACAAAAAAAGAAAAATTCGGTTTTCAACTCGCCACTCATTGTGACTCTCATAATTTGTTGGAGGAAACATACAGTAAATTTAGAGTCCAACTCTTTCAAGCACTACTCACAGGACAAGTCACATGCATGTAAATAATCTCATATTTCGCAAACAACAAGTCTCATTACAGCTATAAGATTACAATGAGTCTACGTCTCATGCCTGAACATCGCTGCAAAAGTCTTGCAAGCACTATTCAAGAAGTTGTCCTACAAGTCTTCCTCCGGCTACACGATAAAAGGATGGTGTGACTAAGAGACACAAACCTCTTCACAGGCCTCTTGCCAACTAACGGCTCCCTAGGGCCGCCTAAACTCTTGACGATAAAATTCAAAACAATCCATTCTCAGGATGACAAGCTCTAAGTCTTCTCTATCATCTTCACCTGAGCAAGCTACAACCCCGCCTCGCATAACACTCTGTGCAAACGAACTAGTCTCAACTCTGTCAAGCACAGTGCATTGTGAAGGAGAGCAAGCTCGACGTCCCAAGGACCTCCTTCGGCGTACACGACTACTTGTCAACAAAAAGAAGAATGAAATCAGTTCAACGCTGAACAAACACAAGGGACTTCATGTAATGCCCCGAATTCCATTTCGAATTCCATTTACATGTAATTAGTAGCACAACATGATCTTTTACTTCTGTTTGTACAAATTTACAAGGAATTTAAAACTTTTCATTATAAAACATTGCTCTTTTACAAAAATACACAGCGAAAGTTACAAAAGAATATACAACTTTAATATTTAACAACTTTAATATGCAAATAATCATCAGCATCAATTCATCTCTGTGCCTTTTTCCAATCCAAGTCCTGCACTGGAAAATTGTGGGCACGTCAGTTGCATACAACTGATGCAATGCTATAATACTGCGATTCTCTTACTTTAGCAAACACAAACTTGAATGCATAGTAACGTGTAAAAAGTGACTATCCTAAACATGTCAGTGTATGATATGACCTAATCCCTAATATAGACATTACACTACAATGACACTAATGCATACTTGTTCAGATTCAATGCACCTGATACTATATAGGTCCGCGAGCAAGCCCTTATCGTACTCCACATTATAGGGTTTAATTCCTCTCCATGCAAAACCTATTACGGTAACAAAAGTAAGGTTTAAACATTCCACGAGTACAGACTCCAGACCTAAATCCACCATCAGACTATACGGAAATCCTCGTCGTGCGAACATCCCGCAAGTGCCGCTCTATCCCCGGTATATACATATATAATGGTGAACTACTTCCCATCCACCCAACTATTCATGATCCTGGAATCCAACGTCAAATCAATCATAGTCCCGAATTTTAATTGAGGCTCGACTCACCCCGCAAGCAACCACAGTACAAGAATCCACCGTCATACTGGGTCTATAGTTCAGGATTCCACCGTCAGACTATGTAGACGAGCCCCACTTATGTTTGTCCATGTTTTATTACATCTTCTCCTAGTGCCTATCCTTAAATTTGAAACATGAATAATAATTCAACCTAGGGCTAGCTTACCCTCCTACTGGTCGTAAACAATATACGGAGAACGATAGCCCATATTGGCCACTTCTCAAATCAATTAATCACTTTCATCACTTTGCCGGTACCTGGGTGACTGGGTCTCACTTAGCCCCTAGAATCAACATCTTTCATGTTCAACAATATGGGGTAATCATACCCTCATGAATCACACTTCTTATTTATCCACTTTCTTTATATATCATGAAGCATTCAACTTCATATAACAACATTCAATAACAATTTATCGAATCAAATTCTTGGTTAACAACCAAACCATTCACTTTAATAAATTACACGCACTTTCAATCAATAAAACCTTTTTCATGTTTATCTACACTTCAACTATATTCCTCAATACCAAAGTTCTTTAAGATTAAATCACTATTTCTTAGTACACAATCTTTTTAAGATTAATCACTAAAAAATTCTGATTTTAATCTCTTAATCAAGTGTTTGATTTTATTATTAACCAACTCTTAAAATCTTTACTCATATACATTTTCTTCTTAAACTTGAATTCAAAGCTCAACTAATACATAAATATGACTTTTAAATTCTCAAAATATCTCTTAGAATATTGTGAAATAATTCCCAAGTGTAATAATAATATTCTATAATATTTCTATGAAGTTTTCCAATTTTTAAAACATAGAAAATCTCAAAAAATAAAATTAAACCCCAAAAAGTAGACCCCCGGATTCGAACCCAGGACCAACAGAAACCCCAAGAGTCGCCCAGACCAATGAGCACTCACGGAATGTGATAAAAAGCCCACTGTGTTGTTTTTATAACCCAAACACGCCATTTGATTTTATTTCAAAAATTTACAAAAGAGGCAGAGCCTCCGCAGGCTCAAACCCGTGACCAAGCCCCCCCAAGCAACACGTGGTAGTGCCAGGTGCACTGGCACCTGGGCTAGCCACAAGAGCCAAGTGCTTAGCTGATTATATAGGGGTTTAAACTCTTTTAACCCAACTCTCTGATTTCATCTCATTTTTAACTCTTTCGATTATTTTCGATTTCTATTATTTTCTCTCAATTTAATACTACAAAAATACATTTCTAAACTTCCAGAAATGCTTTTCCCGTAATTTTACCTATATTAGCATAAAGTTGTTCACAAATTAACTTAAATAGTCACTTTTAGAAATCTAGTACTTATATGTTTCAATTAGAAAAATTTGACTACTATCATGAATGTATTTTCTTTTAGAAATTCTCACATCCCCATCGATTTTATAATTCACCCCTAATATTTACACAATTTCTTATGCACAAGTTAACAACTTTATGTATACATATACACAATTCATATAATCTAATTATGGCTTATTATTATGTGCCTAACAAAACTACAATATGCTCTTAAATAGAAATTTCAATTCGACAACCTAACAATTTTATGATGAAACTTTTGATTAGCATGCATTAATTCTCATGTTTCATTATTACTAAAATTTTTAGATAACAACACAACATGCATCACAAAAATAACTAAAGAACTCATGCCAATAGTCCATTTCAAGCATAATCTACCTACACATGCATTCTACAATCATTTAGAAAGTAAAAAGGACACCCACCAATATCTTGATTCAAATTGCAAATAAAACTCCTAGAAAATTGCTCCAAGCTCCAACAATAATGCCTTCTCCTCCTTAGCAAAGAAATCGAAACCTTCCTTCTCCTTTCTAGCAAAATCCGAGCCCTCTTTTTTTTCTCTTTTTTCTATTTGAGTTTGTGTGTTCATGTTAGGGGGGGGGGGGGGGGGGGGGGGGGGGGGGAGGGGGGGTGTTCATAGGAGTATCGTGTGGGTTGAGATGACTCCTACTTCTCAAATAACTACACACCTTCTCACAACTCTCTCCCACTCTCTCCACTCCAATTTCTATGGCCGACCAATCCCTTCTAGTGCACACACGTGCACTTTTACCCTATGTGCACATACTTCTCATTCTATTTGTTAATTGTTATTAAATTAAATGTAGGTGTATGTTACATAACAAGTGTACTAGACTTTAAAATGTGTATTTAAATGTAGAATTTATCATGGGACTTAATTTTATAATTAATTTTTAGTGGGCTAAAAAATAGATTTAGGCCCAATGGGTTTAATTAAAATAAAAAAACACAAGTGTGACAAATAAAATGAGAAGAAAATTGTGCATGACTCTTAGAAAATTTTAGGAATAAAAATGTGCGTAAAACTTCACGTGCAATGCACGTATCAATACAAAATAAATTTGAGAAAACGAAAAACAGTCAAAATACAAAATATGTAGAACATGTATATTAATAATGTTACGGATATTTCACGTAACGGTAAAACATACGTAATCAACACGTGTATTGAAAACAGGTGCAATACACATAAAACATAAAGACTAAAATAAATGTTTGAGTTGGCTCAAAATAGGATAAAAATAAATTGAGTGAACGAAAAACATATAAATAATCGGAATATAAAATATGTATGACATTTATATAAAAATACATTACGGAAATTACTCGTAATAGTACAAAATATATGTGCGTAACACCCGTGGACAAAATTGTCATAACTCAATTTTGCGAGGTGTTACTCTTCACTTCAATATCAAGAAGACCTAGAACAAGTTCCTCCAACAACTCGTTGATTCCAAATAATAAGTTCAACACTTTGCTCTCTGCTCAAGCTCCATGAACAACTCGTTGACTCCATACAACGCGTTCAACACTCTGCCCTCCACTCGAGCTCCATCAACAACTCGTTGATCCAAATAACGAGTTCAACGCTCTACCCTCAGCTCGAGCTCCATCAACAACTCGTTGATTCCAAACGACGAGTTCAACGCTCTACTCTCCACTCAAGCTTCATCAACAACTCATTGACTCCAAACAACGAGTTCAATGCTTTGCTCTTCACTCGAGCTCTATAAAAAACTCTTTGAATCCTCGAGCTCCATTAACAACTCGTTGACTCCAAACAATGAGTTCAATGCTGTGCTCTCCGCTCGAGCTCCATTAATAACTCGTTGACTCCAAACAACGAGTTCAACGCTCTGCTCTCTACATGAGCTCCTTCAATAACTCGTTGACTCCAAACAACGAGTTCAGTGTCCCGATGTTCGCTCAAGCTCTTTCAACAGCTTGTTAACTTCGTACACGAGCTCAACGCCCTGCTCTTCGCTCGAGCTCCGTCAACAGCTCGTTAACTCCGTACAACGAGTTCAATGCCCTGCTCTTCGCTCGAGCCCCATCAGCCACTCGTTAACTCCGTACAATGAGCACAATGCCCTGCTCTACGCTCAAGTCGTCAACAGCTCGCTAACTCCGTAGAACGAGCTCAATGCCGTGCTCTTTACTCAAGCTTCGTCAACAGCTCGTTAACTCCGTACAACGAGCTCAATGCTCTGCACTTTGCTTGAGCCCCGTTAACAGCTCGTTAACTCCGTACAACAAGCCGAATGCCCTGCATTTCGCTCAAGCTCTTCCAACAGCTCGTGGACTCCAAACAACGAGTTTAATGCCTCACTTTTAGCTCGGATCCTTCCATCAACCCCTTATCTCCATGCAATAGACTCGGCGTCCAACACTAGAATTGTCTCTACAAACTTGCTAATTGCAAACATCAAATTCCAACATCAACTCGATCAAAGAGTTGCCTCTGCAAACTTGACGGGCCCAAGCGGCAAGTTCAACATCAATTCCGTCCTAGAGTTTCTGCTACAAAACTTGTTGGGCTCAAACGGCAAATTCAACATTTAACTTCGTCTCAGAGTTGTCTCTACAAAACTTATTGGGCACAAACAACAAGTTCAACATTCAACTCCGTCCTAGAGCTGCCTCTACTGAACTATATGGGATCAAACGACAAGTTCAACGTTAACTCCATCTCAGAGTTGTCTTTACAAACTTGTTGGGCGCAAACGGCAAGTTCAAATGTCCAATTTTGTCACCGAGTTCTCTATTAACTTGCTGGGACCAAACGATAAACTCTACGACCAACTCCGTCTCAGGGTTGCCTCTCCAAACCCACCGGGATCAAACGGCAGCTCTACAACCAACTCCGTCTTAGAGTTGCCCGTCCAAACTTGTCCACGTCAAACAGCAAGCTCTACATCAACTTTGTCTTTGAGTTTCCTCACCAAACCTGTCGGGATCAAACGGCAAGCTCAATCTCCAACTCCGTTTCAGAGTTGCGTATCAAAACCTGTCGGGATCAAATGACAAGCACTACATCAACTCTGTCCTAGAGTTGCCTCTATAAAATTTGTTGGGTGCAAACAACATGTTAAATGTTCAACTCTGTCACAGAGTTGTCTCAACAAACTTACTGGGATCAAACAACAAATCCGCAGTCTGACCACCTTCTGGAGTCCGTCTCTACAATAACTCTTCTATGTTAGCCACATACACAAGATCCAACGGTCAAAGCAATCAACTCCCATGAAACACTCATTTGACAATGAAACACACGATCGACAAAACAAGCAAACAACATAAAACTTTGTTGATGAAAGAGTGGTTCAGTGGCAGGAATGATGGGACGTTTGATTGATAAAAAAAATGAACGAAACAACACTTTGTCGATAAAAGAATAATTCGATGGAATAAACCAATCAACAAACACTTTGTGGGCAAAAATTTGAAGTATCTCCAACCAACTAGCTTGAGTTCATTGCGGTAAACAAATCAACAAACACTTGATTGGCTCAAAAATTACCCTCAACAAAAAGAAACCCAATACGAACCAAGCTCCAGGTTGATCAAGTCTACCGCTATACAACCCAAGCTCCACCAATCCAAACTCTACAACAACCCTAAGAAGCAATCTCAACTAAAGTCAAGCTCAAAATACCAACTCAAAGTTTCAGTATAGGTTACCGAGTCCAAACACCATCACATCCAAGAAAAACTACTCCTACCTCGGCGGGTGGTCGGGCCACAAACCCGTTACCCGACTTCACAACCCGAAGTCCAAGCCCCCAGGTTCCAAACCTGAAGCATGGCTTTCAAACCCAACTCCAAAGCTTTCGAACCCAACTTCAAGCTCCTCTCAAACAAACCCGAACCCCAATCTCGAGCTCAATACAGCTCCAACTCGAACCCAAGCTCGAGAAGGTGGTCGGCCAGCTTCTTACCAAAGCTGACCTTGTCGGGCTCAAAAAGTTGCTGAGCTCGAGGTATGTGAGAATATAGCACGCAAGCCCCGAGTTAACTGAGCTCAAGGTCGGCGAGAATGCAGCACACCCAAAACAAAGACGACGGTGAGCAAGCTCGACCAAGACATGCCCGCCCGAGCTCATAGTTCGTCCAACGCCTAGGTCACCTAAAAACTAGTGTTAAAAAATGAAAAAGATGAGTTGTAGCTCGGCGAAACCCTCGGCCGAGCTGAGGGGCTTTCGTAGTATCTCAAAGTCGCTAGATCCTTCAAATCAACGATTCACCTCTAGATGGATGCTTGAGATGCGGCCACGACGTCTCCCCTTTCCCACTCAATTCTCAACCACTTGATCCCTCTCAGCATGCGAGCTCTATCTTGATCGACGCTCCTGATATTGCCATGTCGCCCCCGATCAAATACTCTCCATCACAACCACTCAATAACTTAGCAGACGAGCCTGGAGGTGATCAACGCATCAGATCACATCAAGAAGCGTGTTGGGTCTGATAATTCAGTAAAAATTCCCCGAAATTTGATTAAAATTCAAAATTTTAATTAAGAATTGGAATAATTAATAAATTTTATTTGAAAAAGCAATTATTAATTGGGAAAAATTATTTAAAATTCAAAAAAAATAAGGAAAATTCCAGAAAAAATTGAAAAAATCTCAAAAAATATTCACCGCCTCCAGATTCTTCTGATCAATACCAGGTATCTCCAATCAACCCTAAAAGCTAAGATTGTACGCCAGAATTCTAAAATAAGGCAAACTACTTATCGAAAACAAAGAAAATTGTCATCTGGGCACTACAAAAGAAACTCGATTTCCCGGCATTTTTTTTACGCCGGTGAAACTTTCACCGGCGTTTATAATAGCACCGGTCCAAATGCCGCCGAAGCGAGCGTCGCGGAAAGGAAGGGGTCTACACCGGCGGTTTTCGTGGACGCCGGTAAATGTGATAACTACACCGGCGGCCAGAAAACGCCGGTGTATGGGGGTCTGTGGGTGCCGTTCTTTTACCCCCGATATACATTCACCGGCGGTTTACGACCGCCAGTGTTTATCAATTCACCGGCGTTTATAGAAACGCCAGTGTAGAATGAATGTATACCGACAGTCGACGACTGCCGGTGTATGTGTGTTTATGAGTGCCCGGTTTTCCCTACTTATAATCACCGGGGCGACCAAAAAACGCCGGTGTAGTTAGGTATACCGGTGTTCGTAAAACGCCGGTGTTCCTCAGTGCCGTTACAGCTGACAACATACACCGGCGTGTGTGGGAACGCCGGTATATCGCACACTCCAACAAATTGATTAGATAGACCGGCATTTTTTAAAACGCCGGTCTAGCTATGCCCGTTTATTTTCGATACTCCGGTTTTCCGTTCGATTTCAATTCACAGTTTCATTTACAAAACTTGTAAACTAATTCACAACTTATTCAACCAATTTCGTTGCATATTACTGCGCAAATCACAACCAAACACAAGAATAATTAAACATAATAAAGTTTCACACGTGTCATATCAACGTCCAAATTCATTGATTAATTAACAGTGTCATAATCAACAAATTAATATAGGGACTAACATCCCAAATATCCAAACAAACAAGTCTGACAAATATCCAAAATATCCCAAATTAAAAGTCTGACATAACTCTCATAAAAAAAAACCAGTCTGACATAACAACAGCAAGGAGGAGGACATAAGAACAATAACCATACAGCAAGAAGGACATAAGAACAGCAAGGAGGACCGCAGCTTCATACCCCTCGAGTAGCTTCAGTTCTGATCATCAGAATTTCCTTCATCTGGGCGACCGCTCTGTGAAAAAAAAACAATAGTTTAATTCAACAGTAGACCACAATACAGAATATACATATTTTTTGAACTTGCAAAAAGATCTACCTGTATCTTAAATTATAAGATCATAGTGCCAATTGCAAATGGAATTGTTAATGATATATACAGAGGTAAAATAATTACATTGCAATGCTAAAAATCTAGTACTTAATTTTGTTTTTAAATATATCTAAAATAACAAAACAAATGAAAATTCAGTATCTAACTTGAAACCTTTATATTCTCCTCTGATTGGGAATATCCACTATCTAAAACAGTAAAACAAATGAAAATTCAGTATCTAAGCATGTCTTTCATGGATTGTTCATACAATCCATGAAACTGTCATCGTGGACGGAAACCAAATATAAGAAAAATAAGAAAAAAAAGATAGGGCTCATATCAAGTGTATTTTTAGGGAACTGTCATCGTGGAAGGAAACCAAATATAGAAGCCAGAAATTGAAACAGAAAGAAGAATGGTAGAGACTTTGGATACACCAGGCTAACATAGCGGCATTTTCCTCATCTCTCTCTCATCCCTTGCTTCCCTTCAGCACACGAACACAAAGAGACATCAGCAACAACAGCAAGAGCAACAAGAACAACAATAATAATAAATTATTATGAACAAGATGTCTCTATATGGGTTTCCAGATTTCCACTCGAGCCCTCTCTTTCTAATCACAGCCCAATTAAGAACATAGACAACAGCCACTAAACAATCCAATCACAGCCCAATCAAAATTTGCTATCCTAGATCTTAATGAAATAAGCTTCATTAACAGTGAAAGATAATGAGGATGCTAGCAGCATACTTAGTTTGGAAGTGAACCATTTTTTGTTAAAAAATCATGCCAAAGATGGCAATCAGCTTCATTAACAGTATCTGAAAATGAAAATTTCCATTATCTGAGCTTATATGTTGCTCTACTAATTCACTGTGCCCAACTAAATCTAAAACCCAATTGTTGTGCATATCCGGAGGATTTTGGCATACGTACCTATAGCATCCTCAGTTCACAGTGAACCCATTTTGGTCAAAAAAATATGCCAAGATGACAATCAGGTGCATGAAAATAAGCTTTACTAACAGTAAAAGAAAATGGGGATGCTAGCAGCATACTTAGTTTGGAAGTGAACCCATTTTTTGTTAAAAAACCATGCCAAAGATTGCAATCAGCTTCATTAACAGTATCTGAAAATGAAAATTTCCATTATCTGAGCTTATATGTTGCTCTACTACTTCTTTAGCCCAACTAAATCTAAAACCCAATTGTTGTGCATATCCGGAGGATTTTGGCATACAGCTATAGCATCCTCAGTTCACAGTGAACCCATTTTGGTCAAAAAAACATGCCAAGAAGACAATCAGGTGCATGAAATCAGCTTCACTAACAGTGAAAGAAAATGGGGATGCTAGCAGCATACTTAGTTTGGAAGTGAACCCATTTTTTGTTAAAAAACCATGCCAAAGATTGCAATCAGGTTACTTTAATAGTATCTTAAAATGAAAATTTCCATTATCTGAGCTTATATGTTGCTCTACTACTTCTTTAGCCCAACTAAATCTAAAACCCAATTGTTGTGCATATCCGGAGGATTTTGGCATACAGCTATAGCATCCTCAGTTCACAGTGAACCCATTTTGGTCAAAAAACCATGCCAAGAAGACAATCAGATGCATGAAATCAGCTTCATTAACAGTGAAAGAAAATGGGGATGCTAGCAGCATACTTAGTTTGGAAGTGAACCCATTTTTTGTTAAAAAACCATGCCAAAGATTGCAATCAGGTTACTTTAACAGTATCTTAAAATGAAAATTTCCATTATCTGAGCTTATATGTTGCTCTACTACTTCTTCAGCCCAACTAAATCTAAAACCCAATTGTTGTGCATATCCGGAGGATTTTGGCATACAGCTATAACATCCTCAGTTCACAGTGAACCCATTTTGGTCAAAAAAACATGCCAAGATGACAATCAGGTGCATGAAAATAAGCTTCACTAACAGTAAAAGAAAATGGGGATGCTAGCAGCATACTTAGTTTGGAAGTGAACCCATTTTTTGTTAAAAAACCATGCCAAAGATTGCAATCAGGTTACTTTAACAGTATCTTAAAATGAAAATTTCCATTATCTGAGCTTATATGTTGTTCTACTACTTCTTTAGCCCAACTAAATCTAAAACCCAATTGTTGTGCATATCCGGAGGTTTTTGGCATACAGCTATAGCATCCTCAGTTCACAGTGAACCCATTTTGGTCAAAAAACCATGCCAAGAAGACAATCAGATGCATGAAATCAGCTTCATGAACAGTGAAAGAAAATGGGGATGCTAGCAGCATACTTAGTTTGGAAGTGAACCCATTTTTTGTTAAAAAACCATGCCAAAGATTGCAATCAGGTTACTTTAACAGTATCTTAAAATGAAAATTTCCATTATCTGAGCTTATATGTTGCTCTACTACTTCACTGTGCCCAACTAAATCTAAAATCCAACTGTTGTGCATATCCGGCTGGAGGATTTTGGCATACGTATCTATATACCATCCTCAGTTCACAGTGAACCCATTTTGGTCAAAAAATATGCCAAGATGACAATCAGATGCATGAAAATAAGCTTCACTAACAGTAAAAGAAGATGAGACATCAGCAACAACAGCAACAACAGCAAGAGGGAACCAAATATAGAACAATTGAGATTTGAATGGAGATTGTAGTCATAGATCAATTCTTCATTGAAAAAAATACGAATAGAGCTCATATCAAGTGTAGTTTTAAGGAATTGTCATCGTGGAAGGAAACCAAATATAGAAGCTAGAAAGAGGAATGGTAGAGAATGAGGATACACCAGGCTAACATAGTGGCATTTTCCTCATCTCTCTCTCATCCCTTCTTTCCCTTCAGCACACGAACACATAGAGACATCAGCAACAACAGCAAGAGCGACAAGAACAACAATAATAATAAATTATTATGAACAAGATGTCTTTATATGGGTTTCCAGATCTCCACTCAAACTCGTCTCTTTCTAATCACAGCCCAATTAAGAACAATTGTTCACAGTCACTGTTAAAGAAACATATATGCTCAGATTATGGAAATTTTCATTTTCAGATACTGTTAAAGAAGCTGATTTCATGCATCTGATTGCTATCTTTGGCATGATTTTTTAACCAAAATGGGTTCACTTCCAAACTAAGTATGCTGCTAGCATACCAAAATCCTCCAAATCAGTACAACAACACGGCTGAACAAACCTTGTTTGCAGGTCATACAATGTCATCTATACCATGTTATGTGCCAAAGTGGGATTGGTCATACAATGCATGAACGACACGTATTAGTTGTTTGTGAGTATGCAATAGGGTGCAGCTATGAACATGGCTCATATCAAGTGTAGTATTACGGACTGTCATCGTGGAAGGAAACCAATTTAATATAGAAGCCATATATGGAGCTAGAAAGAGGGATGGTAGAGAATGAGGATACACCAGACTAACATAGCGGCATTTTCCTCAACTCTCTCTCTTCCCTTCATTCTCTTCAACACACGCACACAAAGAGACATCAGCAACCACAGCAAGAGGGGCTTGGTCCAACAATAAGTGTAGATTATAATAAACGAGATGTCTCTATTTGGGTTTCCAGATCTCCACTCCAGCCCTTTCTTTCTAATCACAGCCCACTTAAGAAACATAGACGAAATGCTTATAGACGACAGCCACAATGCAGACTCACAAACACTAGTACGTGTCTTTCATGCATTCAAGACCATAATCTCTTTAAAAATACCAATTTAAAGACTTACCGATGTTTTTTGACCGTGGGCGGCGTGCTACCCTCCTCTCATATGTTTGACTGCCACTATTATTTAGTGGCTGCTCATCCCCATGGCTCTCGTTGCCATCATTTATATTTACCTTCTTTCCACGCCTCGGCATGTTGTACCTGTCAAGGATTCGATAACTTCCTTAGAGATGCAAATTTAATTAATAACATGTTTATAATAACTATCATAAAATTTGTACTTTAGTAGGATTAACAAACCAACATAATTATAAAAAAATTAAAAAAATTAGATTTGTAACAGATTAAATTACAACGATAGTTTAGTTCAAATGACACTAAGCATAGTTTAATGTAAATAATACCAAGCAGTAGAAAATAGAAAGATAATTAAACCGGTGTATTAAATTCACAATAAACATATTCGAAATTACAGACATAATATTACAACAAGATTTAAGACATAAAATTACAGACATATAATAAACCCAATTGAAAATCATGTAAACTACAATACGACATCTTCCAGTACATCGCCCTCTTCTCCATCCTTGCGGAGCCAAGTCCCGCAAATTCCAACGTCGGTTGTGTTTACATCAAACACAGGAAACTCAGAAGCAATGTAACTGTTCATGACTTCACCGTCTTCATCTTCTGAAGTATTGCCCAGTTGGAATACATCTCTTGGTTGCATAGGGAGAGCCACATACAATTTTGGCAGGGTTGGATCTTCAATGTAGAACACTTGTTGCACTTGGGATGGAAACACAAATGGCTCATGGCTAATGTGTGTACCGATGTGAATCAATTTTGACAAGTTTACAACTGTGAAGCCAAGCTTATCCTTGTTGTTAGCAAAATTCCTATCAAACTCAGCCCAATCCCCATGAAATAAGACAACACGGAAATGACCAAAATAATTCAACTCAATGATATCCGTGAGCACTCCATAGTAGTCGAGATCTCCATCTACAGGCCTCGTGTCCGATTTGGAATTATAACTTCTAGTCTTAGACGTCACTACCATTCCACTATTTTGAGACTTCAAATGACATTCACGATCCTTAGTACGAAATCTAAAACCATTGAATATGTATCCTCCGTATCTTTTGACCATCTTATAGGGACCTTTGGCAAGTACTTGTATTTCAGATGATGCACCTTCAGGACCCAAAGAATGTACCTATTAATTTTGCGCAAATCGTATCAGCATCATAAAAAATGTAGATAGAATGAAGATTAACTCGCATAACTGTAATTCACCTACATGAGATTCAAACCACTTATGAATTTTTTCATTCATTAACTTGTTTTGTTCACGTGGTGGTAGTCTTCTTGGTCTAGCCCTTCGTTTGATGTCCCTGACAAATTCGCTAAAAAACAAGCAATTGAAATAAGGAATAAAAAGAGTAAGTTAATATCGAACTCCGCGGTTTTCATTGTATTCGATTTAAATTCAAAAGCAACTTACCTTCGAAATGGTTCCACTGATGCATGGTGGTCTAGCACATATCGATGTGCCTGTTCCCACGCTAAGTTATCTAGCTCAAATGCATCAACTTTACCAACAGTAGTGCCAGCAGTATCAAAAAGATATTAAGCACCATCAAGGTTGTAAATGTCTGGATTTCTACGTGGTCTACTAGAAGATGTCTCCACACCCGGCAAATACCTGGAAAAAAAATGTGAGCACTCCTCTGATAGATATCCCTGGGCTATTGACCCTTCAGGATATGCTCTATTTTTCACATAACCCTTTAGCCGGTATAGGTACCTGAACATGTACAATTAATGAATTAGAGCGGATTAGGGGATTAAAACAAATGAGCTTTTGAAAATTCAATTTCGTAAGATGAATGAATTCTTTTACCTCTCAATGGGGTACATCCACCGATAGTGAACAGGACCGCCGATTTTGGCCTCACCAGCAAGGTGGATTATCAAGTGAATCATTATAGTAAAGAATGATGGAGGAAATATCATCTCTATTTTACTAAGTGTCAATGTCGCCTGCTGCTCCAATTGGTCCAGATCTTCAACACGAAGCATTCTTGAGCAAATACCTTTATATATGCTACAAAGATCATTCAGGACAGTAGTGACTTGCTCACACATTGAAGACCTTAGGGCCACAGGAAGGAGATCCTGCATTAGGATATGGTAGTCGTGTGACTTTAGACCCTGAAGCCTCTTCTCTTTAAAGTTGACACATCTTGCCATGTTAGAAGAATAGCCATCAGGGACTGTAAGTTCCAGTAGTACTTTGCAAAACAATTCCAACTCCGATTTTGACATTGAATAGATTGCAGGAGGTAGGAGTACTTTCCCGTTCGGCAATTCTTCTGGGTGCAACTCATGTCGGATGCCCATTGACTTCAAATCAAGTCGGCTCTTGAGATTGTCCTTTGTCTTCCGATCATCTCCCATAACTGTTCCTATACAATTTTCACCAATATTTTTTCCGATATGCATCACATCTAAATTATGTCGCAATAAGTTGAATTCCCAATACGGCAACTTGAAGAAAATACTCTTCTTCTTTCATGCACCTAAACTCGTCATGTTTTGATCCTCATCTTCGCCATATAGATCGGTCTCCTCACCTTGCTCCGGCCTTGCCCTTTTCTTGCCCTTTGTCCTGACTTCTGGTTCTTTTCATATTTGAATTGATGACCATCTACCCGCCTCAAAATATCTGAACCAGAAGAAGACCCAGGAGCATGTTCCCACTCGTCGGTACCATCAAATGTCGCTGCCTCTGCCCGAAATATATGTGTGTCAGGCAACCATCTCCTATGACCCATATAGCAAAACTTTCCGCCATTGTACAACCACCTTGAACTAGTTTGGTCAGCACAACATGGACATGCATAACGTCCTTTAGTACTATATCCAGATAAATTTACATATGCTAGAAAATCATTGATTGTCCAAGACAACACGGCCCGAAGAGAAAATGTTTCTTTAGCCACAGCATCATAGGTTGGAACACCCACCCACAACTTCTGAAGTTCATATATTAACGGTTGTAGGTACACATCTATATCATTTCCAGGACCTTTCGGTCCAGGAACTATCATGGACAAAATAAATGAGGACTGCTTCATGCATTTCCAAGGCGGCAAATTGTATGGTATCAACACAACCGGCCATATGCTGTATGTACTACTCATTTGCCTGAAAGGGTTGAAACTATCACTAGCTAGTCCAAGTCTCACATTTCGAGGATCTTCCGCAAAATCAGGATATCTTTCATCAAATTTTTTCTAAGATTGAGAATCAGCAGGATGTCTAAGAATCCCATCATTAGTGCGACCTCCAACATGCCATTTCATATCAGAAGAAGTTTCCGTAGACATAAACAACCTTTGTAGCCTAGGAATCAGAGGAAAGTAATGCAGTATTTTGGCAGGCTTCTTTTTCCTACTTCGCTTAGTAGATCCACTGGCTCCCTCGTCTTGATTTGGTCTTTCTTTCCATTTCGAAGAACCACACACTTCGCAATTCTCCAGACTTTCCTTACCACTTGTGAAAAGCATACAGTCATTTGGACATGCTGCTATCTTCTCATATCCTAGATCGAAAGAACTTAGGAATTTTTTGATTTTATAGGCTGAGTTTGGAATACAGATTTCAGGAAATGCTTCATTCAACAATTCAAGTAGCATAGTGAAGGACTTAGCAGACCACCCATTCAAACATTTAATCTGAAATAGTCTGACAATGAATGTGAATTTAGAAAATTTGGTGCAATCGCGGTACAACGGAGTACTAGCATCTTCAAGTAACTTAGCGAAGGATTCTTGCTGCTTATTATTTTCAGGGGTGGGGCCAGACATTTCCTCGTCCACCCCACCACCAATCTGGTTTGTTTCTGTTGACTCATTGTGAACTTGGGTTGTTGGGTTATTGGTGTGGAAAGGAACATTATGAATCCCCATGGCATCTTGCAACAAAGCATGCATCTCATCGGAAATACTTAAGTCTTCGTTCACTAAGGGCTCAGCTTCATTTTCTAATACAACCGGACGAACAGGAGCTGACGTATGATCCTCTCCATGACAAAACCACCTTGTGTACCCTTGAAGAAAACTGTTGACAACCAAGTGTGTATGTACTACGTCACATGTCCTCAGCATACAATTTGTACACCGGAGGCATGGACAAAGGATTAGGTTGGGATCACGGGAATGTCGTTTGGCAAAGATAATAAAATCTTTAATACCATCACGGTACTCCTTGGATAATCGTGGTTTACTAATCCAACTTCTATCCATTATAACAATAGCACACAATCTGAAATTAAAATTTGATATATTAAATAGTAATAACAGTAAAAGGCATTTTGTTTATTAAATTTCACCTATTTGAAAACCATCCCTAGCTGCAAATAAATAAACGATATAATCTTTAACTGTAAAATAAAGAAACTGTGGTTCCAAAAAATGTACAAAAAAAAACTACATCTTAACACAATCTACTCTATTCACATAACCCTAAACTACCTTTTGTGGAAATTATCACAACCACCTTAGTGGTATTTTATCGCACACCCTGTGTTCGAGTGTAAAAAAAAATCGACTATAGTCTCCCCTGTATTTGGCTTTCCGTTCAAGGAGATGATGATGGTAAAGGGTATTTTGCTGATGAAGAGGAATCGGCCGAATAATGAGCGCGTCGTGCAGTAACTACGGTAACAAGAAGATCTGATGACTCATGAACTATTCTGTTCATGGCTACTAATAATCACTTATCTCATAATAATAATAATAATAATAATAATAATAATAATAATAATAATAATAATAATAATAATAATAATACTAAACAAAAGAAACTAATATGGCTACTAATAAGTTTTTCTAAAATAATTCTTCATCCCAACTAAATCATTGATGTTTGTAGCGCCAAAAGAAACCTGCACGAGGTTTGTTCAGCCCAAATCTTGTACAGATTTGGAGGATTTTGGTAAAAACATGCCAAGATGCCAATCAGATGCATGAAATCAGCTTCATTAACAGTAAAAGAAAAATGATAATGTCCAGTATATAAGCATATATTTTTCAGAGTGAACCAATTGTTGTACATATCCGGAGGATTTTGGCATACAGCTATAGCATCCTCAGTTCACAGTGAACCCATTTTGGTAAAAAAAACATGCCAAGATGACAATCAGATGCATGGGATAAGCTTCATTAACAGTAAAAGAAAATGAGGATGCTAGCAGCATACTTAGTTTGGAAGTGAACCCATTTTGTTAAAAAATCATGCCTAAGATGGCAATCAGCTTCTCTAACAGTATCTGAAAATGAAAATTTCCATTATCTGAGCATATATGTCGCTCTACCAATTATATAGCCCAACTAAATCTAAAACCCAATTGTTGTGCATACCCGGAGGATTTTGGCATACGTACCTATACCATCCTCAGTTCACAGTGAACCCATTTTGGTCAAAAAAACATGCCAAGATGACAATCAGATGCATGAAAATAAGCTTCACTAACAGTAAAAGAAGATGAGGATGCTAGCAGCATACTTAGTTTGGAAGTGTACCCATTTTTGGTTAAAAAATCATGCCTAAGATGGCAATCAGGTTATCTAACAGCATCTGAAAATGAAAATACCCATTATCTGAGCGTATATGTTGCTCTACTAATTCTTTAGCCCAACTAAATCTAAAACCCAATTGTTGTGCATATCCGGCAGGAGGATTTTGGCATACGTACCTATAGCATCCTCAGTTCATAGTGAACCCATTTTGGTCAAAAAAACATGCCAAGATGACAATCAGATGCATGAAAATATGCTTCACTAACAATAAAAGAAGATGAGGATGCTAGCAGCATACTTAGTTTGGAAGTATACCCATTTTATGTTAAAAAATCATGCATAAGATGGCAATCAGCTTCTCTAACAGTATCTGAAAATGAAAATTTCCATTATCTGAGCTTATATGTTGCTCTACTACTTCTTTAGCCCAACTAAATCTAAAACCCAATTGTTGTGCATATCCGGCGGGAGGATTTTGGCATACGTACCTATAGCATCCTCAGTTCACAGTGAACCCATTTTGGTCAAAAAAACATGCCAAGATGACAATCAGATGCATGAAAATAAGCTTCACTAACAATAAAAGAAGATGAGGATGCTAGCAGCATACTTAGTTTGGAAGTATACCCATTTTATGTTAAAAAATCATGCCTAAGATGGCAATCAGCTTCTCTAACAGTATCTGAAAATGAAAATTTCCATTATCTGAGCTTATATGTTGCTCTACTACTTCCTTAGCCCAACTAAATCTAAAACCCAATTGTTGTGCATATCCGGCCGGAGGATTTTGGCATACGTACCTATAGCATCCTCAGTTCATAGTGAACCCATTTTGGTCAAAAAAACATGCCAAGATGACAATCAGATGCATGAAATCAGCTTCATTAACAGTGAAAGAAAATGGGGATGCTAGCAGCATCCTTAGTTTGGAAGTGAACCCATTTTTGGTTAAAAAATCATGCCAAAGATGGCAATCAGGTTACTTTAACAGTATTTTAAAATGAAAATTTCCATTATCTGAGCTTATATGTTGCTCTACTACTTCTTTAGCCCAACTAAATCTAAAACCCAATTGTTGTGCATATCCGGAGGATTTTGGCATACGTACCTATAGTATCCTCAGTTCACAGTGAACCCATTTTGGTCAAAAAAAACATGCATGCCAAGAAGACAATCAGATGCATGAAATCAGCTTCATTAACAGTGAAAGAAAATGGGTATGCTAGCAGCATACTTAGTTTGGAAGTGAACCCATTTTTTGTTAAAAAATCATGCCAACGAGGGCAAACAGGTAACTTTAACAATATCTTAAAATGAAAATTTCCATTATCTGAGCTTATATGTTGCTCTACTAATTCACTGTGCCCAACTAAATCTAAAATCCAATTGTTGTGCATATCCGGCCGGAGGATTTTGGCATACGTACCTATAGCATCCTCAGTTCACAGTGAACCCATTTTGGTCAAAAAAACATGCCAAGATGACAATCAGATGCATGAAATAAGCTTCATTAACAGTAAAAGAAGATGAAAATTTCCAGTATCTAAGCATATATTTTTCTATTCATTCTTCATCCCAACTAAACCATTCATGTTAAGGAAATCAAGATGCATAATCTGAAAAAACATGCTTTTTTTGAAAAATAAGGGAAATCAAGAAATGATACCGAAGAGAGAGAGAGAGAGAGCGGGGCGACGAGCGCGGGGGCGTAGGAGAGAGAGAGAGCGGGGCGATCGCCGATTCACCTCCAAATAGAGAGAGGGAAGAGGGAAATCGAAAATGACGAAGGGAAGAAGGGACGATTTCGAAAGGTCGAAGGCCGTCGAAGAGGACGAAGCGGCGGAGGCAAACGCGCGGGAAGTAGAGCGAGGAAGGAGGGAAACGAAGCGCCCCCCCCCCCCCCCTTTTTTGGGGGGGGGGGGGGTTTGGGAAAATGGCGAGCGAAAGATTAGGGTTCGCGGGTTTTATCGCAGCTTATTCATCGGCGTTTCAATTAGACACGCCGGTGAATGTGTCCGTATATTCACCGGCGTTTATTATCAAAACGCCGGTGAATAATACACTTCACCGGCGTTTCTAAATAAAACGCCGGTGAATACGAAGATTGACCGGCGTTTTAAAGCGACCGCCGGTGTATAACCATCCCATCTGGTGCCCCATTCCTATTCGCTCGCTACCCCGTCGCTACTAGTAAAACGCCGGGGAATATTCGCCGGTAAAACAAGTATCTTTTGTAGTGGGGAGTGGGGGGCTTATATAATGGTAAAATATCGCAGTAAATCAGGGTTGTACAATTCTAGCAAATATCCTAAAGCTTCTACAGGAAGATTAACGGGCCTCTTTAACAGGTTTGGACCTTCTTTAAGCTCATCTATAAGATATGGGCCTCTCTCAAGCCCATCAATAGCGAGACACCCAGCTCATGAGGGTTGTAAATCAAATCCCTTATACCCAAATAAGAGAGTCTTATCTCTTAAGGGGGAGAATCAACAGGAAATAAGGGATTCATATCAATCTAACTGAACCATATCAATTCCTAAACTGTTTCTCTGGCTTATAAATACCCTCCCCCCTCCTTAGTCAGAATGTAATCAATAAATCTGCAATTTCTCCCTCTAACTCTCTTTCTCCCTCTGGTTCTGATTTGATCATCGGAGGGTTTGTCGCCGGGGCAACTCCCTGTGTTTCAGGCATTTTGTGGATCCATTAGCCACGTCAGTAACCAGCGGATTCAAATCATGGTGTTCAATCAACGATAAAGATCTATTCCCGGGAGCTCTAACTACTTTTTACGGTGACGATTAAAAATTAGATCTTTAATAGTTTTCTTCAAATATAAACTCACTAATTGTTTGCTCCTACACCAAAATAAACAGCATCAATAATGCTAGTAATGAACATCAAAATAGAATATTTCCTAGCCAATGAGAAGTAGTAGCCAAACAACACTAACTACAACCAATTGCTGAAGAGAACAACAAACCCAGATGGGAGATAGCGTATTGCCATAAAATAAAATAAAAAATTCCAAATTCCCAATTGAGTTTTGAATTCAAGAAATAAAAAAAGGAATTATATGATTGTTGCACATACCATACAAGATACGGTAGCCGCACTGTCAAATGCAGGTCAGGTCAATTTCACAATTAATTGAGTCCATAAAGCCTTAGCTAATTGTGATTTGTGTTCCGAATGATGAAGACCAGATAACACAGAGAAAGTAACATTTAATCCTCATTAACAAACTGTGCCACCGATAATATATGAGAATTGTTATAGGAAGGAATTTACTTCGAATTAGGGATGGAAACTGGGCCGGGTTGACCCACGACCTGCCGCTCTAACCCAGCCTGCAATTAAGCAGTTCGGGTCCAGGATGAATCCGAGGGTCGACCCGGGTCGCCGAAAATTTGAACACAACCCGCTCGATCTGACCTGCGAACCCGTTGAAAAAGTCAAATCTGCCTGCCAACCCGCGGGTCAACCTGCGAGTTTGGAACCGTTTGACCCGAACTCCTATAAATACTCCCTTAATTCAATCTAAAAATTTCACACCTTACTTTCTTACTCTCTCTACTACTACTACTCAATTCAATATCAATTCAATCAAACTTTTTCAACAAAGAAGCAAGCAACAATGAAGTGAAAATTTTCGATCGTATCGAATTTTTTTGATTCAACTCTCAACTACGTCTACTTCAACTCCTTCAACAAAGAAGCTCTCTCTCTCTCTCTCTCTCTCTCTCTCTCTCTCTCTCTCTCTCTCTCTCTTTCAACGACTACTAGATGGTCCGGACTTCTACTTCTACTTTTATTTTCTCTCTTATTCCTATATATGATTATCCGCAACGTACGGTATCGAAATTTCACAACCCTCCTATTGTCTTGATTTTTGTTGTAGTTCTAATTTTTTGTATCATATTCTTTTGTTGGTTTTTCGCTTTTCTCTCTCAACCCTCATATTGTTTTTTAGATTTTATTTTTTAGCATATACCTCCAAGATTGTTTTATATTATTTCACATATACTAGTAAAATATGAGAAATCATTTTTTTTGTCACATACACTATTACCATGTCTAGATCACGAGGTAGCGGCCGTAACCAAAGTGGAAAAGATTTCACCAGTACTTAATGTCAGCCTTCATTAGTCCCACATGTAGAGCCCGAATATATACTGAATCCTATGGTAGAAATTCACGATATCCCTACACACGAAATAAAAGAAGAAATGCATGATGTTGACACAGAAACACAACAAACCGAAACCACTAGTAGTAGAAAAACTAGGAAGGAAACAAGTGATTGGCACAAATATTATGACTATATCACCGATGCAGATAATCTGGGAGTAGGACATAAGATTTGTAAAACTTATGAAAAGAGTTATAATGGAAGAAGGATGCGGGAACGGGTACTATTAAATGACACATACAAAATGTACACCATGAACTATTAGAAAACCAACCCGGCCAACAAAAAATCAACCCTAAGACTGGACAAATAGATAGCCAACCCTATGATCCCGAACTTGTTCGTCAGGAAATGGTCCGACTAGTTATTAAGGATGAGCTAACTTTTTCCTATTCTGAGAGTAGGAATGTATAGTCTTTCAACCAAAATGCATTAAATACAAATTTTAGAAGAATTCCTAGAAACACACTAAAGTCCGATTGTTTTAAACTTTACAACGAAATGAGAGATGCTTTAATTGCACTTATGCTTTAATTTGTAGAGTATTATTAACTTCCGATTGTTAGAAAGGTTGTAACGATATTCCGATGATGGGCTTAACTTTTTATTGGATAGATAGTGATTGGATTATTCAAAAGAGAATCATCACACTTGCTGCTTTGTCGTATTCCCGTAGTGGATTAGTTATTGCAATACGTATTTTAGAAATTTGTGATTTATATCATATTTGTGAGAAAATTTTACTATTAGTTTTGATAATGCATCTAACAATAATGCTTCAATTAGTACATTAAAAACACAACTAGCTCCTCCATGTTTAGAATTTTTTCATATTAGATGTGCGTGTTATATTTTAAATTTATGTGTACAAGATGCATTGAAAGTAGCCGATTCATATATAACTGTAATTAGAAATTGTGTACATTTTATTGCTTTGAGTGGTCCTATGCTTCAAATTTAAAAGATGGTGTAAAGCTAGGGGAATACATTTTAGAAAATTTCCTAAAGATGTTAAACACCGATGGAACACTACTTTCGATTTACTTAATATTGTAACTCAATGATATTATAAACGATTTTTGTCTTGCAAAAAATATGGAAAATTTTCGAACGACTCCCCAATCATGGTATTTTTCTGAATCTTTGTTACGATTTTTGGAACCTTTTAAAACCGCAACTGTGAAGTTTTCTACATCTTATGATTCTATCTCTAGTAGTATTTTTATTTCAATCATTACTATGATGCAAACTTTTCAAGATATGATTTCAGACGAATACATTAGCCATATTGTTGTTCCCGCTTATACAAAATTTTTGATTGTAGAATCTACCACAACTTATAGTGCTAATAGCGGAAACACACCACAAGCAATAGAAACTTCCCAAGAACCACAAAGATTACTAAGAGATTATAACTCTCAATCTCTCTCTCACACATTTGAAATACTCAGCACAATCCTCTTTTGAAGTTGAACAATGATAATGGCTCACTCTTGATATGAGTTGCTTTGAGATTATGAGCACTAGAGTCTACAATCATATATATAGCCCTCAAGTAAACCATAAAAGGTAAACAAAGATACAGCTTATTCAGCCTTGAACTCGTCGACCCAAATAACACGCAGCGGCGATGTCGGTCGATCGCACTTTGGGTTGGTCTTCCGCAACATGTCAAGTCCACCATCGAGGCATGAACGGTCAACTACACGGTCGATTGACTCCTTCTGTTGAACCCTGTACACTCGAAGAACTCCTTTTAGCCAGGACCGGTCGATCGCAATCCCTCCAGCTTCATTCTTCTACTTGGTGCTGTCTTCTCCTGCTATCTTTGTCTTCTCCTTTTCTTCTCCAACTTCAAGTACTTCGTGCCTACATGTATTTGAGGCCACAATCCTAACACTAGAAGCAAAGTAGCCACTACATCAAAGTACTTCATTCAAATCGTGGAGGAGAATACAACTTGAACGAGTTTCAAGAATTTCTTAAGAAGTAAGTAATAATTCATCAACTTACTACTGCCTACACTCCGCAAAAGAATGTCATAACAGAGAGGAAGAACCATACAATCCTCAACATGGCAAAAAGCATGCTAAAAAGTAAGTTCCTGCACAAGATGTATTGGGCTGAAGCCGTAGACTACGTTGTCTACCTCCTCAACAGATGTCCAACGAAGGCCGTCAAGTTCATGACTCCACTAGAGACGTGGAGTAGTCTCAAGCCAAGCGTCAACCACCAGAAGGTGTTCAGGTGCATTGCATATGCACATATTCCGAAGCAGCGAAGAAAGGAGCTCTATGATCGTGGAAAGAAATGAATATTCATCGGTTATGATAGAAGGACCAAGGCATACAAGCTGTACTGTAACACCATAGAATTTTAAATAATGTTTTTGGAAACTATAAATGAATTAAAAAAAATTTTGGTAATTTAATAAACATTTTTTGTGAATTTTATCTTTTGCACTTACAAAACACATGCAAATATTTTTTTGGGAAACACCAAGTCAATGGAGGACCTAATATTTATTAGTGAATAATAATTGCTAATTTTCTGGATTTTTATAAGCCAAAAATTGTAATTTCGCAAATATTGCTAAAGGAAGGTTTTTTTTTTCAAAAGTGCCACTAGGAGGCTAAATTTGAAAGTCAGTATTTTCTGGGATTGCATTTGATACCGGCCAGATCTGGGGATGATTTAAAAGATTAAATCTCAACTAAATTGGTTAATCTAATTACCTAATATAATGGATTTATATATGTAAAAATATTTTTTTAAAAGGGAAATTTATAAAAATCTTCACAAACCCTAGAAGAGGGAGACCCAGTCTATTTAGAGACTGGTAAAGCCGCTTTCTTTTCTGTACAAAAACAAGATTATTTTATTATTGATTTCTCAGAGTTTTGAAACTTGGATCTTGGATTATTTGCTAAGGAGCTTTTCTATTATTATTTTCTTCGTCGTCGTCAATTCTTCATTGAGGTGAGTGATATTTTTATCTTTTGTTGTTGAATTCGATGGCTTGTCTAGTAGGATGCATGCTAGAAGATTTTATGGTTGGTATAGTTAATGAATGTGATGGGTGAATAGTAATTCTTTAGTTGTTATCTATCTATATGATGAATTGATCATATGTGTGAAATAAGATAATAAATTGAATAGATTTCATGTTGGGATCTTGTTGAATTACAAATTGATGAATCTAAGTGAATGAGTAATCAAAATAACACCATCAAGAATGAATTAGAAATCAATGTGAAAATCCATTATGTGCAGTGGCCGAAAATTCCCATTTTGCACAGATCCGACCTTTTTTTTAACGTATACCATGCTTGTTTGAATCATGTATGAATTTATATAGAATGTGTATGAGAATTGTAGGATTTGACCTCTAGTTGTTAAAGATCAAATTTTTATTCGTATGAGAGTTGTTTGCCCTAATTGTCAAATTACTTCATGTGTGACTAATATGCAACACCATGATAATTCCTTATATGCCTATGAATGAATGATGAACTATTAGTTGTTGTTTTCCCTCTTTATTCACTGTTTTGATTTGGGATGAGGAGATGGATTGTTGTTGTGTTGGATCTAATGAGAAAATAGAAGAACTTGAATTTTGGTCGAGTTGGAATTGAAACTTTGATTGACGAATGATTATTCTTGAATAGACCTCAGTTTTGATGTGTATTTATATCCATGTTTCTGTAAAAGAAGGAATCGTGACTGCGTTTACTGATGTTCAAGAGATTTCATGAAAAGTGATCTTTAAAATCTTTTAATCAAAATTGTGATTTCGAAAAGTGGGATCTTTGTGAAGTTTTGAAGGGATTTGATTGAATAGAAACTGAAATAGTTTTGGCTAAGATTTGGGACTATTATATTGTAGATGTTATCATGAGAAAACAAGAAATTATTCATATTTATACGTATATCAGTTTTGAACAAATTGCAAATTAGCAGCAGCAGACTCAACATGTCAATCGACCGCAACACGTTTGAACATGAAGTGGCAGTCGACCGTCATGGCCAGTCTGTAGCCATTTAACAGCAACGGTCGACTGCAGTGAATCATACTGCACTTTTCAGTCGATTGTCACGAGTTTGGATTTCTATTGTTTCTTTTGGACGATGACAGTCGACCGCAGTAGCTTACGTTGTGGCTAACAGTCGACTGTCATGGCTTGATTTTCCATAATTCTTTTACTGTAGATTTTAATTATTTATTCAACTTCTATAAAAGTTAAATCTCTGTTTTCCTGAATGTTTAGATTCAAATTTCTTATTAATTCCGGAGTGTGTGTTCTAAATCTTATTAAGTATTAAATTCTACTTTGGAATCCTTACAAGGGTATATGTTTTCGAATTTGAAAAGTATTCTATTATGAGTTATCTTCCACTATTTGTTTCAGTTTTTGATTGAGTTAGTTTCAGTTTTAATGAGCAATTATACAGATATGGTTGTATTTAGAAAGTACTTAACTGATTATTGGGTTTGAAGGAGATTCTTGAAATGAATTATACAAATTTTGGTTTTCTTTCGCATCTCAAAGAAATATTGATTTGATGTATGAGTTTTGAGACCCTAGAGGTTGAGTGGGACCCTAGCGTGCCGATGGTTGAGATTTTGTGGATATTTGGCCAGTGAGGCTTTGTTGTTGAATTAATTGAATTAAGTTCGGCAGGGTACACTAACTCTAGAGGGGGGATTGTGATTTGATTAAAAATAACCAACATAAGCTCAGGTACTAGTGGAGATGTGATAGAACTTGGAAAACGTAAGTAGGGGGAGCCCTGTATAGTGGACGGATGAGATTCGGGACTATAGTTGTAGTTAGGCGGTTTGATTCCGATGGATAAGATTATCATTACCATCTTCCGAGTTTGCACGTTGATGGTCTTTTACAGTTGGGCAGTTTTATTCCGGAGGCTGGGACCTATTCGTGGAATTTCGGTATGGAATGTTCAGGGCGACACTTACATGATACTTGCGCGTTGAGGGTGCTAGTATATCTGGTAGATATCGGGATGTACGCCTATTTGCAGAGTATTCTGGATCTTGTTCCTATCACCGTAGTAGGATTAGTTGCATAAAGAGGGATTAAACCCTATAAAGTGGAGAACGATAAGGGCTTGCACCGAACCTATGTACTATGGAATGCATAGAATCCGACAAGTATGTATTAGTAATCATCAGGTGCATTCGTGTTTTCTTGACTTGTATTTATACATGCTAGTTTTCTGTTTTCTACACTCGACACTTAGCCTAATTCACTTGATGATTTATGTTTCTTTTAATGTTATTCATATTTCGTTGTTATTACCATGTTGATATGTTGACTTATGATTTCATTCTTTATGCTTCATTTAAGTTATGTTTCTTTTGGCTATCACTCACACCATTATGGCTGATCCCTGTAGTTTTGGGGTTAGAGTTATCTCTACCCTCATGTTTCACATGTAGGTACTAAAGCATGGAGTTGGGAGCATGTGGTAGAATGCTTTATGTTATTGTATATATTGTAAAAAGATTGAAAGTAAATGTGTAAATATGAAACTATGTTATAAGATGAATTGTAATTCAAGGTGTTTGATTTCTGCTGTGCTATGTAAAAGAATTGATGTAATAAAAGTTTTAAATATATTATGTTTTTGCTATGTTTATAATTACAATTGAGATAGATGCTGGGAATTGTGTCTCGTATTTCTAAGTTTATTTATTGGAAATTCGGGGTGCTACATGTACCACCCAATTACTAGGAAGGTGATTATTTCAAGAGATGTTGAGTTCGTTGAAAGAGTACACTGGAGATGGAGTGTTGAATAAAGAAGAACCAAAAAATTGTTCCTTGAAGAAAAAGATGATGATCTAGAAGAAAAACCAGAAGGACTACAACAAAGTCCTCATAATAGTCCAGCTCCAGCAAAATCATCACCAACATCGACATCGAGTTCCAGCTCAAGCGAAGGCAATACTTCTGGGGGAGAACCTAGAAGATTTTGAAGCCTTAAAGATCTTTATGATGATCCAGAACCTATCGAGATGATGGAAGACTACACACTGTTTTGCTTGCTTACAGAATGTGATCCAATCGCCTATGGAGATGCTGTACAAGATCCCAAATGGAGAAAATCCATGGATGAAGAAATCAAGGCAATACAAAGAAATGACACGTGGGAGTTGACAACACTTCCAAACGACCATAAATCAATTGGTGTAAAGTTGGTGTACAAAATCAAAACCAACCAAGAAGGCAAAGTGGAGAAGTACAAGGCCGGACTAGTAGCTAAAGGGTACAGTCAACGAGAAGGCATCGACTACGAAGAAGTCTTTGCACCAGTAGTAAGGGTAGACACTATCAGACTGCTTATTTTACTAGCTGCATAGAACAAATGGACGATATACCAAATGGATGTCAAGTATGCATTTCTCAATGGCTACTTGGAGGAGGAAGTCTACATTGAAAACCAAAAAGATAAAGTTTGTAAATTGAAAAAGGCTTTGTATGGTCTCAAGCAAGCACTCAGAGCATGGAACAAGAGGATCGATGATTACTTTTAGTAGAATGGAGTTCAGAAAAGTCCATATAAGCATTCCCTGTGCACCAAGAAGAATGATGGAGATATCATGATCGTGTTCCTCTACGTGGACGATATGATCTTCTCCGGCAACAATTCAAATTTTTTTGAAGAATTCAAGAAAGCTAGATCAAGGAGTTCGAGATGACGGACATTTGAGAAATGTCCTACTTCCTAGGCATAGAGGTGACACAATCTGAGAATGCCTCATCACACAGAAGAAGTATGAAGACCAGATTCTAAAGAGGTTTAACATGAGAAAGTGCAATTCAGTTAACACACCAGTAGAGACCGAGTTGAAGGTTCATCGTGACTCACCAGGGATTTCTGTAAATCTCATACTGTGTACTTAACTTTTTTGATTTAGATTATGGGAAATGAACTAGGCCTTGGGGTTTATTAATAAAATAACTAGGTAGTTATAACCCACTTCCCCTACTTTCCCTCCACTACTTCCATACCTCATGACCAATTGAAAATCCCCAATGTTTCACAACATCAGCCTTCCCTTGTGTTCACAATGCACGTGTGCTCGTGCACGTGCTTTGTGTACACCCACACATTTAATTATTATTTTTTTAAAATTAAAACATATGTTAATATCTATAATATGTATTTAAATAAAATTAGTTTAATTTAATTAGATTTTTCATGCATGAATAAAATAGACACATACCTACTCCATAATTTTTATTTTGAATGAGAATGCAATTAATATGTGCACTTCAAATACGGGCGTCACACATAAAATAAATATTCGAATATGAAATCAATTTTATCAACAGAAAAATATTTATAGATAATCGAAATGAAACACACGAAAAATATATTTCATTTATAATATACACATTCAATAATGTAATCAATACGTACATAGAAAACACGTGCACCGCACGTATAAAATATTTTAATCAAAATAGGAGAAAAATAAATTTTCGTTTATAAAACGAATTCGAACAAGTTATAAAATAAATAATTTAAACACAAAGAAAATATTACACTTAATGGTAAAATAAACGTAATTGACACGTGCATCGATAACACGTGCAATACACGTAAAAACATAAAGATTGGAATTTAATATTTGAGTTGGCTCAAATAAGATGAAAAATAAATTTTGGAGAAGACGGGAAATGCATGAATAGTTGAAATACAAAATACATATTAAAATACGTTACAGATATTACCCGTAACGGTACAAAATACATGTGCATGACACGCGAGGGACAAAATTGTCATTACTCAATTTTGCAGGGTGTTACAGGTATGGCACCACATGAAGCTCTATATGGGAGGAAGTGTGAAACACCGGTGTGCTGGTATGAAGTAGGGGAAAGGCAAATGTATGGGCCGAAAATAGTGCAACAGACTTCAGAGAAAGTTGAGCTGATCAGAAAGAGGCTGGTTGACGCGCAGAGACGCAAAAAAGCTACGCTGATAACCGAAGAAGAAATCTGAAGTTCGAAGAGGGTGACTATGTTTTCCTGAAAGTGTCTCTAAACAAGGATGTGATTCGGTTCGGAAGAGGAGGAAAGTTAGCCCCGAGGTACATAGGACCCTACAAGATATTGAAAATGATTGGAAAAATAGCTTATCGGTTGGAGTTGCCAGAGGAGCTAGACCAAGTACACAATGTCTTCCATGTGTCTATGCTATGAGGCTACATTCCTGACCCGAGTCATCACTTTCCAGAAGTACTAGAGGGTCTGCAGTTGGATCTGAGCTACAAGGAGTATCCAGTAGAGATTGTAGATTGTCGAAAAAAAGTTTTGGGGAACAAAACTATACCCATGGTCAAGGTCATATGGAGGAATCATCTGGTTGAGGAAGCCACCTGAAAATTTGAGGAGAGGAAGATGAGAGACCATCCTGAGCTTTTTAATTGAAATTTGTAAACTTTCTATCTTCTTCTTTTCTCACCCTTTCAGCATAGTTCCGAGGACGGAACTATTCTAAGGAGGGAGTGATGTAACATCCCCAAAAACAATAAAATTTAATTTTATATTTTACACGTGCATTGCACGTGCAAATTTTAAGCAATTTAGTCCATAAAAAATTTCCTGCGAATCATGTATATCTATTCTAATTTTTTTAGTTATTTACTTCGATTTTAAATCCATAGGCCCTAATTTATTTTAAAATATTAAAAGAAACTAAATGCAAAATAGAAGCCCATGAGAAAATTATTTATTAAATACACATTAAAAAAAATCACCACACTTGTAATGTAAAAAATATATACATTGTACTATAAACAAATGAAAGAGAGTGTGTGCACGTAGAGTTTCCTTGGACTATATACTTTAGAAGGCCCTCCTATTTCATCAACAATTCACAAGAATCAAAAGAAAGAAAACAAAGAGATAAAAGAGAGTGCTTGGATTTCTTTAAGGAAAAGGGTTTGGGCTTACTTTTCTAGGAGGAGAAGGCTCGCATCTTGTTGGAGCTAGGAGCAATCTTCTGGGAGTTCCTAATTTCTTGTTCATCAAACTAAGGTGGGTGACTTGTTGAACTTTCTAAAACGTAGTAGCATGCATGAGTAGGATAATTGATGTATAACAATGTTTATACATATAAGTTGTGGTTAATTTTGTGATGATGTTATTTAGAATGTTTAATAGATATGATTATGAAAGGAAATGCATGTTAGTTGAAATATCTTTATGTAGATAAGTTGAAATAATGTTGTTTGGGTGCATGGTAATACATCATGATTAGACTAAATGAATTGGATATAAATTGTACACAAAGTTGCTAATTTATGCAAAGAAAGTTGATGTTTTTAATATTAGTTGCACTTCAGAAAATCATATTTAATAAAATAGTTAGAATGTAGAACTAAAACTTTTATGGGAACATCTTGTATATGTCAGGAACATCTCTTTTAAATTTCATAAGATTTAGAGGTCGTTTACTATTTTAATAAAATCTAAATTTTGGACTGGTTGGCTGGCGACTAGTTGCTGAAAATCTGTACACATTTCGGTTTTTGATCATTTCAGCATCGTAAATGAAGTAATATGAGAAAATTCAGAACTAAGAACCCGTTGAAGACTCGTTAACCTTTCTGTAAAGTCTAAGAAATCAAATTTTTACAAAGAATTGCATTTATAATGAATTTTACAAGACTAAATAAGTGACAGTATTTCAATATTTCGACCCTACTGTAGATTTCAAATAATTCAAGGCTATAGATACAATATTTTGGAGAAACTTATAAATAAGAAATTGTAGTAGACTTGTATATTTTTATTTTGATCTAAAGAATGCAAAGTTTCATGAAGTATATAATTTTCTATGATTTTTACAAGAAGCGTGAACTATAGTTTTCTGGTTTTGAACTTAATGTTTTGCAAATGAATTTAGATGAAGTAATTGAGGATGATTCTAAGTGTTTTTAACTACAAATTTATAGTAGAATCTTTTCTGAAAATAATGAATCTATCTTTTGAATAGAATTGAGATTTATAATGGAAATATGGATGAGTAGGAAAGGCGTTTTATTGATCAAAATGAACTTTGTATTTGGAATATATTCTTGAAAAATAAATATATGTGAAAATGAGTTTGTGTTAATCAATGGGACTTGGTAATGAACTGTTGGTTTTGTGATCAACCAAGAAGTGTATACTTCATGATTGGTAAATGAGAAAGAATGAAAGGATTTGAATGAAATATGAATACATGAACATGAGTTATAAGGGTATGAGTACCCCAAGTTTTTGAACATGAAAAGATGTTGATTCTAGAGGTTTAGTGAGACCCAGGTACCGAAAAAAGTAATGAAAATGATTATTAATTTTGAGAAAGGGCCAGTATGGGCTATTATTCTCGGTATTTTTGTGTAAGTCCGGTAAGGGGGTAAGCTAGCTCTAGTGGTATTATTTATTCATGTTTCAAACTTAAGAACATGCACTAAGGGGAGATGTAATAAAACTTGGGCAAACGTAAGTGGAGAGCGTCTATATAGTCGGGCGGTGGATTTCGGGACTGTGGTTGCTTGCGGAGCGAGACGAGCCTCAATTAAATTTAGGATTATGATTGATCGGGCGGTGGATTCCGGGATCATGATTAGTCAGGCGGGTAGGAGGAAGATCTCCAATATATTCTGGGGCTAGAGCGGCCCTTGCGGGATGTTTGCACAACGAGGGTTTCCGTATAAGTCTGACGGTGGACTCCAGGGCTGGGGTCCGTACTCGTGGGATATCTAAAACTTGATTTTGTTACCGAGTAGTTTTCATGGCGAGGGATTAAACCATTTATTGTGGAGTACGTTGGTGCTTTCCCTCAAACCTATGTAGGGTGGGGTGTATAGAATCCGAACAAGTATGCATTAGTGTCATTGTAGTATAACACCTGCATTAGGTATTAAGTCATATCATACATTGACATGTTTAGGATAGTCACCCTTTACACTTTTATATGCATTCAAAATTGTGTTTGTTAAAGTAAGAGATTTCGTGATAATACAGCATAGAGAGGATCGCTGTTTATAACATTAGATCGGTTGTAAGCAACGGACATGCCCACAGATTTTTAGTGCAGGAATTGGATTGGCAAGGACTTAAAGAAGAATTGATGCTGAAGATTATTTCCAGGATTTATGTTAGAGCTTTATTTCATGTTTTATTTCATTTAACTTCTGCTTTGTACTCTGTAACAAGCAATGTTTATAAAAAGTTTTAATTTCCTTGTAAAATTGTACGAAATGAAGTAAAAGATCCTGATGTACTATGAATTACATGTAAATGGAATTCGGGGTGTTATAATTAATTCCGAATATGTGGAGTGAGAACCGGTTAGATGAAAGCAAAGGCTTAGAAGGAGAGTTTACTAAGGAGGAGATCCTACAAGCTATTAAGAGCTTAGGTCAGGACAAATCGCCAAGGCCTGAGAGATTTCCAATATTCTTTTATAAGATATATATACTGGAATATCATTAAAGAAGACCTCCTCAGTGTCTTTCAGGAATTCTTCACAGGCGTTGCGAGTATTGATAGACTTAACTACACGAATGTTATCCTTATCCCCAAAAAATCGGATGTGCTTAGGGTAGGGGATCTGAGACCCATTAGTCTTCTGAATGGCTCCTTTAAGATCATCACTAAGGTGTTGACAAGAAGATTGTCCCCTCACCTCAGTGATGTGGTGGGGGAATCACAGAGAGGGTTTATTAAAGGAATGGACATTATGGATAGTGTTGTGTCCGCACCTGAAATTGTTTTTGGGGGTTGTAAGTAGAAAGCGGACGATTTCTTGAAAAAGCATACAACACAGTAGAGTAGGAAAGTGAAGATGAGGTTCTGGAACTTAAAGGTTTCGGTCCAAGATGGAGGAATTGGATTCGGATGTGTGTTAGAGGAGGCAAATCTTTTGTACAGTTCAACGATAGGCAGGGGAATTAAATTCTGTGTCATAGAAGACTGTGACAAGGGGACCCCTTTTCTCCTCTCCTTTTTGTTCTCATTGCCGATGGATTGACAGAAATGGCTAAAAGAGGTCGACAATCGAATATTCTTAAAGGGTTGACAATTAAAGGGACTGACGACACGTTGACTATACTTCAGTATGCGGATGATACTTTGTTGTTCGGAACGGCAAAAGATGAGGAAATTGCTGCATTAGGAATTTTAATTAGATGTTTTGAGGCATGGTCCGGGCTAAAAGTCAATTTATGCAAAAGTTTTGGCATTCCACTAAGCAAGGATTTATCTACTCTAATTGGCGAGATTAAAAACTTCTTCGGATGCGAGAGTGGAGAGTTCCCTATAAAATATCTAAGGGCAGCAATTAGACCAGGGAGGATGCGCAGGGAAGATTGGTTGCCTTTGGTCAAAAAAGTGGAGAAAAGACTGGCCGGGTGGAAGGGGCGTTTCTTGTCATTAGGGGGGCAAATCACACTGGTAAATGCAATCCTTAGCAGAATTCCCACTTACATCATGTCCATATACAAATTCCCGAATTGGGTCATAAACAGAATAAATAGATGTAGAAGGCATTTTTTGTGGAAAGGGTCAAACAAGGACGAGAAAGGATTTACTTTGGTGAACTGGGGGAGGGTTTGCAAGAGGAAGGAGTTTGGGGGTTTAGGTATCCTAAATCTAAGAGATATGAATAGAGCACTTCTGAGCAAGTGGTGGTGGAAAATGCAGAGGAGAAGAAATAACTGGAGGCATAAATCATTCTCTCTTTATCGAAAAAGGAAGAACTTCAGATTCAGGGGTAGAAGCAAGCATGGCAAGGTATCTTTCATTTGAAAAGGAGCAGCCAAGGTGGGTGATATTTTCCATACCAACACAAAATGTGTGCTTGAAAATGGGAAAGACATCAGATTCTGGAAGGACAAGTGATGCGGTACCAATACATTGCAAGCGCAATTTTCGGCAATTGCGTCAGAAGCAGATAACTGCGATACCTTGGTCTCTAAAGTCAAGAGGGGAACAGTGAACATCAAGTTTCCTCGCCCTCCTTCTCCAGAGTGCAGAGAGCAACTCCTGAAGCTGGGTGAATTGTTAAGATTAGAAGGAAGTAATAATATTCACTGGGAGGACGATCATCATTGGATTCTACAATCAAACAACAACTTCTCCGTCAGCACATTGTACAAATGGTTGAATGATGGAGGACTACGCAGCAACCATGGCAAGATCTGGAATATCCACGCTCCGTTGAAGGTGAAGGCCTTCCTTTGGTTAGCAGCGAACGATGCAATATTGTCCAAATGTAATCTTCGCATTCGTAACATCCCGATAGAGGTCAAATGCTCTAGATGCTTGGCTTATGATGAAGACACTAATCACATTCTGTTTGAATGCCCAAAATCGAGGCTTACCTGGGAGGTCATTTGTCTAGGTTTTGGAATTATCGAGATCCCGAATACTATTGTAAATGTCTGGGGTCAGTGGAGTGAGAGGGTGATCTGTCTTGAAAACTGAGTATTGTGGAGCATTTCTGTTGCGGCCACGATGTGGGGTCTATGGCTAGATCGAAATAACTCGTGTTTCCGTCAGATAAATAGTCGTTTCCAGTTCTAATTCATAAACTTTTTTCCATGATTGATGCTTGGGCAGGTCAAGCGGGGACGAGGAAAACACAACGCAGGGAGGCAGAGTAGACGTCGAGGCGTTTGAAGTATTGGGGGATTTCACTGTTTTGTACAGATTACTCTGTTGCAGGGCTTACTTTTGGTATTTTGAGGGTCTGTTTCGTTGTGGTTGCTATGACACCACATGTCTTGTATGATGTCCATTTTTTATGTATTTGCCTAGATGATGTTTGTGTACGCTGTACTTCTGGTTTCATTAACCTTTCATTAATGAATAGGTGGTCACCTTTTATTCAAATATATATATATATATATACAACATCCGGCTAACTCAACTACAGCAATCATGAAGAATCCTTAACTTAATTTTACATTCATTTGATCCTTAAAGGTATAGTTTCTACACTCTACACACAAAAATCACAAGAAACTGCTGAAGTACATCCGCGGCTCAGTCTAATTTTTTCCTTTCCTTTTTCATAATACAAAGTTGTTCATTTGAATATAAGTAAACCATCAAAATGGAACTGACGCTATCTCTGGCTACAAGAACGAGTGCCGCGCAATATTGCTGTTCCATGATAAATATGATGGATCCCCAAGCTTCCTGCAATATCAGATATTTAGATTTTAAAAAAATAGCAACATTAAATAAATCAGTAAGTAAAGTGTATGAGAAACTGTATGGTGTCTTACATAGTGAGAAATTAAAAGTAACTTTATGAATATCAATTTAGAGAAGATCATTAATCGTGTGGCATCAATCTTGATTAAGTTTGTTAGTTGAATCCCTCACTTTCAAGCACGCTGGAGTACCATCATTTTTCGGATTTTTTTCCCAAACCGACCTACTTTTTGAAAGTTTTTCCCAAACCGACCTACATTTTTTCTTAATTCCCAAAACGACACACTCGGTCTTTGAAAGACCGAGTTTATCACAAAATAAGTCGGTTTTTCAAAGACCGAGTGTTAGAATTCGATTTTTCGAATTCTAATACTCGGTCTTTGAAAAACCGAGTTATTTTGTGCTAGACTCGGTCTTTCAAAGACCGAGTGTGTTATTTTGATAAATACTTTCAAAAGTGGATCAGTTTGGTAAATACTTTCAAAAAGTGGGTTATTTTGGTAATAATTTCTGCATTCATAGTAACTTCTCATTATCTAATTTTTTAAAGTGGCCAGACTAAATTGTCCTTTTAAATGGAAAACATTTATTGTGTTTGGTTAATATTAAAAGTCCTCCTTTGATTCTTGGATTTTGATTTTGGAAATGATTTCACTTCTTTTATGCCATTAAAATTTCTTTCCATTTTCATTACTGTGCAGACTGAGAACTCAAAATTTCTAACTCCTCTACCTCCACCACTGCTGGCACAGGCAAATATCTTGGTAATTGTTTTCATTTAAACAAATAATTATCTAGTGAACACGAGAAGGAAATACCAGTGGAAACATACAATGGGGTTTAATCCCAGCTTTACATTTTCTGAATTATTTCATAAATGAGGAAAGAGAAAAGGTTAAGCGAAAGGAATTTAACATTGTATACACAGTGTAAGTAGCCCTCATGATCATACGAGGCCTTGATTGATCAGAAATAGTTCTGCTAATTTGGTTCAACGTGCTGAGCTTTATGGTACATCAAGGAATTATTCTTTGACATTCTCAAAAGTGAATTCTCTTTTTTCTGGTATTTCACTGAACATTGACAAATTGCAGCTATGCTACTGCATGTTTAAGTTTTAGTTTATGGTTTTAGTGCTCTTGTTTTACGCAGTGTATACTTTGATTCGTTATGGTATGTGTTTGATTACATTGATCTACTTCGAGTTTGCATAATCAAGGAAACTAATGAACAATTAAAATTATCGCGCTGTATACTTTAACTAAAAGTCCAACATATAAGTTGTAGTTCCAGATGAAGTGGTCTTAGTACTGTATCATTTTACATTCATAACATACATTGCTAAACATGTTACGTCTTTTATCCTTTGGGATGCAGAAGAAATAAACAAGTGTTAATATGCATCTGAAAATTGCTAAGGGCGACCAGGTTAAGGTCTTGGTAGAGGTAATGGTTTAAGCAGTTATGGTGCTTTGGAGAGGGACCATCTTTTAACTTTTAAGGCTACTACTACTGGCAACTCTTATATCACCATTTTCATTTATTGTTCGTTGGAAGATACAGACTTGATAGTTCCCGTATATGAATTACAACAAAGTTCCCGTATATCACAAAATTTGATACTTCATGCTCTGTCTCTGATTGTTCTGAGCTTACAAAATTTGATACTTCATGCTCTGTTTGTGTTAGTTCTGAGCTGACAAAATTTGATACTTCATGCTCTGTCTCTGATTGTTCTGAGCTGACAAAATTTGATACTTCATGCTCTGTCTCTGATTGTTCTGAGCTGACAAAATTTGATACTTCATGCTCTTACTATATGCTCTGAATTCCATAGATAATGCAGTAAAATCTGTTGTCTCCACACTATAGGAGGGTAGATTATTGGTTAATAGCACAGGCAATAGTTCCAACTGTAAGAAGTTCAGTATATATTCAATAGAAAAGTTTGTGAATTTCGATATTGGCCAATAATTATATGTATTTGCTATATTGATTCTAGATACCATATTTAAAATCTACCGATTTTCCTACTCAGATTTTGAAGTGTATTCTTGAATACTGAACAAAATGTGTATTTGCAAGGTGAATATTTATTCTCTTCCCTTTTGATTAAAAAGATCAAGTTAAATTCAACTCTTAGTTTAGCATGCTCGCATCTTACCTATTTCCATGGAGTGAGTTGTGAGTCAAGTGGATTGGTAATGAGAAGTTAATGTGAATGCAGAACTTATTACCAAAATGATCCATTTTTTGAAAGTATTTACCAAACTGACCCACTTTTGAAATTATTTACCAAAATAACACACTCGGTCTTTGAAAGACCGAGTCTAGCACAAAATAACTCGGTTTTTCAAAGACCGAGTGTTAGAATTCGAAAAATTGAATTCTAACACTCGGTCTTTGAAAAACCGACTTATTTTGTGCTAAACTCGGTCTTTCAAAGACCGAGTGTGTCGTTTTGGGAATTAAAAAAAAAAGTAGATCGGTTTGGGAAAAACTTTTAAAAAGCAGGTCGGTTTGGGAAAAAAATCGTGAAGAGAATGGTAGTGAAATTGGTAGTGGCTGAAGTATTATTCTTCTCGCATTAAAACGAACAGCCGCTAAGATCTATTTTAACTAGCTACTTTAGATTCAATTAAAAGCTGAGTAAATTGCCAGGTGGTTTTCGAATGACGCAAAAAAAAAAATCACCTCAGCTTTATTAATTATATCACAGCAAAGGCCACTGCCATAAAGAAGCACAATCCTCCAACAATGAGATATGCAATGCCTGTTGGAAGAGAATAGATATTTTGTGAGCTAAATGGCAAGCAAGATTATGAATTTGTATTATAATTTCTTACAACAACAAGACGGTTTGGGTTTTTGGTTGTGAGAGGGAGAGAGACAGAGAGGGAGAGAGAGAGAGAATGAGTGAGGAGATGTTTTTTATAGGAAAAGGTGGAGTATGGCCATCCTGTTTCATTAATAAAGATTTAACAAAACAACCCGCATAACCGGGGAATGTACACATAACATACGAACAACAGGAAATAAACATAACTGAAATAAAACATACTACATCCAACTAGATAGGAGGGTGGGACATGTGACAAACCAGTAGTCACCACATCGAATACACTAGCAAAAACAAAAGGTCTCCCTCCAACACAGCCTTGGAGGGTAGGCAATCTCAAATCTGTGTGGGTCCGAACATAATCTCCTCGTCGTCATACTCCTCTACCTAGAAGGTCCTCGTTATCCTACCTCTTGGTCCCAGAGTAGCTGCAGAAGCCCAAGAAGATATGTGATGCATAATATGAGTTAAAGTTACCAGAAATACTATTACAAGTCCCACGAAAGTAAAAGTTATTTCTGTCAAGACAAAGAACCCAGGTAGTAGCAGCAATGAAGATATGACATGCCTCAGTCATCTTGTTTCTAACCGATGCAAATCGTGGTCCCACCCACTAGTCCTCATAAACTGGTGGGTAGGCGGTCATGCCTTGGGCCCTCAGAACTTCCACTAAAACCGCTTTACTCTTAGGGCACTCAACAAAAAGATGGTTCCTATTTTCCATAAAGTAATAGCATAAACCACATCCGGACGCTATTTTAGGTTGTCTTTTGGCCAGCTTTTTTCTCATCGGGATGACATCTTCAAGAGTAAGCCATAGAAAGACTCTGACCTTAAGGGGCGCCTTAGTCTTCCAAAGAGCAGAGGTCCAACTTTTAGTGCATCCTCTAAAGTGGACCTCTCATAGAGGGATCTTACCTAGAAGGATCCACTCTTTTCTAAGTCCCAACCTTTTCGGTCCGGTCCATTGGAGTACCTGATCCCAGACAGTGTAATATAATTTTGGAGATCTACCAATTCTTCTTTAGACTCCGGAGACAATCATGCTTTAAAAGTGGGCCTCCAGTAACTTCTCTTCCAGCACTGCACAACCGTGGCATAGGGCTTGGCAGTAAGAGTATAGAGACTCGGAAAGAGATCCTTGATAGAGTGTGCCCCACACCATTTGTCACCAGAACTTGGTCATGCAGCCATTCCCAATCACATTTGAGGTGCAGCTAACAAACGGTTCATGTGCCTTGGTCACACCCTTCCAGAACCAAGAGACTTTAGTTCCCATCCGGAACCCCAAGTTGTGCGTACAATATTTTAAATAAAAATATATTTTTTTTTCTGCACATGCATTGCACGTGCCATTTCATCTCATCGTTCATTCAAAATATTTTCTAGTATGCATAAGTTCTCTTTTCTTATTTTATCTTATTTAGTTGTCTACTTCTTATTTAGAACCCATAGGCCTAATAGAAGACTCAAAACCCACTAGAATAAATTAATTAAATTAAAGCAAGCCCACAAAAGAAGCTCATTAAGATAATCCTACAATTAGTTGTACATATTCATACACATGTCATGTAACAACTAGTTGGTACACAAATAAAAATATAAATATAAAAAATGAGAGGGTGTGCACTTGTACACTACACGTGCACGTGCATGCACAAAGGAGAGACTAGGCTAGCCTTGCTTTGAGTGGGGAGAGTGGAGAGAGTGGGAGAGTGGGGTAGTGGGTAGTTATTTGGAGTGTGAGATTAAATCCTAGCCATTCATTTTCTCTATAAATACCCCCCCCCCCCCCCCCCCCCCCCAGTGTTTGTCCTTTGCACCAAATTAAGAATCAAAAGAGATAAGAAAAGAAAGAGAGTTAGAGAGTTTTGTCTTGCAATTCTTGGAGGCTTGGAGTTGTTCTTGCTAGGAGGAGAAGGGCTAGGCGATCATGTTGGAGCTAGGAACTTTCTAGGAATTGTTTTTCTACATTGCAAATCTTCTTTGAGGTGGGTGGTTCTTAAATCCTTTCTAATGTAGTAGTATAATGCATGCTAGTTGGTATATGGTTTAGTTGTTAAATTTTGATTGATATTATGAATGTAGATTGCATAATCTTATTTTAATTGTGTCATGATGTGTTGAAATAATATTGTGATTCAAATAATTGACTAGAATTTTTGTTAAAATTAGAAGAGAAAGTACTATCTAGTGAATTGTTGGAATAAAAATTGATACATGTTAGAATGTTCTTATAATATTCAAAATAATGCAACATGTATGAAAAGGATTTTAAGATGCTATTATAGTAAAGAAATGTGGAAATAGTGTCACTAGTATATGTTTTATGAGTATAAGGAATTTTATAAAGAAGTTTTGATTGGAGACAACATTTTATTTGAAAATTGATAATATGAGCTCCTTAATGCAAGTTGGGAGGAAAATTTTATTATATTGTTGAAAATAAGAATTTTGTAAATCTACATATATGCACTATACTGTATTTTTGAAAGAAAACATTCTGAAAAAAATTAGATTTTTGAATGGTACAAATTAATTGGAAAATCAAAATTGTTAAAGAAAGAGTTATAAACAGACCAGTAGAATAAAGAAATTTTAACTGATAATCATAACAGAGAATGGGTTTGGAATACTGGTTTTCGGTGAGGGTTTAGAGCGCTGTGAACAGTGCTGATGGTCTTGGGTTCGAGTCTTGAAGATGGTCTGTTTTATTAAAATTTTGATTTTTCCCAAAACACAGTACAGTACATTCATAAAGTAATTGAATGAACTTTTATCGCTAGCTGCCTTTGGACTTTCTGATCTTCGGGTTAAATCTGGGGCGGTTACTGTAGCAGGTGGGGGTTATTGGTTCGAAACCTGCCAGCCCCATTTTCGATTTTTTTTATTTTTTGACATATTTCGAGTTTTTCAAGAATATAAAAATTAGGGGGGGGGGGGGAATTCTATTATTCCTCTAATATTATCTAGACTTTACAAAAAATATTTCCACAATATTTTGATTTATTCTGTGAGAATTGGAAGTGGATTTCATATTAAAACTATGGGATGAAGAACTTGATAATTCTTTTTAAATGTGACTTTTTTATAATTAAAGAAAGATAAAAATTTGGAATGCAATTAGATTCTTCTTAATGAGATTTTATAGTTATAAACACATTTGATTAAAGAGAATATTTGAGTTGCGTGCAAGGATGTAAATGATTAAATTGATAATGGAAGTTGAAGTGAGTTGCTTTATGTTTTAAGATTATAAATAAATGAATTTGAAAAAGAGATTGTGAATAAAGAAATGAATACGAGAAAAATTTGTGAATAATGAAATGAACTATCTTGATGAGGTTAGATGTAACATTTGTTGTCTCAATTGAGACGGTTATTATTCTAGGGTGAGCGAGGCCCAGATCACCGGCAGTTGAATTTATGAAATTGTAAGAAGTAACAAGTATTGGGTTGACTGTCTCAGTATTGTGTTTAAGACCGGTGGGTAAGCTAGACTCTAGTTTTTAATAATCATAACTTAAACTTAAGGACAAGGCACTAGTTAGTGATATAACTAAATGAGTGCAAACGTGAGTTATGGACTCCAGAATAATCCTTGGAGAGAGACAGTCCCCAGTATTCTGGGACGATGGACGTAAGGGCCACAAAATGATCCACGGAGTGGGAACGATCTCTTGTATTCTGGGACGAGAGCGATGCTCATGGGATGCTTGTGCAATGAGGGCTCCAGAATGATCTACGGAGTGAGATGATCCCCAGTATTCCGGGATGATAGACGTAAGGGCCACAGAATGATCTACGGAGAGGGATTGGTCTCCAGTATTCCAAGGGCGAGAGCCAATACTTGCAAAGTGTCTAAATCTTGTAGTAGTCATCATAGTAGGTTGCATGGCGAGGGATCTAATCCTATAATGTGGAGTACGTAGGTGCTTGCTCTCGGACCTATGTAGTATGGGATGCATAGAATTCGAACAAGTATGCATTAGTGTAACCCCTGTTTTCGTAAATACGTATTTTCTGTGTATTTTCGGTATTTCAAATTTTTGTAAATTAGTTTTCCGCTTTCACATTCCTTTTGTTAAAATGCATTCTTGAATATTCTGTTAAAATCTATTTTCCATCAATGATTTTATTGTAACTATTTTCTATGATTTTTTTATATTGTAATACAAATCTTATTATTGTTATTAGCATTATTATTATTATTAAATATATTGTTTATTAAATTTTTAAAGCCATTATTTTGTAAGCCACTCTGTTTTATTTTATGTTATTATGTCGAGTGTTTAGTTAATCTAGTATTTTATTACTTAATTATTTTATTAGATTTTTTTTATATATAAGACCAAAATCCTATTCTACCTATTAGATCTATTTATAGCCCAAAACCCATTACCCATTCTCCTATTGGATCATCTACCCAACAACCCAAACCCATTACCCTTGTAATGCCCTGATTTTTCAATTAATGAAAAATTATTTATTTTGCACGTAGTGTGCACATGCAATATTTTGGTTGAATTAAATCTTATAATTATTTTCATTGTGATGGGTATAACTATTTAAATTTGTGCTTTCAAAATTATTTTATACAAAAGCCTTCTTCTAAATGGATGAAAAGCCTTTTTTTTAAAGCCTTTCTTTTGAAAAGCCCAAAATTTAATTTATTTATTTTATTTTAAAATAATTATTTTGGCCCATAAACTAAAGCCTATGGACTATTTTTTTACAACTTGTCATGTAGAATACAATTTAAAGAATATTTTATTTTTATACAAAAATTTAATGTACAATTTTTGGATCAAGTGGCATGCACGTGCATTGCACGTATACGTGCAATTGCACATGCTTTGGAGTAGGCCGGGAATGCTTCTTTTGGAGGGAGAAATCAAATTTTGGGTGGGGATCATGGTGTGGTGGTTACTCATCATGGGTAGTTTGTGTAACTCCTCCTTAAATCTCCACCCTTTGTTCCTAACTCCTACTCTAATCTTAGCCATCCATTCCATCAAGATTTTAGTATAAATACCCCCCTCCCATGGCTAGTTATTTTTTTGCTTATTACTTTCTACAAACCTATAGTCTAAATTGCATTATCTAGTAGTATTTTTGTGAGTTAAAAGATTGAGTTGTGTGGAAGTTGGGCTTGCAACAAGAAGAAGGAGAGGCCGGCTATTCAAAGGAGGGAGCTTTCGGTTTTGTGTGCTCGGGTTGGAGGCTTGTGCGCGCGTGTACAAGGAGGAGAAGCATTTCGTTGCAAGGACATTCGTCTAGGAGATCACTAGTTGTACTTTCTTCAATAAGGTGGGTAAATTTTCCCTATTTCTAAATAAGAATGCATCCTAGATTCAATTGGGAAATTGATGCATGAAAATGATTATAAGGATGCACAATTAATTGGAAAAATGATCTATAATTGATTGAATTGTTGACATGCAAATTGTGTGTGATTCTACTATTAAAATTTAAGTTGGGTGCAATATAAGTATGGATATGAATTGTGTAAATAAACTTTCGTTAGTAGCATGGAAATTATGCACAAAGATTAGTAGTTGATAATGTCGCATTATGTGCTAGTTAGAAATTTGGTTATGTTGTTGTAACGATTAAATTAAGATGCAGTCATTATATTTATGAGATGAATAATGGCAGAAAATTAGTGTAGAGATTTGTGAAATTATAATGTCGAAAAAGAATGCAATAGTGATAGTATATCAAATTAACAAAATTGTATGGTAGAAAGGTATTAATTATTGAAAGTATGTTTAATTGTTTAAGAAAAAAATGATTTTTATATACTGGAGTATAATTCATGATGTAAATGAGTAATCTGGAATTTTTATAGTCTATTAGTAAGAGCAAGTTGAAATAAAAATTTTGATGAACATCGATATATTTCAAATAACAGAGAGTATAGATTTAAATGAAATTCGAATGGTACTAGTGACAACTTAAGCACGTAGCTCAAGTGGTCGGGGGTTTTCTTCCGCTACAGTGTGCGGCTGGGTCTCATGAGGTTGTTGGTTCGAATCCCTGGCCGCCATACTTTTATTTCGTTTTTTTTTTAAAAACAAGAATAGCATTAGCCGAGAGCTCTTATGGCTCTCAGCGTCCCTTTATGACGCCAGTAGCATTCGGCCTAGTGGTTGTGGCTTTCGGTTGGGTTCTCTGTGGTGCTGGGTTCGAATCTTGTTCTCGGCAAGATTGAAAAAAAAAATTTTTGAGGGTTTTAGTGCTCAAAAAATTATGAGAAAAATATGACTATTCTTCTAAAAATATGTAGGACTTTATAAAAATAATTTGGGAATTATTTGCATGAAATGCACTATGATTTGAAACTAAAATGCATAAATAGAACTATGGTTCTATATGTATATTTTTGTAAAAAATATACCTTACAAAAGAATTTAAAATAAAGTGCTAGAATGGAGTTATAACAAATAAAGAAATTACATTCAGTGATGTGAAATGAATTTATTCTCATTGGAGAATATTGGAAAATTATGAAATGTGAGTATCCATTTTAGTGATGAGATTTAAATTGTGAAATTGATATTTGATGAAATATATAGTTCATGTATGGATATGGACTCATGTTTAAATTAGAAATTCATGCTATGGAAAGAGAAAATCTGTTATGATTATGAAAATGAATCCATGAGTTAGAAATGCTCAATTTTGGAAATTGTGAATTGAAATTGAAACGAAAGAGTAGCTAAGTCTCCCCCGGCAATTGGGAAAAAAATGAAATGAAATTTGAAATGAAAGACCAAGGTTGGTCATGTTTGAATAAATGAATAAGTCCGGTTTAGTGGAGAGGCTAACTCTAGAGCTTTGATTATGTTCATGATTCTATTAAACTAAGGATTAGTACATAGTGGAGACGTGATGAAAGTAAGAGAAAAACATTGAGTATGAGGGCCATTGGATAGCGGCGAGAGCGTATCCCAGGATGTTCCATGATAAGTCTGGACGAGGATACTGCTCCAGAGTACTGTCCCGGTGGCGACGCTCGTGGGATGTTTGAAGACTACGGGTGGTGTCATATCTATGGTAGGAGCTGAATTACCACAGGATGTCTGCATGATGAGTCATGTCAGCGATGGGATTCCCTCCAGGGCGCCTAGACATGAGTTCTTAGGTCAGAAAACATCTAGGATACTTACCGTAGTTACAGTAGTAGATTAAGTCATGACGAGGGATCGAACCCTATAAAGATGAAGAACGATTAAGGGCTTGCCCTCGGACCTATGTAGTATGGGATGCACAGAATCCGAACAAGTGCGTATTAGTGTCATACAATATTAATAATTGCATTAAGGACTAAGTGCACAATCACAACACGACATCAATAGGGTAGTCCCTTTAGTTTGAAATGTGACAAGTTTGTGTTTGCTAAATATGGAAAATAAGTTATACAATTTCCGGCATAGAGAGGATGGCCGTGTATAATGATCGTCGGTTGAATAAACTGACGTACCCACAGTCTTATATGCAGGTAAATGGCTTGATAAAGATTAAAGAGGAACAAATGCTTAAAGATTACTCAATGTTGTTGTATATTTATTTTCATTGTTGTAAAATTCTACTTCCGCTGTGCAATGTAAAATGAAATATTGATGTAAACTCTGGTGTAAAGTGAAAAGTTTAAATTTCCTTGTAAAATTGTACTAAAGGAAGCGGAAAAGATCCTGTAGAACATCTCGAATTCAGTGTATTTGGGATTCGGGGCTTTACAACCCTATATATAAATACCCTAAAACCCTAACCTAGGTGAAATCTAACCCTATCACTGTTCTACCCCCTACTGTTGTACCGCTACCTACCTTTTCCCTTCCTTCTCTTCCGACTTCTCATCTCCCGTACTTATCCCGCCCTCCGAAACCCTGCACTCCCATCTCCCTCTCTCTCTCCCGTCCTGTCCTCGTCGCTAGAGCGCCCACTCCCTCGGCCGGTGCCCTACCTGCTGTGCTGCCCCTATGTCCCTCCATCGACATGCAACAAACGGCAATAGCAACTACAGCGCACCCCCTAGCGCGCTCCCCTGCCTCCTTCCCCCATTGCGCTAGACCCCGACGTCGACAGCCAGTGCACCCCCTTGCGTTGCCCTGCCCCCTGTCGACATCCGCCAGTCGTCAGCCCAGTGCCCCCGACACACCTCTTGCAGCGTCGCGTCACACGACACAGCTCCTTGTGCACACCTCAGTCGCGCCCTGGCCACCAGCCGCCATGGACACTGTCCAGCGCCTGCCGCTGTGTCGCCACCGTTTCGCCGTTCTGCCGCCGTGCTGCACCACTGTCCCTACCGCGGTACAGCCAAGCCATTGTTGTTGATCAAGGTTTTGATCATGTTCGATCCTGGCCGTCGATCTCCTTGATATCATGATCATCATGATCTCCATCATTTGATGGTGGACCATCCGATCTCATCTTGATCATGGCTTTGAACCTCAGCCGTCCATTTGATCCGATCTTGATCTCGGCCATTGATCGTCTCGTTCGTCTTCTACTTGGTGAGTTAAACATTTGATCCACTTTTTGTTCTCATTCATCAATTGTCAATCATGGTATATTTACTCTTTTGGCATTCTTCTAATTCTTATATATTTTATGTTCGATCTCGGTCGTTGGATTTGCTTGATCTTCAACTTGATCATTATCGAGATCCGTGCCGATAGTGCTCTTCGCCTGGGATCCATTCCCGTTACTCTTTCGTCGAATTTATCATCACCCTAAGGCAAGTATCTTGTACATTTCATTTTCTAGTACAAGCTTTTCCTTGAAAACGTTGCAAGTAGATTGTAAATGTGACTCCTCTTTATTTATCGTTAATGATCTCATGTTTCGCCTTATCTATCATATGATCTAAGAGTCACAACCCTTTGTTAATGCCCTTGTTCACAACTAGTAAAATTTTGATACATTTCATGCAAAAAGTGTCTTGTTTGGTTTGTGTCCTGTCTTGGCTTGCAGTTTCGACCCCGATAAAACCAAAATCTGAACTTGAGTCCTAAATATGAAATGTAACCCTAAGTGTCTAGTTGCCAATAACATCTAGAATTTTTGAATTTCGAGTTACGGTTTAGGAGATATCATAGTTTTACTGCTGCTGTGTCGGTAATCGCAGATTCACAAAAAACTGCTGCACCACTTTGGTTTACAATTATTTTAACTATGCTACCAGTAAGTAAATGACTTGAAATTTTGCATGCTGATACTGGACATCCTAGAAAACATTCTCTAAATTTTCTCAGAATTAATTAATGATTTTTCAACCCTGTTTCATATGTATAAACTCAGTTTTACAAATCCTGGCTGAACACAAATACTGTATAGTTTGTTGTTTTGACATCAATTTCTACAACTTGTATGTGTCTTAATTATATGCGTTGGAACCAGGCAGGAGTCTAGTTTTTAGACCTTCTGAACGATTCACATTTGCTATCTTGTAGCAACAGAAATCGCAGTTTTGATGCAGCAACGTCATGCTGTCCAGATTTGCAATTCTCGTTGTTCTTGATATTTTGGTTTGCTTTGACCCTCGAACATGTATCCTACCTAGCCTAGACTTGTTCCATGTTCTTGATTATGTATACTTGACCTGTTTCGCACACTTTCATGCTTGCTTGATAATAATAATAAATAACAAGCTGGGGTTTAAGGAAAAGACCATAGTAGTGGACAATATAGGTAAGTGTACTCGGAAGGGGGCCCGTATTTTCCAGTACTTGGTTCATGAACTTGTTGTATCTTGATGGATTCATGAAGCCATTACTTGTCTCATGAACTTGTTGGATTCATGAACCCACTGTGTGGTTCTTGAACTTGTTAGTAGATTCACGAACTTGTTTCGTGAACTTATTACTTTATTTTCGAATTCATGAACCATGCTTGCTTGATACTTGATGCCTAAGTACACCGCCCTATAAAATCCACTACTAGGCCTAAACGTAACTGATTATATGTAGCGACCATATAGTAAAAATATGGATGCATGAAGTGCTACCTAGATAGAATTAAATATTAGACTTATGATTAACTTGTTACTTGTACACACTTGATACCCTACTTGAAACTTGTTACTTATTACTTGACACTTATACGTGATACTTGTTACTTGATGCTTGATACAATAACATGCTCACTTGTCACTTGTTCCACCACTAATACTTGTTACCCAATCTGGTCACTTGAGTTGTCTTTCTTGCTAGCTAGTTTCTTGAATCCCCCTACTTGTTGCATACCTATTACATTATGTTATACATTATTGAAATCTTGTTCCACATTTCTTGCACTTGTTTTCATACCCTTGCTTGAAATATTTACGGCCCTAACTTGCACTAAGGGCATTTGTCTTGTTTTCTTTAGTTTTTTCTTTTTCTATATATATATATATGTGTGTGTGTGTGTGTGTGTGTGTGTGTGTGTATACAGACTTTGGAGATGAATTGCCTGCTAGAATTGGTGAGCAGACGTTTTAGGCTTCACTTGGAAAAAAAAACTTGCTTTAAATATTTTGTTTTTGAGTTATTTACTTCTTTTTCTACTTGAAACTTGTAACGGGCTTATAGTCCCGAGTTTTATCTTTTGATCCAGATTTGAGAATTATTTGGAACACTATTATTTTGTTTCAATTGTTTCTGTTGTTTAATAAATTATTCATACATGCGTGGTTGTATATATTTTGTTATATTCTTGTTATGATGCTGAGTCGATCCTACAGCTCATGAATGATGAAAATCATTCGCTGGGCTTTGTCACGCGATCGTATTCCGTGTTTTTGGAAAGCGGGGCGTGACAATTAGTGTCATCCTAGCGCAACATCTGCATTAGGCATTAATTCATTGCATACACTGACATGTTTAGGTTAGTCACTCTTTTACACTTTGTTTGCATTCAAGTTTAAGGTTGTTAAAGCATTAAAGAATTGTTATATTACGGCAAAGTGAGGATCGCCGTTTATAATATTTCCTCGGTTGTAAGTAACTAACGTGCCCACAATTTCATATGCAGGACTTGGAAATTGCAAGAAGATAAAAAGATGAATTTGATGCTGATGATTACATAAATGCTAAAGTTGTTACAATTGTACATTTATCATTATTGTACATCATTTACTTTCTACTGCGTTGTGATGTAAAAAGACTTTGATGTAATAAAAAGTTCAAAATTCCTTGTAAAATTGTACGAAGTGAAGTGTAGATCCCGTTGAGCTACGAATTACCGTATTTTTGTATTGGGGGCGTTACATGAGATCTTGCCAGCCTTCCCTAATTGGATGAAAAATTTTCCACCACCAATTTCCCAGAAGTGCAAGGTTCATATCCCTCAAGTCTATGATACCCAGACCCCTATGGATAGTTTAATCACAATTTCTGCATAGTTTAAGCACAATTTTTGCATAGTTTAATCTACCATTTTTTAGTTTGTGGTCATAGAACTCATTAATAACTGCCATAATGTCATCCTTAATATCCTCCCAGAAAGTATGGTAGAACAGAATAGGGAATCCATCAGGGCCTGGCGCCTTTATCCATTCCAAGATGCAGGACTGCCTCTTTCACCTCCACCTCTGTGAAAGGATTGTCAATAGCTTTCATCCCATCTTCCCATTTTGAATGATCATGGTGCCAGAAGTTTGCGTTTAGGTTCATCTGGTTCAATGATTTAGAACCCAATAACTTTTTGTAATGAGCCCGTAATACCTCTTTTATTTTCTCCTCCTCTAGGATAGTCTATGTACCTATTTGGATAGAGTGAATGAGGTTAGATCTCCATCGCCCACTAGAAATTCTATGAAAGAAGGTTGTGTTCGTGTCTCCCTTTTTGAGCCACGTGATTCTAGATCTTTGCCGCCACTTGATCTCTTCGATTTTGTATAGCTGATCAATCTCTTCCCTTAGGTTTAGAAGTCTGTTACGCTCCTCCTGTGTGAGATCCCTACTTTCTTCCAACCTCTCTAGACTCTCTATGTTCTCCAGAATGGAGTCTTTAGCATGCCAAATCGTCGCAAATCTTGTCCGATTCCACCTTCTTAGCATTGATCTAAGTCTGCATAGCTTTTCACACCAGATTACTGCTGCCTCTCTCCCTCTGGTAGGAAGGGACCAGCTTTCCATGATCATATGGTTAAATCCCTGAATTTACAACCAACCCTTTTCAAATCTAAATTTCGGGACCTTCCGTGGTTGAGATTCCCCCGAGTTTAAGATGTGGGTACATGATCGAACGTAGGCCTTGGCAGCGTATAAGTACTGGTGAGTAGAAATTTGGAGTCCTAGTCCATAGAGACCAGGATCCTATCAAGTTTAGCCATGATGGGGGATGCCTGCATATTCAACTAGGTGAAAATTCTATCTTGTATAGGAATCTCCATCAGGTCCAGGTCATTAATGACCTGGTTAAACTCTTCTCGGTCCTTATTGCTAGACCCTCTCCCCCGGTGTTCGAATGCAAACCTCGTGATATTAAAGTCTCCACGCACAATCCATGGTTGTTGCCATCGAGCCTGGATATTGGTTAACTCTTGCCAAAAGGCAGGCCTCATGGTCGCATCGTTAGGACCGTACACAATAGTACTGTTTGACACCAGTTATCAACCCTACGACAAAGTACGACAGATAATGAGAAATTGCCAATGAATTCATCCAGGCAAGAGTAGATAAGATGGTTGAATCCAATGGCAATACCCCTAGAGGCACCATAAGAAGGGCAAATTCTCCACTCCGATATTCTGTTGCCTCCAATTCTTCTAAGACTGTCCACCTGATAGCTTTGTTTCTTATAGTCTAACAATATTTGCTTTAGAGGAATAAATTACGTCTTCTACCATATCCCAGTTTCCCCTCTTTCCCAACCCTCTAACATTCCAGAACAGGACTAACATTAAATAGCATTGGTAGAGGTACGTAACAGCCTAGACACCGAATTCGGGTTCACACCCCCTCTATTCAGTTTCCAGCCACGAATTTTGTTAAGGGGGAGAGCATTACACTCACGATCTCCAATCTGAAGGCCACACGTTTCGGCAAGAAGGAACACATCATCATTAGACGTGAAATTAAAAATAGAAGATAATAATGAACGCGTACCTCCACCGACATCGTTTCTGGATGCTTTTGCAGCCGTAGCAACCTCCAGGTAATCATTAAGGGACTCCTCATGAGCCCGCTAGTGTGCTCTCTTGTGTACTCTGAACCCCCCCATATGCCTAGACTCGACCTGCCCCGTCTGTGAAATAGGGAAGGCCGACGGTACAACTTCACAGTCCTGCCCAATCGGTGTGTCAACCACCATCTCCTCGTCAAAATCTAGATCATCATCCAGGTATGAGGAGTTGATGTGTCGGATTTATATACAAATATTTATATTCATTTACCTATTAAAATGGCTTGTTTTCGCTGATATTGTCTATAATTCATCATATTTCTATAAGATTTCATTTAATTAATTATTTTTGAAGAAATAATATTTTTGATGAAAAAAGTAAAGAATTGTGAAAAAATCAACAAACAAAGTAAAATAATTGATTTATAAATTTTTATTGTTTTGTTGAGTTAAAATTGCGACAAATATTGTTTAAAAGGATTTTTATACGCTAATATGATATATAGTTAGTTTAATTAATTTTAAACTAATTAAATTTATTTTATTTAAAAATCCTAATTTCAGGTATTATTTTGTGTATGCAGAAGCACGTGGTGGCAGAAAAGGCAGAAAAGAAGGAAAGAGAAACAAATAAAATTCTGCATTAAAAAGGAAGGAAATAAAGGAAGAGGAAGGACCATTCTGTAAAAAGCGCAACCCTAATTGTTCTCCCGGTCCTCTATAAGAAGAAGCAAAGAAGAGAGAAGAAAGTAGGAGGTGACGGCTGAAAGAAAAAAATAAATAAATAAATAAAAATAAATAAAACAAAAAAAGTCAGAGAGAGAGAGAGAGTATTTTTCTCTCTTCTCTCTCTCTGTTTGACGCCAGGATCAAGACGAAAAAAAACCAAGGAGAAGTAGCAGGTGACGTGGCGAGGTAGCTTTCGACTGGCTTCTGCTACTTCGGTTCATACTTCAAGACGCAAGGGTGCGCTGACGTGGCGGGTCCCACGCGCTTCAACGAGTTCGACGCGACTGCTGCTTCTCGCGATCTGACGTGGCCTGCGACGTGACAGGTCGTTATCTGGCTCCGACGCAGACAGCTCCACGCCGGCTCATAACTTTTGGGGTTCGGTTTTCGAGACAGAGAATAAAGAGGGGTTTGCTTTAAATTTTGTATTTTTTTTTATCTCTTCTTCTCCAAATTTTTATTAGATGCAATTCCAAACAAACACGAACTGAATTTATTATTGTTCTAGAGGCTAAGATGTAGCCGATTTTTGAACACAGATTTTAATTCCTGGTTATTACTCTATTTTTCCTGATTGTGTTTTAATTTTTATTATTTATGCGTACAACATGGTGGATAGACATTTGTATGATTTTTCAAATCATAAAGAGACCGAACAGGTAATTTGTGATTAATAAAAATTAAGACCGTATATTGGAGGACGTGACCGTTAAGAAATCCAATTTTTCAATTAATAATTTGGTGGATAGACGAATGATTAATTGAGAATAATTTTTAGACTACGTTGATAGAGTGGTTAATATCTTTAGGATTTTGGTCGACAATTTGGGAAAGATAATATTTTTATTTATAAGGAATAATAATTTGTGTGTGTGATAAACGAGGTGAACCAAGAGCCCTAGAACAAATTTTACCCTTAACAAATTACAAGAGCTTTACTGTTTCACAGCCCTCTCCCTCTTCACCAATTTAGTTAGATTAAATTAGATTAGAGTAATTTAGTTGTTTTATTATTCATAAAATTCGACCTTCCAAATAGTGATTCATCTAGCGATATCGGTACTCAGTAAAATATCTAGTCCCTGTGGGTTCGACACTCTACTCATCTATCTATATTACTTGTGCGATTTTGTCCACTTGCAAATATCAACATCAAGTTTTTGGCGCCGTTGCCGGGGACTAGTTATTCTTTTATTGATATTGAAAATTGCTAGATTATTGCTAATTTGGATTCTTTGTAATTATTTTTATTTTATTATCATTTTACATCTTTATTTTCTTTTGACTAACTCTAACTTTTATTTATTTTTCTTATTTTGTTTTTTTTTGTTTTTTTCCTTTGACTAACTTTTACTTTTTTTTATTTTTCTTATTTTAGTTTTTTTAGTTTTTCTATTTTTTTCTTTTTCTTTTTTCGATACTTACATTTCAGGACATACAGTGCAGTATCATGGCGAACGATGAAAATAGGTCTTTGAGAGACTATGCTATGCCCTCAATTTATGAGTCAAGCATAAAGAAGCAGGTTATTGAAGCTAATGATTTTGAAATTAAACCGGCGATGATTCTAATGATTCAACAGACTGTTCAATTTTGGGGACTACCACACGAGGATCCTTACGCTCACATTGCAGATTTTTTAGAAATTTGTGATACTTTCAAGCACAACGGTGTATCAGACGATGCAATTAGACTGAGACTTTTTTCTTTTTCCCTACAGGATAAGGCGAAGGCTTGGCTACATTATCTACCACCAGGTAGTATTTCTACTTGGGAGGGACTTGCACAAAAGTTTCTAGCCAAGTATTTTCCACCAGCAAAGACCGCAAGGCTAAGAAATGATATTTGCACATTTACTCAATTTGAGACCGAGTCTTTGTATGATGCATGGGAAAGGTACAAAGAGTTATTGAGAAAGTGTCCTAATCATGAACTACCAAAATGGCTGCAAATGCAAACATTCTATAATGGTTTGGGAGTTACACATAGATCTATGGTTGACGCAGCAGCTGGTGGTGCACTGATGAGCAAAACTTACCAAGCAGCCTATGATCTTTTAGAGGAGATGGCATCAAATCATTACCAGTGGTCTTCAGAGAGAGCGATGCCAAGAAAAGTGGCTGGAGTTTTTGAACTTGATCCTTTTTCTACTTTAAATGCAAAAAATGATATTTTATATAAACAAGTAGAAAATATAAATTTTAATGTTATACGATCTAATATGATTTGTGATCTTTGTGCAGGAAATCATTCAAGTTCAGATTGTCAAGTGGGGAACCCTTTTGCTCCATCAAATGCCGAACATGAAAATTTTGTGTCAAACTTTCAAATGCAACACAATCATTATGTAAACACATACAATCAAGAATGGAGAAACACCCCCAATTATCCATGGAACTACAATCAAGAAGCAGTTATACCACCTCAAATTTTTCCACAGCAAGAAAAGAAGCCGACGCTTGAAGATATGTTTGAGCACTACATGCAAAAGACAGATTTGGCAATCCAAAATGTTGCAAATTCAACTTCGGCGTCCATCCAAAATATTGAGGTACAAGTTAGTCAAATTTTAAATATTCTTAATGACAAAACTGCAGGAACATTACCAAGCAACACAGTTGTCAACCCCATGGAAGATTTCAAGGCAATAACACTAAGCAGCGGGAGGATAATTGAGCAACCACAAGAAGAAAATGAAGAACATAATGTGGTTGAAAAGCCAAGTGAGATAGAACAAATTGTGGAGGAACAAATTCAGCATGAGCAAGTAATGTATGATGTTTTTAATTCTATAAATTTTCCTCCAGAAGAACAGTCATCTTTCCAAGTAAGTAAAATTGATTTAATTGTGGGCGAGGAACATAAGGCTAAATTTGAAAAATCATCAATTGAAGTATGTCCAACAAATTTAACAACTTTTGAAACCGTTAAAGAAAATATTTTTGAAAATGTTATGTACTTGAATGCTGAACCTTCTATTTATTCATTTTTGCAGCATAAATTCAAAAAGGTGGGGGAATCAAAGACAACATCATCGAAAAGGAAACGCCTCAAATTGGAACTTGAACCCGATCCACACAAGAATAGAAAAATTAGAAAGGATGTTTTAATGTTGTTGGATCTTGGCGTTACTTAACCATCCCACCCCCAAGTCTGGCTGAAGACTTAAAACTTAGCGCTTCTTGGGAGGCAACCCATGTTTTCTTTTATTGCATTCAGTTTTTATTATCTTTTAGTTTATTTTTATTTTTATTTTTGATTTTATTTTGTAGGATTGCATCAATTTTTGAAAGTCGCCAAACGGAGCTGTTTTGAACACCTGCATTGATGGCTGTTTTCGAGCAGTTTAGAGTCAAAATCTGGAAAACTGATTCAAAGAGAAGTTGGAGACAATTTTCTTAGCTTTCCAGCAAAAAAAAATTCAGCCCATTTCGACATCTACAGCTCCAGATATCGCCAAAATACTGAAGGCTGCGCGTGCAGAAATTTAAAGACGAATCAGGGGAGATATTCTAAACTTTTTTGCATTCTTTTTGTTTTTCTTTTTCTTTCCCATTGAGGACAATGTGATATTTAAGTTTGGGGGGAAGGTTTATAAATTTATTTTTATTTTTATTATTTTTGAAAAGAAAAACAAAACAAAAGGATTATAATGGGGCTCACCATTACACTTTTGAGTTCTTTATGGTGATAAGCATAAAAGACAATTTTTTTTGGTATAAACAATTTTTTTTATAAAGCAATATTAAGCATACTTATTTACTTTAGGATTATTGAGTTTCAAAATTCCTTACAAAATTGTGTGGGTCATGCTATTATATATAAAAAAACAAATGTGATGCTTTTTCTCGTGATTATCCCCTTTAATCTAGTCCTAAACAGAGTTTAAGTAAATAGAGTAATAATGAAAAAAAAAAAAAAAATTGAATAAAGTCAATCTACTCCAATGTTTTGGGTTGCTTAGTAACTAGGGGTATTCATCACAAATGTTTACTTTTACGTAAAACGGCAACTTGAAATATGAGTATGCAAAGCACTTTATGATTGTGACTTGTTGAGTAACCGGGTGAATTCATCACAAATGATTTGCATTCGCGTAAAAAGGCAAGTGACAACTTAAAGAAGGGACTTACAAAAAAAAAAAAAAAAAAAAAAAACTCTAGTTTGCTACTCGGTTTGTAGTAGAGAGAAGGGATAATCACAGATTGAGTTGTTGCATACTATAATTACATTAATTGCATGACAAATGCGATTTTTTTTTGGGAATTATGAATAAATAATTGCACTGGAGAAAGTGGGTATGCTTAGGTTGACTTTATTTTCAATTGTTTATATTTTTAATTGAAATTTTGATACTTGCATGATAAGATCTCTTGGTGTGATGGGTTGAGTCTGCTATTATTATTCCCTTGTTAATGATTCTACTTTTTGCTCGAGGACAAGCAAAATCTTAAGTTTGGGGGTATTTGATGTGTCGGATTTATATACAAATATTTATATTCATTTACCTATTAAAATGGCTTGTTTTCGCTGATATTGTCTATAATTCATCATATTTCTATAAGATTTCATTTAATTAATTATTTTTGAAGAAATAATATTTTTGATGCAAAAAGTAAAGAATTGTGAAAAAATCAACAAACAAAGTAAAATAATTGATTTATAAATTTTTATTGTTTTGTTGAGTTAAAATTGCGACAAATATTGTTTAAAAGGATTTTTATACGCTAATATGATATATAGTTAGTTTAATTAATTTTAAACTAATTAAATTTATTTTATTTAAAAATCCTAATTTCAGGTATTATTTTGTGTATGCAGAAGCACGTGGTGGCAGAAAAGGCAGAAAAGAAGGAAAGAGAAACAAATAAAATTCTGCATTAAAAAGGAAGGAAATAAAGGAAGAGGAAGGACCATTCTGTAAAAAGCGCAACCCTAATTGTTCTCCCGGTCCTCTATAAGAAGAAGCAAAGAAGAGAGAAGAAAGTAGGAGGTGACGGCTGAAAGAAAAAAAAAATAAATAAATAAAAATAAATAAAACAAAAAAAGTCAGAGAGAGAGAGAGTATTTTTCTCTCTTCTCTCTCTCTGTTTGACGCCAGGATCAAGACGAAAAAAAACCAAGGAGAAGTAGCAGGTGACGTGGCGAGGTAGCTTTCGACTGGCTTCTGCTACTTCGGTTCATACTTCAAGACGCAAGGGTGCGCTGACGTGGCGGGTCCCACGCGCTTCAACGAGTTCGACGCGACTGCTGCTTCTCGCGATCTGACGTGGCCTGCGACGTGACAGGTCGTTATCTGGCTCCGACGCAGACAGCTCCACGCCGGCTCATAACTTTTGGGGTTCGGTTTTCGAGACAGAGAATAAAGAGGGGTTTGCTTTAAATTTTGTATTTTTTTTTATCTCTTCTTCTCCAAATTTTTATTAGATGCAATTCCAAACAAACACGAACTGAATTTATTATTGTTCTAGAGGCTAAGATGTAGCCGATTTTTGAACACAGATTTTAATTCCTGGTTATTACTCTATTTTTCCTGATTGTGTTTTAATTTTTATTATTTATGCGTACAACATGGTGGATAGACATTTGTATGATTTTTCAAATCATAAAGAGACCGAACAGGTAATTTGTGATTAATAAAAATTAAGACCGTATATTGGAGGACGTGACCATTAAGAAATCCAATTTTTCAATTAATAATTTGGTGGATAGACGAATGATTAATTGAGAATAATTTTTAGACTACGTTGATAGAGTGGTTAATATCTTTAGGATTTTGGTCGACAATTTGGGAAAGATAATATTTTTATTTATAAGGAATAATAATTTGTGTGTGTGATAAACGAGGTGAACCAAGAGCCCTAGAACAAATTTTACCCTTAACAAATTACAAGAGCTTTACTGTTTCACAGCCCTCTCCCTCTTCACCAATTTAGTTAGATTAAATTAGATTAGAGTAATTTAGTTGTTTTATTATTCATAAAATTCGACCTTCCAAATAGTGATTCATCTAGCGATATCGGTACTCAGTAAAATATCTAGTCCCTGTGGGTTCGACACTCTACTCATCTATCTATATTACTTGTGCGATTTTGTCCACTTGCAAATATCAACATCAGGAGTCAGTATCAAGGTCCAGTCGGCCATCACTATCATCTTCTGATAAAGCGAAATGCTGCGAGCACCCAAGTATAGACCCCTCTGTGGGCCCAGTAGTCAAATCTAGGTTATCGCTGTGTGTATTAATAGAAATAAGTGCACCAGAAGCATTTGGACATGTATTACAATTAAGCAAAATCTCATTGCTTGCCATCTTTCCACGAGCTGATGTGAATTATTTGCATGTATACAAAATCGCAACAAGTAGTATAGTTAAGTGAAAAGAGTGTCGAACCCACAGGGACTAATTATTTAACTGAGTACCGAATTTACTAGATTAACTACTATTTGGAAAATTAAAATTCAATAAAGAAAGCAACTAAATTAAATTAATCTAAAGAACTAAATTAATTAATTAAAAGGAGCGGAATCTGAAAACTTTTTGTTTATTAATTGCAAAACTAATTCTAGAGCTTTTGATTTCACCTAGTTAATCCCACACAATTTATAACTCCATATGAATAAAAAGATTATTTTTCCAAGTTATAGACCAAAATCTCCAAATTATTTAATATTCTCTCTCAAGCAATATTGAAAACATTCTAAACTAATTATTTATCATAGTTCATGCACAAATTACTAATTAAAAATTCATTAAGATCTATTGATTTCTTAACTGTCACATTAACAGCGGTTCGCTCTTATAACGGTGTTTAATTTCATTAATTCAAAATCACAAATTACGAGTTCGGTCTCTCTATGATTTAATAGATCATACAAAAGTGTGTCAACCAATTGTAAGCATTAAGATTAAAAATCAAATACACAACCACGGAAAAATAGAAAAATAATATGGAATTAAAAATTGTGTTCTTAAAACTAGGCTACATCAAAATCCTAGAAAAATAAATTTTGGTTTATAATAAAATTGCAACTAACAAATTTTGTCTTGGATTACATAATAAAATATTAGAGAAAGAACAGAGATATAAAAAGAACTATTTTTGTAAAACAAATTGCAAACCGAAACTGGCAAACATAGCGTTTCTCTTTCTCTTTCTCTTCTCTATCTTGTCTCTGTCTCGAGCAGCACGCCGCCCTGAGCAGTGCTGACGTCAGCGCTACAGTGTCGCCCTCTGTCTTTTCTCCTGGGTCCACCGCTACAGAGGTGACGTCTGCTGCTGACGTCACACACTAACCCACCACGTCTCTCTCTCTTTGCTTTTTCGTTCTCGAAACCCGAGGCGCTGATGGCCACTTCCCTCCTTGCTTTTTGTCTTGAACCGCACACCCACACTCCCACCTTCTCTCTGTTTCGTCGCCTTCTGTTTCTGGCTAACTTTTAAAAAAAAATATTAAGGTAGTTGTTGCTCTCCTTCTCGTTCAGCATGCCTCTCTTCACTTACTTGCTATTGTATTTATAGGGATCCAAAACGTAGAATTAGGGTTTATTTTTACAGAAAACCCCCACATCTTTAATTATTTCTTTCCTTATTTGATTCCATCTTTATTTCTTGCATTGTTTTCTTCTCTTTCTTTTTCTTGAAGCACGTGCTGCACACACACAAAATAAAATCAGAATTTAGTATTTAAAAATTAAAAATAAAATTAATTAGTTTAAATTAATTGAACTAACTAATAATCACATTAGCTCAATTAAACCCTTTTAAAATTGTTTATTGCACTTTCACCTCTATTGGAAATTAAAAATTTATATTTCGCTTTTCACATCGCCAAATTGTGAAATTTAAAATTCAACAAATCAATAAAAATTAATAAATCATTCTGCTTGTTTTGTTTGTTGATTTTTACCAAAAATCTTCACCTTTTGCATCAAAAATCTTATTCCATCAAAAATAATTAATTAATTGAAATTATGGAAATAAGATGAATTATAAACAAGATAGACGGATACAAGCAGTTTTTATGGGTAAATGAGTATAAATATTTATATAAAAATTAGACACATCACTAGCCACGTTGCGTTCATCGATAAAGCCCTCAGATCCCAAGGAGACAGATGTCGCTTGGGCATCGCGATCAGAGCGCTCAGAGACTTTAATCTCCCCCTCTAGTTGTCGCTCATCAACAGTTTCGCCTTCTCCGAGGTGCCAGTTGTCATCGATTGAGGGGAGACTTCTGATGCTTCACATGTGGCTTTATTTGGCATGGTTGAAGCGATACCGCCTACTCCCACAAATGCCATTGAGCTCATGTCTTCATCTTCCTTTCTTTCATCTGCCTTTTGCGCTTCCTTTCCTTTATCGAATCTCTATCGCTCACCTTGCGTGGCATCAGAGGCGATCTCCTTTCTACCAGACCCACCTCCTTTACTCAGACCACGCAGCCCTTCTGTCGTCTCTTTTACCCCTTTTCTTAGACCTAATCTGGCCCCAACAGGGCCTGATCCAAAGCCATCTTTTCGCAGCCCTTCTGCCGCCACTTTTTCCCCTTTGCTTAGATCTGCACTAAACCCAGATGGATCTGAGCCAGTGTCAGTATTTTGACCCATTTGAGGAGCGCTTTTACTGGCTGCGGCTGATCTCGCTGTATTCACGTTGGATTTAGGGTTGGATGTTGAAGCCCTAAAGGATTTAGGGTTGGATGTTGGAGCCCTAAGCCCTAAACTTGATGGTTGCCATTTCAAGTTCCATTGGACCCTTGGATCTAGGGTTTGAAGGTTTGGGGAGCTCAATGATAGTTTCGATCTGAGTCGCCGATCTTCTCTCTTGATCCCCCCTCTCACCGCCTGGATTAGGTGCCTATGAGCTTTTTTGAGCTCATGGGCGCCATCCACGGTGGTGTCGAGGGTCCAGTCATCATTGGTGGGGGTGGTGCTTGCCTCTTTGGTAACGAGAACAAATATGACAATGTAAGCTTCATCGAAGGTGAAGATCTTACCAAATCGAGAATTTTAGAGATATCGAAGCATCTGATTAGGATTCTAGCTGAGACCAACTTGGATTTCCTCTCTGTTGTTGGGTCAATCTTTTCGACAGTGCTGAAATCATGGATGATTTTAGCAATTGCTTCCCTATGCCAACAATGAAGAGGTACATTGTAGATCCAAATCCAATAGGTGCTGCCATGTGGTAGTTTAGCACTGAATTTAGGCGACCAGGCGGTGAACTTCGCTGTGAAGTAGCTAAAACCCACTTCCCCCATAGTTAAAACCTCATCCATCTTCTCCGCAGTTGGGAACGATACCAGATAGTTCTGGTGGCACAACCTCTTTACAACCCCAATCTCTGTCGCTAGCTAGCGGCCATCATCTTTGAAGCTCCTTAGCCACCTGGTTCTCTGATGGCCTACCTCTGCCTACTTTGGCCACTGCGCACCACTTCTTCAGCCACCCTTCCTCCTTCTTGATGAGAGCAAGACTGTTAGCCAACTTAATCAGGGTTGGGTTTTCGGGTGATCGACCTCTTTTGACCACCCTCCCCTCCTCCTCCTTGTTGACGACCATGTCTTTGCAATCATAGGAGATGTGTCCCCGCTTCAGGCACTTCAAGCAATGAATTTCTTTGACGCAATCTGCCCTAATGTGCCCCAAATCTCTGCAGTTAAAGAAGAGGATATGTTTCACTTTACCTCTGCAGGGTTTTCTCTTATCACAGTAAGTAATGCCTTTTTCATTTTCTTCTTACTCTCTACCTTCATCCACCCTTGCTCTGGCGTTGCTCCTTCTTGCTCGCCCGTGTTAGGGATCCCCTCTGGATCCCAACCCTGGTTCATAGAAGGAGGTTGCAGTGGTGCTAGTGGAGCGGCAGAGGAAGAAGGTAGTTGTATTAGGGGTTGGTTGTTAGTGGTTTTTATATCGGTGTTGTGGTGGTGATTCTTATGGTGGTTAGGACCTGAGTGTTTGTTGTAATGACTCCTTTGGATGGGCCGGCGTATGGCTTTGGTTTGGGGTTTTTTATGGGTAATCTGGTGTCAGAACTTGTTGCTTTTCCCCTGGTGGTGGCTCATTGCTGTTATCTCATGCCACTGTTGGTCTAAAACATAGCGATGAACCCCCCCCCCCACACACACACATTGATGAGGAAACCTAGAGCTATGATGACGCTCAATGCGCCTACCATCATCTCTATGATCTGGCAGAGGTCTTAGCTTGTTGCTCTTCGACGTGGATATAGGGGGAGGGGGGAATAGCCAGTAGTCTGGGGGAGTACGAGGGAAGACGGTGGTGGGGAGATTGCATACCCAGTAGGTTGGGGGTGAGATGGAGGGGCTAGTGGGTGAGAAGTGTGATTCGAAAGGGAAGAGGAGGCATCTGTAATGAGAGGAAGGGGTGGGGGGAGGTCTGAAGTGGACTGGGGGGTTGCCGGTGGTGTGTCTATTGCGGTGGTGTGGTGGATGAACTCATTAGGCCCGCCGCCCCGCATTTCGAGTTCGAAGGTATCCATGGAGGTTAGAAGCTTTTTATGCAAGATTTGAAGAGAGGTTTTGTTAGGGTTGAGAAAAGGAAGAGAAGAAGCACAACAGAGAAGAGAGAATTAGCGGAGTGAGTGAGGAGATGTTGCTCTTCACTTCTTTCATTTTGTGTGTGTTTGTGTGTGTGAGAAATTACCTAAGAAAGCACGAACGTGAGGGGCAAAGGTATCCTCTTCACGACTCTCTTTGGCTGTGATTTTGATTGAGGTGGGTGACAGTTTTGTTTACGAGTATCGACGACCACAGCCATCGCGACAGCATCATCCCCCTTATAACCAACTAGGACAACTGCAACTCCACTGTCCGTTGTGGCAAGAGGAGAAGGTGAATCTTCAATAACTGTGGTTTGGTTTGGGTTTTGGTTGTGAAAGGGGGGAGAGAGGGTGAGGAGATGTTGCTCTTCACTACTCTCATTTGGTGTGTCTGTGTGTGTGAGAAATTACCTAAGAGAGTAAGAACGTGAGAGGTGAAAGTATCCTCCTCACGACTCTTTCTTTGGTTGTTGTTTTAGTTGGGGTGAGTGTTAGTGTTGTTTGCGAGTTTGTAGGAGGAGATGAGGAGAAGGTTAGGTTTGACGGATGACAAAATCCTACCTAACCCACTCCAGGTGGGTGTGCGCTTGTCGTGGAAGCTGTAACACCCCCAAACAATACCAATCATTGCAATAACATAATAATTATATAATCATATGATAATAAATTCAATTAACAAATGTAGCTCAATTGGCTATCCAAAACATATAACTCATTACAAGAAATGAATAAATATTTCAACCAAGAAGTCTCATTATAACTAACAGAAATAAAAATAAATTTGAGACAAGATTCAAAATCCAATTTATTAGCTTAACAGTCTCTACAATAATTTATTCCCAAAAGGTGCAAGATTCCAGCTCCTTTATGCCCTTCAACCACCCAATCTTGATGCACTAATCTGAAAATATGTATTAACAACAAAATGAGCTGACGCCCAGAAGTAATTGAATAAATATATCGAGTAGTTGGCAATTTATAAAATACCGCATTAATATTTAAACATATCAATACAAAAATATATAACAATGCAAGTATATATAAAAATGTCTACTATGCAAGGAGATCTAAGTATGCCCATCTCTCAATGCAGTCAACGTTTCATACTCTGGTTGACAAGGCATACCCCACTATCGTCCATGGTTGGACCAATTAAATTGCGCAAATTTTCAACACTCATGGAGTGGACACATTGAGAGCCCAAATGGGTTACTTAAATATCCGACTTATATATCAGTATATAACTTGGATGCATGACACATGAGTAACACAACTATAAACATGGTAATAATTTAAAATAACCATCTCAATATTCTCAACGTCATCAGACCACTCATGTATATACATCCATACTCAATCCACGTAAAATAGGACAAGGACCCGCAATTGGTAAGAATTGAGCTCGAAGTACAGCAAGGCCTCTAGTCGAAATTCTTGATGCGGGATGGATTGAAATTTGGCAGTCGATTGTGTGTTCCAAATAATTTTGAGCTAAAGGAGGTAGTGGAGGAAGCACATCGTTCACCGTATACAGCTCACCCCACCCTGGGAGTACTAAAATGTACCCAGACTTATGGGAACATTTTTGGGGAACAATATGAAGCGAGAGATTGCAGAATTTGTGCCTCAATACTTGGTGTTCCAACAGGTGAAGATAGAGCACCAGAAGCCAGCAGGATACCTTCAGCCTCTTCCTATCTCAGAGAGGAAATGGGAGAAAATTACTATGAATTTCGTGACTGGGCCACCTATAAGTCAAAGGGGTAATGACACAATTTGGGTGATAGTGGATCACTTGACCAAGTCAGTGCATATTTTGCCTTGTAAGATTTTTCATCCTCTTGAGAAGCTAGCAAAATTATATGTTCAAGAAATTTTGAGACTACATTGAGTACCAGCAGGGATCATTTCGGACAGGGATTCAAGGTTCCTTTCCAAATTTTGGAAGAGCTTGCAGAATGCATTGGAGACAAAGCTATCCTATAGTACAACTTATAACCCTGAGACAGATGGGCAGTCGGAAAGGACCAACCAAACATTGGAAGACATACTTTGTTCATGCGTATTAGACTTCAAGGTTGGATGGAAAGAGCATTTACCATTGACTGAGTTTGCATATAATAATAGCTACCATGCTAGCATTGACATGTCACTTTATGAGGCACTTTATGGCAGAAAATGCATGTCTTCTATTTGTTGGGAGGAAGTGGGAGAAAGGAGGTTACTTGGCCCGAAGTTAGTGCAAATCACCACCGAAAAGATACAGTTAATTTGAGATTGGTTGTTGATAACTCAAAGTGGACAGTAGAGCTATGCAGATAATCGAAGGAGGGAACCGCAATTTGAAGTAGGCGATCATGTGTTTCTCAAAGTATCCTATTGTATTTGATTAGGATTAGTGAGTAAATGGTAGTTAAGTGTGTAAGCTTGTACCTGTGTTTTCGCGAATGGGTTCATATCGTTATTTAAATTATGATTATCTTCTAATAGGAGCAGACTGGAATTGAAGAGGCTTCGGAGGACTCATAGCTGATTTTTTTAACGTCGGCCACGGTAAGTAATTGAATATCTATACCCTGTATAATGTAATTTCATAAAATACTTATTGTTTTGTAGTGATATTATATTGTGGATATTGTCTATGATTGTTTTATGTGATACGGTGATGATGTGCATATATTAAATTGAGATTGGTATATTGTTGATATGTTCATGAATATGATATTGTGATATGTGAGTGTAGTTATTCGTATGTAAATTGTGGTTAGTAATATCGATGGATTGCCTATTTAAACTATAACATTATGCATTATTTTACGTGGTTTGAGTATGGATGTATATACATGAGTGATCTTATGATGTTGAGAATATTGAGATGGTTATTTTAAGTTATTACCATGTCTATAGTTGTGTTACTCATGTGTCATGTATCCAAGTTATATACCAATATATAAGTCGGGAATCTAAGTAACCCATTTGGGCTCTCGATGTGTCCACTCTATGAGTGTTGAAATTTGCGCAATTTAATTGGTCCAACCACTGACGATATTGGGGTATGCCTTGTCAACCGAAGTATGAAGCGTTGACTACATTGAGAGATGGGCACACCTAGATCCCCTTTGCATAGTAGACATTTTTATATATACTTCCATTGTTATATATTGTTGCATTGATATGTTTAAATATTAATAAGGTATTTTATAAATTGCCAACTACTCGATATATTAATTCAATTACTTCTGGGCGTGAGCTCATTTTGTTGTTAATAAATCTGTTCAGTTTAGTGCATCAAGATCGGGTAAGTTGAAGGGCATAAAGGTGCTGAAAGCTTACACCTTTTGAGAATAAATTATAATAGAATTGTATAAGCTAATAAAATGGATTTCGAATCTTGTCTCAATTTTTTGTGTGTGTGTGTGTTAGAGTTATAATGAGACCTCTTGGTTGAAAGATTTATTCATTTCTTGTAAAGAATTATATGTTTTGGATAGCCATTTGAGCTACTTTTGTTGATGAAATTTATTATCATGAGATTTATAATTATTACGTTATTGCAATGATTGGTATTGTTTGAGGGCGTTATAGAAGCAGTGCACAAAACTAAATTGACGTACAAACAATTATGACGGTCCGAGCACTGTGATTGGGCCCAAGATGGGGTCCATTACAATAATAGAGGAGTTATACTGGTTGGACCTCAATGATAGAGTTAATGACTATCAGTTTGTCGGCCCACCCTCCAAGTTTGTTGGAGGGATCTCTTGTTGTCTGTACTGGTCATGTTGCTTCATATTTTTTTTTATGTTCGTAGTTTATATTTTGGCCCGTACTCTGATTTTGTTTTGTTAATTTTCGATTAATGAAACATGGTGGTCATGTTCCAACTTTTTTTTTAAAAAAACAAAAAAAAATGTTCCACCTTGATCCGAGTCTCTAGTCAGGTAGTTTGGACCCCACCCTTTGGTCCTAACATGGTGGATAAATTGGTTTACAATTCATAGAAGCTTCTCTTAGATTCTAAAATAAATTTATTTTTTTAAGGATCAACTTAGATTTCTTTTTTTCATTTTTTTTTTTTCATTTTTTTTTTCTTTTTGTAACTTTGTTATGCAATGATGTTATTTATGACCGTCCAATTTGTCCAAAGCTGATGGCCCTCTGTACAATATATTTCCTTAACACACAAATTAACTAGTTTTATGGTTATCACTCCTCTCCAGTGACCGATTCAAACTTTTGTACCAGAACAGACAATAACTTATAAATAGCTTACAGACATTGCACAAACTGAATAATTTCATTTGTAAAGTTGGTTCTACTATTAATTGTACCTTCCATGCTTGCCAAACGAGAATATGGAAAATTGCCAGATATTATCGTCAACTTTGCTGATTGAGAACCTGCTAGTTGAAGTCAGTCCATCGTCATCTGAAAGCTCATTGCTTTTTTGTTATTTACACCTGCAAATGATGCTGAAAATTATTACTTGTGTCACCTTGGAAAATTCTTATAATGTAGATACAATTAATCGCAATCAGTATGTGGAAAACAGAATTTAATCTAATCTGGCAAAAGCCATAAATTTGAGGAGATTGTGGCAAAAAAAAAATTCTTTTCAGGGGTTTATGTTATGAAATATTCCCCTAATCCTCATTTCTTTTCAGGGGTCTATGAGGCATTTTTCTATAACAGGAAAAACAACAAGCTACCATTATTATTTGAAAATCAAACTAATATTTCCTTGTTGAAGAAATGATAGGACATTTTTACTTCAAATGTACAAAAGATTTCCACAACAGTGCATAAAACTATGATTTCCACCATTCTTTGACACGAAGAGAATATTCATCCATTATTTAAACCAGCTGCAAATTTCACATTTTCACATGAACAGCAACAATTTATATGTTGTGTGGGTGAGCTTTGTCTATTCATGCATCTACTTCAAGTGAACTGTGAACCTCGGAGAAGAAATTTATAGCCCCTGGGTTGTCGACAAGTAACATAAGTGATTGCGGAATAGGAGGCATGTTAACTTCGAGAATCCCCTCTAGAATTTGAACAACCTGACTCATTGTAGGTCGACAATTCTCATCATCCTGGATGCACCAACATGCAACCTTAAAAGCTGTAACCACCTCCTCTCTCATCTTCTCATCGGTATTATCCAATCTGCAATCCACTAAACTAACAACATCATCACCTTGTACAAGTTTTCTTGCTGCAAAAATTGGGGAAAAACCCGTAGGGGTTTTGTTCTTTAATTACATCAGTGTTCCTCTTCCCAGAAATGATCTCAAAGAGCATCATACCATAGCTATAGACATCCGCCTTGGTTGTGATTTTCACACCAGATATCCATTCAGGTGCAAGATACCCCATGGTCCCTCTCATTGTCGTGAGAACCCGGCTGAAGTCTCTGCCTAACAGCTTAGCCAAACCAAAGTCGGCCACTTTTGGAACAAATGCAGCATCTAGCAGTATGTTCTCAGGCTTGATGTCACAATGAATGATGCAATCTCTACAACGCTCGTGAAGATAAGACAAACCGCGAGCTGTCCCAAGGAAAATTTGGTACCTCATCTTCCAGTCTAAGACTTTGTGGTTGGGACCATTACCATGGTGTTGAAAGAGTTGCTTGTCTAAAGAACCATTGGACATGTACTCATAGACGAGTAGCTTTTGGTTTCTCTCAGAGCAAAACCCGTGAAGACGAACGAGGTTGACATGCTGGACTGTCCCAATTGTGCTCACCTCAGCCCGGAACTGCTTCTCTCCCTGGTGAATCCCTTCAAGCTTCTTCACGGCTACAACAGTACTTGAGGAGGAGGAGGCGGCCGTATCATGCAAGACACCTTTGAAAACCGAACCGAAACCTCCTCCCCCTAACTTGTCGGAGAAATTTTTCGTTACACGCTGCAATTCACTGAATCTAAATGCAACCAAACCACCTTCAACCACCTTTACCTTATCAGCCCTTTCACTTCTCTTCCAAAGTAACAATAACCACAAAATAATGACCAGAAACAGACATGTGCCTGCTGTAGACCCAATAAGAACTCTGGTCTTCCTTCCTCTTCTCGACTGATCAGCAATCTCCGAAGCAGCAAGACGGAGGAAAATAGTCCCTCCACCCGAACCCCCTCCATTTTGCTGCTGTTGAAGACTGAGCAAATTGCCATGCCAAACTGAGCAACCACTACTGCCACAAGAGTAGGCTGTACAAGAACAGATTTTTAAGCATCCCAACTCGCAATCTGATGCACTCCCAACTTGTAAACTCTGAGCATTATCAGGCAATATCATGTTAGACATAGCATAAAATCTATCTTCCTCTGATGATCGCGATGAGCTGCTGTTACTGCAGAGCAACGGGGTGTTCCTTATACAACCCCCGGAATGATCGCCTAAATTCCAATTGGATGGAAACTTCACACTGAAGCCTTTGACGCAGCTGCAAAAAGGTAGTGCATTCTCACTGCAACTACCGAAAGGACCGCACAGAGCATACACTTGGCACTGAGCCCTTGGCTGAGACCAGAAGGTTGTCCACTGTTGGCTGCTCTCCACCCACAACAGAGACTTGGTTTGCCCAGAAACATCCATCAGGTTCATTGTCACGACGTTGTACTTTGGGTCGACATTATATGTGAAGTAGTTTTCATCAGCATTCGTCACATATTGGAAGCTAAACACGCTTGTGCCGCCATTCATCTCAGGAATCAAGCTGAAGGTTTTCCCATTCCAAGTACCACTAGTCCAGTACTCGTGAGAACGATTCCAAAGCAAAAAGTATTCATTAGACCCTTTAGGGTCAACCTCGAGAGAGAAGATCCCAGGTGCAGGATCATCTTCATTCCTCCATGAAATCAAGCGCTGGAGCTGTCCAGTCACCTTGTTCAGCCCGAGCTTTCCACCAGGGAGCCACGTGTTGGTCGGGTGATCGAAGCTCTGCCACAGAGTTATATTGGGGTTTAACCCATCTCTCAACACAAGGTTCCCAGTGTCGAGAAGGGTAGCAACAGTAGTAGTAGTTGAATGTGAAGGTATTATAGTAGTGGACCAAATATGAGGATTGGAGCTGTTTGAGAGAACTAGGTTGCCATCAGCAGCTATCTTAAGCTCTGCTGTGGTGGGATCAGTGATTGGGGTGTCTCTGTTGGCTACCCAGACTGAGGTGAAGGAAGAGACTTTGTCGGGGTTGAACCAGATGCCAACGTAGTAGTAGGAGGAGTTTCCAGGTTGGAAGAAGCCCAGCTCAAACTTACCAGCATCAGAGATGAGCTTTCGAGATCCAGATAGAGAGTGGTCGGAAGTAATGGTGGAGGTTAATGCAGAGGAAAGGCTGGAACAGAAGAGACAGAGGAGGAGGAGGAGAAGGAAGAAGAGAAAGTGATGGGGGAAAGAAGGGCATTGAACTTTTAGAGGAGCCATGTTTGAAATACCATGAACTGAATGGAATGGAGATGAGAATAAAGGATGCCCGTATTTAAAAGTTTTGGAAGGTGTTTTGGAATTTTTTGCCGTACTGACCCACTTTTTGACAATATTTGGCGCTCTGACCCACTTTCGAAAATAATTAGCGATATAACTTAGTTTTGGACACGTCAGCAACAAACATTATTTAAAAAAAAGGCATAGGTTATTTGTAAGCCTTTTTTTCCAATAACGGCATCTATTTTTTAAAAAAGTGTTATGCTGTTTTTTTGGAGTAACGGCATAGGTTATTTTGATTTTCGACAGTTTGTATTCTCCATTTTGAGAAAAAATGACAACCGTGAAAACCTTATAACAGATGTCGTTTTTTGAAAGAACGGCATTTTCAATACTGATGTCGTTATTTTGAATAACAACATCAGTTATTTACTTTGTTTGCCTAAAAAAAAGTGGCCCCCTCTTCTCACATCCCCTTTCTCAATCGATCTGCTCTCTCTCTCTTACTTCCGAAACCCACAAACCCTAGATCCCTAAAACCAAAAATCTCAAGTATTGGAGTGCTCTTTCCGAAACAAAACAATTAAATACCCATACATAAACCCTAATTGTAATTCCCTCATTTCCTTTACAACTCTTCCGAAATCCGAAATCCGAAATCGTGGTAAGTATTGTAAATCCCTAAATTTATTTTAAACTGTTCATTTTGATGAATGAGAGCTATATATATTGGTAGCATAGTACAAGAGATATAGATTAGATTCATCTAAGTAGTAAATATATAAAATGTACTTAAGGATTGTTGTTGATGATGCGTGAAATGTTCTTTTTGATGAATGAGAGCTATGCTGGTAGTATAGTATAATAGATATAGATTAGATTCATCTAAGTATTAGATATGTGAAATGAGATTTATCTATGTGAGATGTGGATGAGCTATACTGGTATCTAAGGATTGTCGTCGATGATGTAGTCCAAAAATGGCAATGTTGTATATTAGACATTGATGGATAAATGGTCATACATTAGAATTGCTATATTTCTAATCATTATATTCATAGTTCAGTATGTATGAATGGATATTGATATGAGATTTGTTTATATACATAGATATGTAGCGTGTGGAGATGATGTGGTGGTGATTGTTATGAGTCGTAATTCGATACGAGTATTGAGAAGTTGTTGTTATCTTCAAACATCGATTATTAATTCTGACGAAGAAACATGGCTTACAAATTTGATTATCTCCATACATCATCCTTTATTAATATCGTTTTTGACACATTATTTTTAATGTTCACAGATAAATGGATACTACACAACCATCTTCTTCCCATAATGTGGGTGCTTCATCTTCATCTTCCACTACAAACTGCAAAGGCTGTCCCGGTGTTTTTTTGGGGCTATCCCGACGTTTATAAATGTCGGGATAGACCGTAGCGGCATTTCTAAAAACGCCGCCCGAAACGTAGTTGCAGCGAGCGTCAGGACAGATATAGAGCCTATCCCGACGTTTTTAAGAAACGTCACTATAGCCTATATTTATCCCGGTGTTTATTTGAAAAAATGCCGGTATAGAGCTTTTACCAAGAAAAAGGAAAAGGTAATCTATCCCGGCATTTTTAACCAAAAACGCTGGGATAGGTTTCTATTTTTTTTTAAAAGGACCCTATCCCGGTGTTTATGTCAAAAACGCCGGGATAGGTAGGTATTTTAAATTTTTACTTTTTTTGAATTTTAAAACATTTTTTAATAAAAAAAATACCCTACATGAAATAAATTCTCATATATATATTATAAAAAAATATAGAACTCTTCAATCTCATTCAATACAATCAATTGAATCAACATAAATATTTAATACAACCATTCAATACAACCATTGGCACTTGCTGGTCCATCCCCATTGAGTTTGACCCTTCTTCATCCATAGCTTCAATACTACTTCTCTTTGAACTCAAGCTACCCAAGCTCAGCTCAAGATCATGATCAGTATCAATAGCTGCAACATTATCACAAACATAAGCAATCAACAACCAAAACAAATAGCTCTTTTCCTTGTTGTATTTAAACTTCAATCACTAACTTGACTTACCAACAGAATTCAGCTCATTCTCGTAGATTTTAGGATCGAAGTTGGTCCCAGCATCCCTTCCATTACACTTAATTGATGCTCTATCATAAGCCCTGATAAATCTCAAATATGTATAAGATTTATTCGACACAGGAATTGAATATTGAACATCACAATACCAACAAAAATTTTCGTTACCTTGCAGCTTCCACTTTAGTGTCGAAAAGGCCCAAATAGACATATATGTTGAATACAAAAATTCCATCAAACAAAATGCAAAGAAAACAAGTAAGCATATAAGGGTACAAGTATGACAATAGTGTAAGAATGAATAGTATGCCAATAAAATAAGTATGTCGAGATGGACGAATATAGTGTAAGAATGAATACAACAGAGAAAGTTGAAGTAATAATGAAGATAAATGAGAGAATAGGCAAGGACATAATAGGTTATAACTGTAGGAGCAATGAGAACTTAGGGTACTAACAGAGGAAATAGCAGGAAAGCCGAAAATTTGCGAAGTCATTATTTTTTAAATAGTGATGAAATCAGGCTAATCCAAAGAAAATGCAGCCAACCGAAAAAGCAATGCATCGAGTGTTAAGTCATTCTCAAATCTACAATTCTCCACTAGCAGACTTCCAGATCAGTCACTGAGAACAGCCAAATATACATGGTTTTGGAAGTTATATATTCCGATAAAGTAAATACTTGAACTTAATAGAACTTAAAAATCAACTGTGTGGGTGTACTTTATCATCATATAAAAGCTATAATTGCTACTCCATCTAGAACTCATGCTATTAATGTGACTAACTATTCCTCCTGAGGAGATTATGTGGCAGATAAAAACCAGGAACTTATGTCAGAAAAATTTATAAAGAACCATGAAAGTAATTTTTTTTTGATATCAACTAGTCTTACCCTGTGCAAATTGCACAGACTAAAATAATTTTGAGAGAATCATAAAATTATATGGAATTAAAAAATTTAGAGATGTCCCTTAACTATTTCGATCAAAATATAATTAAAAGATGTCAAATCTACAAATTAACAAATTCACACCTCCAAACCAACCAGCAAATTCTATATTTCTATTCAATTTGAAGGAAAGAAAAAAAAAACGTTGAATAATTACCGAAGTTGGGTTGCGGCTCTTTTCAGACTCCTTGATGTACTCTGTTATCTCCTTATTGGCCGTGTGCTTCTCATCTATCTTCCCTCTCAAATCAAATATAATTAACATCAGAAACACATTGAGGAAACAATAATTAATAATTAGCTATATCAAAAGATGACAAATGTATAGATTACCAATTCATGTTTCCAAACCAACATCATTCTATATTTTCTATTCAGTTGAAAGGAAACCAAAAATTCTCGATGTGTGTAACTTTCCAACAATTCCAGTACTAAATATAGGTAAACCCTAGGTCTCTAAATTTAGAAATACCAAACAATTAGATATTTTCAAAAATCAATTGCAATCTTGTGAGCTCCTCCATTCTAAAACTTGCTTGCAAAAACTCATATTGTCTACGAAGTTCCTCAATATTTACCTCAAATTGTTCTATATTACTCCTTAGTTGTGGCTTTACAAAATGATCAAACCATAAACCACACATAATACTATAATTCACAAAAACTTTTCAAACAAAACAAAAGATGAAGAAAAGATGATATTTACCCTATACCATTCAAAAACTAAGACCATCACTTTTCACTTCCTATAAAAGGTAAAATAAATCTCATTTACCATATAGAGCAACAACTTTTGAAATTTATACTTACATAGAGTAAAAAAACTCCACCCAAATATTTAATTTTAAACAACAATGTAACTAACATAAAATCAAAGCAAAATTACATAAATACACATGAAAAGAGAAACTCTTTTCAAACCATATTGCATAAAGTTTCCAAAAACTTGATTTTCCCCCAATTTTATAACAATCGCGTGCTTCAATCACCCAAAATTTTAAACCCTAAACCCCAAAAATCAAATCAAACACAAAAAAATAATTTACAAAAAATACTGCGAAATTTGAAGGAAAAAAAGAGACACCAAAATTTTGATAAATTATTGTTTAGTCTGTTTATTTGTATATTCTTTTTTTGATGTATCGGATAGAGCCAAAAGGCTCCAGCCATCAAAAATATATTAATCAATAATAACAGTATACAAATAAATAATCGATGGCTTTACAAGATGTAAAACAATAAAATGCGAGCAATGAATAAATTAACAAAGGCTATAGAGCAAAAATACATATAAAAGGGCTACAGCAAGGTCCCGCGCCGAAACAAGACAGAGAACACAACGACCCTCCCCCAACGAAGGCCCCCTAATCCGCAAGCAGTCCAAAGAACCACTCAAGCAGCACAACGGAGGCAACGCTCAGCGGCAATGAAGGGAATCAGCAAGAAGATAAGACTCCACTGCGCCGAAGATGGTGCAACGACGCAGAATCAGATTTCCTCGCCCGAATGCGAGCACTCACGCGAGTAGGCAAATTGAATAGAAATTGAATTTGTATATTCATTCTCTTTAATTTCATGAGTTCTATCTTTCTTTAAATTGAATAGAAATAAATAAAGAGAGGATTACCCCTATTAAAAAAAACAATGCAAAAGAAAGAGAGGATTTTTGGATTGAGACTTTGTGTTGCTCACTTTCTCTTCTCTTCTTCTTCTTCTTCTCATCTCTTTATTATTAGTATTTTTTTGGACTCAATCTCTGTTAAACCAAATAAGATTCACTCTTTTTAATTCCATGAATTCTTTTTTGTTAATTAATTTATTGATATAATGTATTAAACCATTCTCCTACATATGCTCTATCATTCATCTCTGCTTCTTTTCCTCTTCTGATCCCAAATGGATGAGGCTCAAGGTATGACCTTTCTTCGAATCTGAGTAATGGATTTTTTTTTTTTTCAGTTACCACCTTAGAAATAGTGATAGATCTTGACTATCCAAAATAAATCACAATCATTTAACATCTTGAAAAAAATTTGGAAAAGGCAAATTTAATGCAATGTACATTTGAATGATCGGCGTGCGGCAACGGCGAGGAGATCGCCGGGCGGCGACAGGGAAGTGATGGGTGGCAATGGAATGTAGCGACGGGCGGGGGGAAGCGACGGGTGGGTGAGGAGATTTGGGTGGGTTTTGGGGTAGGGAGGGTTAGGGTTTGTGGGTTTTGGGGAGATGTGGTAGAAGAAAGATTTTTTTTGTGTGTTTTTTTTAATTAATTCTGTTTTGGCAAGTGATGTGAGCTACACGTGTTAATTGCTACTTTTGTTCTCCTTTCTTTATTTCAAAATAGAGAAAGAAGAGATGGAATAGGCCTATTAGCTTAAGATATATATAAATTACTATTGAATAGAGTTTATACACAAAATCTTGTATTTCCTACAAGAAATAACAAATAGAGTACGTAAGGCACTCACATTTCCATTAAAGCAAACAACTAGCATCTGAAGTGCCAACTCACTCCTGAGGTTCCTACTCCGACTGCTTAGCCCAGAAATGCATTGTACAACTCTCACACAGTTAAGGTCCTTCATGATTCTGCACTTAAAAGAATCTGTATGTTAGTTCAGTTAATAATTCTGTAGGCCTCTGCTAGTAGAGAGTTTGTGCTGACATAGTAGACCAATTACTATAGTTAGATAACTGAAAAACAATCACCAAAATTTCAAATTGTATTTCACTGGTGCCAAGATGTATCCTTCACTATCATTTTCCCGACGTAGAACAAAAATAAATAGTTTATATATATAACACTTGAAAAGACTCTAGTCTTTTTAAATAAGATGCTTAACAAATACCATATCCAACCCGAGTAAGGTTCTGATTGCTGTTGAAGAACTCGTGCAATGGTTCACTAAAACTATTTTGGTATCCAACCCATATAATTAGTGTCATACTCAGGGGCGTAGCTACATGGTCCCCAGGGTGTGCATCTGCGCCCCCTCTGTTTCGACTGCGCCCCTCAAATTTACATGTATATGATAAATAATATAAATAGAGTAATATAGGATATTTCAACAATTCGTTATAGGTTAGTTAGTTAGGATACTTGGTTCTTACATAGAAGACCCAGGTTCAAGTCCTAGCAACAATTTTTTTAACTTTTATTTTTTTTTACTTCTATTTGAAATTTTAATTTCTTTTTGTTCGAGTCACAGCTGAAATAGGATTTAGTTTTCACTTTGATTTGAAATTTTGACAAAAATAACAAATTATTTGACAACAATGGGAGTTGAACCCATGACCTTCTAATTTGAAGTCAAACACTCTAATCCACGCGCAAAATGTGAAGTTGTATTTCATTTACATTTGATGAATAATATCCTGGCAACCCCAAATGATTTGTCACAAACTTTACACAGAAAAAACCTCAAAGTTGGCATTGCTATTACCCACTGCAACTGCGATAGTATAGAGTATTTTCTGCTGTGAAAATTATCAAGACTTTATTATGCAACCAAGTGGAAGATGAGATGATGATTGTTTGGTGGCATATATTGAAAGAGACATATCAGACATCACTGACAATGAAGATATCAGTCAGTATATTCATAATATGAAGTTTTCAAGGGTTTTATTGCCAAAGAAAATGACTATTTACTAATTGTAATAGTTTATGACATTTTGTATTAATATATGATGTTTTTAGGAATAAAAATGTATTTATTATAATTTATTATTTTTTAATAGTAAGCATCGCACCCCCTGGATGAAAATCTTGGCTACGCCACTGGTCATACTATCGGTAGCTACCTATCCACTAATAGCTAGAATTAGTTCAGACCAACATATTTGATATTCTACAGGCGATATCAGAACAAGCTTTAGAAATATGAAACAGATAACTACATGCATAACATATGATTTCAAACCTGCAAATGGTTTGTTTACGAAGAGTAGTGCAGCATGCCCCGGACTAGACACATGAATGAACACTTCTTTCAGGTCTTCTTCCACATTGATACTAGAAAAATTGTGGCATAATAAATTAATATTGATAATGATGAAATAAGATTAATAGACAATTATCTTGTTGTTAGTCTGTTAACAAGAGGGTAAATGCAGATAATTGGAAATCTATAAGAAACGCACCTAATGGTATACCACAAATAGTCACTCTTGTCCTTGGTGGTATTTATCTGTTCATGCAGTTGACCAGAAGGAGCCATTTGTGAAACAACCTACAGTAGGGATTAAACATAATGCTCATAAATCCAAAAATTATGTAAGAATAGGTTCATGTCTAATCTATGCGTATAAGTTAAAAGTTTAAAAGACCAAAGAAGAGAAGACGCTGATCTGATGGAAATTTTTTTGATTTAATGTACAAAAAATTATGTACATAGAAAACATTTACAATGAAACAAGAGTATTTTTTAGTTTGTAGTGTTAAAAACTACATTTTTGGAATCCGGAAGGGGTAGTTTAGCGATTTAGCTTCTTCAGCCATAAATTGTGGCCCATCCTGCATGAATACACAAAGAACTAATAAGGTAGGAATAGCATGCAGTCAAGAACCTATGAACCCAAATAAACTGTATGGACAAAATTATCATTGATCCATTAAGTTGGGGCACACATATGAGCAAAGCAAATTCAATTGCTCAAGTGCTTTAAAAGCATTTGCTTTTTCAGATAAAAGGTGAGGAAAGCATTTGTTCTTAATTACAAATTACAATATATGCATTCCAGCAGATTAGCAAGCCAAAATATTCTGTTACTTTGAGTTCTGGATGAAGCAGTGCAATTTTTGAATACTAGGTTCATGTAATCAGAAGATTATAAGCTCTTAAATACTTGTGGGAATTGCTGGGATGGGATCTGAGATACTAATTTATTCATAGTAAGATGCTAAGCCATATCAACATATCAGCAATCAAACTTCAACAATTTTAGCATACACGTTTAAAAAGGATGGAACTGCATCAGGGATATTTTATAAAAAGGGGAAAAAATCAGAAAAAAAAACATAAGCCTCATAGATACAAAATTCACAAATACTACAAACTCTAATTAACAAATTCACAAATTTACAAATTCAACAAACCCTAATTAGTCCACATTTTCAAATCCCAAAATACTCCACAATCATTGATTCTTCAGCACACAATCACAAACAATTTCATTTAAGAAAACAAAATTTATTAAAAGTTGGAAATAATCGTACCTAGGGTTTGAGAGCTAGAGAAGGAGGGAGAAAGATGACGGGCAAGGGCGAGGAGGACGCCAGAGAGATCGACGGTAGGGAGCACGCCGAAGGGTCTGAGGGCGGCGATCAACGGAGGCAGGTTTGCAAAAGAGATCTAGAGAGAGAGAGAGAGAGAGAGATTTTGGGGGAGATACATGAGAAGTGAAATTGGGGGGGGGGGGGGGGTCAGTGATTTCAATCCCTCTATTCCGGCGTTGTAAAAAAACGCCGGCGTAGAGGGTCGGTTTCTATTTCTTTTTCCAAACCGGGGTTATATCCCGGCGTTCTACCCAAACGCCGTCATAGAAACGCTAGGATAGAGGTTTTTGGTTGTAGTGTTCGCACGCACTACAAGAACATATGGGTCCTTTAGACCCGTCTGTACTCTATTTGCAAGAAGATCATAGGTCGCAAGCAATGTGGAATGGAGATGTTGAGTAAATGAGTTTCCGAATGCACAACATATTACCGACGCACCCTCAAATATAAAATTATTTGGGAAATTGCGGGTTCTATGGAATGTCCATGTTGGCCAAAGTGAAATGCGACCATTCATTACTTACCGCTCTTGTGGAGAAATGGAGGCCGGAGACACACACGTTCCACCTATCCATTGGTGAGATGACAGTCACGCTACAAGATGTGGCCATCATATCGGGTCTTCCAATCGATGGGGTAGCGGTTACCGGAAACTTGCTTTTCAATAAAGTGATGTTGGTTAGAGATTATCTTGGGAAGCAGGTTAACAAGGGTGATAGAGGTGTATTCGTCGGGGAATCAATCCGACGTTCATGGCTCTTTATAGAGTTCAGTAATAGTTTGGTAAACGAACCGACCGACTTCGATCGTCAATGTTACACGCTGGCATATCTTTTATGGACTATCCCTTGATTGTCAATATACATATAGCCGGGCGATATAGTTGGGGAAGTGCGACTTTGGCCTCTCTCTATCGTGCCATGTGCAATTGTTCGATGGAGTCGATCCAAATGACGGGGCCGATGGGGTTATTGTAAATTTGGTGTTGGGCACAAATACACCTCGGCCGGCTGCGACTAACTGTTCTTTCAAATAATTGGAGTGTGATTCATGAGAATCCAGTGTTTAAGGATCCTTTAGGTGTGTACTGGACGGGTAAACTCACATGGAGAGATAACCCACGTGGTGTGTTGACGTATTATAGGGATGAACTCGACCAGCTTAGGGAAGAGTACGTCAATTGGACACCGTACACGGACGAAAGGCTACAATGTCTACCTCCACTATGCACGGCCAATAATCAACTTTAGTTGACACGAGCTCCACTTGTAAATTTCTCAGTCGTAGGAGTTCTATTACGCCGACCGAGTCCTCCGCCAATTCAATGCACAACAGCCCAACTCAGAAAAGACATTGTACGACCGAAGACTTCACAATATTACCGATCAAGGTCGATTGCCAAATATGGATTGGGTTGATCACTGCCGCTCTCATGTAGCATGTTGGAATGAGAGGAAGTAAGATTTGGTGGTAGAAGGGATTGCACCGTCCGACAGGTCTTTGCAAACAGCCTACATGGCGTGGTACCGTCGTATTACACGGTTGTATATTGCCCCAAGAATGGATATTCCCGTGGGTATCCAAATGTTGATACCTAGGCACCAAGTAGAAACACCACCGGCACACTCCACGTCGCAACCTATGTATCAACCCAAAGCATCCGCGTACCGACTAATGGTAAAATTTTGTTATTGTTAACAAATATGAATTTATTTTTTTACACATTTTGCTTTTATTTGTTTAAAAAAGTTTGGTTTACTACTAATTTATTTCGTTGGTATTGTAGATTGAAAACACATGGGATATTGCGAAAAAATGTGCTCGTGTGTTGAAGAGCAACGCTTCGAAGGCTTGCAAGGAGTTAGCAAGAGAAATCCTCCATCCATGTCATACCTCACTCGAAGAGGTTGGTGACGGTCCGCGCTTCGTTGCTGTTTTACCCTCATCCGAACTTCCCACTCAACCGCCCCGAGTAAGTGTTACCCGAGCTTAACCTCCACCACCATGAACAAAACAAGTTGAACCTCCTGCTGCACCACCACAAAGACAAGTTGAACCTCCTGCTGCACCACCACAAAGACAAGCTCAATATCCACCTAGGTCATCTACACATTCGAAAGCGTCTCCTTCACAATTGCCACGGCGGAGTAAGAGTGTTTGTTTTCCTCCTTCATGAAGTCAATTAGCATCAAGAGAGATTGAAGAAGTACAAGCGGGGCATGAAGAAGATGTCACGCCCAGTGTACCTGCGACACAAGAAATTTCCGAACGTAGGAGGAAAGTCCTAGCTCAGAAAAGGAGGGAGCCGCAACACCATACGCCTAGTTAGTGTTGAATGTTTAAATTTGTAATTTTCTAAGCTTTGAATGGCCCAACCACATCAGATACATTTTGAATGTATAATTTTATTATATTTTGATATGTTATGAAGTACTGGATATTTTGTAATTTTTTGTGCTTTTATCTTTTGAAGCAAACTCGAAAGAAATGATGCAATTAGGGTGATGTATTAATTCTATATATATATTATCTTGGGGTTGTAATTGCATATGTTGTTCATTGTAAAATTGAAGTCTGAAAACATTCGAGTTATGAAGTACTGCATATGATTTAGTTGTAGTTTATAAGTAACAGATGTCGTTATTACAAATAATGGCATCCGTTACCTGTAACGTTATTTGCAACAACGGTATCGGTACAAAATATGTACAAGTTGGTCTGTATTATAATCTAACCTGATGTTGTTTTCCAGAACAACGACACCAACGAAAATGATGCTGTTATTAAGGAAAACGGTATCGGTTGAGTCTTTTATTTCGAGAGAAATGAAGCTCTGCCACTACCATCTAACTTAACCGTCATTTCTCTGAATAACGGCATCTTTTAAGAATGTCGTTATTCAGAATAACGACATCTCTTAAGGATGTCGTTATTCGGAAAAACAGCACCAGTTGAATCTTTTGGTTCGAGGAAAATGAATCTTGCCAAACCATCTAACTTCACAGTCGTTTCTCTGAATAACGACATCTCTTAAGGATGTCGTTATTCTGAAAAATGGCACCAGTTGAGTCTTTTATTTCGAGGGAAATGAAACTCTGTCAAACCTTCTAACTTCACAGTCGTTTCTGTGGATAACGGCATCTCTTAAGGATGTCGTTTTTCTGAAAAACGACATCTCTTAAGTAACTAGTTGTGCATGTTTTGTGCACGTTTTGAAAAACGTTATCTCTTACATATCATTTGTACTCAAAACATGCATGGATATTCATCAAATGCACAGCAATTCAAAACATGCACAGTCATTCCATAAAAAATCTTTAGTAGCATAGAATCTTTAGTTGGAAATCTTCACTTGATGTTGTATAGAATTGTTAGTTGGAAATCTTTGACCTGTGTAGAGTTGACCCGTGTTGGAAGAGTCGAAGAAAGATTGTGCATGTTCATGTATAGTCGCACGAGACATCCATTCACTCGATTGAACCTCATGTACAGTTGTACGGACTGATTTGGCAATACCACATTGTTAACCGGCACATTGACGTTGACATCATCAACCGGAGCTTCATCGGCATCCTCCTCCTCATCAACTTGAAGACCCTGATCCTCATCTTCTTCCTCTTCTACTAAATCGTTATTTACAACGACGTTGTCAAAGTCTTGCAATACCATGTCGGTGCAGAAAATATTTTGTGTCAAGGTCAACGGATGTACCTGCTCATATTCAGTGGTAATAGGTTCTGTTGAAGTTGTGCTAATATCTTCTTCTGTGTTTGGTATTCTTGCATGTGACTCGGCAGATGATTTCAAACTCGGGGCAGCGCCTTAGACTTTCAATAACAACTTGTCTAGTATTTGGAAGCCTTATTTGGTCAATATATAACTCCAATGCATTCCAACTACAATTTGGATCAAGTGTCCTGCCAATCATGGACCTCAGATAATTATCACTATCTACGGGAAGCACCATGAAATATTGCCCTTCCCTTTTACCGACAGCATAACGGACTTTGATTTTGATACTCAATTCACCTCTATCCTAATTAGTGACTTCAAATAACTTATCTATTAGTTGTGAGTATATAAATTTGCGGGGAGCCTAAATAGTGACCGGTTCAACATCGCTATAACAATATCCAATTTTTGGATCTTTAATTATTTCACCTCCAAATATAACCAAATAGGGATATCATATTCCATACCTAAACATAAAGATTCAAACATATTCAAGTCATTAACTACTCGTAAGCATAACCTATGAATACATATCAAACATATGGTTATAATAATAACTTCAAATTAGACCATATCTTGGATAGCTTGAAAATACGTCGTGAATTAGGAATGAGATGAGAGTGAGAGTGAGGAGGTAGGATATATGAAGTTTGAGAGCCTCTAATACTTGGGATTTTTGGTTTTAGGCATCTAGGATTTGTGGGTTTCGGGAGTGAGAGAGAGAGAGAGCAGATCGATTTGAGAAAGGGGGAAGTGAGAAGAGGAGACCACTGTTTATAGGCAAACAAAGTAAATAATTGATGCCGTTATTCAAAATAAGATAAAATGATGCGAATATATATATACTAGGGCCTTTCGCAGTTGAGAAACATATTTAGAAATTGAGTCAAGTAGTTAAACTAAGATAAAGTGATGCGAATATATATATATACTAGGTTTGCCCGTTGACACGTGCCTACGGCACGTCTTCGGAACGGTGCAGCTAGTTTTATTATATAAAATAGTTTTAGAGGTCCAGCAAATTGATTGAAGTAAGAAACATATTATATAAGAAAGCAACATATCTACCTTTAAGCTCAACCATCGCCTTCTTGATCATTCGCTTGAACTTAACTGGAATGCATATAGTTTGTTAGAAACACTGCATTGAGTTTTTTAAACTTTAGCATCACTTTAGATGCTTGTAATAGTTATGCAAGAACATAATCATATAGGTTTTATAGAACTTACTCTAATCTCATAACTACTATGAGCATGTCTAAATACAATGATAACCTAAGTGTAGGTGTGAAGATATCTACAATACCAATAATCTAAAAATTTGTTTGTCTAAGACTCATTTTGCAATTGAAAAACCTCTTATTATTATTTCAACCAAAATGTAATACATGAAGTTCTCAAAACTCTAATCCAAGATAATCATTTCTTTTATCTCCACTTTGTCTCCCCAGTGCACCTTTATAAAAAAAATCAAAATGAATCAATAATAAATTTACTTTAGCTGTCTTTCTTGAGTGGAGAGTTCGCCCCCTTCACTGGTAAACTTTAGTCATGACGATCCTATATATCCAAACATACATTAAAAGTTCTTATATGTTATGTTATCCATGGTTTCCAATAACTAGTGAAGGAAATAAACATAGTATATTTGCTTGTAGTAAAGAAATTAATGTTGCATATTTGCCAAGTTATTTTAGGTTGCTGATCAGCTTACCTATCATGTTATGGTTTGGAAGCCCAAATTAAGGCCACCAAATAATCCATCTCTCACTTGCGTACATCTTAAATCAAAACCAATAAAAAACTCATCGAATAAATTACCAAATTAAAAAATTGTAAACCAAAAAATAAAACAATCATATCTCTCTGAACTTAGATCACATGCACACACAAAATTCGAGTCAACAAAAAACTGATTAATCTCCTGCAGACAAAAAATTAAAAATTTACAATGAAAACTCGGTTAATGAGATGAAATTAGAGTCGCCGCATCGCGTGTAGAGGCTCTCGATTCGGTGGAGGGAAATTGCCGATACGGAGTCACTTGATATTCGCGTTCGATTTGGTAGAGGGGAGTCACTGATACAGAATCAGCAGCGGATTAGATATCGGCGACGACCTCTTGATTGGGGTTCGACATTGGATTTGGATTTGGATTTGCTTTGAGATTTTCAAATTTTCAAATTTTGAAAATTTGTTATTTTTTTAATTTTCAAAAATTTCAATTTTTTAAAAATTTTATAATTTTTTAAATTTTTAAATTTTTAAATATTTAAAAATATATATATATTTTAAATTTTTTAAAAAATTTTAATAATTTTTTATAAGTTTTTGAATTTTTTTAATTTTTTTCGAATTATTTTTAAAGTTTTTAATTATTTTTAATTTTTTTAGTTTTTTTATTTTTTTAATTTTAAAAAAAAAATTTAAATTTTTTATTTTCTTAATTTTTTTAATAGAAGAGAGAGAGATAATGAAATAAATAAATGAGTTATTTTTTGTGGGAGGATTTGAATTTGAGTTTTGGGGGTAACTTTTGGGGGGGGGGGGGGGGGAAATGTATTTTGTGACATTAGATCTTGGCCTTTGATTTTTGGGGGGATTGTAGGAGAGCCACTTGATAGCTTTCTTTGTGTTTTATTATTATTATTATTATTATTATTATTATTATTATATATATATATATATATATATATATATATATATATATATATATATATATATATATTCCTCAAGTACGAAATGATTGGGACCCTTGTAGGATAAAAATTGGATAGCCCACCACTTGATGGAATGCCAACATTAACATTATAATTAAAGCTAAGAAAGTGGAACCGGACTAGATTTGCGTTAATCTGAAAAGCAAAAGACTCCCTTTTGGAAGAAATTGAGGAGCTTGAAAAAGTGGAAGAGACTAGAGATTTATAGCAAGAAGAGCGGAATAGGTTGCTGAAACTCAGAGAAGACATTGCTCAGCTTTATAGCCTGGAGGAAATCAAGTGGCAACATAGGTCCAGGGTTTTGTGGCTCAAAGAGGGAGACGCGAATACAGCTTTGTTTCACCGGGTTGCCATTGCTCGGTGTAGATCCAACCTCACACTACTAATCGTAACGGCTATAACGGCATATCTATCCCGGCGTGTACACCCAAACGCCGGAATAGATCGTCGTTATTATTTTTTTGTTAATATCGAATGTCTATGACGGCGCTTGTATAAAACGCCGTTAGATATATGATATATAACGGCGCTTCTACATGAACCGCCGGCATAGATCACTCTATAACGGCGCTTATACATGCACCGCCGGCATAGAATTGGTTTTTTTTACTATTTCGTTGCAACGTGTTCTGCACGTAGTAGTATTTTCCCGCCCCGCCCTCACTTTGATTCCCCCCCATTCAATAAACCCTAATAGCCTCCCAAATATCTCTCTCTCTCTCTGGCCACTTGCCATTCACCCCTCACCCCCTCTCCTCTTGAATCTCCGTCCTTCCGCTCCGTTCATCGCCGCTCGCGCCGCCCTTCCACTCCGCCGCTCGCGCCGCTCGCGCTGCTCCGGCCATCGCCGCTGTCTAGGGTTTCGTCCGTTCCTCATCCTCATATTCTCTCTCTCTCTCTATCTCTCTTCCATTTCTTACTCAATTTTATTTCCACTTTCTTCATCATCCTCCTCCTCATCCTCTTCTCTTATTAAGTTCGAAACCCTAATTACGTGTTGTTCACAGTTCGGATCGGTGGTCAGATCGGATCCAGTCATGACGCGCGCTTCCCAATTGCTTCGCCGCTCCAACAAGGTTGTTCATTTTTTTTAATGGTTGATTTATTATCGTCCTGTTTTTGATTATCTTCAGTTTTCTTTCTATGAGATGGATGACTATGCCAGGCCCGGAAATAATGATGCTCATTGAAAATTTGTAGCTGATTTAGTTGTTGGATCTCAGAGGGGAATGAATGTGTGTATATATTACTCCATGATTCAAGAAATGGACCGATTAGATTGAGTCATAAATTGAATTGGGATTTAATACTTGTGTGAACATTTCTGCTTTTAGTGCAGATTGAAAACCCACCACACTTCGACAGTTTATCAAATGCTTACAAAAATGCTAATTCTACTTTTGTATTTTTTAATATTATACCTCTGGTTTTACCCAAACAAATTATCTAATAACAAATGATACTAAATACTTAGCTATTGGAATGGCTGTTATTAATAGGTTTAGTATAGGACATTTGTACTTTCGAGTGCTGTTCCACTGTGTTCTTTCATTCTAGATGAACATGTTTACTACAAATGAATGTTGCCCCTTCTAACAAAAAGCATATTATTGCGTATTGCTTCTTCGTGTATGCTATTTACTTCTTCAAATGCTAAAGTTGTTTTAAAGGTTCATTTCCTGGTTGTTTGAAAATTTGTTGTGTGACCAGATTCTATGACATGTCTCAACTTACTATCCAGAAATTTAGCAAATATCTGGAGAAGAGAAGTAGTATTGACTACAGCTAAACTTTGATCAATTTTTTTCATCCTGCTGTGTGCATTAATTTTTATTCCATAACTGAACTAATTTTGAAGGGGAAAAAAGTCTTAGATGATGACAGTGATGGTGACATTCAGTTTTTTATTATCAGTCGTGTATGCTCCTTTGGGTCAATTTTTGGGTTTTTAGTTTTGCTTTAAATTTGAGTCATCCCTTCACCTTAACTCTTTAAGTGATATACTAATCAATAGTCACTAACCTACTTATTTTCTAACCGGTCAGATCCCCTCCCCCGTGTATTTGTCTCTCTGTGTTTTTTCGGTTAAGATGTACTTGTTTTAATTAAAACAACAAAACTACAAGTTCCAACTGGAAGCACTACTTGTTTGATATTGTATTTCTGCCTGCATCCATCTTTCTCCATCTCTTGCTAATTTCCATGCCTATCTTTATATTTTCTTCAAGGCATATCTTTTGTATTGTATCTATCTACAGCTATATATAAGACTCAAATTTTCCTTATTTTGCAGTATGGTCGTATAGTGGAAATTGAACTAAAGAATCCACCTTGCCCCCCTGGTTTTTGTTTTGTGGAGGTATGCATGCATTGTAGTTTATAATAGCCTATACTAATACTATCAATCTATTTAATTTCACTTTACTAATTCAATTCACTTGACACTTCTAGTTTGATAGTTCTCGATCCGCTTCTTCATGCAAGTCTTTCTCTTCTACGAACAATACTAAATATGATATTACGATTATTTTTAATAGGGTTGTAAATGATTACATGAGATGTTGGTCTGAATTTTTGGCAGTATTTCGATAAAATGAAAATTAATATCATAGTTTAAATTTCAAAATATGTAGCGAGAGTTCTGAATCATCTGATGCTTCCCAATAGATATCCCTATTAACTATAAGTTCATATTATGTAGTATTGTGTATTCAAAATATGTGAGAACAAGTCTTGCAAATAAATATTGTATTTGGTACTATCTAACTGTGGGCTCTGTTTTAATTAAACAGTTCTCGAGTTCTGTATAAGAGTTGGAATGTTGTATCCTCTAGAAGAAATTTATATACTAATTCGAAAGTTATGTTTGTCTGCATCTATAGTATTTGCTCCCCTATTTTTATTATACCTATTCGAACACTGACATTTATTGGAGTCATCTAAGCAATGGGCTCCGGACTAGTGCAAGGAATTAGAATTGGCTATTGAGATGGAAAGATCTCACCGCCTCTATACTCCAACAGAAGAGACTCAGGTTAAACAACATTATATGGAAGTGGAAAAGATATTATGCTAATGGAAGGAGACTTGTGGTTATTTAGGAGTCAACTATTATTGTTAATGATTTAGGTAATTAGGTATAGGATATCAAGATCCTATATTTGCCCTCATATCCCTATCTGAAAGATATAATCCTTTTGCTATTTGATATATTTGCCCTTATATCCCTATCTGAAAGATATAATCCTTTTGCTATTTGTGCCAATAGATGGTAGATGAGCTGGTGGTGTGAGTTGGCATTGAGCTTTTTCCTGCTTTTTCCAGTCCAGTTAACCTTCCAAGTTTTAGTTCCATTTTAAACCGATATAACTGTTAAGTCCATATATATATGTGTATATTCTGTATCCAGGTTCCAGATGAAGCAGTCGCTAAATGCACCTCATGTGGAACAGATTTTGGTGCATTTGTGCGAAGGGTAATATTTTTTCTCTGGAATTTTGAATTGAGTATCATATTGTTCCTTTTTTAAGACATACCCAACTTTCATGTTCTGACACGGTAACTGGTATTTTATTTTCAGCACCACTGTAGGAACTGTGGTGATATTTTCTGTGTCAAATGCACCCAGCGTAGAATTGCTCTCACTGCTGATGAATAGGCTCAGCCGGTCCGTGTATGTGACAGATGCATGGTACGCTATTGAGGCACTCGCCTTTTGCACTTTTGCATTGAGGACACTCGTACTTGTTTGTTAGGTTCTCATGAAATTGCATATAATTACAACTGGTGTACATTAATTTGATTAACTAATAAATCATCATATAGAGAATATTAATTAATTTGGTTTCTCAGAATAATGTCTGTAGGCTATTCAAGTTAAAGTGCCATTCAGCCTAGTTTTTTTTTCATACTACCCAGTATTAAAGGAAATACAAGAAACAAATTACATTGAATTCGGTTCCCACACTACTCTTTTATGAATTCAAATTACATTAAAGGAAATACAAGAAACAAATTAAAGGAAATACAAGAAACAAATTTACAGCCAAATATCATCATTGATCATTTTATTACATTGAATTCTGTTCCCACACTACTCTTTTATGAATTCAATTTGTACTGAAGTTTCTCACTGTACTTTTGGTTTCCTGCCCATCGAGACTATTAGTTGTTTTTAGTATACATTCTGGATACAATTTTGAGCCATGCATTTCTTTATTCTATTTTATTTTATTTTCTGGACTGCCAAGTCTGCCATCATGCATCTTTTATCAACTTCGGTCTAGTTAGTATTGACCAAATAACCTCTCACAGGCTATATGACTTTAATTGGTTCGTTTAATTTTCTATATTATTACTTACTTTGTCTTTCTTTCATTGTAATAACATCAATGGGTCCAATTTATCCGATGATTATAGTAGGTTATCTGCACTTTGTTTTAGTTAGTCATCCTTTTATAATCCTCACTAAAAATTTTAAGTCATTCTACTTTCTCCCATGTTTAGGAATGCATTCTTTACTCACTTAATCAGGAGATGTTAATTTTCATGCATAAGTTAACTTTTAATTTAACTTTTCTTTTTAATAGTAACAAAGAAGAAGCCAACTGAAGGGGATGAGAAAGAAACTGCAATCACTACGGCTCATAAGATAACAAATAAAGCCAAAACACTAGTCCATTATCCATTTCTCATTTATATTGTGCATCATGGTAAAAAAAAATTATTATGGGATCCATGTGCATGCTTCTCTCATAGTTGATATAATAATGAACAATTGAGACAAATTTATTGGTAAACCAAGCAACATAAGGCACAAGACTAAGCATATACTTCTTGTATGTGCTTAGTCACTGAAACATATCAAAGGAAGAGTTAATTTTCATGCATAAGTTAAATCATATGCGGGTACAAATCAATTAGCCCAGACAGTTATCTTCATGATGTTTATAAAAAGTATTCCCGTCAATATGGAACTGAATAGATTAGACTTTAGTTGCTTATGTCCTTCCTCTGTCTTGTTTCCTTTATTATCAATGAACTCTAGAGTTGCTAGTAAAATTAATTTGCATTGCTTTTATTTGGTTGTCTTTTAAACTTCTATGTCTCATAGTAGTTCATATTGGTTATATAGTTATGACCCTGTGAAAATTGGACTGACATGGTTTCAATCACAGGTATTTGGTTCTTGTGCATCTACCTCCAGTCGTACATCCTATCCGGATGTGTTCAAGATGCAAGCCAAGATGCAGGAAGAGATTGACGGCTTGAAAGATATGATTGCTTCTTTAATCTCCCAACAAAACCAGAACTCTAACAATCCAGTACATGGAACTGTAAGTATTCAACAATATTTTATGATATTAGTATGAAATTTAACTATTGCATTTTACTTGTGTGGTGCCTAGTGTAGTGAATAATCTAATAAATGACACTATTGTGAATTATACAGAGCCAGCGAATTCCATCGACTTCTAGTCACGCACATACATCTGGGCAAAATATCAGTGGGAATCAAAGCAATGCCGAGCTGCTTCAGTAGACTTTGTCATTGTTGAGTTAAATTTGGACTTTAGTCTTTTTATGTTTTGTTAAAACTGAATTTATGCTTTGTTAAAGAGATTGATGTATAACAAGTATATTTCTAACTCTTTGTATGACCATTTTTAGACAAGTAATTATTGTTTATTGTGGTCCATGATTATATAGTTGTTTATTATGCTGCTATTAGTGTTTTTAAGATTTGAACGTTCAAATTTGATATGACTACATATATTTTGAATTTGTGACATTTTTTAAATAGTGGGAAAAACCCGAAACCCCCTATCAATCAGTTTTGAGATAAATATGCCGGGAGGATCCACCAATCGTGGTTAATTATTAAAAAAAAAAAGAACCAATCCCGGCGTTTAGGAACACCGGTATAGCATATCGAAATGATTTAGAAAATATACGCGCATGTGTCTATCACGGCATTTATGAAGTGCCGTAATAGATCTACGAGTTGTAACGGCGGTTTAAAATGTGCCGTTACAAGCAGTACACATATAGCGGCGTTTGTAAGAAGCGCCGGCATAGGCGTCCGATCTGCAACGGCATTTTTCTGGGCCGCCGTTACAGGTCATAGGCCTATAGCGGCGCCTTGTCAGACGCGCCGTTGTAGACCTATGGTCTGTAACGGCGGTCTACAAAAGCGCCGCGATAGACCTGTGATCTGTCCCGACGGTCGATGCAACGGCGCTTCTCGCGGCGGTAATTATAATGCCGCTACTATCTATGGCGGCGTTTATAAACGCCGCCATAGACAGAAAAAAACGCCGCTAAAGGCGTTCCGTTTAGTAGTGTCATTCCTTCAATCCACACTGACTCTGGATTGTTACAAGATGACGATGCTATCGGAGTAGCATTCCAAGCTTACTTCAAGCACCTTTTTGGTCGAAAGGCGGATTTGATAGCCCTCTAGACCATGAGTTCCGGCATGTCCCCGCAGTCGACTCTGACCTGGAACTTCTCTCCTTGGAAGCTCCCTTTTCAGGAGGGGAGATTCGGGAGACTGTGACGCAACTTGGAAAAGAGAAAGCTCCTGGACCGGATGGATTCCCAATCCTTTTCTACCAGACTTTTTGGGAAGAAATCAAAGACGATCTCATTAACTTGTTTGTCAATTTCTTTAATCATAAGCTTAAGTTAGGGAGAATTAATTATGCTGAGGTTGTGTTGATCCCCAAGAAAGTAGAGTCTTTGAAGGTAAATGGGGTAGTGGGTCCTCCTTTTCGTGTAAACAGGGCCTTAGACAAGGAGATCCCCTCTCCCCTCTTCTGTTCACTACAGTGGCAGACGTTTTGTGGTTAATGATGGATAACTGCAGAAGGGCAGGCTGGATCGCGCCGGTGGCCATTGGTGTCAACCGTCCTGGATGCTCAATCCTATAGTATGCAGATGACACTCTCCTATTTGGAAATGGAAATATCGGGGAGACTACCATTTTTAAAGGAATTCTTTACAGCTTTGAAGCTTGGTCCGGATTTAGAGTTAACTTCCACAAAAGCGCTCTTATCTCCATTGCTTCAACCCCAGATGAGGCACATGAGCATGCTACGATCTTAAATTATTCTGTCGAAATTTTCCCCATTAAGTACCCGGGACTCCCGTTGAGACTCGGTCAGCTCAAGAAGGCTGACTTGCTACCCATCATTGACCGGGTGGAGAATCGTTTAGCAGGTTGGAAAGGTAAAACTTTCTTCCTGGGTGGAAAAGTCACGCTCATCAACGCAGTACTCTCGAACCTACCAACCAATTACATGTCCTTTTTCGAAATGCCACGATGGGTAATTCAGAGAATTGATCGAATCCGGAAGCGGTTTCTATGGAAGGGTGCAAGCCTTGATAGTAGGGGCTATCACCTCATTACATAGGAAAAGGCGTGCATGCAGAAGATACACGGAGGGCTCGACATCATTGACCTTCGAGATATGAATCTCGCCTTTCTGGGTAAGTGACGGTGGAAAATCTTCCACCCCAACGGAGAGGGATGGCAGGATTTCGTTCAGACATACTTGCATGGGAACGGGACGGGAAGTCTGGGCTTCAGGGTAGGCCCACGGGTATCCTAGTTCTGGAGAGGTATTGCTAAAGCCTATGAACCTTTTAATAGTTGTGTAACAGCTTATATTGGAAATGGCAGACTTACCAGATTTTGATGGGATAAGTGGTGTGGTGACCACACACTTAAAGAGTTGTTTCCTGATATGTATCTACGAGCGACACAACCGCACTGCACGAGGTCCGGAATGTGGAAAAGAAAATCCTAGAAATCGGTCTTTAAGCAGCCTCTGGATTCGGACTCTCAACTCAGGCTCAGGGAGCTACAGGTCCATATCGCCAACTCGTGAAATAGATGCTCCCAGGGGCCAGACTGGAAGTTTTGGGGTCCTGAAAAGAACGTCACATTCACTGTTCGCTCCCTTTATAACCGCATTCATTTTCGGGGTTGCCGTCCAAAATGGGTAAGTATTATCTGGAAGGCGAAAACTCCACTGAAAATTAAAATATTCATTTAGCTAGTTTTGAACAACGCAATTCTGACTAAAAGAATCTGGCTAAACGCCAAATGAACATTGATTGTACATGTGGGTTCTGCAATGCTGTGACCGAACCATCTTTTTATGGAATGTCCCAGGAGCAAAGCGGTCCTCGTAGAGGTACTCAACGCCTTGGGTACTTCTGAATACCTCGATATGTATGAGGAGCTGTGGGTAGGCTCCAAGTTCGCTGTTGAGAAACGCTTTATGAGAGAAGCCCGGTTTATCGCTATCACCGCTACTACCTAGGTCATTTGGTTAGATAGGAATAACTGTTACTTTCGGGGGACTAATAATAGTAATTCTGGTAATTTGACTACTGCCGCTACTATAGGTCCCCGAGGGAGGATCGCCAGTGTGTTCTAGGTAGAGGAGTATGACGATGATGTAGTGGAGATTGGGCTGACACTCCACTGAGAGACGAGATTGTTATGCTATTATGACCCTTTACTGCTTATTGATCCCCACTATCCTAGGATTTTGTTGGGGGGAGTTTAGATGGATGTGTTGTACTTCTGATGGATGACTAATGTTTTGATCTATCACTTTTGTCCCTCCCTCATGTTAGGTAGGAAGTATGTTTTCTTCGTATGTGTTGTAGGACCATGTACTTTGCGCAGTACTCTGAGTTTGTTTTATTAACTCCTTATTAATAAAGCAAGGTAGTCATACTCCACCTTTTTCTTAAAAAAATAAAAAATAAAAAAAATAAAAATTTACAGTTAAAGCATCAACCTAACTAAATGAACATGGAGTAGAACATGGAGTTTTGAGACGTAGGAGAAGGATTTTTTTTTATGATAACGGATAGAGTCTCTCGACTTCAGCCACAGACTTAGGAGAAGGATTAAAAATTTATACTTGCTTGCATGACCAGGCAAAAGTCACTGGCGTGTTTTTCTTCCTTTGCTTTTTTGAATTACACGGTATACGATCATTCTCACGGAAAACTGCCACAATTTGCACCCAGTCCTGTCATTGTTGTGGTTGTCAACTTCGAAGAAAATATCAATAAAGAAGACATGTTCATCAATAGAGTAAGATGACAAATTCTTCTGTACTTAATGTAAAATTTAATAATAAGCTAGCTAGTTTCGCTATGGTTAACTGGTAAACAATTGCTTAGAGCCTTAGGCAGTTGAGAAATATATTTAGAAATTGAGTCAAATCGTTAAACTAGATAAAATGATGTGAATATATATTTTTCTGAAGTACGGTCAGAAATGATTGGGACCCATGTGGGATGGAAATTGAATATCCCACCACTTGATGATCGAAATGCAAGTGTTAACATTATAGTTAAAGCATCTAATAAGAGACCAACCTAAATAAACAAACATGGAATTTTGAGACTTAATTAGGAAAAGGATTATCTATAATTTATAGTACTTGCTAACCTGAGAGAGATGGCTCTTATCACAACTGAAAGGTGACAAGGGAAGGCCAGCAGAAAGATTCGGTAAACAGAGAAAAGATACATGTCCACCCCACTTAAGCTAATAGATAGGACATTTAAGTAAACTCGTCATCTGTACTTGAAGTCAACTCCAACTAGTCCAAAAAAAATGGCTGCGAGAATGAAGGTGACTTAATTCAATTTGTGGCCCCTGTATTATCTTTCTCCTGTATAATGAATTTTACATCTGGTGCAGTGGAAAGAATACTAACACGGTAACAAAGATGTACTCGGTCTAAAATCCAACCAAGTGAGACATATAACCTAGGTTCAGCATACAAATACATTTCTCAACCTGCATGCGCATATTACTCATGTAAGACCCTGAGTTCTCTTCTAAATTTTAAAATTCTGATTAATATGCTATAGTTGATTAGAAGAGGTAGTTGATATATATATAGTCTTTCAATGAGTACTGTTAGAATACAAGTACAATTTTTCTCAATCCTTCTATAACTTCTAAGTTTTAGCTTACCGGCAGGGACTTTCACATGGTATTAGAGTCAGGTTTGGTAAATTAGTAGAATATAAATATTAAAATCCTCACCCTTACCACAACTTTAGAGTTTTGGTCAATTGGTAGAGTCATTAACATGGTATCAGAGCAACCCAGGTTCGACTCCCACTGGCTACGCATTTTAAATACGGATTTAAAAAAAAAATACCGCTGCATATTGTCCAGATCTCGGCCCACAATTTATTGGGTATTTATCTCATTTTTTGGCCCGTAAAAAAAATGGGCTCTCGACCTGAGTGGACGTGTTAAAATACAAGTGTAATTTTCCTCAACCATTCTACAACTTCAAAATTTTAGCTTAGTGATAGAGACTTTTACAAATACAATATGTTTATATATAGATGTTTCTTAAGGTTAGAGAACCTTCATTCTATAAACTACCCAATATCACTGGCCGGATCTCCACACGTTATTACTTTTTTTTTCGTAAAAGGTTGGCAATTGCCCCCCCCCCCCCCCCCCCCCCCACGCGGGTGTTTCATTAAAAAATTTAACAAAACAAACAACAAAAAATAAGGCTTATGAATTTCAGATCCCAAGAGGCTGAGTTCTGAAATTCATACACCCCAACCAACAAACAAAAATACAACGAAATCTAGTCCTACTGATCGGCCACCCCCGCTAGAGCAACTTTCTCATGCTAATTTGGGGTACTCTCTCACTCAGTCCCTCACTTGTACACCGTTTATCCTTTCCAACTATCGTACGCTCTCCCACGTTGCCCCCAGCAGTGACCCATACGACAAGCGTAAGCACCATATTAGAGACCCCGCAGGCACTCTACTAATCTGACATCGCCATGTCAAGATTGAGTCCTCATTCTCATCCTCTCGCTTCACCCTCGATAACTCTCACCGCAACCTCGCAACGAGGGTAGACGTCACACCTGACCCCTGCGAGCCCTCTGACATGAAAGAACCAAAGACACCCCTCACTTTAACCAACCAAGGTCAAAGTAGAACCCAAATTATAAAATTGCCCGACAATGGTCGCCTACACCAACTAGGATACATTTTGTTGCTAATTGTCAGTTGGTTGTAATTTGAATATTAGGGACAAATTTGGATCTTAGGGACTCCACCGCATCAACTCAAATTTCAAAACTCAATTTGAAATTCAAATCTCCCCCCTACTGCAGCACTCTCAAATCAGAAATCTCCTTCCTCCCACTCTCTCCCCGACCTCCCCCACATGCTTCCACGACAGCCCCGACTACCCCGTAGTTCGCCGCTCGCCGCTCGCTGCTCCACGCCAGCGCTAGGCAGCACTCCCACCACCAGTCCGAGAACCGCTGCGATCTGCGTCGCCATCCCCTGACGATGCCAGACCCAGTCAGCTCATCCCACAACCACAGTCACGAACTATGAACTACACCCCGCGCGGCACCTTCAGCCCCACCAAGAGATGCGGCGTTCTCGACCATCGTCGTCGCATCCGACCATCGCAGCGTTCTCGACCATCCGACCATCCGACTACACAAGCACCAACTACAATACCTTCGATAGAACCAGTAGAAATCTTACCAGTATGTGGATCGAAATTTGGTGTAACAGAGATGGCTGATATAAGAGGTCCATACGAACTTCTCAGTGGAATAGGGTGAGTCCCTTTCCCGGCCTAGTAAAAGAAAATATCCAAAGTTCCATCTACATCAATATCAAAGGACTTAATGATGTTCTTATCGGTCCCATTAGCGACTTTTGCTACGTCAAAGTCAGTCAATACATTCCGGCCCTGAATCCATACATCAAATAGCCCGCACCAGAACCCGACGACCTCCGCCGCATCTTTGCATCTGCCAAATAGGATTTCAACGCCTCGTTCGACAGATTGATCGAGAGTTCTCGACCATCGCTGCAATCTGAAGAGAAGTAAGGATTTGGGGAAAAAAAGAGAAGAGGGAAAGAGAAGATGAGAGTTGGGAGAGAGGTTGAAAGGAAGCAAGAGCACGTGCGGGGGGGGGGGGGGGCGACGGCGCGGGAACCCTATCCGCCGGCAGGCCCCCAAGCTCAGATTTAGGATTTGGGTTTTTTTAGGGGAGCGCTTCTCTCTCTAGATTTTCTAGAGAGAGAAACTCCAAAAGTTTTTTTTTGAAATAAAAGGCAAGAGAATTGCCCCAAGATCTCATAAATAAACTTCAATACATCAATACACCTCATTACATCCAAAGTAGTGCGAGAAAGCCAATTACACAACAGAGTACCCAAAATAGTACAAAAAGTACAACCAAAATACAAAAGGCCGAACTCATAACATCAAGCGTACTGCAATAACATCAATAACCCAAAAGTAATAGTACTGCACCAACAACAGAAGCCACCCCTCGTCCTGCTGACAAAGGTATAGTGAATACCTCTACTCACCCTTTACTCCCGTCAGTGGTAGCCGTCTCCGGGCCTTGCTCTAGTGGAAGAGAAAAGAGGACCAATGCGAGCTTTCTTCCTTGCCCCTGGGATGGACAACCAAGAAGAAGTAAGGAACATAATTTTATATATCATTTGAACAAAATTGCAAGAATGATCTCTAAAACAGACATCGTTCCTATCAATCCAAATGACCCATAAACATGCCGCCACTAAGCAATCCCACTCTCTTCGACGACCCCGAAGAACCACCCCCTCTCTAATCTCTCCCCACAGGTATGACACATGTATAGGGGTACCAAAAAGGCCAAATCCTAAGAACAGAAAAGCCCAAATACTTTTGCTAAGCTCGCATTCGAAAAAAAGGTGGCATATAGTCTCAATCCCACTCCCACATCTCGGACACGAGACGAGTGTGATTAATCCTCTCTTGGCAAGATTTTCTCTAGTTAAGATAGCTTCCTTGGAAACCAACCACAGGAATGCCCGGACTTTGTGAGGAGCGGACGTATTCCAGATGACCCTATTTGCGGCACACCTAGTCCCCCCGTCAGAGAGGGACGAATACATGGACCTAACTGAAAATTTGTCGTTGGCCTCTAGGCGCCAACCCCTCTCATCCTGTTGATTCCCCACCCAGGCTGGGTTATTCTCAAGCCAGGAATAAATAGGATCATCGCTGCTCTGGGCATTGGGATTATCGGTCGGTAATAGCCTAATGTGCCACGAGGCTCTAACCCAGTAATCTGCCACCAGTGCAAATTTGTTGATGGCCCTCTGAAAAATGTCGGGAAATAAAGAGGCCAAGGTATTTGGGCCATTCCAAACATCTAGCCAAAATCTTGTATTTTCCCCATTCCCTACCCTGCTCGGGGAGTGACAGTGGAAAAGTTCCCCTGCTCTGTCAATTCCCCTCCAAATTGGATAAATGCCTCTCCGATGCTGCCCCCCCCCCCCCCCCAAATTTGAATCGTCTTTGTCTTCAATACCGAAGCCAAACGGTACCTTGGGCCGGGGTCCGGCGGGAATGCATTTTCCACCACCATTTGCATAACAGTGCTTTGTTCATTTCTCGAATATTAAGGATACCCAAACCGCCGAACTCTTTTTTCCGGCAAACAACGCTCCATCTGACTAGTGGTAGACCTTTACCATCCTCTCTATTCCCCTTCCATAAAAAGTCTCTACGAATTTTATCAATCTCCTTGATGACCCAATTGGGGAATTCATATATGGACATCCAATAAATGGGGAGATTCGAGAGTACAACGTTAATAAGAGTGATTCTGCCTCCTAGCAAAAGATAGGACCTCTTCCACCCAGGAAGTCGTCTTTTGATTATGTCTATAGGGGTCATCCAATCATTCCTCATTAGTTTACCTGGCCGTAATGGTACTCCGAGGTACTTAATGGGAAACTTTCCAACTTTACAGTCCAGAACACTGGCCAAAAAAGTGGGAACCACCTCTTCACCTCTGCCTAGACCAATGAGATTGCTTTTATCATAATTAACTTTAAGTCCGCATTATGCCTCAAGGAACACCAAAATGCCTTTGAAAATGAGAACCTCATTAATGTCAGGTCTCCCAAAAAGAAGGGTATCATCTGCGAACTGGAGAATGGGTATACCGTGAGTGCCGTCCAAACTTCCAATGCCTCGCAGCATATTATGGTTGGAGCAATGCGGTGTCATTTCGGAAAGCACATCGGCCACCAAGGTGAATAGAAGGGGGGACAATGGGTCGCCTTGTCTAAGACCTCTTTTGCAAGAGATAAGGTTGCTAATGTTACCATTCACCAAGACTGACGATTTACCGCCCCTAATGCACTTGTTAATCCAACCGATCCACTTGGGACCAAAGCCTCTAGTCTTGAGTACCTTTATAACACTATCCCACTCCACCGTGTCATATGCCTTCTCAAAGTCCAGTTTAAGTAGGAAGCCCTCTACTCTGTCTCTATCACTCTGAAAGATGGTCTCATGGGCAATAGCGATACTATCTAGAATGTCGCGACCTAGAATGAACCCACTTTGAGCGGGATGGATGATAGAACTAAGCCACGGATTTAGCCTTGAAGCCAAAACCTTAGTGATGATTTTAAAGGAACAATTCAGGAGACTAATGGGTCTGAGGTTCCCGACTTCTTTGATCTCGTCGGTTTTGGGAATTAAAACTATGGTTGCATAACTGAGCCGCTCAATCTGAGCGATGTTCAGAAAGAGCTCGTCGAAAATGCCCATGAAATCCATCTTAATAATATCCCAAAATGTAGAATAGAAAAATACCGGGAATCCATCGGGACCCGGAGATTTATCTTGGCCCAAATCTTTAATTGCCCTCAAAATTTCGCTATTCTCAAACGGTTTCTCTAGTTCCTCCGGATCGACTATATCTGGTCGGGACCAGAAGGTCTTATGTAGGTGGCATAGACACTCTCTGGGCTGCCCAAGGAGGCCTCTAAAATGCCCCTCAATATGAGCGCCTATCAAATTTTGGTCTGTAACCCACCTGTTGTTAATGTGAAGGCCCGATATGAAGTTCGATCTTCTCCGGCCGTTGGCCACCATATGAAAGTAAGCCGTGTTTGCGTCCCCCTTATGCACCCACAGGTCTCGAGATCTTTGCCTCCAATAATCATCTTCTTTTTGAAAAAGGCCATCTAGGTCTTGCCTAGCCTTCTGCATGACCTGGAGCTCCTCTGAGGCCAACCCTCTGACCTCTTCAATAAGTTCCAAGGTATGAATCTGACCTTCAAGTCTATCTTTATCTCTCTTATCCTTCCTTCTCTCTTCCCCCGCCCATCGTTTCAACCTACCTCTCAGTCTACTGATTTTTACGTTCCAAATGGAAACGGCATTCCTACGAGCCCCTTCTCTATTTTCAGTAGTCTCGTTCCAAGAATTCTGCACAATGGTGCGAAGGTCACCGTTACGTAACCAAGCTCCCTCAAACCGGAACAGTTTATTTTTGGGTCGACCTACCCCACCCGAGGAGAGAATCAGTGGTACGTGGTCGGATGTCCGTCTGATAGCCGTCCTAGCCGCAGCTAGTGGGTATTGAGCTTCCCAATCGACCTTCACAAAAATCCGATCTAATTTGGCCAAAATCGGACAGTCATGCATATTCGACCACGTAAACTTACGATCGGGGAAAATGGATCTCGCGTAACTCTAACAAGTCGATGACTCTATTGAAGATAGATCTCTCAGCCTGACTACACCCTCTCCCTAGATGTTCATCCACAAAGCGCGTGATATTAAAGTCCCCCCCCAATAACCCAGACATCATCCCACAGGTATCTAATAGTCTCCAATTCTTCCCAAAACGAGGGACGGTCAGCTGCGCCATTAGGACCATAGACCATAGAGAATATTAAACAAAGGCATCACTCTTAGCTCTATGTTTCAAGGAAACAAACTCTCCGAAGAAAACATTAAGACAGTGGAAGAGGTCAGTGTTATACCCCACATAAATACCTCCCGCTTGACCCCGCGTTGGTTTAGAGTACCATTCCCAGTTCCCGAAAGAGGTAAGCCTATCCAGCAACGGTGGATCAGGGCTAGACAACTTAGTCTCACACATTCCAATCACTGAAGGGTGATGGAACGACAGAGTTTCTCTCACAATTCGACGTTTCTTACTACCATTTAACCCTCTAACATTCCAAAACACGTATTCCATTGGACAACACGACTGGGGTCTCTCGGAAAGTATGGTCGTCACTGGTGACTGGGGAATTTAATCCAGTCTCTAATTCTCTTAGCACTAGCTAGTTGGGACGACAAGTCACAACCCAAGTCAACTCTACAGACCTTGGCTAAGCTAATTAACATGGCATCAGGAATAAAATCAATAATTGCATAATTAAAACTAGACTCACCTGCCAAAGCCGAACTGGGGACTTTGAGTTTAACAGCTGAAGCAATCAAGTCATCTTTGGAGATCGGGCGGTCTCCATGTTTTTCCCTTTGGCGCGAACTGCGTCTGAGATCCTCTATCACCTTTTCCTTCCCTTTCCCTTTACTAGAAAATTCTCCCCTGAAAGGAGGGGAGGTCTCCATAATGTCCTCCTTGACGATGTCCCTCTCAATGTCCCAAGCCCTAGCTGCAGTTGAAAGAGGAGACTCCTCTTCAATGTTTTTCAGCGCATCAATCAGATCATCATCATTAGGAGAATCATAACTAGCTTTGACCGTCTCGTTAACAGAGTCTCGATCAGCTTCAATGTTGTCCCTATCCTCTTCACTCTCATAGCTCCTCTTTCTAGCTTGGGACGTCAATAAATCCCTAAATTTGCATTCCTGACAGATTGGGATAAAGTGGGCTCATCATCAGTCAGTTCCTGTTCCAGAGGCTGCAGCCCCATTTCTCTAATATTGCCTCCCCTATGAACAGAAGGCCCACCAAAATAAGATTTCTCTAGAAAGTGAACTAACATCTCCTCTCAAAAATTGTACGAATGCCTCTTGCATGGATTTTTGCATGTGGACAGACATCGACCCTTCCTCCAACTGCTCTTTCTCTCTACCCGCACTGACACCTCCTGTCATTTGCGCAATATTTTGCCCGGCAGGTTGTGTCTGCTGTCGAATAGGCCGAACGACCTATTCTCGAGACGATCCCTTCTCAACAGATTTGAAAGGAACATGTACCTGAGTACAAGCCACATCCCTCAATTCATGCTTCCCCTTGCTGTTCACGTGGCTCAAGGTGGGAAATGGAGAAACTCCAAAAGTTATTATTAGAACTGGTACTTTTAAATTTTCCCTTTGAGATTTTTTCGACACGTTATTACTTTAAAACCCACACATTATTACTTTAACACTTCTCAAGTGGTTTCATGAACAAGTTTACTAATGGGCAGTTAGTTCTAACGATCGGAGCCCCATGTACTCTATCAGCAAATTTTTCTCTAACCACGTAATAGTCAATCCCCTGATTATCAAAATATGCGTCATTAGCCTTCTTGAACAACCTCTAGCTCTCTGCTCACCTAGTCTCTTAATCCCAACCATCTCACAATTGATATTTATCAGGGCTCGATACTTCGGTTCTGCGCTAGATCTATAGACTGCACTCTGCTTCTACTTTCGCATGACACCAAATTTTCCCCCGTAAAAGCACAATATGCAGAGGGAAATTTCCTTTACGTTTGACATCCTACCTAACTAAAATCTATAAGAAGCTTGCTATCCGATTGTGTCCACCGTACATGCATACCTAAGAGTTCCACGTCCAGATCACTCTTCAAATACAGAAGAATCCTAATCATGGCATCCTAACGATTGATTGGTGCATGGAGCAGACATGAATTGTCTCATGACATTCACGGATATAATTCAACTTTCCCCAAGTTCATTGAACTAGATCCCTCTAATGGCGCCCCCTAAGCCGTTAACTATTTGGAATTCTAGTCCCTTGGCATATCAATTGCTTTACACCCCAACATTCCACGTAAGGAAATCATATCCAACTCATACTTCAGTTGAGACAATCAGATGCCTTGTCTCAGCGGCGTGCCACCTCAATTACAAGAAAATGTTTTAGGCTACCCAAATAATCACTCATCTCAAATTTCTTCTGTATGTATGCCACATCGTCTTAAGGAATTTTTTTTGGAAAAAAAATGTTTCCTCATATAATTTGGTGATCCCTATCATGGAACTTTGGTTGCTTTACCATATCCTTATTCATGTAACCAGTGGCAATTGTCATCTTTTACTCAAAAAAGATATGTACGCTCTGATAATACTAAAATATTACTCATTGTTCTGAACCTTCATATTAATTGCTAGACATAAACCCAATCAATGCTCCTGGCCTCCACATCCACCTAACCAGCCTACATCAAAGCAGTCCATGATGCATCTTGAAGTCGACGAGTCAATGAAGCAGCCTCCTGCGCCATCCTTATCCACCCAGCTAATGAGCGTCACAACTAGCAGAAATTTTCATTAAATTCCATACCAAATAATTTGAATGCATTAACAGTGTTAGAAATTGACAAGCCAAAACAGAATTTTTCCAAATTCTTAAAATAAATAAAAGGCAAAATTTAAAAAAACAGCACAAAAGTTTGGAACTGTTTAAAAAAACAGCACAAAAGTTTCACTTTTTAAAAAAACAGCACAATCTTTAAATCTCAACTGACAGAGTTAACAAACTGTTAACTTGTTTATACGTGCACTGCACGTACGTACGTAAAAAGTCCAAAATACCCCCATACAACTCCCGCTCAACCCACTGCTTCTTCTCCGATCAACCTCCGACCAAGTCCCCACCTCCATCGACTTCCCCTGGCCGTCGCCTCCTCATCGACGTACCACTCAGACAAACCCCCGACCCTCCTTCAATCCCGCCATTAGCGAAGCTTCCAAAAACCCCAAAACCGACTTTCCTCATTCCCTGTTTCGATCGCCGGCACCCCGCGCCACCAGCGCCGCCCTCGCCCAGGCCACCAGACCCCCTGTCCCCTTCTCCTCTTCCGTTTCGATCGACACCCAAAACCCCCGGCGACGCCAGCACCCGAAATCCCAAATCCACAAAAACCCATCTTCCTCAACACTCCTCCGGCGTTCCCCCGCCACTTCGGCCACCCCCTTGCGCCGCCGACCCCAGACGACGCGCCCCGTCTGCAACGCCGACCACCAGCGTCGGCCAAGCTCGAAGTCCTGCTGCCGTTCTCTATTGCTTTGTTGCTGGTATATGGGGGGTATTTTGGACTTTTTACGTACGTACGTGCAGTGCACGTATAAACAAGTTAACAGTTTGTTAACTCTGTCAGTTGAGATTTAAAGATTGTGCTGTTTTTTTAAAAAGTGAAACTTTTGTGCTGTTTTTTTAAACAGATCTAAACTTTTGTGCTGTTTTTTTAAATTTTGCCTAAATAAAAATCACAAGTGTATAATTGGTGAAAGAACAAGAAGCCCAAATGGGGCATAATATCAAATATTCGAAAAAGTAAATTTAAAAAGGGTAAATTTTATATAACTCTACTAGGTTTACTACTTTGACAGAAAACCATACCCAAATTTTTTTGGCATATAACCCTACCAAACTTTGTTTCCGTTAGAAGTCTCTAACACCGTTATCTTTAGTATGGATTGCCTAAAATAACCCTAAATAACTTCCTAAAATAACCCCTCCTGCCCCTCTCTCTCTCTCTCTCTTTCCCCTTCCTCTCTCCTTAACTCCGCCAACAATCCACCAATGGGGGCATCCCAAACACTAAAGAAGAGCTACTGCCTCGCCTCCTCTCCTCGCTCCAGTAGTTCTACAGTGGGTGGTTGTTGAAGAATCTACCCCACGCTAATAGCGGAAACACACCACAAGCAATAGAAACTCCAAAGACTTAGATGAACCAAGAACAAGTCACCACAATAAGCAAGATCTCACAATAACACAATCAATATGCAGAGATAATCAATACTTCTTATTCCCCAAGAAATACAAAGATTACAAAAGAGATTATAACTCTCAATCTCTCTCTCACACATTTGAAACACTCGGCACAATCCCCTCTTGAAGTTGAAAAATGATAACGCTCACCTCTTGATTTCACAAATTGATTGATTAGATCCACACAAACCCTAAAGTCTACGGTCATATACATAGCCCCCAAGTAAACCCTAAAAGATAAACACAAATTCAGCAATTGGGCCTTAAACTCGTAAGCCCAAAAAACAATCAGCGCCAAAGTCGGTCGACCAAAACGTGTAGAGTCAGACCCGAGACTGTACTGGTCGACTGCACCCCCAAGGTCAGTCGACCGTCCTCTCCTCTGTTGGACCCTGTACACTCAAAGAACTCTTAGCAGCTAGGGTCAGTCGACCGCACCCCCACGTCAGTCGACCGCAACTCTTCATGTTGCACTTCTTCTACTTGTTGTTGTCTTCTCTTGCTGTCTTTGTATCATCCTCTTTTTCTCTAACTTCAAGTACTCCGTGCCTACGTGTATTTGAGGCCAAAATCCTAACAATCTCCCACTTGGATCAAATACACCACGCTTCAAAGTTATTGCAATTTTTACCTCGCATTATCTCTGCTAATCACCCACTTTCATGGAAGACCCAAGTACTTCCCACTCTCATGAAGAGCACCTCTACCACTCCACCACGTAGAGTGCACCAACCACCCCTCATCACCTCATGAAGGATGTGCTCCACCAATCACATAGAGCACGAATACTGAAGAAACAACCTCCCGTATTGGATTTCATGTTATGAGACTACCCAACTCGCAAAATCTCCATCAACACCGGACATGGTTCAAAGCCTCTTAATGCACCCTTTGCACTAGCAACCTCTGTGGAAGATACCTTCACAATATTCGCAGACTGTTCAACCCCTACAGTCCCATTTCGGTTACTCTCATCGACATCACCCCGCATATCGATACTAGTGCACTCTATCACACAAGAGCGACTTGAAGTTTCAACTGCCAATTCGCAAAGTACCCTCACCGTAGCAACGTCTTACCCTCTAGGATCACTTCCATGGCCAGCGGCTCCCAATAAATTAGTAACATCCCTTCCACAACTGAAAGAACTCGGTTGCACTCCACACAACCTACTACTCGATTCCGGCTGAGAGTCAACTAAATGAGAAATGCCCTGCACGTCTCTAAGCAAATAAAGCGTTCCCTCATACTTCCCTTTTGCAATCACCCTTGAGCCTGCAGCTATACACCACTCTCCACTACCAACTGTAGTAGACATACCCTCTTTGTCTAGCCTTCCAATCGAGATATGATTTTTCTTCAAGTCTGGAACATGTCTTGTCTCCCGCAAGATAACACTTTGATCATCAATAGTGTTCACGCGAACAATACCAACCCCACGATCACATCTCCAAAAGAACCCTCCTCATAGTCATCAAACACCTCTCTCCTCGGAGTGCAACAAAAAGAAGCTCCTGAATCAATGCACCAATCTTGAGTGCCCAACTCCTCCCGAGCTGATAAGCATAACTCTTCAACAAGCCCCACTTGAGCTTTCTTTGGGGTATCTCTCTTCAGTTTCTTCTGCTTCTTCTTCATATAAGCCTTGCAACTGTGCATCATGTGATCCTTCTTGTGACAATACCAGCACTCAGGCCCATGTCCTCCATTGCTGTCATCAGACCCACTCTCAGATGAACTACACTGATCCTTTCTTCTTCGACTGCTCTTAGATCTCCCACGTCTCTTCTCAATGTACATTGTGGAATCTCTAGAAGATGATGATGGATATCTTCTGTTTCTCACCCTTCTCACCTCCTCATTCAGAATGCTACTCACAACATTTTGTAGAGTCGTCGAATCTGTCATAGTGCCTGTAATAGTCTATTCCACCATACCATAACTATCGGGTAAAGTAGATAGAAGTAACAATGACTGCCCCCTCTCTGAAAACTTCAAACCTGTAGCTTCTATCTGGTTGTAAACCATACATAATTGTTCACATGCTCTGCTAGTGAACCTCATTCCCTCAACTTCATATTAACCAATTTTTTCAAATAAAGAATTGGATTAGAAGCCAACGGTTTCTCATACATATCCGTGAGAATCTCCATAGCCTCCTTTGTGGTCTTTTCCTTCGATATGAAATAACACCTTCCTACTCAGTCCCAACAGAATCTGCCCCACCGCCTTCTAATCCAAATGATTCCAATCTTCTAAGACCTTCGCATCTTTGTCTGCACCTACCAGCTTCTCATCATACAACGGACCATCAAGATCTTTCTGACGAAAATACGCTATCATCTAAATCTTCCACATCGCGAAGTCACTCCCATTGAATCGCTCTATCTTCATCTTGTTATCGGCCATCTCGAACCAACTTCTCTGATACCACTTGTTGAAGAATCTACCCCACAACTCGTAGTGCTAATAGCGGAAATACACCACAAGCAATAGAAATTCTCAAGACTTAGATGAATCAAGAACAAGTCACCACATTAAGCAAAATCTCACAAGAACACAATCAATATGAAGAGATAACCAATAATTCTTATTCCCCAAGAAATACAAAGATTACGAGAGAGATTACAACTCTCAATCTTTCTCTCTCACTTTTGAAACACTCGGTACAATCTCCTCTTGAAGTTGAACAATGATAACGGCTCACCTCTTGATTACACAAATTGATGAATTAGATCCACACAAACCCTAGACTCTACGGTCATATATATATTCCCCAAGTAAACCCTAAAAGATAAACACAAATCCAGCAATTTGGCCTTAAACTGGTAAGCCCAAAAAACAATCTGCACCGAAGTCGGTCGATCGCACCCCCAAGGTCGGTCGACTGCAACGTGTAAAGTCAGACCCGAGATTCTACTGTTCGACTGCACCCCCAAGGTCGGTCGACCGCAACGTGTAAAGTCAGACCCGAGATTCGACTGTTCGACTGCACCCCCAAGTTCGGTCGACCGTCCTCTCCTCTGTTGGACCCTGTACACTCAAAGAACTCTCAGTAGCTAGGGTCGGTCGACCGCAACTCTTCAGGCTACACTTCTTCTACTCGTTGTTGCCTTCGCTTGCTGTCTTTGTCTCCTCCTCTTCTTCTCCAAATTCAAGTACTCCGTGCTTACGTGTATTTGAGGCAAAAACCCTAACACTAGCACCTTCATCGTCTCCTCCGATGGTGCCTTCATCGCCTGTGCCTGCAACGACTAGATCAAGATCGTCTCCACCGCCGACTCTGCCGTACTCTCCACCATCGGTGATCTGGTAATGTAACACCCCATATTTTTATTTTAATTAAAAATGCATTTTTCCAATTTTTACAAGTATGATGCACGTGCTAATTTTTCATCTCTATTTTTTACTCTCATTTACTATTTTAGCATGCATAATCTTTATTTAGCCTTTTATTAAACCCATGGACCTAAAGAGATATTCTAGCCCATTAGGAGAGCCCACTAGAATAATTAATTAAATTAATTAAAAATAAAGCCCATGGGACAAGCCCATTAATTAAATCCTATTTTAATGTTGTGCATGGACTCACACATGACATGTAACAACTTTTAATACACATTTTGAAACTATAGAGATTGTATTTATTATTATGTATGTGTGTGCACTAGTGCACAACACGTGCACGTGGAATGTGAGAAGCCAAGGGGTTGGCCGGATTTTGATAATGGAGGTTGGGGGTTGAGTTTTTGAAGAGTTAGGATCATGAAGAGTTGGGAGTTATATGAGTTAGGATTATGAAGAGTTAGAAATTAAGTGGAGTAATTTATTAGTGGAGATTTATGCAATTTGAAGCCTCACATTGACCTATAAATACACCCCTTATTTCCTTCTCATTTCACACCTAAACTAAACAAAATAAAGAGAGGAAAAAGAAAGAGAGAAGAGAGTACCATTGTGCATTGGAGAGCTATTGCTAGGAGGAGAATGACAAGGAGGTGCTAGTTGGAGCTAGGAGCTAGAAGTGGTCTCTCCAATCTTGGTTATTTCATTCTTCATAAGAGGTGGGTGATTTCTTACATTCTAATGTAGAGATTTCATGCTAAAAATTATAAATGAGTAGTATAAATTGAATTTGATGTGAAATATATATATAAAATTCATGCTAGTGTAATATGCCATGAATGAAAATAATCTTGTTGTGATTAAGTAAATAATAGCCACCATGTTAATTAGAAAGAAGATTTTGACAAGAGAATTAATAGTATAAATCATGTTAGTATGCTTGTAAATTTGTACGTGTCGAATGTATGATTTGTATGAAAATTGTAGAAGTGGTGTTATATTAAATTTATGCTTTGATACCATGATAAGTTGAAAGAAGAAAGAAAGAAAGATAAATCAAATTATTACCATGAAATGTGTCAACTATTGCATATTGTCATTGAAAGTATAAATTTTGCATAAAAGAATTTTCTTTGAGATTTCACGGATGATTAAGAGACATGTTTGGTTTTAGTACAAAATTTTAATTAGTATAATGGAGTACATAGATTAGTTTTAATGAATATGATTCTTAAATTCGAGTTTTGAGAAAATGTAAATTAGAATGTAAAATGAAAAGGAACACTATTTAAAAATGGAAATATATATTTTTTAAATTGAATTGAAACTTGTTGGTTGCTATTTTAAAATTTCTCTCAGTCAAAAGAAAAGTTCATTTTCAAAATCCTAAAAGATTGGATCATTGGATAAACAAGTTTTGCGAAAAAGAACCAATTTCGGAACAGTATGAACAAAAGTATATTAATACAACTCCTAAACAGAAATCACACTTGGACTTACTGGTTAGCCTGTGCACCACAGAGCACTACTTGTAAGAGATCTTGGGTTCGAGACTTGATAGCCACATTTTATTTTGGTTCACTCAATTAATTTCCGAACCTATACTGTGTGTATAAGGGGATTTCGGGTGCAGTTTATCGACACAAGTCCAAACGGACTTAGTGGCTAGTGGGTTTGGGCTTGGGCGCTAGCTGTGTGTGTCGGTAGGTCCTTGGTTCGAAACCCAGAGCCACCTTTTAAAAAATTTTGAGTTTTTATTCATATATTTGAGTTTTTGATATGAAAAAGATTTAGAATAAAACTTTAAAATGAAATGGGAATTATTAGAGATAGTTATAAAATTTTCTTGTATATTTTGAGATGGGATTTGAAATAGTAAATGAGTTTTTGACTCCAAAATTATCCTTTGAGTAAATGATCCTTATTTTGAAAAGAAGGAAAAATATGTAACAAGTTATGAATTTCCCTTGTGTAAACGAACACTTTTGCGAGTAAGAAATAACTTGAATATGAATTGAGATATGAATTGCTTAAATTGCGAATAGAATTTATAGTGATGAATCTTTTGTTCATGAAAAGAATTGTTGTTCTTTTTTGAAATGTAAATGAATAAGCGAACCACGGATAAGTGCTAAAATAAGACATTGATCTATTTCTGAATAAGTTGGAGATATGAATATATTGAGTTTAATACATGAAGGGTATGAGTACCCATGGATTCTTGTACATGAAAAGTTGTGATTTAGAGTTAGTGAGACCTCAGGTACGGACACTATTGAATTGAAAAGAGTTGAGAAATATTTGGAGATATGGCCATGGAGCTATCTCGTATTTGTTGATTAAGTCCGGTAGGGGGTAAAACTAACTCTAGGTATAGAAATTGATTCATGTCTTGAACTTAAGAACTAGGCACATAAGTGAAGATGTGGTAAAACTTAGGCAAACGTAAGTAGGAATATCTATATGGTCTGTAACACCCCGAATTCCAAATAAGAGAATTCGAAGTTCCACAGGATCTTTACACTTCTCTTCGTACAATTTTACAGGGAATTAAATTTTTTGTTACATCAGAGTTACATTTACATTACATATTTATAGCGGAAGCAATTTACAACAAATTACATGAATAGAAATGTACAAAACTTGAATCATTCTTTAAGCAGCATGCATACTTTAGTCTTATTAATCACTTTATCCTGCATAGAAACTGTGGGCACGTCAGTTCATTCAACTGACACTGGGATATAATACATCAATTTTCTCTTACTTGGAAAACACAAACTTGTCACAAACAGAACTACAGGGACTATCCTATTGATGTCGTGTGTGGATGTGCACTTAGTCCTTGATGCTATTATTTATATTATATGACACTAATGCGCACTTGTTCGGATTCTATGCATCCCATACTACACAGGTCCGAGGGAAAGCCCTCAATCGCTCTTCATCTTGTAGGGTTCATTCCCTCGTCATGACTTAAACTACTACAGTAACTACGATAAGTATCCTAGATGTTCTATAAGTTACAAGCTCATGTCCAGACAGCCTACAGGGGAATCTCACGTCTTGACACGACGCATCGTGTAGAACCTATGGACAATTCAGTCTCCGTCATGGGACATGACACCACCCGTAGTCACCAAACACCCCACAAGCGTCACCTGCGATACGGAATCCTGGAGATATATCCACGTCATGATAGGACGCATCGTGTATACAGCCTGTGAATATTCTCACACCGTAGCTTCGAGACCCTCATACTCGTGTTTTTCTCTTACTTTCGTCACTTCTTTACTATGTGTCTAGTCCTTAGTTATTTGAATCATGAATAAAATTAATCTTCTAGAGTTAGCCCTGCCACTATACCGGTCTTAACCATTTATATAACACGACCCCAAATCTTGGTATTTTCATTTCAAATCTTATTTCAACAATTTCTTTTCAATGCCGGTATGACGCTTAGCTACACTCTAGTTCTCAATTTCACTTCATAATCACAAAAATTGAGTTTTCATACTCATAAAGTCTTTTTCATAGTTCAACATGATTTTCATTTCTTTTCTATGAATCAATTTCTTGCATAAAGTTCAATTCGATTTATATGTTTCTTATTCAAGATTAATCTCAATAGATCCATTTAATTTTCGTACTATTATTTCTTTTCTTCAAAAAAAATCAAAATCATATTTTTCATTTAACTTACAAATGCATGACTTGCACAAATTATTGAAATAAAATTTCATAAACAAACACTTTTTAATTAATTTTCTTTTCTCATACAAGATCTTCTTTATAAATTAGGTAGAATTTTCTCATGAATTAAATCACATTTTATACTGATGCAAATGTCCATTTATAGAATCCTACTCAATTTTTACTCCTCAATCTCTTTTATTTAAGTGAAATATTGTATAAATATTTTTCATGAAGTCCCTATAATTTCAGAATAATTATAGTATTTTTTCGGATTTTTTAAATTCAAAAATCAATTAAAAAAGTTAAAAACCCAAAAAAGTTTGTTTATATGCTAAACTCAGGAATCGAACCCGCAACCCAGAGGCCACCCATAGTTACAGTGCAGCGCACTGTGGTGCCCGCGCTAACCAGAAAGTACAGAGCACAACTATGACAGAGGAGAGGGTTTAAATCCCTAAAACTCATTTTTTTCAGTTATCGGATTTTCTCCAAAAAAATAAAAAACAAAGGGCTAATGCCCAGTTTCGAACCCGAGACACCAGACCAGACCCACAGCTACAGTAAGCGCACCCGAATGCACCCAAAAATCAATAAGTCCAAGTGACTAACCTGATATGGGTTGGGTTTTAGGGATTATGATTCAAGTTTATGTTCACTTCGAATTTTTCATAAAAACAACTATTTTTTTAAAAAAATCTTTTCTTCTCCAATTTCATTCCAAAATTTAAGAATATAGTTTTCATGCATTTCTAATATGTCAGTAAAATAAAACTTAATTTTTTGTCAAAAAAAGTATAATTTTTCTTTCTACGTACATTTTTATCTACAATTTCGGAAATGTGCATACAAGTGTAGTTTCTTTATAATTTTGCATTCAACCTTCCCATAGATCTCTTTTATTAATTTTTATTATTATCATACAATCATTTCAGTAACAATTATCCCTATTTCATGCCACTAACAGGTGAATTAGTAAAAATCATATTTTTGCATGGTTATCATTTCAACTAACTAAACATACAATCATGTCTTCTTAGTTTAGCACATAACAATCAATTAAAGCATGGTAGCATGGTTAATTCTAAACTAACAATCACAATTTTGCAATTAATTAACATTCTTTTAACATACATTCAAACCTTTGCAATTTTGTCTCATTTTCACAACACATGGCTAAATTAACTAAAGTTTCCTCTCAACTTTATCAACCATACCCTAGCATGATGTCTAACTAAAAGTTCAAGAAAATCACCCACCTCTAATGGAGAGAAAAACAAACAAAACTCCTAGGGATCTCCTAGAATGAACAAGGGAAACACTCTCCTCCTAGTTTAAGCCACCAAGTTGCTTCTCCTCCTAGATTGATGATGTTGGAACTCCTCTTCTTGCTCCTTGGAATAGGCTGACCAACTTTGGGGGAAGGAACACACAATAATTTTACACTCAATCTTTTAAACTCACAATCTTCTCAATCTTTTATCTCACTAATTTTGTTTTTCTTTCTTTCTATTCTTTTCTTTTCAATTCTTTTTTTTTTAAAGTGTACATGTGAATGAGTGAGAGGGGGGGGGGATATTTATACAAATTTTGAAGGTAAATGGAGGGCAAGGATTAGTCCAAATGGTTAAGGATCAAGGGTCAAGATGAACTAGGGAGTTGTAGAAACTACCCATGATGAAGCAACCGACTCTCCACCTCTCCCATCTCTCCCTCTCTTCTATGCACATCTGGCCAATGGTCAAAAGTGCACATTGCACATTCTAGTGCATGCACTTGCCATACTAGTATCCCCTATTTACAAGTTTGTTCATGTGAATTAATTATTTATTCACTAAACTTTTCTACACTACAAGTTAGATTAGTAAAAAGAGAAATTAAGTTAAATGGGTTCACTAATGTGCCAATCAACCATGGGCTTTACTAATTAAATTAATTAATTAATTAAGATGGGCTAAAAGAGACAATTTGGCGTAGGATTTAATTAAGTTTTTAAAATAGTTTTTTTTTCTGAAAATAAAGAAATAATTACTTGTTCATGCTATACAAAAATATTTTTCTAAAAAAAATATGCATATGAAATTATGCGTGCGAAACACGTAAAATCACAAACTCTTCATAAATAAAAATTCAGGGTGTGACAACGCTCCCTCCTTAGAATAGTTCCGTCCCCGGAACTACACTTAAAGAGTGAGAAAACAAAAATACAACAAAGAGATAAGAAAAGGAAAGAAAAGAAGATACAAATCACACAAAGAGCTCAGGATGATCTTTCATCATCCTCTCCTCAGATTCAGGTCCTTCTGTTGATAAATGTACTTCAAGCTTTTGTGGTCTGTGTACGTGTTCAGTTTCTCACCATACACGTAAGGTCTCCATTGCTTTAAGGCGAAGATAGTTGCAGCCAACTTCAGATTATGAGTCGGATAATTCTTCTCATGCGGTCTTAGTTGCCTAGACCCATAAGCGATCATTTTTCCTTCTTGCATTAAGACACAACCGAGCCCACGATGTGAAGCATCGCTGTAGACATTATACTCAACACCTACTCTAGGTAAAGCTAAAATGGGAGCAGTAGTTAGCTTCTCTTTTAACTCCTGAAAGCTTGCATCACACTGCTCAGTCCATTTGAAGTTCACATTCTTCTTGGGCAGACCAGTGAGCGGCACAGCTATCTGAGCATAGCCTTGAATGAACCTCCTGTAGTATCCAGTTAGTCCGAGAAAACTCCTGATTTCCTTCACTGTAGTAGGCCTTGTCCAATCCTTCACCGCCTCTATCTTCTGCAGATCAGTTGCCACTCCCTCCTTAGAAAGGATGTAACCTAGGAATGCCACCTCAGATTTTCAGAAATCGCACTTGGACAACTTGGCATATAACTCATGCTCTTGGAGCTTCTTTAAAACTGCAGCCAGATGCTCAGTGTGCTCCTCCTCTGACTTGGAGTACACAAGGATATCGTCAACAAACACCACGACGAAAGAATCAATAAATGGTCTCAGAACTCTGTTCATCATATCCATGATGTGTTGATTCTTGATTTTGATGATTACAACACACTGCAACATGTATCTCTACTATACTATATAATTGCAGGTTGAATACACAAAAGCCTCATTACTATACAGCTGAACAAATGAACAAGCACACGCTCTGGATAAAGACAATGGCTTCACTTAAGACTCAAGTCAAGACCTATGCTTCAAGTGTCATATATTTTTATGTCTTGTAAACAAATGTAATATTTTGCTTTATTTGAGTCTTAGAATGATGTACAGCCTTGTCACACACACATACACTCACATATAACTCTTTTAAATGTGTGATTTTTCAAAACCAAAAGTCAAAACAGCTTGAACTAGATCAGCTGTTGCATACCAGTCGACTGCTACTTGCTCTAGTTGACTGAGTTGGTACAAAACTGCCTAATCTTATTCAAACTCTGACCAGTCGACTCATCATGGCAACACAGTCGACTGTTCAAGTGCGTTTGACAGTTTTCTATTTTTAAAATCATTTTTCAAATTCAAATCTTTTTTAGATCCGTTGGTTGACAGTTGAACAACTGATTCCCAACATCCAGTGAATCTATCTCTATAAATAGAGGTTAGAATCCACTGTTAAAGATACTAATACTCCAAGCATTTCTTTGAGATCTTAAGTATTACATTTTTCAAGAGACAAAAGCTTTCAACTCACTAAGACTTGGTTCTCTGTCTTCAGTCCAGTATAACATTTAATTTCGTTTTGGACTGAATATAGAAGTCAACCATTTAGCCACGTACTATATCACAATCACAAACAAGGCTATAGGTTGATTGTAAACAATTTTTATTGTTTTCTTTTCCTCTCGGTTGGAGAGTAGGACTCTAGGGTGTAGAGTCAGGTTTGTCACTCTTGGTGGAAGAGTGGGTTGCTTTCTCTAGTTGAGAGAAACGACTACGGGTTAGACAAGGTTGTTGTCTGAACGCCGTAGGGTATTCTTGTAAATTTTTTCAAAACTAGTAGAAATCTCAAGTGGGTTGCTTGGGGACTGGATGTAGGACGGGAGGACTGAACCAGGATACATCGTGTGCACTCTGTGGTTGTATCTCTCTAACTTGCATTTATATTTTCTCAGCTTGTGTTGTTGTTACTGTGTAACTTGTCTGGACAGTCGACTGGGTACTTGATAAGTCGACTGGTCAGACTCGTATACTCTGATAGTTTTCTGGTTGTTAAGTCGACTGTTCCAACTCTAAGTCGACTGCACAGACTTGTTTAAATTACTTTTTCATTTTGTTAATTCAGTCGACTGGTTTATTCCTTAAGTCGACTGTACAGAAGAAAAATCTCTATTCTGCAATTTAATTTTTATAAACACTATTCACCCCCCCCCTCTAGTATTTGTTGTCTCGCCTACAGGATCCAACACTTGGTATCAGAGCGAGGTTAAAGGCTATGGCAACTACGTCAAATACAAATCAGTACCATGAAGGACAATCTACACAAAGGCCACCTCTCTTCGATGGAACAAATTACAATTATTGGAATTGCAGAATGAAGATCTATCTCCAATCCATCAATTATGAAATATGGAACATGACTGAAACAGAATACACTGCTCCTACTATTCCATATGCACAATGGAATGATGACATGAAGAACCAAACAATGAATAATGTAAAAGCAATGAATGCATTATTCTGTGCTCTGACAAAAGAAGAATTCAATCGTGTGTCAAATTCAACAACCACACATCAAATCTGGCATACACTCGAGGTAACTCATGAAGGAACAAACAAAGTGAAAGAATCTAAAATATCTGTTCTTGTTCACAGGTTTGAAATATTCCGCATGAAGGAAAATAAAGGTGTGTCCGAAATGATAACCAGATTTACTGACATTACAAACTCACTTGTGGCACTTGGAAAAATATACACTCAAGCAGAGATGGTGAGAAAAGTTTTTCGTGCACTTACTCCTGAATGGGAAAAGAAGACCACTGCAATAGAAGAGGCCAATGATCTATCACAACTTTCTCTTGAGAATCTTGTGGAAAATCTAATGGCTTATGAGGTTCAAATTGAAGAACGGAAGAAGGATGCAGAACCACAACAGTCAAAGAAGAAATCATTAGCCTTTAAAGCCATGACAAACTCAGAAGAAGAAGAAGAAGAAGAAGAGCAGATAGCCATGTTCACAAGGATATTCAAAAAATTTCTAAAGAAAGGTAAGTTCAATTCTAAATTTAGAGATTCTAATGATCCTCCAACTTGTTTCAGGTGTAATAAAGCAGGCCATATGAAGAAGGATTGTCCGTTAGAAAATACAAAGTCCAAGGGAAAGACATCCAACTTCAAGAAGGATAAGTACACAAAGAACAAGTTTGCCAAAAATAAAAAGGCATATCAAGCAACTTGGGATGATAGCGATTCTTCCTCAGAAGAAGAAACTGATGAAACCAATGAGGTTGCGAACATGTGTTTTATGGCTTCACAGAATCAAGTAAGTAATGATTATGATTCAGAAGATTTACTTGATGCTTTCAATGAAATTTTTCAAGAATTGAAAAAAGAAAAGATTAGAGTTAAGAATCTAGAGAAAGTTAATCAAACGCTTTCTCAAGAGAATCTTAACATTGATAAAGAAGTAAAATCTTTAAATTCTCATATTTCAAGTTTAGATATGGATCTTGAATCTCTAAAAAAGAATTATGAAGAGATATCCAAGAACGTATCTAAGTTCAATAAAGAAAAAGAGAATTTAAACGATGTTCTTCAAAATTAAGTGAAATCTAGTCAAAAGTTTGGTCTTGGTTTTAAAAAATCTTTTGTAAAAGATCTTTCCTCTAAAAACACTAGTAGAAATAAACCTGAATCTATTTCTAGTGTTAAACATAAACTGTATGAATTCTTTGAAAAGCCTAAGCTTATAAGTTTTAATAATAAAAGCAAGTCTAAAGTTCAGTCAAGTCGACTGAGTCCATCCACCAGTCGTCTGTCCGGAGGAACTGAGTCTTATTTCACAAGATCAAAACCTCATATAAGTCGACCTATATTACCATCCAGTCGACTTACTTACAGTAGAAGTCGACTGAAGGATGCTATAAAGTCGACTGGACAGAATAAACTTGTATGGGTTCCAGTTAACTTGAAACTGAATGATAGAACTGCGTATATCAATTCATATATGTTAAATGTATGTAATTCTGTTAATTTTATTCCTGCTTATGGAGGAAAATCAAACTCATTATGGATTTGGTTTCCCCCAAACTAATATGCTTTTAGACCCAATGAAAATGGTACCATATTCACATTGAATATCTTATAGGTACCAAAGAAAGATCATTGGATACTTGACATTGGGTGTTCAAAGCATATGACTGGTCATGCCAATCTCCTATCCACCATACAAAGCATCAATGGAGGAATAGTTACCTTTGGTGATAACAACAAAGGAAAAGTCATAGGAATCGGCATGGTTGGTAAAAAAATACTAATCCTACTATAGAAAATGTTTTGTTAGTTAGTGGACTAAAACATAATTTGTTAAGTATTAGTCAACTATGTGATAAAGGTTATAAAATTGAATTTGAAAAAGATGCTTGCTTAATTTATGATTCTACTATGCAAAACATTATTTTTCAAGGTTTTCGCAAAAACAACATTTATGAATTATGTTTGAATACAAATGAGTTTTCAAATGATTTTTGTTTAATAGCTTCTAATAATGATTCTTGGTTTTGGCATAGACGATTTGGTCATGTGAATATGAAAAATCTCTCTAAATAAATAAAGGAGTTATTTTTTGTGGGAGGATTTGAATTTGAGTTTTGGGGGTAACTTTTGGGGAGGAATGTATTTTGTAAGGTTAGATCTGGCCCTTTGATTTTTGGGGGGATTGTAGGAGAGCCACTTGATAGCTTTCTTTGTGTTATATATATGATTGGGACCCCTTGTGGGATAGAAATTGGATAGCCTACCACTTGATGGAATGCCAACATTAACATTATAGTTAAAGCTAAGAAAGTGGAACCAGACTAGATTTGCATTAATCTGAAAAGCAAAAGACTCCCTTTTGGAAGAAATTGAGGAGCATGAAAAAGTGGAAGAGACTAGAGATTTACAGCAAGAATAGCGGAATAGGTTACTGAAACTCAGAGAAGACATTGCTCAGCTTTATAGCTTGGAGGAAATCAAGTGGCAGCATAGGTCCAGGGTTTTGTAGCTCAAAGAGGGAGACGCGAATACAGCTTTCTTTCACCGGGTTGCTAGTGCTCGGCGCAGATCCAACCTCATTCCTTCAATCCACACTGACTCTGGATTGTTACAAGATGACGATGCTATCGGAGTAGCATTCCGAGCTTACTTCAAGCACCTTTTTGGTCGAAAGGCGGATTTGAGAGCCCTCTAGACCATGAGTTCCGGCATGTCCTCGCAATCGACTCTGACCTGGATCTTCTCTCCTTGGAAGCTCCCTTTTCAGGAGGGGAGATTCGGGAGGCTGTGACGCAAATTGGAAAAAAGAAAGCTCCTGGGCCGGATGGATTTCCAATCCTTTTCTACCAGACTTTTTGGGAAGAAATCAAAGACGATCTCATTAACTTGTTTGTCAATTTCTTTAATCATAAGCTTAAGTTAAGGAGAATTAATTATGCCGAGGTTGTGTTGATCCCCAAGAAAGTAGAGTCTCTGAAGGTAAATGGGGTAGCGGGTCCTCCTTTTTCATGTAAACGGGGCCTTAGACAAGGAGATCCCTTCTCCCCTCTTCTGTTCACTACAGTGGCAAACGTTTTGAGGTTAATGATGGATAACTGCAGAAGGGCAGGCTAGATCGCGCCGGTGGCCAGTGGTGTCAACCGTCCTGGATGCTCAATCCTACAGTATGCAGATGACACTCTCCTGTTTGGAAATGGAAACATCGGGGAGACTATCGTTTTCAAAGGAATTCTTTACAGCTTTGAAGCTTGGTCCGGCCTTAGGGTTAACTTCCACAAAAGTGCTCTTATCACCATTTCTTTAACTCCAGAGGAAGCACATGAGCATGCTACGATCTTAAATTATTCCGTCAAAAATTTCCCCATTAAGTACCCGGTACTCCCGTTGAGACCCGGTCAGCTCAAGAAGGCTGACTTGCTACCCATCATTGACCGGGTGGAGAATCGTTTAGCAGGTTGGAAGGGTAAAACTTTCTCCCTGGGTGGAAAAGTCACGCTCATCAACGCAGTACTCTCGAACCTACCAACCAATTACATGTCCTTTTTCGAAATGCCACGATGGGTAATTCAGAGAATTGATCGAATCCGGAAGCGGTTTCTATGGAAGGGTGCAAGCCTTGATAGTAGGGGCTATCACCTCATTACATAGGAAAAGGCGTGCATGAAGAAGATACACGGAGGGCTCGACATCATTGACCTTCGAGATATGAATCTCGCCTTTCTGGGTAAGTGACGGTGGAAAATCTTCCATCCCAACAGAGAGGGATGACAGGATTTCGTTCAGACATACTTGCATGGAAACGGGACGAGAAGTTTGGGCTTCAGGGTGGGCCCACGGGTATCCTAGTTCTGGAGAGAGGTATTGCTAAACCCTATGAACCTTTTAATAGCTGTGTAACGGCTTATATTGAAAATGGCAAACTTACCAGATTTTGATGGGATAAGTGGTGTGGTGACCACACACTTAAAGAGTTGTTTCCTGATCTGTATCTACGAGCGACACACCCGCACTACACGGGGGCCGAAATGTGGAAAAGAAAATCCTGGAAACCGGTCTTTAAGCAGCCTCTGGATTCGGACTCTCAACTCAGGCTCAGGGAGCTACAGGTCCATATCGCCAACTCGGAAAATAGATGCTCCCAGGGGCCAGACTGGAAGTTTTAGGGTCCTGAAAAGAATGGTACATTCACTGTTCGCTCCCTTTATAACCGCATTCATTTCCGGGGTTGCCGCCCGAAATGGGTAAGTATTATCTGGAAGGCAAAAACTCCGCTGAAAATTAAAATATTCATTTGGCTGGTTTTGAACAACGCAATTCTGACTAGAGAGAATCTGGCTAAATGCCAAATAAACATTGACTGTACATGTGGGTTCTGCAATGCTGTGACCGAGACTTGAGACCATCTTTTTATGGAATGTCCCAGGAGCAAAGCGGTCCTCGTAGAGGTACTCAACGCCTTGGGTACTTCTGAATACCTCGATATGTATGAGGAGCTGTGGGTAGGCTCCAAGTTCGCTATTGAGAGACGCTCTATGAGAGAAACCTGCTTTATCGCTATCACCGCTACTACATAGGTCCTTTGGTTAGATAGGAATAACTGTTACTTTCGGGGGACTAATAATAGTAATTCTGGTAATTTGACTCACATTATGCATCTTATTTCTTTTTGACTACTGCCGCTATTATAGGTCCCCGAGGGAGGATCGCCAGTGTGTTCCAGGTAGAGGAGTATGACGACGATGTAGTGGAGATTGGGCTGACACTCCACTGAGAGACGAGGTTGTTATGCTATTACGACCCTTTACTGCTTATTGATCCCCACCACCCCAGGGTTTTGTTGGGGGGAGTTTAGATGATGTGTTGTACTTCTGATGGATGACTGATGTTTTGATCTATCACTTTTGTCCCTCTCCCATGTTAGGGAGGAAGTATGTTTTCTTTGTATGTGTTGTAGGACCATGTACTTTGCACAGTACTCTGAGTTTGTTTTATTAACTCCTTATTAATAAAGCAAAGTAGTCATACTCCACCTTTTTCTTAAATATATATATATATATATATATAGTTAAAGCATCAACCTATCTAAATGAACATGGAGTTTTGAGACGTAGGAGAAGGATTAAAAATTTAGACTACTTGCTTTGCATGACCACGCAGAAGTCACTGGCGTGTTTTTCTTCCTTCGCTTTTTTGAATTACATGGTATATGATCATTCTCATGGAAAACTGCCACAATTTGCATCCAGTCCTGTCATTGTGGTGGTTGTCAACTTCAAAGAAAATATCAATAAAGAAGACATGTTCATCAATAGAGTAAGATGACAAATTCTTCTGTACTTAATGTAAAATTTTATAATAAGCTAGCTAGTTTCGCTATGGTTAACTGGTAAACAATTGCTTAGAGCCTTAGGCAGTTGAGAAACATATTTAGATATTGAGTCAAATCGTTAAACTAGATAAAATGATGTGAATACATATTTTTCTGAAGTACGGTCAGAAATGATTGGGACCCATGTGGGATGAAAATTGAATATCCCACCACTTGATGAAATGCAAGCGTTAACATTATAGTTAAAGCATCTAATAAGAGACCAACCTAAATAAACAAACATGGAATTTTGAGACTTAGGAAAAGGATTATCTATTAATTTATAGTACTTGCTAACCAAAGAGAGATGGCTCCTATCACAACTGAAAGGTGACAAGGGAAGGCCAGCAGAAATATTCGGTAAACAGAGAAAAGATACATGTCCACCCCACCTAACAGCAGAAATATTCGGTAAACTCGTCCTCACTGTACTTGAAATCAACTCCAACTAGTCCAAAAAAAATGGCTGCGAGAATGATGGTGACTTAATTCAGTTTGTGGCCCCTGTATTATCTTTCTCTTGTATAATGAATTTGACTTCTGGTGCAGTGGAAAGAATACTAACATGGTAACAAAGATGTACTCGGTCTAAAATCCAACCAAGTGAGACATATAACCTAGGTTCAGCATACAAATACATTTCTCAACCTACATGCGCATATTACTCATGTAAGACCCTGAGTACTCTTCTAAATTTTAAAATTCTGATTCATATGTTATACTTGATTAGAGCATCCACTATCGTCTGCCATTTACTTAAAAAATGAAAAATATGAAAAATTTCACACCACTATCGTCAGCTAGTTTATAGCAGAGTCGTGAAAAGTACTCGGCCATATATAGCAGAGTAAAATAGCATTTGGAAAATATAGAAGACGGTAAATGATCTTCCGTCTATTAAAAAGTTCGAATTCTTTTGAATAAAAAATTCTAATAGACGGAAGAAGATCTTCCGTCTATAGAATATGATCGGTCAAAATTTTATAGACGGAAGGAGGTCTTCTGTCTAACAAATTGGTTTATTAAAAAATATATATATTCCCAAGCGGAAGATGTTCCTCCGATTCTGCCAATTTATTTTTATTTTTTTTTTAATTTGAAAGAGACGGAAGATCAATTTCCCTCCCTTTCATTAACTTTTTTTTTTGCTGGGTTTTTTTAAAACAAAAATGATAATAAATACCTCAGACGGAGGATCTTCTTCCGTTTATATATTTTACCTTTTTTTTTTTGCAAATTATAGCTCTCACGATAATGGCGGAGGCGATTCATTTCTAAAAGCAAATTTGCATATAGTTAAAATATAGCAGGAACGATAGTGGATGCTCTTAGAAGAGGTAGTTGATATATATATAGTCTTTCAATGAGTACTGTTAGAATACAAGTGCAATTTTTCTCAACCCTTCTGCAACTTCTAAGTTTTAGCTTAGTAGCAGGGACTTTCATATGCTATTAGAGCCAAGTTTGGTAAATTAGTAGAATATGAATATTAAAACCCTCACCCTTACCACAACTTTAGAGTTTTGATCAATTGGTAGGGTCATTAACATGGTATCAGAGTAACCCAGGTTCGACTCCCACTGGCTACGTATTTTAAATATTGATTTTAAAAAAAATACCGCTGCATATTGTCCAGGTCTCGGCCCACAATTTGTTGGGTATTTATTTCATTTCTTTGGCCCATAAAAAAAAATGGGCTCTCGACCTGAGTGGACGTGTTAGAATAAAAGTGCAATTTTTCTCAATCATTCTACAACTTCAAAATTTTAGCTTAGTGGCATAGACTTTTACAAATACAATATGCTTATGTATAGATGTTTCTTAAGGTTAAAGAACCTTCATTCTATAAACTACCCAATATCACTGGTCGGATCTCCACACGTTATTACTTCTTCTTTTTATCGTGAAAGATTGGCAATTGCAACCCCCCCCCCCCCCCCCCCCCCTGTGTTTCATTAAAAAATTTAACAAAACAAATAACCAAAAATAAGGCTTATGAATTTCAGATCCCAACAGGCTGGGTTATGGAATTCATACACCCCAACCAACAAGCAAAAATACAACAAAATCTAGTCCTACTGATCGGCCACCCTCGCTAGAGCAACTTTCTCGTGCCAATTTGGGCTCACTCTCTCACTCACTCCCTCACTTGTACACCGTTTATCCTCTCCAACTATCGTACGCTCTCCCTCATCGCCCCCAGTAGTGACCCATACGACAAGCGTAAGCACCATATTAAAGACCCCGTAGGCACTCCACCAATCTGATATCTCCTTGTCAAGATTGAGTCCTCATTGTCTCGCTTCACCCTCGATAACTCTCACCGCAACCTCGCAACGAGGGTAGACGTCGCACCTGACCCCCGCAAGACCTCTGACATGAAAGAACCAAAGGCACCCCTCGCTTTAACCAACCATGGTCAAAGTAAAACCCAAACTATAAAATTGCCCGACAATCGTCGCCTACACCAACTAGGATATATTTCGTTGCTAATTGCCAGTCGGTTGTAATTTGGATATTAGGGACAAATTTGAATCTTAGGGACTCTACCGCGTCAACTCAAATTTCAAAACACAATTTGAAATTCAAATCTCCCCCTACCACAGCACTCCCAAATCAGAAATCTCCTTCCCCCCACTCTCTCCCCGACCTCCCCCACATGCTTCCACGACAGCCCCGACGTAGTTCGCCGCTCCACGCCGGTGCTAGGTAGCACTCCCACCACCAATCCGAGCACCGCTGCGATCTGCGTCGCCATCCCCGATGATGCCAGACCCAGTCAGCTCATCCCACAACCACAGTCACGAACGACGAACTACACCTCGCGTGGCACCTTCGGCCCCGCCAAAGATGCGGCATTCTCGACCATTACCGTCGTATCAGACCATCGCAGCGTTCTCGACCATCCGATCGTCCGAACTGCACAATCACCAACTACAATAGCCACGATAGAACCAGTAGAAATCTTACCAGTATGTGGATCAAAATTTGGTGTAACAGAGATGGCTGATATAAGAGGTCCATACGAACTTCTCAGTGGAATAGGGTGAGTCCCTTTCCCGGCCTAGTAAAAGAAAATATCCAAAGTTCCACCTACATCAATATCAAAGGACTTAATGATGTTCTTACCGGTCCCATTAGCGACTTCTGCTACATCAAAGTCAGTCAATACATTCCGGCCCTAAATCCATACATCAAATAGCCCGCACCAGAACCCGACGACCTCCGCCGCGACTTCGCATCAGCCAAATCGGATTTCAACGCCTCGTTCGACGGATCGATCGAGAGTTCTCGACCATCGTTGTGATCTGAAGAGAAGTAAGGATTTGGGGGGAAAAAAGGAGGGAAAGAGAAGATGAGAGTTGGGAGAGAGAGGTTGAGAGGAAGTGCGGGGGGGGGGGGGGGGGGGAACGGCGCTGAAACCCTAGCCGCCGCCAACCCCCTAAGCTCAGATCTAGGGTTTGGATTTTGTTTTTTGGAATTTTTAGAGAAGAGCTTCTCTCTCTAGATTTTCTAAAGAGAGAAACTATAAAAGTTATTATTAGAACTGGTACTTTTAAAATAAGTCTATGAGACTTTTTTGACACGTTATTACTTTAAACCCACACATTATTACTTTAACACTCTTCTCAAATGGTTTCATGAACAAGTTTACTAATGGGCAGTTAGTTCTAACAATCGGAGCCCCATGTACTGTATCAGCAAATTTTTCTCTAACCACGTAATAGTCAATCCCCAGATTATCAAAATATGCGTCATTAGCCTTCTTGAACAACCTCTAGCTCTCTGCTCACCTAGTCTCTTAATCCCAACCATCTCACAATTGATATTTATCAGGGCTCAGTTCTGCGTTAGATCTATAGACTACACTCTGCTTCTACTTTCCCATGACACCAAATTTTCCCCCGTAAAAGCACAATATGCAGAGGGAAATTTCCTATACGTTTGACATCCTACCTAATTAAAATCTAAGAAGCTTGCTATCCGATTGTGTCCACCGTACATGCATACCTAAGAGTTCCACGTCCAGATCACTCTTCAAATACAGAATCCTAATCATGGCATCCTAACGATTGATTGGTGCATGGAGCAGACATGAATTGTCTCATGACATTCACGGATATAATTCAACTTTCCCCAAGTTCATTGAACTAGATCCCTCTAATGGCGCCCCCTAAACCGTTAACTATTTGGAATTCTAGTCCCTTGGCATATCAATTGCTTTACACCCCAACATTCCACGTAAGGAAATCATATCCAACTCATACTTCAGTTGAGACAATCAGTTGCCTTGTCTCAGCCGTGCCACCTCAATTACAAGAAAATGTTTTAGGCTCCCCAAATAATCACTCATCTCAAATTTCTTCTGTATGTATGCCACATCGTCTTAAGGGTTTTTTTTTTCCGAAAAAAAATGTTTCCTCATATAATTTGGTGATCCCTATCATTGAACTTTGGTTGCTTTACCATATCCTTATTCATGTAACGCAGTGGCAATTGTCATCTTTTACTCAAAAAAGATATGTACGCTCTGATAATACTAAAATATTACTCATTGTTCTTAACCTTCATATTAATTGCTAGACATAAACCCAATCAATGCTCCTGGCCTCCACATCCACCTAACCGACCTACATCAAAGCAGTCCATGATGCATCTTGAAGTCGACGAGTCAATGAAGCAGCCTCCTGCGCCATCCTTATCCACCCAGCTAATGAGCGTCACAACTAGCAGAAATTTTCATTAAATTCCATACCAAATAATTTGAATGCATTAACAGTGTTAGAAATTGACAAGCCAAAACAGAATTTTTCCTAATTCTTAAAATAAATAAAAATCACAAGTGCACAATTGGTGAAAGAACAAGAAGCCCAAATGGGGCATAATCTAAAATATTAGAAAAAGTAAATTCAAAAAGGGTAAATTTCAGATAATCCTAATGAGGTTTACTACTTTAATAGAAAACCATACTCATTTTTTTTATATATATAACCCTACCGAACTTTGTTTTCCGTTAGGAACCTCTTACACCGTTATCTTTAGTATGGATTGCCTAAAATAACCCTAAATAACTTTCTAAAATAACTCCTCCTACCCCTCTCTCTCTTTCCCCTTCCTCTCTCCTCAACTCCGCCAGCAATCCACCAATGGTGGCGTCCCAAACACTAAAGAAGAGCTACTGCCTCGCCTCCTCTCCTCGCTCCAGTAGTTCTACAGCGGGTGGCGCCTTCTCCGTCTCCTCTGATGGCGCCTTCAGTCGCCTATGCCTGCAACGACCAGATCAAGATCGTCTCTGCCGCCGACTCCACCGTACTCTCCACCATCGGTGATCTGGTAAATGTTCAGATACTTCAAACTCAAGTCATGAACAGGTTGATATTAATTTTTAGAAACCGTACCAAATTTTATTGGGTACATATACCCTCACATACATTTCCCAGCTTCACGTTTTTACTTTCTTACCTTTTGTGAAATAGTTCTTTTAAGTTTTTTTGTACTTAGGTTACATATAATCAGTTACTCCATTGGCAGCTAGAAGTAAAGACACAATTAAGTAAATCTATACCTTAACCCCAATTTTGTGAGCACCAAAATCCAAATTGTGATAGTTAATCTTTGTTGAATTTTAGTTTCCAACATTTTTGTTAGTTGGCAAGTGAAATGGGCATCGACATTCTGTAATTTTTTTTGTAAGACAGCCAATCATCTCCGTGTTAGAAGATTATTTTTTGTTAGGAGGCTATTTGTTGTTCTTAACTAAAAGCGATATAAGTTGGTATTAATTCTCTCCACCTTTTATCTAGCTTATGACCACCAAAAATTATTTCTGTTTCGCAGTGAGCCTTTATGTCATTTGACATTCCAGGAATACATCTTATCCACTGTGTGGGTAAATTTGCTTACTTATATACTATATTTCTTCAGAGAAAAAGCTAAAGCTTACTTCTTTGTTTTTGCCCATTTAAGTTCACTGGATTAATTTTCATCATTTTTTCACTTCTCCAAGCTTAAAGGGCTGAATTATACAGGTGATGTAGCCAACAGTTAGATCTCTATGGCTTAAAATTTAAATATGTTAAGATTATTAGATGAGAATAAATCTTTATTGAATGGTTTTGATCTGAGTACAATATGTCTCCTATATAGGAGAGAAGAGAATACTAAACCAATACATTATTCATTGTGGGACTAAACTAATCTATCATCTTACACCGCCTCTCAAACTCAAGTTGGTTCAAACAACAAGAGTTTGGAATATTGACGATGTTCATGTGGAATGAACGGCAAATTGTGATGCAGAAACGGCACTTGATGGCGCATGTGACGGAAACTGAGAAGTAGAGTGTTACGGAAGGAAGTAGTGGTGGCGCACTATTGAGATTTCACCCCGAACAGTGGCGGGATCTCCATATCCCGATCTATAATGGGATCTCACCTTGACTTGAGACATAGTCGATGATGGGATCTCACCCCTGACTTGAGACATAGTCGATGATAGGATCTCACCCCAGACTTGAGAATTGTCAATGTTGGGATCTCATCCCTGAAATGAGAACTGGATGCTAATAACACCCCCTCTCAAACTCACGATCGATCAACTGGAGTGAGTTGACGATCTGGATGTAGAAGCACAAGAAACGATCGATCAACCAGAGTAAGTTGACGATCACGATCCATCAACCGGAGTGAGTTGACGATCTGAATGTAGAAGCACAATAACCTGCAAATTTTTTTTTAAATTTTTTTTTAAATTTTTTAATTTTTTTGGTTGAAAAATGGCAACAACAAAGCAATCAGCGATCCAAGCCCAAACAGCACACAACTATTCCACCCAACAGCAACAACAAATAGAGAACAAGGATCAACTCCACACAACAGCAACCACAAATCCCTTCTTCTCCCGAACACCAAACAGCAACACGAGAGAGAGAGAGAGAGAGCACGACATTTTCCCTCGATCTGAAGATTGGAGAAGGGATCAGATCTCCATGAAATCTAAAGATTGCGGGTCGATCTGAAGATTGGAGACGTCTCCACCTAGCGGAAGACCAAGAAGTCCAGTTCAATTAGGGTTTTGCCGAACCTTCTCCCAAATTCAAGTTAGGGTTTTCATCCATCAATGCCGACCGAAGCGGAATCGATCAAGCGAGCAGTGCCCGCCACGAGCGGCTTAGGGCTCTCCGATCTGCCCAAGAACTCTCCGTCGCTCCGGAGGTTGTCCCAATGCACTACTAACAAACAGAAGTTGCTGCCGTTGGAGCTAACTCCATAGAACAAGCTGTTGTTGCATGTTGTGAGAGGCTGAAAGCACTAAGAGAAACAAACGATCTTTTAACCACACCTGATGGAGATTCAACAAACAATGATGATAATGCAGAAGAACCCAAGTTTGAGGACCCAGTAGCAGATGCACCTCTGATGGCTGAGAACGTTGAGGATCCTTTTGTGAACATTGCTCCAAAGAAAACAAATTGGGGATTTGATTGGGAGAGAAAAGGGATGACGGCTAGGATTTTGGGGGAGATTAGGGTTTTGGTATTTGAACAGGAGCGGAAAAGAGATGTAGGGAGGTGGAGTGATTCCGATGAAGATGGGAACCACTCCACCTCGACGACGAGGATAAAATTAGTATAGGCCTTATAGGACCATAGGCTCTGATACCATGTTAAGATTATTAGATGTGAATAAATCTTTAATGAATGGTTTTGATCTGAGTACAATATCTCTCCTATTTATAGGAGAGAATAGAATACTAAACCAATATATTATTCAATGTGAGACTAAACTAATCTATCATCTAACAGAATAGTGCACACTATTTTTGAATTTGGATCCATTAAATTCCTATAGATAAGAGAGCATTCTTCTCTATCAGTTGTGTGCGTGTTATTTATTTATCTACTTATTTATTTTGGGTGAAGAAAACCAGTTATTTTTTTACTGTATCCTACTATTTTCTAAAGAATTTATATGTTTCTTGTGGCATCTATAGGAATTGCTTCTTCTGGAAGATGACATTAATGCTCTAGAATATAAATGTATCCTTAAGGAGAAAAGGTGATGCAGACAATTTGTTATCCATTCTTGTTCTACATGTTTTCAGGTATTCTCTATTTAGCAATGTTTATTTTTTTATTTTTGTTCAGGCAGAGACTACTTGGACTTTAACAGTTCTTGGCTATCTAGGAAAGCTTATATTAGGAATTCTCAGGTGAGTTATATATCCACAAATGAATTTAATGCTACTTCCTTCATACATTTCCAACTCTCATGTTGGACAGTTATTATACTACATCATTTTTTAAAGAAAAGAAATAATCAAATTATGAAGTTATGAATGTTAGTAACATCAATAAAAGTGTTGATAATTGCTTGGATTAAAAAGTAAAAGCTTATCTTGTATTGGGTCTAAAGTTAGTTGCATGAATGAAATATATGGTACACAACTTTAGCAAAATATAAGACGAAATGAGGACGTAGTTCATGTCATGGCCAACAGGCCAAGAAGTAGTCTGGTGTTCTTCATCATGATTGTGAAATTGAGCAACGAGGAAGATGTGGTTCATAAGATCCAAGCATTGTGGTTAAAATGTAGAAATCTTTCTAGAGTAAAATGTGATATTATAGAATACGTATGAAATTGAATGAAGAAATGATTCTCAAAATACTACCACTCCACATGTTAATACTCCCCTTGCTTAACCAACTAGGATTGTGTGGATGCCAGATAATTCAAATCAAGTATCAGATTTGCATATTTTTAATTAAGTCAATCTCAGACAGCACCAACGAGAACTTCACAAGGACCGAAACAGTGAAAGAAAGAAAGAAGATTATGTATATATAGGTATATTCATAGCAAAACTTTTTATCAATGCTTCAATTATATTTTTTTCATGTCATTTCAAGCTATAAATCCACTTGAAAATGTCCTGTTTGTGGAATTAATGCAGGCATCTACACAGAGATGCAGGTGGAGAAGATGGAGTTATTGCTGCACTTAACAAAGCTTAACTTTTAAATTTTTTCAGTTTTTGTACCTATTTTGGAGTATATGCACCTGCTGTTAAAGAAATTGATTCTTGCTGCACACAGACAGCTACTTCACTTTGTTTTTTTGAGTTTTTGTATAAAATGGTTGGAGTGAATGTATCTGCAGTTAGGGATGATCCTAATCAAGCAGCAATCAAAGAGCCATCTCATACAGCATGAAGATTCTTTGTAATGTCTTAGAATTATAAATTCTGTTCAGTAGTATACTCTTCTAAGTCAATATGATGTTGGATATATCTCTTTGGGTGCATCTGAAGTCTGAACATTTGTATTTAACACATTTTGAGTGAAATGCAATTTTTGCACCAAATGTATTCATGTTATGTTTCTCTGTAATACACTGATATAAATGCAATTAGTCAATTGAGAGTGACTTTTGATATGAATGCAACTTCTGTGAATGCAATTGATATAACAATAACTTTTATGAAGTTTGTAGTCGCTTGAATGCAATTGATATATCATTCTTTTAAATGCATCAAGTTTGATATGAATTCATCAGGCACCAACAATTTTTGTGAAGTTTGTAGCTACATGAGATGAATGTATCAGGTTCTGAGATGAATGCATCAGGTTCTCTGCTGATGACTAAGATGAATGCTTGTAGTGACTTTTGAGAGCAAATATCTGAGATGAATGATCAGGTTTAATATGATGCATCAGGTTTATGCTGTCATTATCTATGATGTTGTTAATCAATTAAGAATTTCATAAAGCTCGCACAACATATCTATCTCACAAAACATATATATCAGTACACACAGTAAATATATCAGTTACACACGGATATATCAGTTACAAGATCTAAATAGAGGAAACTCACAAGTACCAAAACATACATCATCTTCATTTCATCAACATTATATAACATGAATCTATTTCACCATTTCTTACATACCACTGTCATCTCATAGATGCATAATCAGTTCAAAATATCTTACAAAACTATCTATCATCTTGCAATTACTACAATGAGTAATAACACACACTACTACTACTTTCCATGCTCCTATCATCTTGCATATCATCTTGCAATTCTCCAAAATACCATTTTCATACTCCTATCTACTACTACTTGAACACATAGAAGACAACAAGTAATATCACACACACTATCATGGCAGCAACAAACCTTTCTATCCAACCCTTCCTCCGAAAAATAACATAGTCCTCCCTCAGCTCATGTCTTGCCATGCTGAGCTCCTCAGTTAGACAATCAATATGATCATACAATATTTCATTGCCATCGAGACTTCCAAGATTGTGGTAATTGGCTGCCCACTTGAAAATTCTCTCATACTGAGTACCATAGGAAAAACTGGCAACCCTTTGCGAAATTGGGGCAATTGATGTAGGGTTTACCATAATTTTACGGAATTGGAGTACTTCACTCGTGTGAGGAGATTCCAGTTGCATGGGGGTGTGGGGAGGAACTGGTTCACTTCCCCTAAGCTTGGCTAACTTCGGTAGGAGGAAGAATTTTTTTGAATGTGTAAGTTTAAACTAGCCATCCTGCAACAAATCAAACAAAAAGCATCTAATTAATATGATCTGCGATCTTCCTGTACATACAATAATTAGTATCCCCATCTACTACATAATCAAACAGCCGAAAGAATCATATGTTCCTACAAAAGCACGTGTCCTTCACTAAATCAACACCTTTTCCACACCCAATCTACAGATCTTAACCCAAAAAATAGTAACAAATGTTCAAGTGATTACATCTACAATCATCAACATCTAAAAATGATCAAGCCATTACATCTTCACCCAAAAGGGCATGAAAACTTTTTAGAGTAACAAACAGGGCCAAGTCATTAAATCTACAATCATCAACATCTCATTAGCTCATAGACCATGAGGAGAAGAAGAAATTCACCTTGACATTGATCTTGATCCACAGGTGATGAAATCTCCCTGATTTCCTTCCAAATCTCCCTGATTTTTCCACCAAAACTTTCTTACAGTTTCCACTCATTGTCTTAATCCATATATATAAAGGTTATCATAAGGGTATTTTAGTCATTGAAAAATTGACACATTAACACTTTTTCCAGATAACAGCCAAAAATTGACGGAGTATGCCTTACAGCCTAACGGAGCAAACTTAAGTAGGGTTCTCTGCAAAAAAACACTGAGTAGGGTTTTCTGCCAAAGGAGTAAAACTCAGTAGGGTTATCTGAAATTTACCCATTAAAAAAGAAAGAAAATGAATCCAAAATTGAGTTCTAAATTCAAGAATAAAAAAATGAATTAGAAGACAGATATTGTGCGCACTATGCATATATGGTGGCGGCACTGTCACTTCGTTGTCATCATCACCGATAATGAAATTGGTGTGGGTCTGTTCAGAAAGGTACTTGGACTTCGACGCCGGCATCATCCACATGATTTCACTCTGTTTCGATTCCTCTCTGTAAAACTCGAAGGGGGTGTAAAAAGGTTGAGAAGATCTACCGTGCAAACCTGTTACTTCCATCAAAATATTTTTGAAAACCCTTTATTTTAAGTTGAACTTTTTACGTTACTAAGAGCATCCACAGTCATGTGCTATTTATGCATTAAATGCATTTTTTAGCAAACGATCAGCTGTAGTCGTTTTCTATTTATGCATTTTTTGACAAAATAGCAACAGTACATTGCTATAAATGAGAAGAGAAATGAGAGAAATACATATTATAAAGGACGCAACTTGAAAGTCCGTCCCACTGGAAAAAATAATTTTTTTATTCTCCGACAAAACTTCACATTCCGTCCCTCCCAAAAAAATTAATTTTTTGTAATTAAAATCCCAAAAAAAAAAATTCCCCTCGGACGGATCTTCACCATTGCGCAATTATCGGACGGAAATTGAAGTTCCGTCTGAGAGGATTTTAAAAAAAAAATTTAAATGAATGACGCAAATTAAAAATTAAATAATGCATTTTTTTGTTTTTCCTTCCGACACAAATTGAAGTTCCGTCTAACATTTAAAAATTAATTAAATCCCTTTGACGCAACTTTAAACTCCGTCTGATATTATTTTTTATTATTTTTATTAAATTGCTATAAAATACCCTTGACGACTGCGGCAAACTGTCAAAATGCTATATGTAAATATGCATTTATGCATTTTCTCACAATCACAACTGTGGATGCTCTAAGCCACTTTTTGAAACTTTTGCAGAAGCACTTCCCAAACTATTTTCATGTTTGAGTCAGTCGTTGCCACTTCAGCAGTGACTGCTATTTTCATCAGCGGGCTCTGTCTTCATAAGGTTGCTAATGGGAATAGCGGCCACTTCTAAAAAATTTTGAATTTTTTTTTTGTTGCCGATATTTTCATCAGTGGCTACATTCTATATGAAGTCGCTGATGGGAATATCAACCTTGGCTCAATCATATTGAAACACTTGATTATTCCAGAGAGATATTGCTATCTGGAGAAAAGAAAAAAAAATCCTTTCGAGTAGGCCGTTGTTGGGAAATTGTTATTGGTTAGGCTTAATTGAGCAATCTATTTCGTGATTATCTCTAAGATCTCATGTAGGTTATGTGTAACCCCTATTTTTCCTATTTTGGATTTTTATTGTATTTTTATTTTCTTTCTTTATTATTGTATCAGGATTCTTTCTATTATATAATTTTTCTTTTCTTGGGTCCATTTATCTTGTTCATTCCGTTCTCTTTTCTCCTATTTTTTGGCTCATTGTAAATTTTGCTCGTCGCGATTTGAGTTTGAGTTATTCTGCTATATGTTCATCCCATTGTTTTATGCTTGTTCATCTCTTTTTGGAGCTTAAACTTGTACCCTAAACCCACAAACCCGCAACCCAAAACCCCTAATTTCTTAATCCCTATAAATACCATTATTAAACACTAATTATTTATTCCTCTCTCTCTCTCTCTCTCCGCCGCTTTCTCTCTTCCCCATCCCGCTCCCATGTTTTGTCTCCAAACCCAAACCGCCTAAACTCCATTTCTCCGATCGCCTCTCCATCACTCCGACCACCACCTTTACCTTCTCCTCGTAGCCGCCATCTCATCTTCGTCCTCGCCAACAACCCATCATCCCGAACTCCACCGAAACCCATTACCCATCGCTTTGCCGCCATCATCCGTCGCTGCTCCTCATCCATTGCCTTTGTCGACCCTCTCCGCTCACCCCCCCATCCATCGCAGATCCCCTAGCTCCTCCCCATCGTCGTCCAGAGCCCGTGCATCCCCTCACCGTCGCCTCCTCTATTTCGTCGAAGAAACAGAGCTCGCTCTCGCCGTCATCCTCGCCGCTATCATCGCTTCCCGACCGCAGCATCGTCATCGTCGCCGCCTATCGTCATCCTCGCCGCTGCCTCGCACCCTCTCCACAGTCGCCGCACTCTCCCGCCGTCTCTCACTCTCTGCTGAGTTGAGAAGGAAGATGGAAGTGGGCTTTTGGTGTTTGCTGTGCTGGTACAGAGGATCCTATTTTGCTGTTTGGTGTTTTGCTTTGGATCCACTATGGAGTTGCTGGTTGTGTGCTCTAAGTTTCAGTTTCGGATTTTGCACGTAGCTCGCCCGTGTTTTGGTTCGTCGCTCGAGATTCTCATCCAATTATTCTATATATTCGAATCTACTAAATAACAGGCAAGTCTCTTCTTGAACTAGTATTTTATTTTGTTCAAGATTTCTTTGATCTTTGCAAGTAGATCCAGTCCTTTTTCCTTATCATACTGTTATTTGAAATTCCGTTAAGTTTATTGAGGGTTTATACGAGCTAACCAGAGATATTCTTAACATCGTGCCGCTCTCTTTGATCTAAAATCTAGTCCCTATTGTTTCTTGCATATTCACATTTATATGAAAAATAACTAGATCCATGTGTTATAGAATTGTTTGGTAATTAAATATGTTAGATTGAATATGATTAAACGAATTGATTACCATGCCTGTGAAATTGCATCTAAGAAACTGGATTTATGCATGTTAAACACCTAAGAACACTTTGATTATTAATTTGCATGAAATATTTGGTTGTATAATTTAATTATTGCCTATCCATGTCAAAACAAATTCTGGACTGCTAGTTGTTTCTTTTTTAATCAGATTTTCGACCATGTTGTTGTTATATTTTGAAATAACTTTCTAAACATAAAATTTACCCCCAGAAGTCTAGTTTACTACCCTTTTATTAGATTTGAATTCCTATGTGTAATCTATTAGATATCATTATTTTAGTACAGCTGTGTCAGAATTTTCAGATTCAAAAATGTATGTGTATCTTGCTGTTCCATAATTTATTTGAGCATGTTAACAGTAAAATAAAAATCTGAAATAATTCTAGCTGAGACTAGACATGTGTAGGGATGACCCTGAATTTTTATAGATTTATTTGATGAGTTTTCTGACCTGAAACAAATAGGTGAACATAATTTACAACATGCTGTCTAAACATAAAATTTGAAAAGAATAGAGTTTTCACCCTAGTTTCCGTAGCTTCCATATGTCATATATATATTCGCTGGAACCGGCAGAGAGTCTACTTTCTAGAATTTCTGACGGATCCAGATTTGCTTCTCCGTAGTAGCGGTAACCTGTATTTTTGTACAGCAAGGTCACGCTGTCCTAATTATGTTATTGTGCTAATTTAATGTGTTTGTTTCATGATTTGTCTGTAACGAGTAGAATTAGTCACATTTGGTATCCTACAACATTGACACCTTCTTGCATGCTCACATAGGATGAAAATAAACTAATAAAAAATCGGGATATTCTGGGAAGGACTTGGTAGTGAACGATCGGAAAATATACTCGGCAAGGCCTTATCGTTATATCATATTGTCATGGAAGGAGGAGAATTATTGATTGGAAGGAGAAGTATTGATTGCAAACTATTGATTGTTAATTATTGATTGTAAAATTATCGTCATCTCGACGCCGAGTACACGATCTGGAAATTCACCATCAGTCTAAAATATTCACTGTGTGCTTGCGCTGAACCCGTGAAATGGGACACAGTAGTACGTGCACTAGATAGATTAATAAAATAATTAATAACCTGCATTTATCATCTCATTCTTGATCCTATATTGAACTTGACTTGACATCACTCATTACATGTGTGATTAATTGTAGACCTTTGATATTATTATCTGCTCTTTACTTTGTTCTTTGACTTTGATCCTGTCCCTTTTCTTTGTTATACATGCTTTATTTATTTATTTATTTATTTTTTTGAATTAGTCTATTCTCTAAGTTGTCACTTGCCTTTTTACGCGAATGCAAGACATTTGTGATGAATTCACCCGGTTACTCAACAAGTCACAAACTTGAAGTGCTTTGCTTACTCATATTTCATGTTGCCGTTTGACGTAAAAGTAAATACCCCCCTAGCCAACTAGCAAATCCTAGCCATCCATTTCACTTGATTTCTAGTATAAATACCCCCCTCCCATGGCTATATTCATATGCAATTATATCTTTCCAAACTATAGTCTTATTTTAGTAATAGTGTGAGTTAAAAAAGAGAGAGAGTTGTGTGGGATTGCTTGCTTTTTCCAAGGAGGAGAGGCCGGCTATTGCAAGGGGGAAGCTTTCGTTTTTGTGCTTGGGCTTGGAGGTGCGCGCATCGTCTAGGAGGAGGTGCATTCATTCGCTAGGAAGTGTTGCTTTTGTGTTGTTTTCTCTCCATACAAGGTGGGTGGAATTTTCCTTATTTCTAATATAGGAATATATGCTAGATTTCATTAGCAAAAATTGCATGAAAATGATTAATAAGAATGCGCCTTTAATTGAATAAATGATCTCTAGTTGATTGAATTATTGATATGCGAATTATGTGTGATTGTGTGCAATAAGAATGTGACTACAAAGTGGGTTGACTATCTTTGTTTCTAATTAGAAATGATTCATGGAAAATGTTAGTAAGAATACATTTTAATGGAAAGTTAGTTCACAAATTGATTGGTATGTTAATGAACAATTTGCATGTGATTACATTGTTAATTAAGTTGTGGGTAAAATTCTCCATGCTTATTAGAATAAATGAATGATGCTAGTATTGATGCTTGAGAATACTAATGAGGATGTTAGTTTAATTGAAAAATTGAAGCATGAAATTGATTAAGAAAGAGCACGCTTTTTGGAAGAGTAACTTTCTTGAATGTTTGATGTGTGAGCACGATAATTGATAAGTGGCTATATATTTTGTGATGTACATGATTGAACTAGAAGTATATGTTGATTTAAAGAAAATACATTTATTGCCATCACTAATTGTATGTAAAGAAAAAATTAGTACTTTGTTAGTGCTAATTTGTGAAGAGACCTTTTTGAATTATTTTGGAGTTGGACAAATTCAAAGAAATTAGATTTGTATGTTGAATGAAAGATTAATATCAGAAAATTAGTATAAGAAATTTGGATAGAAAAGATTTGAAGACTAATTGTTAACCAATGTCGAAAATGAAAAATATAGTAGTTTTGATGAACAATTTATTGATTTGTGTGAAAAATATATTTTTATTAGTGCGAAAAATTATTTTATACTTGCTGATATGAAAATCATGTGAAGGGGATTTAATCTGGAATTTTTCAGTAATTTTTACAAAGACAATATGAACCAAGATTAAATTGAACATCGAGTTGTTTTAACAACAGTAATAAAATGATTCATATGGGTTTTAATTTGGTATTGTGACAACCTGAGCTAGTAGCTCAGGCGGTCACTGTGTGCGGTTGGCTTCTCTGGGTCGATCGGTTCGAATCCCTGTGTCCGCAACATTTTTTACACATTTTTTTGAAAACATATAACTTTCGACCCGAAGCAATATATACTAATTTCGCCCCCTTTATAACGCTAGCACAATTCGGCCTATTGGCGGGTGCTCTTGGCTTTGTTTCCCGTGTGCCTGGGTTCGATTCTCACCTTCGGTATATATATAAAAAATATTTTTTTTGGGCTTTCTAGATGTCCAAAAATTGTGAAAAAAAATATGGTTATTCTCATAAAAATGTAAGGAATTTTATAAGGGTGATTTGGGTGTTATTTGAATGAAATGCACTATGGTTTGTGAACAAAAGATATAATTAGAACTATGGTTCTAGATTATGTAGTTGTGAAAAAGTATAGCTTATAAGAATAAATAACAATGATGTATTAGAAGTGATTTGGCAAAAAAAACTTGGCGGTGTGACTTAATGCAATTTATTTCTCATTGTAGAATAAAATGAAGTATGCACATTTGTTGATAAAGTAAAATTTGATTCGTTGTGAAAATTGATAAAGTGCATGAGATTCATGTACAATTATGGACTTATGAACAAATTGGGAATCATGAATTGAAAAGAGAATATACATGTGAGTATGAGAACTCAACATGGAAAATTTAAAAGTTGAAGATTGTGAAATGAAAATTGAAATAGAGTAGCTAAGTCTCCCCCGGCATTGAGAAATGAAATGAAATGAAATGAAATTAGACCAAGGTTGGTCATGTTGAAATGAATGAATAAGTCCGGTTTAGTGGAGAGGCTAACTCTAGAGATTAATTTTTGTTCATGATTTTTAATAAGATTAAGGACTAGTACATAGTGGAGACGTGATGAAAGTAGAAGAAAAACATGAGTATGGGGGCCATCGGATAGCAGTGTGAGAGCGATTCACAGGCTGCCTGCTTGATGCGTCAAGACATGGCGTGGGCGCTACTCCAGAATTATCGTCCCGGTGGCGACGCTCGTGGGATGTTCGAGTGGCTACGAGTGGTGCCATTGTTCCATGGTGGAGGCTGAATTGTCCATAGGTTGCCTGCTCGATGCGTCGTGTCAGTGCGTGGGATTCCCCTCCAGGCTGCCTGGACATGGGCTCATAGATCATAGGACATCTAAGACACTACCGTAATTACAGTAGTAGATTAAGACATAACGAGGGATTGAACCCTAGAAAGATGAAGAACGATAAGGGCTTGCCCTCGGACCTATGTAGTATGGGATGCATAGAATCCGAACAAGTGCGCATTAGTGTCATGTAATATAAACAAATGCATTAAGGACTAAGTGCACAATCACAACACGACATCAATAGGGTAGTCCCTTTAGTTTGAAATGTGACAAGTTTGTGTTTGCTAAATATGGAAAGTTGAGTTATACTATTTCCGGCATAGAGAGGATGGCCGTGTATAATGATCGTCGGTTGAATAAACTGACGTACCTACAGTCTTATATGCAGGTAAATGACATGTTAAAGAGGAATGGATGCTGAAAGATTGTACCATGTTGTTGTACATTCATTTAATTGTTGTATTTTACTTCCGCTGTGCAAATGAAAAGTGTAATATTGATGTAAACTCTGATGTAAGATGAAAAGTTTAAATTTCCTTGTAAAATTGTACTAAAGAAAGTGAAAAGATCCTGTAGAACATCTCGAATTCAGTGTATTTGGGATTCGGGGCGTTACAATATATATATATATATATATGAGAAATCTTCGGTTGCACATTACTTTGGTGAGCACTCCGTGAACACTCACGAAATAGAGACCCAATGAAAAATCCGAACCGCTCATATTGTTCTATATGCCTAAGATAGCCTAACAATAAAAAAATTAATTAATTTGAAATTCATTTGTCCATGATTTACATCATCACAAAATTGTATGGCTGAAAATTCTAACAGCATGATGGATGGAAAAATGAACTTCAAATTACTTGATTTTTTATTGTTAGGCTATCTTAGGCATATAGAACAATATGAGCGATTCGGATTTTTCATAGGATCTTTATTTCATGAGTGCTCACCAAAAGTAGTGTGCAACCGAAGGGGACGTACTCTCTCTCTCTCCTCTCTCTCTCTCACTCTCTCTCTCTCTCTCTCTCTATATATATATATATATATATATATATATATATATATATATATATATATATAGGGGGCCCTTCGGTTGAGCACTACTTTCGTGAGCACTCCGTAAGCACTCGCCCTTCCGGCCATTGCATGGATGATATAAAAAATTCAAATTAGTCTACACATTTAAATTAGTCTAAATATTTAAAATCAAGTCATTTGAAATTCATTGGCCCATCCATCACGTCGTTATAAAAAAAACGATATTCAGCCATACAATTTTTGTAATATTTCAATGAATGAGCAAATGAATTTCAAATGACTTGATTTTAAATATTTAGACTAATGTAGATATTTAGATCAATGTGAACGGTTTGAATCATCCATACGATGGCTAGAAGGGCGAGTGCTCATGGAAATGAGTGCTCAATGGAAGATTTTCATATATATATATATATATATATATATATATATATATATATATATATATATATATTGAGAGAGAGAGAGAGAGAGAGAGATAATTAAATAAATAATGGGGTTGTTTTGGGGATTTAAATTTGAGTTTCGAGGGAAAATTTTTGAGGGAAAATATATTTTGTGAAGTTAGATCTGGGCCTTTGATTTTGGGGGAATTGAAGGAGAGTCACTTGGTACCTTTCTTTGTGTTTTATTATATATATATATATATATATATATATATATATATATATATATATATATATATATATATAAATTTTCGGTTGCTCACTACTTTGGTGAGTACTCCGTGAGCATTCACGAAGTAGAGTACGTATGACAAATCCAAACCGCTCATATTGTTCTATATGCCTAAGATAGCCTAACAATATAAATCAATATGTATATATATATTGATGTAGGAATTATTCATACCTTTGTCAGTAAAACAAAATTGTAGTGAAACACGATGGGAGAAAAAACAAAAACTACCAAGTATATTTTATTTATATTCTGATTATTTATTTATTTATATTCTTGTTTTGAAGAGTGATGTAAAATGTAGAGTAAACTTTGAACCATCCAGGGGATTTGGAGATGGGGGTGAGTTTGGTGGAGTTTGGAATCTGGAGGGGATTAGAATTTGTGGAAGAGTTTGGAGAGTGGAAATGTAGAGTTGGAGTTGTTAGGATTTTTGGTTGTCAGTGTGTGAGTCATACCCTGAATTCGACCTCCTTTAACCAACAACCAAAAGCTTCCTGGCAACACCGCCACTACGCCATCATTATTGAACCTGAAATCTACAACGTCCACTGCTCGCAGGGGCGAGAGGAGAATGTGATACTTCAGTTTGTTGTGATTTGTTTCGGGTTGTTTCGTGAGAGCGAGTGAGAGAGTGAAAGAGTGAAGATGTTGCTTCTTACTACTATATGCAGGTGTATGTTTGTGTTTGTGAAAAATCACTTGAGAGAGTAAAAGCGTGAGAAAGGCGAAGGTATCCTCTTCACGGCTCTCTCTTTAACTATGTCTGTGGTTAGGGTGAGTGAGAGTTTTGTTTGGTGAGAAATCGCTTGAAAGAGCTAAAACGTGAGAGAGGTGAAGGTATCATTTCCACGACTCTCTTCTGGTTGTGACTTTGACTGGGCTGAGTGTGAGAGTGTTTTGGTGAGTCAGTGGGAGTTGGGGAGGAGAATGATGGGAGGAGAGGAAGAGAAGGTTGGATTCTACGGGTGTCAATATCCCGCTTGAAAGGAGAAAAAAAGGTCTCTTTTATTGCAATTCGGCTGCGGGGCTTGGGCCAAAGTAGCGGTCCCCCCATTGATGAGACGGCAGGGTTCGGCGGTTGATAAAATCCCTCCTGACTAGCTTCAGGTGGGTGTGCATGTGCCGTGGATACAGTTTACGAAGCTAAAGTGATGTACATACAATTTTGCTGGGCCGAGTTGTGTATTTGGGCCCAAGATGAGGTCCATTACAATATTTAATGAGTAGTTTTGTTCTTTTCAATAGTGTGTTGACTATCGGTTTGTCGGCCTATCCTTTAGGGTTGTTGGAGGGATCTGGTGTTTGTACGGGTCATATTGCTTCATGTTTTATTTTCAGTTTGTAGTTTGTATGTTTGGTTAAAGTCTGATTAATGAAATATGGTGGCCATGTTCCATCTTTTCCTAAAATTAAAAAAAAAACTTTGAACCGTCCTCCTACTGCTCACTGCTATCATTGTTCTACATGAAAAAGGAATTGAAAAGGCCACCTCACAGGGAGTAGCAATTAATGAAGATTAGCACTGTCACATTTACCCGATACCCGGACCTGATCCGGACTCGATCCGGACCCAGCATTGGACCGGAACCTATCCGATCTACACCGGTCCGGGTCTGGGTCCTAAAATAAGACCCAATGCACTTCTAAGTCTGGGTCCGGGTCCGCTCAAAATAGACCCGACCTGGACCCTGTAACCCCTCTTCCCGTATATATGTATTTTTCGTGTATTTCTGTATTTAAAATTTTTTTAACTTTCTTCTCGCTTTAAAATTGTTTTTTTCAACAATTGCATTTTCGATTGATCGAATTTTAACAAAACGTTATTCTGGTTTCTAAGAAATTTCCTATTTCATTTTATTATTCGAAAATTTTATTTATTTCGAATAACGATGTATTCTAACTTTATCTTCTATTTCTAATTGATCGACTATTTATATTGTATATTGTTTGGATTATTTTAATAAATCTGTTAAACTCGAATTTGCATTTTGATATACATATATTATTATTACTATTATCAGTATTATTTTTGTTAGTGTTGTGATTTGCAATATCATTATTTTTATTGTTATTATTATTATTATTATTATTATTTTATTTTAAGCCGAACATACTCTATTTTATATGTATTCATTATTTGACTTAATGTATATATATATGTATGGTTTATAAAACCCTATATTACTTATTATTTTTTCCCTATTGGATTTAAACCTACTAATTGATTTACAACCCAAAACCCATCACCCATTCTCCTAGTGGATCATCTACCCAACAACCCAAAACCCGCAACCCTACTATATAACCCTAATCAGTTTTACCCTAACCCTACCCTTGTTAAACCCTAGCCGCACACTATTCACCCCCCCCCCCCCCCCTCTTACTGTGCTGCCCTCCCGCTCTCTCTCTGTTTACCCATCTGCCCTAAGCCAAGCCTTATCGTCTTCCCCATCCTCGCCCTCCCATCACGACGCCCTCGATCGAAGCCCCCTCTCCTCATCATCCCACTCCTTGTCACCCATCGCCATTACCCATCGAAGTGTCGCCAGCACCGCTGTCGCCCCGTCGCTACCTTACAGTCGTCTCCTCGCCTGAGCCACGCCAGCGTCCGCAGCCGATCCCTGTGTGCTGTGCACCCTACTCGCGACCACAGCAGCAACAACAGCATCCCGATGCAACCTGCTCCGCCCTGCCACCCCCTTGTCGCGAAGCCACAGCGACGCAGCAGTGACCCCCGACGCCGCACAGCCCCCTAGCCGCGTCGCTCACGTTGCCAGTCCCGCCGCCTGCAGCCGCTAGCCACCGCCAGCCATTGCCAGGACCAGAACCAACCATTGTATTTTTGCTGTTCGATCAAGGTATTGATCAAGTGGATTCTTGGCCTGTCCGATCGTCGATCGATCATGATCATTGTGTCCCTTTGATTGATTGATTCCTGACCGTCCGATAGTCGATCTCCTCTTCATCACCGTCATCACATCATCAAGATCTTGATTTCGACCATCGGATCTCTTTTTATCATCGCGATTGTGATCATCATCTTGATATTGATCTTGATCTTCGATCTCAGCCGTCCGATCGACCGATCACACTTGATCTTGGCCCTTGATCGTCTCGATCGTCTCGTTCATCTTCTACTTGGTGAGTTAAACATTTGATCCACTTTTGTTCTCATTCATCAAATTGGCAATCATGGTATATTACTCTTTTGGTACTCTTCTAATTCTTATATGTTTTATTTTTGATCTCGGCCGTTGGATTTGTTTGATCTTCATCTTGATCACCATCTTGATCAATGAGATCCGTGCCCGATCGTGATCATCGTGATCGTTTGCTCGTCGCTGTGTCGCCGGGATTCCGATCCCGTTATTCTCAAATTATCGAATCTAATCATCATCTAAAGGCAAATCATTTCTTCTTGAATATTTATTGTGTTATATTCGAGATTTTTATTGAATCCCGCAAGTAGATCCCTAATTGTTATCGTATATTATTATTGTTACCTATCGCTAGGATACTACGGATTTACACGAGCGAATCCAAGTAGTAGTCTTGACTTCGTACCATCTTTGTCTCCAATGTGTAGAGAATCTTATATGCATACTTATAGTTATTAAATATAGGAATATGGATTAGTATTGTATTTCATGTCATGACATCTCACAACAATTGTAGATTACATACTAGTATTGATGACCTATACGATTGATGTTAGTGTATTAGTTGTTTGTGATTAGTAAGATTATGGACATTTCACATCTTAATACCATGTTCACATAGGAATGACTTGCTGTGATTTATGATTGTTAACCCCCAACTCATCGTTCTTAACATTTTAATCGTTTTATTCAAAAAAATATGTTGACACCCTGAAAATTTACGCCAACCTGAACATTACCTTGATGTTTCGACCTAAATAACGTCACTAAAATCAATAACTTTCTGAATATGAAATGTAGCCCCAGATGTCTAGTTTACTTTCCTTTTTGGCGGAATAGAATTCGAGTTACGGCTTGAGAGATATCGCAGTTTTACTACTGCTGTGTTGTACAATTCCAGATCCTAAAAACTGCTGTCACACTTTAATTCACAATTAATTTAACCATGCTACCTATAAGATAATGACTTAAAATTTTGCATACTGATACTAGACACATTAGAGAACATTTCCTAATTTTTCTGGAATTAATTAATACTGTTTCAGTCCTGTTCCATAGGTATAAACACAACTTTACAAATTCTGGCTGAACACAAATCCTGTATAGTTGCTATTTTGACACATGTTACCACAACTTTTACGTACCTTAATTATATGCATTGGAATCGGGAAGGAGTCTAGTTTCTAGACCTTCTGACGGATCCACATTTGCTATCCTGTAGCAACGAAAATTCTGATTTTGGTATAGCAACCTACTATTGTCCAGAATTGATTCCTTTGTTTAATAACATACAATTGAATCTATAATGTTATATTTGGTGTATTTAATTGTATAGAATACATTGCCTAATCTTAGGGTTGTGTTGCCATTTTTTCTAGTGTCCCTTATTAATCGCATTATTGTATGTTAATTGAATAAAGAATGTTAATCAAGCCGGGGTTAAGGGTTGACAAGGGTAGTTGATAATATAGTGACCTGAACTCGGTATTGTGGGCTTTGTTCCCAGAATATTGTGTCGGCTAGTGCTATCAATTTATTGTTGGATTACTGACTACAGTATCCCAATGCATCGTGTATTGTTTTAGGATCTATCGTGCCGACTATTGTTATCATTATTGTCCAAGAAATTGCTATTGTTATCGTGCGAGTACATGACCTATAGAATCTACCACCTTAGTCTAAACGAAATTGATTGTATGCATTGAACCTATAGTATGGGATGCAGTAGTACGTGCATTAGTTAGAATTAAAATGAATAATAGACTTAATATTTTCATCACATTGTCATTGCATATTGTCACCTTTATTAAACAATGTTATCGTTATTGTTTACCATTATTGTTATTGTTTATTGTTATTGTTATAAATCATCGTTATTGCACATTATACTATTATCGCCTTGTCACTGTTCAATACTGTTAATTTCATCGTCCATTGAATTCATCGTTATACTGATATTGTCATTGTTCTCTATTTCTCTACTTGCTGTCCACGACTTGCTCTAAGGACATTTTTCCTCTCTTTAGATTAAAAGCTTACAGGTAATCATGGAGATTTGCCTGATGGACTAGGAGAACAACATTGGTGAAAAACTTGTGTTGCTGCGCAGTTGAATAAATATTGTTTCTCTTTTGAACTTTAATAATTGAACATTGTCGTATTTGTGGGCTTTTGACCTGAATAATGTTATTGTCGATTCCAGATATTGGATTTATTTCATATTGGTTACTTATGCTTAAAATTTCAAGTACTGTTATTTATGTGATTACTTCTTTTATTGCATGCGTGGTTGTATTACTTCATGTTTTATATTGTTGAGTTGAATCAATGACAGCATATGAATGACGCAAGTCATTCGCTGGGCCATGCCACGTGCTTTCATTCCGTATTTTTGGGAAGCGAGGTGTGACAGACCGGACCCGGACCCGTTAAAAAATACCTTAAAAAATATGAAATTTAAATAAGTGTTATAGGGATATACATATAAATAGTAATTGTTGAATATAGATGTGTCAATATAATATTTTGTTCATGTACTTAAGTGCAAAAATTGTTAAAACCGTAGGATATCGGGTGTAAAATACTTACATGCAAATATTTATTTCCCGCTACCGGACCCGACGGGTAATTTTTTTTAACTAGGACCTGGACCCGGACCCTGATCCGGACTCGGTTATTGCAAGTCTGAGTCCGGGTCCAATTTTTGGACCCGTGAGGTATCGGATCCGGGTCCGGATAGTGAAGGACCCGACCCGATAGGACCCGATACCAGCTCTAATGAAGATAATATTTTTAGAGTCCAAAATAGACCTTTCAGCTTTCAACAACTAATAGGAAACAACTGCCTTTTAGCAACATTACTATTCTAATCTCAAATATTACAATGAGAGAAGGTCTTAGTATTATTTGTAAATCTATCAATGCATGTAACGTATGTATATCAAGGAGGTTTCAGGTTCGAGCTCTCATTACGTCAGAATTTTTTTATTTTAAAAAAAATTTATTAAGACATGGATCGACACGTATAAATCACTAGTGTATTGAAAAAAAAATAACCTTATGCAAAAGACATTTCTCTCATGGAAAAAAGCAAAGGAGATATTAAATCACCCTAATAAAAGAACATCGTTTACAAACAAATTGTCTTCCTTCAACACCTTTCATAAATCTAATACTTTATTCAGACCAAAATCCTACAAATTGTCTTCCTTCAACACCTTTCACAAAAATAATATTTCTTTTAGACTAAAAACCCACGAAACATATCCATTACAAATTATCGTAAATACATAGGTTTTCCCAAAGTCGACTTTACAAAAAAACAAAAAAAAAAAAAAAAAAAATTCAAACTGTCACAGTGGAAAGAGTTAATGACCTTTTGATCACTAGCAACCTATGTAGCACGGACACGGGTACGGGATACGGGTACGACACGACTCGGGTACGGGGATACGTGATTTCTTAAAAATATAGGATACGGGTACGTTATGGGTACATTGAATATAAAAATAATAAATTTATTATACATTATGTAATAAAAATATAAAATTTCAAAAATATATAATAACTAGAAGAATGATTGTAAACGACATTGAAGAACATAATAATAAGTAGAAATTTAACTTATTAACATAATATGATAATAGTAAGCAACTTAATAGCGAATATTTCAATATCATTACCAAAATCAACACATTACAAAGTAATTCATTCATTACAATTTCAAAGTTCAATAGAAATATAAAATATCACTGGTTCACTACAAATATTATGATAACGGAACTTCTCTGGCTTGAACATCTTCTTCATCATCCATATCCACCACGCCAATATCATCGGTAAAAACCACATGTTCCAACTCCGGCTCATCCAATGAAAGGCTAGCCACCTCAAGCACTCCAACATCTTCAAATGAATCAAAGAAATCTCCACCTATATCCCACATCTTCGTCTCTCTTATACCATATTGGGGTGACCTTCTTGATAAAAGGCGAAGATTGCTATGAACATACACCAAGTCTTCCGCTCGTTGTAGGGTCAACTTGTTCCTTTTCAAGGAATGCACAAAAGAGTAAGTGCTCCAATTTCCCTCGGCACAAGATGATGAAGAAGGTTGCATAAGAAGTTTCATAGCTACGGTTTGAAGCATAGGGGCAAGAGGTCAATGAACGGACCACCAATCATGTGCATCCAAAATACCTCGATCACTAATACAATCAATATCATTAAATGCACCCGTTTTTGCCAAGAAGTGGGCATACTCTGTTAGTGTAGGTGCCCTAGAGGCAATACAATGATATTATGTAATCAGTATTATTGACATTATGTTCTATTTGATTATATTAATAATTTATTATGCTTCGTATTTACTGCGTTATAAATGTTAGCATGATAAATGTCCTTAGATTATTAATACGAACTATATGAACATGAGATTATATATAGTATAATAATCTTAAATGTCCCTAGTCGAGTATTATTATTATTAGGACAGTAATAATACATTGAGACTAGTATGTTGATTGATTGATGACCACCTCTCATGGGTCATTAGTATAGAGATACTAAAATCAATACATAGGTAAATATAAGAGTACATTGTACTGGACAGACCGACTGTGAGATTCAACCATGGAATAAATAAATAAGTGTCATAAGTAATCTCACTGTGATAATGGTGTAATGGTCCTCTGACCTGAAATCATTATATTTCTACACGAGAATTAATGTACTTTGATTCTATCAAAAGTTATCTTTAATCGGGTAATGATAAAGATAGTATTGGGTTCATTATGAATCGTGTGAGAAATGTGAATGATCTAGATGGAATTTAACCCTCCTAATTTTAGGAGCGATATTATCGGCCTCTTGTTTGAGTGAGACTATGAAATGCATGGCCATGCTCAAATATTGATTTGTTTGAATAGTCTACTCATCGATCAAGAAAATAAAGATTAAATTATTAAGAGGATGACACGAACCATGCCTTTAGTTTAATCTATAATATCAAGGTTAAAAGGATTATATTACACGGAGACATTAGTCACGAAAGGTTTAATTGAATCACCAATTATTATTATTACTTGGGTAGCAATGATGTATTACTAGATGCCGCTCATTGTTTATAATTTTATTATTAGATAATAAAATTATTGCCAACGTAATAATAACCTAAAGGGTCACACACTTAGAACGTTTAAAAGGAGTTTTAATTTAAATTCGGAATTTAAATTAAATGATTATAAATTCGAAATTAGTTATTTAATTAATTGAGTTGGACTTGATTAATTAAAGTGTAATTCGAATTTAAATCTTTAAACCGAATCAGTTTGGTTTAGTAGAAGCCCAAACCGATTACGGTTACGCCCACCTCATTCTCTCTTATAAATACATAGAGATGTATTGGTTTAGGGTTTTATCTTTTGGCAAATTCGTTTTCCACAAAAACCCTAGCCGCTCCAACTGTTGAGAGGTAAGAGAGAGAGAGAGAGATAGAGGCAAGCATCATCGGCTAGTATCGGCTCCCTTGATCGTTGGACGATCGGACGTTCGTGTGGACTGCTTTAGAGACGCGGATCTTGCTACAAGGGTTGCGTGGTGATTGTATAACAGGACCTCCATCTTTCAGCCTTCGTAAAGCTCTTAAAAGGTAAAATTTCGTTTCTCCATAATCAGCCATGTCTTGTATACGGATCCTAGGGTTAGGGTTTCGGATTTTATGGTTTTACGACTTTTTTTTTTTCGCTGCGTTTGTGCCCCGAAATCCTTTCATACTCCACATTCACTCTTGATCAATCAGTCACATCGGGAAAGAGTCTTTTAAGACACTTTATTCTTTCCATATAGATCTCACGATCTTTATGTGGAGGAACTCTTCTTGGATCCTCATTAAGCCATTCTTCGCTATAATACCTTCAATAGGAAAAACAAAATTTACTCATAGAATAAAACAAAAAAGTATGTAATACACTAATACGTTTATGTAGTTAATGAAACTAAATTTTACCTCGGATTCAAGGCATGTGCGAAGCAATGAAGTGGAGTGTTGTTTTTTGTCCAACGATCGACAAGAATTGTATGCTCCACATCATAGAAGCTAGAGGACTCATCAACTTGTTTTCCTTCGTGTTTGTAAATAGCTTCCTTCACTTTCTCAATCATTGTATCCCACATATCATAAACTAAATGGAGACAAGGCCTATCCGTGTCACACGCTCGAATCATATCATATATGGGAGATGTGAAAGAAAGTATGTAGTCGATAGATTCCCACCACTCTTCACTCAATACCTTCTCTCTCACAAACCTTGCTCTTCCCACATCATCGTCAAGATAAGAAGCCCATTCGTCACTAGTTACCATGGATACAAGACCTTGCTTCAAAAGCTTAAACCGTTTAAGCATGATAATGACACTAGCAAAGCGAGTCTCCGCCACCGAAAGCAACTTCAAGGAAACAAACGCATTGTAAATGGCTAGCCTCATTGAATGATTCAATATAAAATTTTTAATTTGTACCGCATCCCCCGCAATGTCTATTATCCACCCACATTCATCATATACAATTTGATTGGACTCAACATTCTTTGCGGCACAAATATTCTTCAATGCAAGATTAAGGGTGTACACCACACAAGGAGTCCAAAAAATTGTTGGAAGTTGACTTTCGATTATTTGTCCCGCCGCCTAGCAAGTTGCCGCATTATCCGTAATGACTTGAACAACTTTCTCTTGCTCAACCCCAATAATAGCCTCCTTCAATAAATTTGCTATGAAGAATTTATCTTTCACCTCTCCCGAACAATCTACCGCCTTTAAAAACATAGGCCCTCCTTCCGTGACGGCGATTAAATTAATAAGTGGCATCCTTTGTGAGTCACTCCACCCATCACTAACAATACTAACTCCTTTCTCCTTCCACGTATCTCTAATCGGTTGCAACAACTTCTCAACATTATCCTTCTCTCTTTGTAAGAGAGTTGTTCTCAACATATTGTACCTCGGTGGAATATAACCCGCAAGTGCATTGTTGGCGGCAAAAGTGTATGAACTCGCATAGTATGAATTTCTTGCTAGGTTAAACGGCAACCCTCCCGTGTAAAACATTCGTGCAATCTTCCCATGCAATTGATCTTGCGCTACATTGTTAAAAGCTTTTCCGATTGCACTACTTGGACCACCAATATTTGACTTTCTCCTCTTCAAATCTAAGTTACCGCTAATAAACATACTCGAGGCACTCATCGGTCCACTAGAAGATGACGGGGGCAATGGCACTCTCTTTGGAGCTCTTTGAGATATTTTAATCTTCGATTGTTCATCCGCGTTTTGCATTTCAACAAGCTCATTTATCTTAATCTTATTACATACACCGATTCCATGCCCATGTATCTTTAACAAATGTCCTCTAACTCTAGTGTAAGAACTACTATAACTCTTCTTGCAAAAACTACATTCCCACCTCACATTTCCACCACCACCCGGCTCCTTTCCTAACTTTGTCACATATTTTCACAGAGGGTTGTTGGTATCTTCCTCATTAGGAGGTGTATTACTCGCACCCGTACAAGTCATTCTCAAAGAAACTCTATAATGAAATTATGAAAATAAACAAGTATTACAATTTATAACTAAAAACTCACAATTAGAATGAACTCAATGAAGTCATAAACTAAACATGAAAATTTTCATATTTTTATAGTAGTCACTTAATTGAGATTTTGAGAAGCATTCTAATGTGTTATACTCCCCCAGAAACATACACAACAAATCAACTTAATTTAAAGCAGCAGCATCGTGGCATCAGCAAACAATATACCATTTATGCATCAAAACCAACAAAAATAATCAGAAGCTCCCAAAACCAACAAAAAAACTTCAAAATTCATGTTAATGTTTTTTTACTCAAACCCATCCATCAACTGTGGCTGCCCTTCTGAGCTTCTGGATGCATTTTGCTTCTTATTATAATAGTAAAAGTGATTGTATATTTTGTTTTTGCAGAGAGGAGAAGAAGTCAAAATCGAACCTGGATCAGCGTCGTTTCGGAGAGAGAGACGGGATCAGCGTCAAGGCGGAGGACAGATTGGAGCAGTGTCAAGGCGGAGGAGAGACCAGAGCAGCGTCGTTTTGGAGAGAGAGACGAGATCGATTTGGAGGTGGAGGCGCGCGACGTCAACCGCGACGTCGAGGTGGAGGCGCGAAGAGGCATAGGTCCTCGATTTTGGGGAGAGACGAGATCGATTTAGGGTTTTATTTTGGGGGAGAGAGGGATTTAGGGTTTCTGTTGAGAAAAGGGAATTTTGGAGAGAGAGAGAGCGCGTGAATGAGAAAGGGGGAGGGGATGTTGACTGACTGTATACATTTTTTTTTTCTTTTCCTTAATGGGCGCACCTCGGGCGCACCCGTTTCGCACCCAGTTCGCACCAATGCGTACCCAGTCCGTGTCGAATGCTTTTTTCGTTTTTTTTTAATCAAAAATATTATGGATACGTACCGGGTGCGTACCCGGAACGTACCCGTGCGTATCCGCACCCGGTACTAGTACGAGAGCCATTTTGGGGTACCCATGCTTCACAGCTAGCAACTCTATCTAAAATGACATTGATTTAGTTTGAATGTATTTTCATTGCATGCATTCAAGCTCTTCTCTTTCTTATATGCTCTTCTTTTCTAGCCCTAACTATAAATCTTATGTACTTTTGATTCATGAACAGTTCTGTTTAAACTACTCTCGTTCACTTGATTTTATTGATGAGGAACTAAACTTCTTACTCCATGCGACCGAATCCACTTCATCTTTTTTTTAATTTAATATCCAATCCTTCTCTTTTTAGCCCACAAACTAGGCTAATTAGCTAAGCTAATTAATAATTCCTATTAATCTACCTAACAAATTACTAACTCCAATTAACTATCGCTAACTATGGTTGCATTCTAACCATCAGATGAAGAAATTTGGAGGAAGAAAAAGAGGAGAGGAGGAGAAGAGAAAGAGAAAATGCTAAGATGAAGAAATTGAGAGGGATGAGAAGAGGAAAAGAGAAGGACAAGAGAAGATGAGGAAAAGAAGAGTCTCAATGGGTTGAAGTGGAAAAAGAGAAAGACATTTTTGTAATTTTACGATTAGAATTTAACCCCAGAAGTTTAAAATGTAAAGACAGAGTGGTAAGTCAACGAAAGTTAACGAAGAAAGTTCTTAATTAGGGAATAAAAAATTTGGAAGTAATTCATGACTTCATCCTATAGATTTTAATGCTAAACTAGATTGAGAATTTAGCTTTGCCTGGCAAAACCTTTTCAAATGATATACTAATCATTCAACGAAAAATGTGGTAAAAGCATGTGCGAGAACAATGGGCAGCACAAGCAACATGAGGACTGACAGCGGTGCAACCAATGAGGTTACAACTTCCTGTGAAGTATAAATGAATTTGTTGCCGGTGAGCGGTGAGTAACATCAACCAACAGTGGAGCTCTTGCGCCATTTATTATTAAAGGAAAAAAAAATGGCATTCTATTTCATCATTAATTAATCAGGCAGTCAGAGTTCTTCCGTTGATCATACGTTATGCCATTATAATTTAATCCTAAATACTAGTAGTAGTTTTCAGGAAACCATTGTTGTGGGGGGAACTGTCTCAGTGTCTCCCACGCTGCTATCTAAACATTAAATAAGGATGATTGTTTGAAGAAATAATGATGATTCTTATCATTAAAAAAAAGTAATGCTTTAGCCACTATCAATTTCACCGACATTTCCTTCACTACCTTAGGTGGCATACTTCTATTGGAGAGTTCTCCCACCTACTCTATCATCCCCTTCCTATTGGAGTGTGCCACCTAAGGTAGTGAAGAGAAATGTAATGAAATTGGTAGTGGCTCTAGCATTACTCTTAAAAAAATTGATTTACTTGAAATTTACATCCATCATGATCAGCACAGTTATTAAGGAGATCCAGTGGCCCCTGCCATTCTGAGTTTTTTTGCTTACCTATGTCACTTTTTGGAAATATTTGTGTTTTTGAGCTGGTTGCCCAACTATTAGCATTTTTGGAGTACTTTGTGCCACGTCAGCAGCGGCCGCTATTTCCAATAGCGGCATCTTCATTTCGAGGTAGCTAATGGAAATAGCGACCTATGTTTTAATTTCTTTTTTTTTTGCTATTCTCACTAGTGACCTTAATATAATGAGGTCGCTGAGGAGATTGTGTTTCCTACTGAGGTCGCTATTGGGAATGGTCGCTATTCCCAATAGCGACCTTAGTTTTAAATTTTTGGGGAAAGCTCTCTTTAGGAATCGCTAAGTGTTTCAATACATTCATTCGAGTCCACTAACCTCATTATACTAAGATTGTTAATGGGAATAGCGACGACAAATAAAAAATTCAAAAAAAATAAAATATAGGTCTCTATTTCCATTAGCGACCTCGAAATGAAGAGACCGCTTCTGGAATAGCGGCCACTGCTGACGTGGCACAAAGTAGCCAAAAGAACTAATAGTTGGAGAACTGGCCCAAAAATACAAATATTTTCAAAAAGTGGCCTATGACGGCAAAAAATTCTGCCATTCTCATCTGATTATCAAGAAAAGCTAATCGGTCACTGCTCTTTCTGTCAGTGGCGGAGAAAGTGAATAATTGAGTTTGTCTTGTTTGATTTGGCTACAGAAAGAGAGGTAGTTGCAGATAAAATAATAATAATAATAATAATAATAATAATAATTTTAGTGAATGGATGTTTTAATGGGGAGATGGTATTGTTGCTGTTCTTCCTCTTCCTCCATTGGGTCCATGGTGTTGAGGCCCAAATGGAGGTTTGTTAATGGATTTGGTGGCTGCTCATGGCATCACTTCATCTTGGAACAAAAACCCAACACTACTCTGACACTCAGCTGCAGCAGTGTTAAATGCCACTCTGTCACCGCCAACTTCCCTACTACTCAGGTATTGATTGATATCATTAGGGTTTTTGCTACTTTTCTTTTCATTTGTTTAAATTTTATATTTAGGTTGATTATTATATATAGAGTAAAAGGGTTTTTCCTATATAAAAAAAGAGAATGAACTAAATTTAATTCCTTATTGCATCCACTCCTATTAGATTACTCGATACATCAAACAATTTCCATCAATGAAACCATGGAAATCCTGGAGAGAGAATAAAAAAATGCATGTGTGATGAAACGGTTGTTGTTATATGCTCCAATAAAGAATCATTGGTTTGACTGAATGACTAAAGAAAATGGATACTCCTTTCTCTTCGTCTCAGGTCCATGGATCTTCTCAATTGTTCACTGGCACAGATCCCATCTAATTATTTGTTCAACTATTTCTCATGTAAATTAAGGATGAGAATTGATCAAATTGGGAGTACATATAGGTGTTATGTTGTCTACTTGTATTTGTTGTGAATAATATACATATAAAAGTGTTGATCTTGATTTAATTTGCTTGGATACTGGAAACAATTGGGGTGAGTAAGTTGTTAGAATAAGAGGATGGGATAATTGGGGTAAAGGGAGAACTGGAAGGACAAGAGTTTGGTGAGGAGTGGGGCGAAGAGGTGTTTAGTTGCTTAAGAAGTTGGGTTTTGAAGAGCTTCCGAAAAACCATGTATAATAACACATTGCTGACCAATCATTCTCTTGCTCTTCCTAACCTGTTTGTACAGTGGTTTTCCTAAAATTTAATGATTCAGACTACGGTGACCAATGGGAGATAAGAAACTGATCGTGTGTGAAAGAGCCGTTGATTGGAAACTGCCACTAGTGTCTATTCTCTCCGATTCTTCAGCCATGTTTGGATGTAGGAATTTGGTACAGTGGGTTCTGAAATTAATGCATACCACTTGAATTTGGAAGCCATTGGATGCCAATGAATGCAGTGATCAGTTAGGCTTTCGATATACCCTGATTAGCAGGTGGTAATTGGTGAGTTTTGCATGATGACTTGGATCATGTAGTACTCATATAGTTGAAGGCCTTTGAAGAAATTCATACTAGCTTCTTCTTGTTAGATTGAGCAAATTTCCGCCAGTATATTGACAGACCACATTCCCTGCGCTGCAACAAGTAGGATCTGCATCTTTTACACCATGGGGAAGTATCACATGATTGGCTCTAAAAGACCGACGATTTTGATGATTACATCCATTGTGATGTATAAGACCCAGGTCAGATGGGTTGAATAGATGAGTCAATTTGTAGTGCTTATTTGGTTTTTGTCACGTTCCTAGATTGCCCTAGGCCTTTTGAGTTCCATATTCTTAACAAGAAGCAGTGACGGAAGCACCCTAAAAGATGGCATATGGATTATGGTGTTGTGGCGGTGGTACCCCTGACCATTAACTGTTGTACTTTTACAATCCCCTATATGTTGTCTTTTAGTGGAAGATATTTCTACTTATCTATAGTTTTTCATTTATTTCTTACTGATTATGTGTAATTTGTTTAAATTTTATTTCTATCTCTGAATCATTAGATATGAGAAACAGGAATCTCAACAGTGAATTTTATTTCACAATTTTGTATTGCAGTAAGTTAAGAATGTCACCAGTCTCTTGGTTCTCAATAATTGCATTAATTTTATTGTGTTCTCGTCTACTTGACTGTTCCATAGTTTTTAAACAATTTTGCTATGTAATTCCTAAGTGTAAGCAGATGACTGGATCAATTTGAAGCCTCAATTTATAAGATTGGAAAGTTTATATGAGCACTAATTTTCTATGCTAACGTTTATCTGAATTCTTTCAAATACTAATAACTTTTCATTGATGTAGGAACATGAAGGAACTGCTGTCTCTAAGATTCTTGATGAAAGTAAGTAATTTTATCCCACTTAACAAAATTCCTTCTAGGTTGTTGAATTTCAAACATTACTATCCATCTTCTCAAGGACAATTACCTTACTCTAGGAGAATATGTAGAACACTATATGGTCAATTCACGTTAGAGGAGAACTCCTTTTAGTTTCTTGGATCACAGTAATTTGGCACAGATTAAAGAGGCTTGACCCTTAGATCTATAAATAGGCATAGAACTTCATCAAATCTTCATGGAGCCTTGTGATCTCCATGGTTGACCTCACTTTGATGGGAAAAAGCTTAGATCTTGCTGCTCATTCCTTGCAGGTCAATCAAAAACAGTGCACGTGAAATTTGTTTTGCAGAAAGAATGCATGTTTGGCGAGCAGTTTCTCCTTGTTGGAGATGACCCCATGCTGGGTCTTTGGGATCCTTCCAATGCAATTCCTCTAAATTGGTATGAGGATCATGTCTGGACTGCTGAGCTGGTAATGAGCGATATCATGTAGTGTTTCATTCTCCTTGAGGGTTGATCAGCAATCGCAGATTTATCGTTTCAATCTATCAGTTACATTTATTATTATTTTTTTTCTTTTCTAGCACTAAAGTATTGACATTCTCTCTTGCTTGTATATCAGGATTTACCTGTTGGGAAATCAATCCAGTTCAAGTTCATACTTCGAGGAGTTTTAGAGGAGATCCACTGGCAACCTGGGCCAGATAGAACCTTACAGATTTGGGAGACGTCAAAAACTATTATTGTTACACAAGACTGGGAAAATGCAGAGAGCCAGACTGTAACCGAAGAACTATTGGCAGAGGCAGTGATCCCTTCAGATGACAAGGCCCACGATGACTGCTCTCCTGCAATCGATGAGCCTGATTTGACTCCTGCCACGGATGAGATGCTTTCACAGAGTACGAATTGCGAGAAGAAGTTGACCGTTAGTGAAGGAGATTTGCTGCTGGTTCCTGGCTTGGCTCCAGTTGCTGTTTCAAATAGTGCTCCAGCACTTCCACAAGATAAGAATGGGAAGACTGAAGATATTCTACCTGCATATCAAGAGGTCATGGATAGCTCATCTCAGGTAAATAGTTGATAGATAAGGGTTCATTTGTCTGACAACCAGTGCGTTTAACTTTTTTTTTGACCCCGCCGATACATCAAATTCGAGAAATGAACAAGTTGATATATCAGCCTACTTAATATAGATAAACGTTGAATCCAAAGGTTCTGCCTCTTTCCTGATGTCAGTATGTAAGCTTTTTCTGAATGCTTGAAACTGTCATCTATTTGGAATTTGCAATCCTCCTTGTAGCCAAGAGGGTGCTTTTTTGAAGTGCAATGCCAATAACATATTCCATGAGTTCCAATAACTGGAGGATTTAACCACAATTCAGCTCCTATTTATAGCATATCAATTGCTATTTTTTCTTCGCTGCACAGATAATGAGAACAGTACTGCATGTTCACTTGAGAGATGGTTTTAATAGCTTGTAGTAATATGGTATTAATAACAATGATAATGAAATAGCAAAATCTACATAACAAAATCAGTCAGCAATGTGTATATTTCCTTTTTCATCATTTAGCATTTTTCTGCAGAAGCAGACATGTCCTCGTTAGGACCTATCTGCAGGAAACCAAATTGTATGACCAATCATCTGCAGAAATGGTTATGGAACTCGATATTATGATTGGATTTATTTACTTTCCATATTATCTGAAAATTATAGAGGAAAGTGACCATCTATTCAGGTCAGAACCACTCCTGGAGTAGCAATTCAATTTTTGAACTTTAACCTTTTACACTGAAAAAATAAAAAAAATGAGGGAATTCACTTTTCCTGATGAATGAGTTGTAGTAAAATTTCCTATAATCTGTTTTGCATGAACTTTTGAAGGATCAAATATCAAGGCAACATATCGAAATCAAGGAACCTGAAAAGGCAATGGCGATGCCTACAGAAGAAACAATGACACTCCCTGAGAAACACACCCCTACTGATCCAGATGCAATAGCGAGTAGCAGTGTAACAATTTCAGAAGATAAAGCTCATATGGAAGAATCGGTCCCTCAATCAGCAAACAGTGTTCCGAGGAATGATAATTGGTGGGGCCTGAAGGCCCTTCAGCAGTTCTTCTTGAATATGGGTTTCAGTTTGAATCCACCAGTTGACTGAAACTGCACGATCCCCTAGCAACCTATCTTCTAGTTTCATCCGAACTTCTAGAATCTGGTATTCCTGAAAGATTCTGTGTACAATATTTGAATTAGTGGATGGAGGAATGAACTACTAATTGATTATGATTAGGAATTCTTTGTAATGTATATGTCAACAACTGACAGATATACAGATTAGTTATGCTGTAGAATGATTTTCTAATTTATCTTGTACTATCAGATGTTTTGTAACTGCTCCATTAGCATGATAGCTTTTGTGTTTATTGTGTTCATGCGAAGTTTTGTCAACAAGAAAATTGTGTACAACATTCATTCAGGTTACTTGTGTGGATTTATTGGCAGCTAAAGTTCTTACACTCAGCCTATAGGCTGGTGGTGATTTCTGCAATTTTGAAGTGTGATACATGAATACACAGATTATAAAGCAACGACTTGTTATGCAGACAAAGCTAGTTGAATCATCATTTGCTAGTTGGCGCTGCAGCTTGCTTTAAGAAGGGGAGTTTCCACCTAGGTATGAGTTATGTTATGAGATACCTGGCTCACGGAGGCTTAACTCAAGAGTCTACCTGTTAAATTTTAAATTCTTTGATTAAAACAGAACAAAAGAAGATTAGAGCAGACAGTGAAACGACGGGTATAGAAAGAATCAGGATGGAAGCTTAGATCACAACGTAGCTGCTGCAGCCAGTTCCTATAACCCATTTATGCACCGCTAGCTCCTATAACCTATTTACGCACCACTTTCTCCGCTTTCATTCGGTTATCCACAGCTACTTTTACATGCAATCCATTGTTTACATTGAGGATCCGGTTGTTCCAGCTCAATATCATCAAGAATTCTTGACTATTGCATGGGAACAGATTCGTTTCATTTATGTACCAGAGACATGCCTTTCCCAAAGAATTTCCATGAACAAATATGTCTTAAGAAATCTATTCAAGTCAAATATAGGGAGAAGATGAGTTTCCAAAGTGTCAATTAGCAACAATGACACCATAATGCATACTGCCTTCACTTGTAACATCGAGAGCATTACTCTGTCGACCACACTTTTTCACTGAATCTGACTATAACTGAATCCCCTAACAAAGTCAAGAAAGCATTTGTTGGTCACAAGCTTAAGAACAGACAAATAGAGTAAGCAATAATCTGTATATATATATACACATCTTATTAATTATACTTTTGTTTACGATTCATAATTTATTTCTATTTATTTATTTTGTTAGGTGAGTAGCCACCAAATCTAAGATACGTTAGTAGCAAAATAATATACAATAAAGTGGTATGAAATGCTAAAAGATTCAAAATACTGGGAAGAAGATAGTTGATATTAAGTAGTAAATACGTAAATAGAATAAATATAGGAACCAGTGTAAATAATAAGGTAATTAATTTAGTGCTAGGTTGTAAAATATTATAAAATAGTATAAGCTAGTACAAAAATGGAATAGTGGTAAGTAAATATTATAGAAAATAAAGTAGGGGTTATCAAAGTGGAAAACTTCCGTCTGGTGTAGGTTCGCCTCGTTGGTGTCCAACTGCAGGCATGCCTCCACGACCTCAAGTTGCAGAATTGCCTCTACGACATCCGATTGCAGTTTGCCTTCTGGACTTTCGATTGCAGTTTGCCTTCTGGACTTTCGATTGCAGACTTTGCCTTCCCGATATCCAGTTGCAGTTTGCCTCCATGATGTTTAATTGCATATTTGCCCTCTCGATATCAGGTTGCACCAAAACGGAAGATGGAAAGATGTAATCTTCCATATACACTTGGATATTGGGTGTTTAATAAAGTATGGTGTTACATTTTGAAATCAGTGATAGAAAAAATAGAGTAAAAGAAAGTTACACGATGAAATATCAAAATAGATGTATAGGATACTGTAACCCCTGTCTTCGTAAATACGTATTTTCTGTGTATTTTCTATATTTAAAATTCTTGTAAATTATTTTTCTGCTTTCAAATCCTTTTTAAAATGTATTCTTGATCTTCTGTTAAAGTCTATTTGTAATCGATAATTTTATTTGTGGCTATTTTCCAATGAAATTAAATTGTAATTCAAATCCTATTATTTTTGTTACTATTGTTGTTATCACAATTATTTTTATTATTATTATTGTCATTATCATCATTTTTAGTACATTTGTTATTAGTATTATTATTATTGATGTTGTTATCTTCATTATTATTATTCTTATTATTTTCGTAAAGCCGAAGATTCTCTATTTTATTTATACGTATTTCATTACTTGATTTATTGTATATGTATACATATTTTTTTACAAACCAATAAACCCTATACCCATTCTCCTATTGGATTTTCTACCCAAATACCCAAACCCTATACTATATAAACTCTAACCTAATAACCCTAGTCGCCTACCCTGTTGAAACCCCTATCCCCTACTATGCAACCCCCCCCCCCCTCCTATACTTACTGTTCATCGTCTCCCACCTCCAACTCCCGCCCATCTCTTCTCCCGACCTCCGCTGAACCCCCTCCCGTTGCTTCGACCGTCCATCGCTGTGCAACCCCCGCTCGCCATCCTCCAACCTTGTAGTCGCCCCCTCATCGCCTTACCTCCTCTTCCTCTGTTTTTCGTCCGAAACAGAGGAGCACCTTGACCACCGTCTTCGTCGAACCCCTTGCATCCCCATCGTCTCCTCGCTGCTCCTCCGCACCCCCATTCAGTCGCCACTCGAGTTCCCTGAGCGCCACCGCAACTCCACTACCTCCGTCGTCTTCTTCCTCTGGGTTCTCGATGAACCCATCGACAACCGAAGTTCCGTCGTCGACTCCAGTTGACCACCGCCTCTCCATCTCATACTCCCGACCTCCTCGTCCTCGTCCTATTGCAGTGCCGCCCCGTTCGTCGTGCGCATCCCTGCCGTCGAGCCTCTCCCTCTCTCTATCGCTGTGAAGAAGAAGAAGGAAGAGATATTTGATTGATTTAATCTGGGCCATCCGATCTCATCAAGATCGTGGCCATCATCTTGATCAGATCTGACCTAATCTCAGCCATCCAACAGTCTCGATCTTGATCTCCATCGAGATCCGCACCGATCTGATCGATCCAATCTCGATCGTCGATCAATACCCTTATCCAATCAAGGCAAGTATCTTCCTGTACATTTCGTTTTCTAGTACAAGCTTTTTCTTGAAAATACTGAAAGTAGATTGTAAATGTGACTCCTCTTTGTTTATCATTGATGATCTCATATTTTGCCTTATTTATCACATGATCTAAGAATCACAATCCCTCGTTGATACACTTGTTCACAACTAGTATAATTTTGATACATTTCATGCAAAAAGTGTCTTATTTGGTTTCTGTCCTGTCTTGGCTTGCTGTTTCGACCCCGTTAACACCAGAATCTGAACTTGAGTCCTGAATATGAAATGTAGCCCTAAACATCTAGTTTACCACATTTTTGACGGAATTGAATTCCGAGTTACGGTTTAGGAGATATCGCAGTTTTACTGCTGTTGTGTCTGTAATCGCATATTCAAAAAAATTGCTTCACCACTTTGGTTTACAATTATTTTAACTATGCTACCAGTAATTAAATGACTTTCAATTTTGCATGCTGATACTGGACACCCTAGAGAACATTTCCTAATTTTCTTAGAATTAATTAATGAAGTTTTAAACCTGTTTCATATGTATAAACTCAGTTTTACAAATTCTGGCTGAACACAAATACTGTATAGTTTGCTGTTTTGACATCAACTGCTACAACTTTTATGTGTCTTAATTATATACTTTGGAACCGGGCAGGAGTCTAGTTTGTAGGCCTTCTGACGGATCTACATTTGCTATCTTGTAGTAACGGGAATCGTAGTTTTGGTGCAACAACGTCATGCTATCTAGAATTGGAATTCTCGTAGTTCTTGATAATCTTAATTTGTGTTAACCCTCGAATATGCTTTATAATTATCTTAAATTTGTTCCATGTTCTTGATCATGTTTACTTAACTTGTTTTGCACACTTTCATTCTTTTTTGATGATAATAATAAATAATAAGCCGAGGTTTAAGGAAAAGACCATAGTAGTGGACAATATAGGTAAGTGTACTCGGAAGGGGGCCCGTGTTTCCTACTTGATACATGCTTCATGAACTAGTTATATTAGTATTCGATTCATAAACTAGTTACTATTGATTCATGAACTAGTATATTATTATTCGATTTATGGACTTGTTATTACTCGATTCATGAACTAGTATATATTTGATTCATGACTTGTCTTGTTATGACTTGACACATGAACTAGTTATATAATTACTCGATTCATGAAGATGGCTTGCTTGATACTTGATGCCTGAGTACACCGCCCTATAAAATCCACCACTATGCCTAAACGTAACTGATTGTATGTAGCAACCATGTAGTAAAAGTATGGATGCATGCAGTGCTACCTAGATAGAATTAAACATTAGACTTAAGATTAACTAGTCACTTGTACACACTTGATACCCTACTTGATGCTTGTTACTTGAGACTTGTTACTTGAGACTTGTTACTTGAAACTTGTACGTGATACTTGTTAGTTGATGCTTGATACCATTACATGTTCACTTGCCACTTATTCTACTACTAGTACTCGTTACCCAATTTTATCCCTCGAGTTGTCTTTCTTGCTAGCTAGTTTCTTGAACCCCACTACTTGTTGCATCCTTATTATATCATGTTATACATTCTTGATTCCAAATCTTGTTTCATATTTTCTTGCATCTATTTTCATATCCTTGCTTGTATTACTTGCGGCCCTACTTGCACTAAGGACGTTTGTCTTGTTTTTTCTATTTTTTCTTCCTTTTTATATTTATATATACATATTTTGGAGACAAATTGCCTGCTGGAATTGGTGAGCAGACGTTCTAGGCTTCGCTTGGAAAAAAAACTTGCTTTAAATATTTTGTTTTTGAGTTATTTATTTCTTTTGCTACTTGAATCTTGTAACGGGCTTATAGTCCCGAGTTTCTATCTTTTGATCCAGATTTGGAAACTATTTGGGATATTTATATTTTGTTTCAATTGTTTTATGTTGATTAATAATTTATTCATGCATACGTGGTTGTGTATATTTTGTTATATTCTTATTATGATGCTGAGTCGATCCTACAGCTCATGAATGATGAAAATCATTCATTGGGCTTTGTCACGTACTCGTATTCCGTATTCCTTTTAGGAAGCGGGGCGTTACAAGGTTTTTAGTGGTATCAAAGCTCAGGTTTGGCTAATATGTTAGTTTGACTAATACATTAGACAGGCTTGACTCAGTCAGGATTAACTCAACATTAAACAGGTCATGCAATCACATGAACAATTTGATAATCAACTCGATCTGAAAACTAGTCTTATACCATTCATTTTGATCCCTTCATATTCAATTATTTGATTCCTTGTTTCCTTCTATCTCTTACAGTCGTCCTGATTTGTTGATTCTATATTGGGTATAAATTTTATTCTTTCCGTACCCATGTTCTTTTGATTCCGGTGCAAGCAATCTCTTATTTCTGCTTGCCTCCTTGATTCCTTCTTATTTCAGCTCGTGTGTTATTCATCTTCATTGCTTTCCGTGCATTGCATTCATCTTCATTTATTGATTCATATTGTGTATCATACTAGTTGTTCCTTCTCTATCTTGTTCTCCTTAAATTCTGGTGCTATCCATTCTTTTCTTCCCACTGGATTGTCGATCGGCATCGGTGGATCTTCAACGACATGTTAGAGGCTTGTTTACAACCTACATTATTGTATATTTTTACGATATATTTATTGTGTAAATTTGCTACACTGCATATTTATTTTCTCATTCACATTTGTATTGTGCTTATGCATGTATTTCATTCATTTTTTTCTCTCTACTTTTATAAATCATTTTCACTACTACTATTTTGTACTATTGTGTTTGATATTTATAATCTATACATCTATTTTGATATTCCATTGTGTGACTTTCAACTTCATTTCTTACTTTTCTACTATTTTCATATCACGAATTTCAAAACATAACATCATACTTAAATTAAATGCCCCATATCCTTGTGCATATGGAAGGTTACATCTTCCATTTCACCATTTCAGTGCAACCTAATGTTGAGATGGCAAATATGCAACTCGATGTCAATGAAGGCAAATTGCAACTGGATGTAGGGGAGGCAAAATGTGCAACTGAATATCCAGACGGCAACCTGCAACCCGTTGTCGTGAAGGCAAACATGCAACTTGATTTTAAGGAGGCAAGATTTTCTACCTATTTGCTAATTCATATTTCAAGATTTTCTACTTATATAATAAAACTAATGGTAAAGAAATATTTTTTTTATGACATTTTGTTTATACAATTACACTTTATGTTTCCATACAATTTGAACTAGTATAGTTGATTTTACTTTATTTTGTGTTTACAATTTTATTTTTTATTTTTTTTACATTTATGTTAAGATCGAGTACATCAACTATGGTGTAAGTTTCGTTCTTTTGTGAATTACTATTTATTGCCACCGCTTTCCAATTCTTTAACATTTTAGATTTCTCACTTACTTTTGTTTCCACGTCCTAATTAATGATTTGATGCTTACTTTTGTAATATTTATTGAACTTCTTTTAAGTCTTCTTGCGTATATATATTTTGGTCTATTTTGCTTGTTACCCTTTAATTTGTTTTTCGAGTATTGATTATAATGTCAACATTCACTAATTATTATATGTCTTTTACATTTATTGTTATTAATATTTTCTTTACTTAGCTAAATTTGTTCATATTTCTATGTTTCTTGACTGGTCATTTTCCCAAAACTATTTTTTATATATAACCTTTAAAGTTTGTATTCCTTTGTTGTTTGTATGGTTATCAACCTTTTTATATTTGGGTTTTATCTCCTCACTTTTGACTTCTTATTCTATCTGAATAGTCTTCCTATTTTCTTACGATTGGGGATTAATGGTGTAGTTTGACTTCACTTTCCATTTATAATTGATCGACTATATATATTCCTGTTTGATTTATTTATAGAGTTGATAAGCCAAATTCTTATTTTGTTTTATAATGTTATTATTATTACTATGGTTTTCGTTATTATTATTGGTATCATTATTATTACTAATATTACTGATATGGGTCAGATGATGTGGCCCCTCCTGGGCCACAGGATCCCCTCAGAAACCGTTCACCCCTGATCATCAGGTCTGCCAGGTCAGCTCTAAGTCTCCTGGGCTTCTCCCACGTCAGGCCCACAGGAAATCGGGTCCAGACCCGACCCCAAATGGGTCCAGACCCGCTTGGCACTGCCTATAAATACCAAGCCCTCTACCCCTTCAAAAGGTAATCAATCTCTCCCCTCTAAAACCCTACTTACTGTTACTCTTCAGTGAATGGCACCATTGGAGGGCCTGCCACCGGGATCAACCCTGGTGTTCCTAGGCCGAGTGCAGGTACACGAGACTTTCGGATTCGAGCCGAGCATCCGACCTCCACCTCACTCCTGCCTACTCTCGAGTCGTTCCTTCAGCTAAGGGTCGGGCGTACGGTCAGTACCGAAGCTTCTGCAAAATTACAAATTAAGATAACTCACACCTGGTGCAGCCACCCCGCAAAAACAAACCGCATCAGGTTGGCGCCGTCTGTGAGAATCCTCGGTACGGACATTAGTCCGAACCAAGCCAATAATGGCATCCCATCAATCCGAGCTCACGTGGCACCCAAGCCCAGGAGAGCTTTCACCTCTACTCGTCGTCAGATCGCTCCTCCTCAGGACGTCCTCGCCGACACTCATGGATCCAACAATTCGAGGGTCAACCTCAGACCCAAACTGGGCGCCTCTCGCTCGGTCGCAACCGACCGGCGTCAGGTCATCCAGGACAGATAGGCCAGTCGATCTAGGGGAGGGGCCGCTTCCAACTCGGCCCCGAACCACCCTAGGCATCCGGCCCGGGAACGGGAACCGGTGCTCAGCCGCATCGACCGGAGGCTGCCACCCCAACGTGACCCGGCCGAACGGGCTCCGGTCACCCACCGTGAGTTCCAAGACTTCCGGAATGAGATCCTGGAGGCCATCTTAGGGACCCCTATCAACGAGACGCTCCACCGCTCATACGCGCAGTCAGATACCGGAGCCAGCGCGTCCTGCAGCCTGACAGCCCCGCCAGAGTACGATGAGAACGTCCTAAGATGTCTCCAGGAAATGGAGAATCAGCTCGACCACTTCGGTGACGGCGGCGCAAGGCCGGCTCAAGGTCATAGGCCGAACCGACCTCCTTTCACCGCCGCAATCCTACAAGCGGAAATACCCCGAAATTTTCGACCTCCCCAATTCGAGACCTATGACAGTGAGGGTGATCCTGCTGATCACATGGAGGGTTTCAAGACCCTCATGATGATTCACAGCACTTTGGATCCCCTCCTATGCCGTGCCTTCCCTACCACCCTCCGGTGTCCAGCTCGGGAATGGTTCTTTAAGCTCATCCCCAGCTCGATCTACTCGTTCGACCAGCTGGAGGCCAATTTCCTGGCCCACTTCGTGACCAGCAGGAAAGTCGAGAAGACGAGTGCATCCCTACTGGACCTCCGACAGAAGGAAGGGGAGTCACTCCGGCAGTTTGTCTGGAGATTCACCATGGAGGCGAGGTCGGTCTCCTCCCTCGATGCTGGGGTTGCCTCAGCAGCATTCTGGCACAACGTCCAGCATGGCCAAATGAAGGCATTCCTGGCAAAGAAGCCTCCCCTCGATTTCTCCACCTGCTCAATCGGGTCGAAAAGTACATCCGGGCCGAGGAGGCCCTAAATCCAGAGGATTCCAATAAGGTCCCAGGGAAGGGGAAGCACAAGGCTGATGAGGCAGAGCCAGCAAAGAAGGTCCCAAAAGGAGAGACCATCATGAAGAGGCTCCCTCTGGTCCCACGCTTCAAGAGGTACATACCACTGACACAGAACGTGTCGGCTATCCTTTTAGCAATCGATGATAGGGACCTCGTTCAGATGCCCCCTCGACGGACCAACAACAAGAAAAGGGATCAACGATTCTACTACTGCTTCCATCGGGAAAACGGTTAGCGACGGAAGTTCACCCCGGAGAGGCAGTAGGCAGTGAAAGCGGAGGTGGAAAAACTCTTGTTCGCCCGGTTCATACAGGAGGTAAGCTACCCTGAGTGGCTAGCGAAGTGGTGATGGTCAGAAAGGCGAGCGAGAGCTGGAGGATCTATATAGACTTCACCGACCTCAACAAGGCATGCCCTAAAGATCTGTTCCCTCTCCCGATCATCGATGCTCTGATCGATGCAACTTCGGGCCATGAGCTCCTCTCCTTCATGGATGCCTTCTCAGGCTACAACCAGATCCGGATGTTCTCCTCTGATATAGCCAAGACGTCCTTCGTCAAAGATCGAGGTCTTTATTACTACCGGGTTATGCCCTTCGGGCTGAAGAATGTCATTGCCACTTATCAGAGGCTCGTCAACCGAGTCTTCATGGATCAGATCGGTTGCAATATAGAAGTGTACATCGACGACATGCTCGTCAAAAGCCAGCAAGGACAGGACCACGTTGCCTGACCTAGAAGAAGCCTTTGGTGTCCTTCCACAATATGAGACTCAATCTGGAAAAATGTGCGCTTCGGCATCTCCTCGAGGAAATTCCTTAGGTTCGTTGTCAGCCAGCGCGGCATCGAGACGAACGCCGAGAAGATCCAGGCCATAATAGACATGGCCCCTCCTAGAAATATAAAAGAAGTCCAGAGGCTCGCGGGAAGACTGGCGGCCATCGGCCTGCTTCCTCTCCAAGTCCGGAGAGAAGTCCCTCCCGTTATTCAAGGCTTTGTGCGGAACCAGAGGCTTCGAGTGGGTACTCAGTAGTAAGAGGCATTCGCCCAATTGAAGGAGTACCTCGCCAATCCTCCTATCCTCAGCAAGCCCGAACCAGGCGAGCCCCTCTGGCTTTATCTCTCGACCTCGAAAAATGTTCTCAATGTCGTTCTTGTTCGAGAAGAGGATGGAGTCCAAAGGCCGCTGTACTATGTGAGCAAGGTTCTGCTCGCGGCCGAGACCACATACTCAAAAATGGAAAAGGTTCTCCTCAGTCAATAGGACACTGGCTATCAGGCAAGAACGGCCATATAGGAGTAGGCCCTCGCCGAGTTCATCACAGAATGCACCATCTTCGAGCAACCTGAAAGTAGGGAAGCCGACCAGACATGGGAAGTTTACGTCGACGGCTCTTCCTACGAAGCGGGGAGTGGTGTGGGCATCATTTTATGAGGACCTAACAATTTTCTTCTCCAATATTGCCTCCACCTCAACTTCCCAGCCTCCAACAATGAGGCCGAATATGAGTCCATGATTGCCGAGCTCACCCTGGCACATTAGACAGGCGCCAGACAGATTAGTGCTTTCAGCGACTCTCAGCTCGTGGTCAATCAGATCATCGGAGAGTATGAGGCCCGTGACGATCGGATGATCCAGTACTTGGCCGTGGTCTAGCGGCTCTTGGCGTCCTTTGACGATTCTACAGTCTTAAGGATCCCCAGAGAGCAGAACGCCCAGGCCGATGCCCTGTCAAAGTTAGCCTCCTCATCCTTCGAAGGTCTCGACCGCACCATTCAGATCGAAGTACTCCTGAAGCCAAACATCGACTGCCTTGAGACCCTCTGTATAGTCGACGGAGCTCGGCCTGACGATTGGACCCCTCCCATCAGAAAGTTTCTGATCAAAGGAGAGCTCCTTGAAGACCGAGCCGAGGCAAGGCGTATCAGGGTTCGGTCAGAGAGGTTTGCCATGATTAACGAGACCCTCTTCAACCGGTCATATACCACGATGGACGGAAGGCCCTACCTCCGTTTCTTAACCCCCAACGAAGCAAGGTACGCTCTCAAAGAGTTCCATGAAGGAATTAGCATGTGCCATATAGGAAGCCGATTGGTTGCGTGAAAGGCTCTGAATCACGGGTACTACTGGCCCATGATGTTGCAAGATGCTCTGGCCTTGGTCAAAAAGTGTGCCTCTTGTCAAAGGTTCTCCTCGGTGAAAAGAGCTCCGCAAGAAAACCTCCGCTCCCTGGCTAGTTTGACCCCCTTTGCTATGTAGGGGATGGATCTGGTAGGCCCATTTTTGAAGGCAACGGACCAAAGGAAGTTTCTAATAGTAGCGATCGACTACTTCACAAAGTGGATCGAGGCCGAGCCCCTGGCCATGATCACCGAGCAACAGACCCAACAATTTTTCTGGAAATATATCATCTGTCGATTCGGGATTCCACACATACTCATCACAGATAATGGGGCTCAGTTCGCAGGTAAAAATTTCCAAAAGTTCTACGAGGATCTCGGGATCCAGCAGCGCTTCTCTTTGGTATGCCATTCACAGTCGAACGGCCAGGTCGAGAATGCGAACCACCAGATCCTCGACGGTATCAAGAAACGACTTGATAACTCTTCCAAGGGGTTATGGGTCAACGAGTTGCCGAGCGTTCTCTGGGCCCATCGAATGACAAAAAGAATCCCCATAGGAGAGTCGCCATTCAATCTAACATACGGCGCAGAGGCAGTAATCCCCCTCCAGATCAGGATCCCTTCGCCCCAGATCATGGCCTTCGACGAAGCAATCAACTCGGCACAGCTACGTGCCGACTTGGACCTTATAGACGAGGTCAGGGAGAAATCTACCATCAGAAGAAATACATACCAGCAGAGGATCGAAAGGTTCTACAACAAAAGGTTGCATCCCACCGACATCAAGCTAGGGGACCTCATCCTCCGAAAGCTGGAGGTATCTAACCTCGGCCAAAAGAGGAAATTGGCCCCAAACTCGGAAGGCCCGTACAAAGTTTCTGAGGTTGTACGCCCGGGCACGTATCGCCTCACCGACCCGGAAGGCAAGGCTGTCAAGAGGCCCTGGAACGCAGAGCACCTCATCAAATTCCTCGAAGGGGAGGATTAGCCTCTGCAGATACCCCCATGTAAATTATAAAGATGTAATCGGCACGTCGTGCCTTGTTTTGTAAAGTCAAAATATGTTGTAATTATGCTAGCTTTCTTAAAACAAGCTTCGGCTTCGTATTAGCTTTCTTAAAAACGAATCTCGGGTTCAATGTTCAGAAGAAATCGCGAGCCATAAAAAGCTTCCCTTACAATCTTGGGGCTCGGCGTTCGGAAGGAACCGCGAACCACAAAAAGCTTCCTTTGCCAGCTTGGGGCTCGGCATTCAGAAGAAACCGCGAGCCCCAAAATGCTTCTCTCACAAGCTTAGCGCTCGGCGCTCGGACGGCACCGTGGGCCCCAAATATCTTCTCTTACATGCTTGGTGCTCGGCGCTCGGATGGCACCGCGAGCCCCAAAAAGCTTCTCCCACAAGTTTGGCGCTCGACGCTCGGATGGCACCGCAAGCCGCAAACAAGCTTCTCTAAGGTATGGGGGCTCGGCATCGACCTCGAGCATGGCTTGGGCTTGTTCAAGTCCAGCGGCCTATGTGCTCGGTGATGACCGCCAGCTACACCCGACTATCTACCTGAGAACAGGTATGGGAGCTCGGCGTCGACCTCGAGCAAGTCCTTGGCTTTCTCAAGCTATGAGACCTTTACGCTCGGTGAGGACCTACAACTACGCTCATGACTAGCTTCTCTAAGGTATGGGGGCTTGGCATTGACCTCGAGCATGGCTTGGGCTTGTTCAGGTCCAGCAGCCTATGCGCTCGGTGATGACCGCCAGCTAAACTCGTACTATCTACTAGAGAACAGGTATGGGAGCTCGGCATCGATCTCGAGTAAGGAATTTGCTTTTCAAGCAGTGAGACCTTTACGCCCAGCGACGACCTACAACTACGCTCATAACTAGCTTCTCTAAGGTATGGGGGCTCGGCATCAACCTCGAGCATTGCTCGGGCTTGTTCAAGTCTAGCAGCCTATGTGCTCAGCGATGATCGCCAGCTACATCCGTACTATCTACCCGAGAATAGGTATGGGTGCTCGGTGTCGACCTCGAGCAAGGCCTTGGCTTTTTCAAGCCGTGCGACCTTTACGCTCAGTGAAAACTTGCAACTATGCTCATAACTAGCTTCTCTAAGGTATGGGGGCTCGGCATCGACCTCGAGCATGGCCTGGGTTTGTTCAAGCCCTACAGCCTATGCGCTCGGTGATGACTGCCTGCCACACCTGTACCTTCTAACAAGGAGCACACATGAGGTCTAGGTGTCGACCACGAGCAAGGCATTGACTCTTTCAAGCCATGTAACCTCTACGCTTGGCGATGACCTTCAACTATGCCCATCCCAAAAATTTTCATTAGATTTAAGGCACTCGCCTTCAGCAAACGCCCCGAGTCCCGAACCTTGGGTCGGTCCACCTCTCACCCACTGACAACTCAGGGTAAAAAGCCCTCAGAGCCGTTTTACCCCCAATTGTCAGAGGTTGGCAGGGGAGCCACCGATCCGAGACTCTCGGCTAGGAATTCTATCCCTGGGTCGTCAGTCGACCCACCTCTCACCCGCGGACAGCTTGGGGTTAACGACCCCTAAAGATGAAGCCCCAAATTGTGCGAGGGTGGCAGGGGAGCCACCAACCCGGGACTCTCGCCCAAAAATGTAATACCCTGATTTTTCAAATATATGAAAGATTATTTATTTTTATATATGGTGTGCACGTGTAGTACTTTGACTATTATTTTTAACATAATGAGTAAGAGCATTGTTTTTATAAAGTATTTTTTTTCCTAAAGCCCAAATATTAATTTACTTATTTACTTCTAAAATAATTATTTTGGCCCAATTAATCTAAGCCCATGGATTTAATCTCTTTTACTACAACTTGTATGTGTAACATTTTTTTTTTAAAAAGGACTTATTATTTTCATGTGCAAGTTCTTGTAGGGGGTGATTTGTGCATGCACGTGCATTCCGCATACACGTGCACAAAGCACAAATCTTGGCCGGTTGGGTGGAGAAGTGGACTTTGATTGTGGTTGGTTATTTTGGAATGTGGGTGGTTATCACAACCCCCTAATCAATCCTAGCCTTTGATCGTATAACCATCTACTAAATCCTGGCCTTCCATCTCACTCCTATTGGTGTATAAATACCCCCCTCTCATTCATTATTTCTCTTACACTAGAATCATTATTGTAAGAGAGGTATTTTGTGAGAGAGTTGCGTGTGCTTTTTGTGGAGGCCGAGTAGCATTTCTGAAGGCTTCGGTGTGGAGCAAGGAGCAAGGAGCGAGGAGTCGTCCACTACATTAAGGAGCTTTTGCTGGATTTCGATTATTTCGTCAAATAAGGTGGGTGTTTCTCAGGACTTCTAATGTAGATAATATGACATGATTTTGATGATCGTTACATGTTTATGAAAAGTGAATTCGAACATATTAGAATTTGCCTGAGTATGACTATGATGATGATTATGAAAGATAAATAGGGTAATAACGACACTGTGAAATAAGAATGATTTGGGTCTGTACAGTCGACTGATACGAGACGTAAATTCTTATATTTAGATAGGAAGTTTCATGATGCATATGTGTAAAAGCTAAAAAGAAACAGAAATGTTAATGTTGTACCTTCCATGTCGCATATGACTGAAAGGATATGAACATGTGGAAAGAAACTAGTGATATTAGAAAATTGAGATTTGGTCGGTACAGTCGACTGTCGATGGATAAGTCGACTGGTTCGAGACATCCGTTACATATTTGGTTAGAAGGTTTTCGTTGACATACATGTGTACAACTAAAATGAAATAGTAAGGCTAAACTCATACTCTTCATGGTATACATGACTGAGGAGCCATGAGCCTGTGGAAAAAGAACTAGTGATGAGTAACAAAACTAAGAATGATCTGGGCAGTCGACTGGTGTTATGAACAGTCGACCGAAGCTTTGCTTAAACTATGAATAATCCAGTAGTTTCATGAAATGAAGTATTTTTCTATTGCGTTATTCTAGTGTAATGGATTGAGATCAATATTTTCAACTCTGCAAGAAAGTTATGAATAAGTATAAATGCATGTTTAAAACACTTCCTTGAAGAAAAGACAGTATTAGTGACTTGAAATTCCATGTTGCGATATTACTGAACAATTAAGAGATTTCGTGTTTATGAGACATGAACGTATGTATACTGTAAATTGACATTATGATGCAAGTGCATGTAAGAACTGTAAGGAAGATAATCCTTTAATTTGAAATATGAATTTGTTCAGTCGACTAATGCAAGTAGCAAGTCGACTGAGCTGAACATGGAAATATACTGTTGAGACCAGGATAGACGACTGATGTGTTGACAGTCGACTGTCACGTGAATAACATTTTGAACATGAAAAGTTGCGGGATAGCCGACTGGCCATGTGCAGCAGTCGACTCTCCCGAGTGTTTATGAAGAACTTGTATTGACTGTATAAGTCGACTGGTGCTTTCCAAGTCGACTGTACAGAGTAGATTTTGATATGTCAGAGATTTCATTTTGATTACTGCTAAGAACTGTGAACTTTATGATTGATGTTGATGAACTCTTTCTATTACTGTATGAATTTATATGAAATGAATCATAGTTTGAATTGAGAAATTCACATGAATTGAGTCATACTTTGAATGAAGAATTACATGAATATGAAAATTTAGAACATGATATGCTGAGGCAATGAAAATGAATTATGAGTTGGAATTGCTCAAATTGGAAGTTGTGAATTGGAAATTGAACAAAGGAGTAGCTAAGTCTCCCCCGGCAATGGAAATGAAATGAAAAATGAGAATTCAAAGACCAAGGTTGGTCATGTATTGAAATGAATGAATAAGTCCGGTTGAGTGGAGAGGCTAACTCCAGAACTTTGATTTTTATTCATGATTCTATTAAAATAAGGACTAGTACATAGTGGAGATGTGATGAAAGTAAGAGAAAAACATTGAGTATGAGGGCTATTGGGTAGCGGCGAGAGCGTATCCCAGGAATTCCCATGATGAGTCTGGGTGAGGATACTACTCCAGAGTACCGTCCCAGTGGCGACGCTCGTGGGATATTTGAAGACTACGGGTGGTGTCATGTCTATGGTGAGAGCTGAATTACCACAGGATGTCTGCATGATGAGTCATGTCATCGATGAGATTCCCTCCAGAGTGCCTAGACATGAGTTCATAGGTCGGAAAATATCTAGGATACTTACCGTAATTACAGTAGTAGATTAAATCATGGCGAGTGATTGAACCCTATAAAAGTGAAGAACGATTAAGAGGCTTGCCCTCGGACCTATGTAGTATGGGATGCATAGAATCCGAACAAGTATGCATTAGTGTCATGTAAATTAAATAATTGCATTAAGGATTAAGTGCACAATCACAACACGACATCATTAAGATTTTCCCCCTTACTTTATTTTTTTGAATGTGAACAAGTTTGTGATTTGTTAAGAAATGAGAATTGTTATACTGTTTCTGGCATAGAGAGGATGGCCATGTATAATTATCGTCGGTTGAATAAACTGACGTACCCACAGTTTGTATGCAGGATAAATTACATGTTAAAGAGGAATGGATGCATAAAGATTTTACCATGTCGTTGTACATTTATGTAAATGTTGTAAATTTTTACTTCCGCTGTGCAAATGAAAAGTGTAATATATAATGTAAACTCTGGTGTAAAGATGAAAAGTTTAATTTCCTTGTAAAATTGTACTAAAGAAAGTGAAAAGATCCTATAGAACATCTCGAATTCAGTGTATTTGGGATTCGGGACGTTACAAAAAATGACCTGAGCCCCGGAACATTGGTCGGCCCACCTCTCACCCGTGAACAACTGGGAGTTTACAGCCCTCAGAGCTAAAACCACGAATTGTTCGAGGGTGGCAGGGGAGCCACCGACCCGAAACCCTCGGCCAAAAAATTCTACTATTGAGGGCGCCTGCCTTCGGTAGACACCCCAGGTCTCACCTCCGGGGTCGACCCGCCTCTCACCCGCTGACAGGTTGGGGTAAACGACCCTCAGAGCCGAAACTCCGAATTGTCAACGGGTGGCAGATGAGTCACCGCCAATGGCTATGAAAAAATAATGAGGGAATGGATATTATATAACCCCCTGAGCAGCGCATTTATTACATTGGGAAGTCCAAACAGCGGAAGGTGAAACGTCGCCATCAATGTTTTTCAGAAGGTGAATGTCCCTCATTGAATGTTGTCTGCAAGGAATTGCAATTCGACTCCCGAACAAGCCGCAGACTGACCGCTCCTTCTGCCTCGGCGACGACCTCTAGCAAGGCCAGACTCAGCAATGACCTCGGGCTACACTCCTGCCCTCACTCAAAAAAATCGTCAAAGCAAAGAAATCAAAATTTTATTACTCATAGAGCGCCAGAAACGGCCACACAATACAATGAAAAGTTTACAAATCACTCATCTTTCGGCTTAAAACTTAAACTCGGTGTTTCTTGGGGGATCCTTCGCACGCTCGGCCGGCCCGGCCAGCAAGGGTACCCCGGGAATGGAGCTTTCCGCATCGGCAGAGTGGGCCTCCTTCAAGAAAAAGGTCGGAGAAGGCCCCAACACGGAATTGCTCGCCTCCTCGACCATACCGGCGCCTAGCAAGAGCTTTAGCCTACGGATCTCCAATTTTTTCTCTACAACAGCTTTACGAAGAAAAGACTTCGAAGATGATCGCCCACTCGAGGCATCCGAGATCGACCAGTTCGTTTCAACTGCCCACCAGTCTCTGTCGGCTATGAACTTCTTCAGGCGAGCAACCTCCAGGCGGAGCTCTCTAGACTTGTTCATAAAGTAAGTCACTGCGGCCTCTCGATCCCGAGCCTGCTTATGTTGGCAAGCCAGAACACTCTCCATGGCCCCCAGCCCAGCTCAGACCCAGGAGACCTCGGCAGAACCAAGGTCGGCGTCGAGAACCTCATGCATCTATCAAAAAGACAGGAAAAATAACAGGTTGCAAAAGAAACAAAAATAAAACACAAGTCATGGAGCATTGGCCAAAAAAATCTTCATAAATTCAAAAATTTTCTTGTTACAAAAAAGCTGTGGCCAGTCCGCGTTCAGCAATTACAAGCAAAAGAAAAGGAAATTCCTACACTACTGTTTAGGAGGGGGATGGCACCTCTTCGTCACCCTGGTCGCCCCCGGCCTCCTGTCGAGGGTCCCCCTGCTCCTCGTCCTCCCCGCCTCGGGGCGTCAGCAGAAGCTCGAGGAGTTGCCACCCGTAGTGGAGATGGCCAATCCGAAGGTCCGGATAGATCTGCAGGATGTGTTCCCTGGCCTTGTTGTAGGCCTCGTCCTATGAGGTGATCACGGTGTCTGCCATGGTGATCGCTGCCTCCTCGCTCTCCTTATTGGCCTTCGCCTTGAACTATGCCAGCTCGTTCGCATGATGCTCCGTGATCGAGATCAGTTGGGCTTGGGCGATCGCAAGGGCAGACTCCGTCGCCGTCAGCTCGTCCTTCAGCTTGGTGGCTTCCCGAAGATACCGCTCGGCATTCTTCTTCTCGACCACGATCTCCTTCTCAAGGCACTTGTGAAAGTGCTATGCATGCAGCATCGCCTGGCCGAGGAGAATCAAGTTTGAAAAATTCTTCGCTAGCTAAACCAAAAAGAGAAAAGAAAGACTTACCACGAGGTGGGCCTACGTGAATGACATGTACGAAGTATAAGCTATCTCCACCACTAGGTTCATCCGATCCCGTTCCGTGGCGAGGTGTTCCACCACCTCCACCGCAACTGGGCCTTCGAGGAGCGTATCCCCCGCCTTGACCCCCCAGTCGGGAGCATACTGCTTCATGCCTTGGCGACTCACCATTTCCGCGACATTCGGTCAAAGTGGAGGGAGAGGCCCCTTCGCGACCTCGGCAACCTTCTTACTACCAGAGCTCGCCTCCGGATCTCTCGTCAACCTCAACGAATGGTGGTTGTGCTTCTTTGCCCTCTTTGGGGCCGACTCCTCGGGCCTTGGGGTCGCAGCCTAGCTTGTTCCCATCCCTGAGGTGACCTTCTTCGCCATATCGACCCTCCTCTTGGCAGCCAGGACTACTATGGCATTTCGGTTATTGAGCTTCTTGGCAGACATTTCTACAAAGGGAAAAAGTAAACATGTTAATACCAAGGTAGAAAGAAAAACAACATGGGAACAAAAACATACTAGGGTCGGCTGGGCTTAGTCCGGCTCGGGCGAGATGCAACTCCGTGACACGAGGCCACCCAATGCTGTGCCCCTCCACGATCTTATGGACCTTTGCCCACTCCTTTTCGGTCAAGTCTCTTCGCTTCGGTAGCTTGTGGTTCGGCTTTTCGAAATTCCAAACTGTTGGGATTTCCAAAGGCTGCTCGCTTCGGACTATGAAGTACTTCTCCTTCCATCCCTTTATGGAGTCCGGATGTCCGTGCATCACTTTCTTATGAGGGCAGAGCAAAAGATAAAAAATCTCCTCCTGGTCCCCGAGCGAGCTCATTCCCAGGATGGCTCGAAAGTAAGTCAGCCCCGGCTTAATCCCTTTCTCCTGACACTTCAAAATGAAACACACTAAGTGTTTCCAAGAGTTGGGACCGTACTGTATGGGGCTCAGCTCCCCCCAGTTTAGCACCCTCTTGATGAACGGATTTAGCGGAAGTCTCAAACCTGAGATGAAAGTGTCCTCAGGGAACATACAGAAGCTCGACTTTAGTGTGGTGGTCGAGCGAATCCCGGGGTTCGACACAAGAAGCTTGAACTACCGCGGAATAAAGTAAGTCGCCCTCAAGATGGGCAGGTAGTCCCTGTGCAAGGCGCACTTCACACTGTCCATCTTGATCATGGACCGACCCTCATCCCACAGCAGCGAAGTGTACGCCAGAAGATCCTCCTCGTTGTCAGGGTACATCCTGATCGACCCTGAATTTTTGCTGGAAAGATGGGGGTACTAGAACCCGGAGCCATACTCATACTTGTCCTTCTCGGTCGGACTGTCGGGCCGTATCCATTTCCTCTTACTCCTTCGGGGGCGAGCCTTCCTATCAGGGGAAGGGGTCGCTAAAGGGGGCAACGGTAGGAGGACTGCCTCTTCCTCCTTTACCTCTTCCGTGGTTCCTCTGACCTCACCGTGATCACTACCGCATGTAGTCCTTTGTTCGGACCCCTCCTGACCATCGCCCTCCTCGACCTGCTCCTCTTCTTCTAGGCCTCCTTCCCCGGGCTCACTCTCCTTGTTCACAAAATCCTCCTCAGAGTCTCCCTTGGGGTCTCTCTCTTCATGCTCTTCCTCTATAGGCTCCTTACTCGGCCTACGGGATTGCAAAGGATCTACAATGAAAGCTACATCACCATCGCCATCCGACCATCCAGCTGATACAACCTCCTTCTTTATCAGATGCAAGTCACCCGATGACCAAGATATCAAAGACGAGTGAACTTCCTCCTCGACGCGACCTGAAGTGCCTGCCTCGGAGCCAGACTGAGAGCGTGACATGTTAAAACAAAAATACTGACCTTATTCACCAGAGAACGTAATGATCAACGAAAAGTGGTCACCGACGGCGTGCAAGGAAATTTCTATTGTGTAGAGGATGAAAGCAAAGTGAAGAAGTGGGAGGGGAGGGAGGGGATTTATAAGCGCAGACGGGACTCCTCAAATTTCGTGAAGAGATCTGGCCATTTGATCTTGATCATCAAAATCTAACGACCACCATGGTCTTGATGACGTCAGCCAAGAGAGCAAATTTACCTTGTTACCCCCAGCCCTGTCAACTAGCACGGTGGCTCAGTGCGCGGAGTCAAACTTCTCGGGTACTCCACCTTTATTCACCCAAGTTCCTCCTCCAAAAAGTTTCTCTCAACGGCTTGGGATTCGACGCTCGGATGTCACCGCGAGCCCCAAAAAGTTTTGCTCAACGGCTTGGGCCTCGATGCTCGGATGTCACCACGAGCCCCAAAAAGTTTCTCTCAACATCTTGGAGGTCGACGCTCGGATGTCACCGCGAGCCCCAAAAAGTTTCTATCAACATCTTGGAGGTCGACGCTCGGATGTCACCGCGAGCCCCAAAAAGTTTCTCTCAACGGCTTGGGCCTCAAGTGTCGGATGTCACCACGAGCCCCAAAAAGTTTCTCTCAACGGCTTAGGGGTCAACGCTCAGATGTCACTGCGAGCCCCAAAAAGTTTCTCTCAGCGGCATGGGCCTCAACGCTCGGATGTCACCGCGAGCCCCAAAAAGTTTCTCTCAACGGCTTGGGCCTCGACGCTCAGATGTCAAGCAAGCTCCAAAATTTTCTCTCAGCGGCATGGGGTTCGACGCTCGGATGTCACTGCGAGCCCCAAAAAGTTTCTCTCAACGGCTTGGCATTCGATGCTCGGATGTCACCGCGAGCCCCAAAAAGTTTCTCTCAACGGCTTGGGCCTCGACGCTCGGATGTCACCGCGCGCCCCAAAAAGTTTCTCTCTAAGTCTTGGAGGTCGACGCTCGGATGTCACAGCGAGCCCCAAAAAGTTTCTCTCAACGGCTTGGGTCTCGACGCTCGGATGTCACCGCGAGCCCCAAAAAGTTTCTCTCAACAGTTTGGGCCGTGACGCTTAGATGTCACCCCGAGCCCCAAAAAGTTTCTATCAACGGCTTGGGCCTCCATGCTCGGATGTCACCGGGAGCCCCAAAAAGTTCTCTCAACGGCTTGGGCCTTGACGCTCGGATGTCACCGCGCGCCCCAAAAAGTTTCTCTCAAAGTCGTAGAGGTCGACGCTCGGATGTCTCCGCGAGCCCCAAAAAGTTTCTTTCAACGGCTTGGGCCTCGACGCTCGGATGTCACCGCGAGCCCAAAAAAGTATCTCTCAACGGCTTGGACCTCGATGCTCGGATGTCACCGCGAGCCCCAAAAAGTTTCTCTCAACGGCTTGGGCCTCGATGCTCGGATGTCACCGCGAGCCGAAAATTATCCCCCAACCAGTAAGGGGGCTCATCTCCCGACCCTCGAAGCTCACAAGAAGACCCCCTACTCCACCGATCTCGACATCCCCTTGCTTTTCCAACAAGTGAGATGGCTCGTCTGCCGACCCTCGACGCTCGGCAAGAAGACCCCCTGTTCCACAGATCTCGACGTCCCCTTGCTTTTCAAACAAGTGTGGGAGCTCGTCCACCAACCCTCGACTCATGGCAAGAAGACCCCCTACTCCACAGATCTCGACGTCCCCTTGATTTTCCAACAAGTGAGGGGGCTCGTCTGCCGATCCTCGATGCTCGGCAAACCGAGATCCGACTCTTCTGTGCCCGGCACCCCTCGTAACCCCGAAAGGGAATCCCCTTCATCCTACCCGACTGATCTCTACAGGAAGATACGAATCCCGTTCTTCGCTATACACACCACTCCGCTCTTTCTACAGAGGCAAAAAACCACTTCTACTCGGCTGGATTATCCAGCCCTCCAGGAGTGGGGGGCTCCTGATATGGGTCAGATGACGTGGCCCCTCCTTGGCCACAGGATTCCCTCAGAAACCGTTCACCGCTGATCATCAGGTCTGCCAGGTCTGTCCTAAGCCTCCTGGGCTTCTGCCACGTCAGGCCCACGGGCAACCGGGTTCAGACCCGACCCCAAACGGGTCCAGACCCGCTTGGCACTGCCTATAAATACTTGGCCCTCTTCCCCTTCAAAAGGTAATCAATCTCTCCCCTCTAAAAACCCTAGTTACTGTTACTCTTCAGTGACTGACTAGACCGTCGGAGGGCCTGTCACCAGGATCAACCTTGGTGTCCCTAGGCTGAGTGCAGGTACACGAGACTTCCGGACCTGAGCCTCCTAATCCGAGCCGAGCATTCGACCTCCACCTCACTCCTGCCTACTCTCGAGCCGTTCCCTCAGCTGAGGGTCAGGCGTACGATCAGTACCGAAGCTTCCGGCAAATTACAAATTGAGAGAACTCACACCTGGTGCAGCCACCCCCCAAAAACAAACCGCATCAATTACCATTGCTATTATTATTATTGTTTTCATTATTTTATTATTGTTGTTAATATTGAATTACCTTTATACAAAAAAAAATGTTGAACCCAAATTATATTCTGTCTTGCATTGTTATTCTTACCAGTATTGTTAATATTTGTTTTTTGTTATTATTATTATTGTTATTATTATTATTATTATTATTATTATTATTATTATTATTATTATTATTATTATTATTATTATTATTATTATTATTATTATTATTCTCATGAATGTGTTGAATCCTATTCCGTCATGTATGTATTATCATTATTATCAGTATTGTTAACATTTTCAATTTTATTATTGTTATTATTACCAGTATGATTATGATGATTTTTATTACTGTTATTATTATTGCTATTATTATTTTTAATATTATTGTTATTATTATTTTTGTTATTTTTGATATTATTATTTTTATTATTAATATTTGTTGTTATTATTATTTTTGTTAAAGCCCATTAGTTTTGATCTATAGTATATCTTTTAATTATTTAAATTGAAGCCAAACTTTATATTCATTTTGTATTATTTATTTATATCTATCTTGAGCCCATACTCTCCTTGTTCCTGGTGTCTCAGTCTTGTCTTCCTGCTCAGTTCGTCGATTGGTGTCATGTGGCCTACAGTGACATGTATGTTGTTTGGGACATCACCATCGGAGTAGCGCAGCAGAAGCGTGGTGGGCCCATAACCCACAAGTCCCAGGATCCCCTTGTTGCTTCTAGTTCTTTGTATTGTTTGCTTTCCTCTATTCCTTGCATTTGTCCTCATCCGTTGACTCATTGCTTGGTTCAACTCTTCATTGTCCATCTTTTCTTCGATTCCAGCTTTATCTATTTTTTTATCTCCTTACTTTGTTATCTTGCGCTGTTGTTTTCTTTTGATACTTTTTATTCTCTTTCATGCATTCCATTTGACATCGTTGTTATCCACTTCCTTATTCCTTTTTGGTGTTGTTACCACCTTGTGTCTCTTCCCTCAAATTCTCTATTTTGTTACCCCAAGTTCGCCTTTGCCTTTTCCTATGTACTGCCTAAGTAAATTTCGAGGACGAAATTAGGTTGTAAAGTGGGTAGGTTTTGTAACCCCTGTTTTCGTAAATACGCATTTTCAGTGTATTTTCTGTATTTAAAATTCTTGTAAATTATTTTTCTGCTTTCAAATCCTTTTTAAAATGTATTCTTGATCTTCTGTTAAAGTCTATTTGTAATCGATAATTTTATTTGTGGCTATTTTTCAATGAAATTATATTGTAATTCAAATCCTATTATTTTTGTTACTATTGTTGTTATCACGATTATTTTTATTATTATTATTGTCATTATCATCATTTTTTAGTACATTTGTTATTAGTATTATTATTATTCATTTTGTTATCTTCATTATTATTATTCTTATTATTTTCATAAAGCCAAACATTCTCTATTTTATTTATACGTATTTCATTACTTGATTTATTCTATATGTATACATATTTTTTTACAAACCCATAAACCCTATACCCATTCTCCTATTGGATTTTCTACCAAAATACCCAAACCTTATACTATATAAACCCTAACCTAATAACCCTAGCTGCCTACCCTGTTGAAACCCCCATCCCCTACTGTGCAACCACCTCTATACTCACTGTTCATCATCTCCCACCTCCAACTCCCGCCCATCTCTTCTCCCATCCTCCACTGAAACTCCTTTCGTCGCTCGTTGTGCAACCCCCGCTCGCCATCCTCCAACCTCACAGTCGCCTCCTCATCGCCTTACCTCCGATTCCTCTGTTTTTCGTCCGAAACAGAGGAGCGCCTCGACCACCATCCTCGTTGAATCCCCTGCATCCCCATCGTCTCCTCGCTGCTCGTCCACACCCCCGTCCAGTCGCCGCTCGAGTTCCCTGAGCGCCACCGCAACTCCATTACCTCTGTCGTCTTCTTCTTCCTCTGGGTTCTCGTCAAACCCATCGACAACCGAAGTTCCGCCATCGACTCCAGTTGACCACCGCCTCTCCATCTCCTACTCTCGATCGCCTCGTCCTCGTCCTACTGTAGTGCCGCCCCAGTTGCCGTGTGCATCCCCACCGTCGGGCCTCTCCCTTTCTCTGTTGCTGTGAAGAAGAAGGAAGAGAGATTTGATTGATTTAATCTGGGTGATCCTATCTCATCAAGATTGTGGCCATAATCTTGATCAGATCTAACCTGATCATAGCCGTTCGACAATCTCGATCTTGATCGCCATCGAGATCCGCACCGATCTGATCGATCCGATCTCAATCGTCGATCAATGCCCTCATCAAATCAAGGCAAGTATCTTCTTATACATTTCATTTTCTAGTATAAGCTTTTCCTTAAAAATACTGCAAGTAGATTGTAAATGTGACCCCTCTTTGTTTATCATTGATGATATTATGTTTCGCCTTATCTATCACATGATCTAAGAGTCACAACCCATCGTTGATACACTTGTTCACAATTAGTATAATTTTGATACATTTCATGCAAAAAGTATTTTATTTGGTTTCTGTCCTGTCTTGGCTTGCTGTTTCGACCCCATTAACACCAGAATATGAACTTGAGTCTTGAATATGAAATGTAGCCCCAGACATCTAGTTTACCAAATTTTTGATGGAATTGAATTCCGGGTTACAGTGTAGGAGATATCACAGTTTTACTGCTGTTGTGTCTGTAATCGATGATTCATAAAAACTGCTGCACCACTTTGGTTTACAATTACTTTAACTATGCTACCTATAATTAAATGACTTGAAATTTTGCAAGCTGATACTAGACACCCTAGAGAATATTTCCTAATTTTCTTAGAATTAATTAATGAAGTTTTAGACCTGTTTTATATGTATAAACTCAGTTTTACAAAATCTGGTTGTACACAAATGCTGTATAGTTTGCTGTTTTGACATCAATTGGTACAACTTTTATGTGTCTTAATTATATGTATTGGAACCGAAAAGGAGTCTAGTTTCTATTCCTTCTAATGGATCCACATTTGCTATCATATAGCAACGGAAATCGCAGTTTTGGTGCAGCAATGTCATGCTGTCCTGAATTGGAATTCTCATAGTTCTTGATAATCTTAATTTATGTTGACCCTCGAATATGCTTTATAATTATCTTAAACTTGTTTCATGTTCTTGATCATATTTACTTAACCTGTTTCACACACTTTCATGCTTGTTTGATGATAATAATAAATAATAAGTAGGGCTTAAGGAGAAAGACCATAGTAGTGGACAATATAGGTAAGTGTACTCGAAAGGGGGCCCGTGTTTCCCACTTGATACACGCTTCATGAACTAATTATATTATTATTCGATTCATGAACTAGTTACTATTGATTCATGAACTAGTATATTATTATTCGATTCATGGACTTGTTATTACTCGATTCATGAATTAGTATATATTTGATTCATGACTTGTCTTGTTATGACTTGACACATGAACTAGTTATATGATTACTCGATTCATGAACATGGCTTACTTGATACTTGATGCTTGAGTATACCGCCCTATAAAATCCACCACTAGGCCTAAACGTACCTGATTGTATGTAGCAACCATGTACTAAAAGTAAGGATGTATGAAGTGCTATCTAGATAGAATTAAACATTAGACTTAAGATTAACTAGTCATGTCTACACACTTGATACCCTACTTGATGCTTGTTACTTGAGACTTGTTACTTTATATTTGTACGTGATACTTGTTACTTGATGCATGATACCATTACCTTTCACTTACCACTTGTTCTACTACTGGTACTCGTTACCCAATCTTCTCACTCAAGTTATCTTTCTTGCTAGCTAGTTTCTTGAATCCCACTACTTGTTGCATCCCTATTATAGCATGTTATACATTCTTGATTCTAGATCTTGTTTCACATTTTCTTGCATCTATTTTTATACCCTTGCTTGTACTACTTGCGGCACTACTTGTACTAAGGGCGTTTGTCTTGTTTTGTCTATTTTTTTTTCTTTTTATATTTATATATACAGACTTTGGAGACAAATTGCTTGCTGCAATTGGTGATCAGACATTCTAGGCTTCGCTTGGAGAAAAGACTTGCTTTAAATATTTTGTTTTTGAGTTATTTATTTCTTTTGCTACTTGAATCTTGTAATGAGATTATAGTCCGGAGTTTCTATCTTTTGATCCAGATTTGAAAACTATTTGGGATATTTATATTTTGTTTCAATTATTTTCTTTTGATTAATAAATTATTCATGCATGCGTGGGTGTGTATATTTTGTTATATTCTTGTTATGATGCTGAGTCGATCCTACAGCTCATGAATGATGAAAATCATTCGTTGGGCTTTGTCACGTACTCGTATTCTGTATTCCTTTTGGAAAGCGGGGCGTGACAAGGTTTTTAGTGGTATCAAAGCTCAGGTATGATCTACTCTAATCTTTCTTAGTATTTTTCATGTGATGAATGTTTTAACGTTTTGTGCGTTTGATCATATGATTGAGAGTTTTAGATCATAGTTATTCTCAATTTAGAAAATTAAACTAGCATGTTTAGGGTTGTTAAGTATTTTATCATACTATTAGTATAGATATTCTGACAAATGCATTGTTTGCAGTTTGTGTGAAATCATATATTTGATTCTCTAGTAAAATAAAATAAAATTTTTTGATGTATAAAATGTATAACAAATGTCTGTAACTTAGGAGAGAGCATCTCTTAATATAGAATATGACTCTATTAGTTACGTTTTGTTCTTTCTCGTTCATTGTACTGTGTGTGCAAAGTTGAATTATAGCATGTTAATCATTATCTCATTTAGCGTCATGAAGATGATGAAGAACGAATAGAGGAAAGAACTCTTCGCTCAATGTGTTTGAGCAAGTGGACATTGTTAGAATCACTAGAGAAAACAAATAGTTTTGTGAAATGTGTTAGAGTAATTTTGTGTTAACTCTTATAATGTGCTTATATTGTCAATCACATGTATAAGTTGAGTTTAACAAATGTGACAATTAATAATAATAGTTCTAATTGTGTTCTTGAACGTAGCATAATTGGCTAGGATTTGAGAACTATATATTCAATTGTTTGTGAGGAAATGTGATCCAATTATCAAAACTGTAGGAAAAATGGAGTTAAAAGCTATTGAGTAAAAAAGCTTTAACATCCAAGTTGTTTTGAAATTTAGAATCACTATGAACTATATATTAAATTGTTTGTTTTTGTTAAAACTTATATTTCTACTAAATGAAACTTCATTAAATATGACAGATATGAAGTTTGAATTCAGATTTTGATCACTAAAAAATCATTTTGTATGGTCTCTAAGAGTTCGTAACTTTTTGAATCAATACATTCTGATATTTGTGATCTCAGTAGCTTTGTGACTATGTGAGATAATTGTTGGTCAGAAGTATTTAATTTCTTTTGTAAATGATTAATATAAGTCTGTCATATATATGAAGAATGAAGCACTTGTTATTCTTAATGAATTAAAAAAATTATAGTTAAATGCTAAAAATCAAGGGTTCAGATTTGATAGAGGTGGTGAATATGTTTTAACAACTTTAGAGAAGTTTGCATATGACTTAATCTCTACTGCAAACTACTTACAACAGTTAAAACGATATTGATAAAAGTTGGAATCAAACACTTAGTGAAATGTTGAATTCTACATTAATGACTGTTGTTTGTCTTGTGTAATTATGAGTGATGTTGTATTGTTAATCATATCTCTAATGTGTTACTGCACTCTAAATTGAATATACCTTATAGATCATGGTATGAAAACACAATAATTTTGTTAAAGTAAAAAATTTGTGTTGTGATACATCTGTTAGAGTACATGACCCTAGTAGGCCTAAAGTAGGACCTACAACAATATTTGTGTATATTTAAATATGGTTTTATGGACAGATTTTAGATCTATCTAATTTGTATTAGTAGAATCTAGACAAATAAAGTTCTTTGAGAATGTGTTCATCAAAGATAAGTGCATAAAATTATCTAGTCCTACTGACATAGTCAATGATTCACTGTTGGAATCAAGAACCAGTTATAATGACACATAAACTTGAATGACAAATAAGCTAAGAAGAGTCTTTAGTAGGCAATGAGATATTTTTGTGTCATACAATAATACTTTAATTTAGTTGATCTGCCAAAAAGGGGCTAAAACTATAGTTAGTAAGTGGGATTTTGTAGAGAAACTTAATTTTGATTGTTCAGTAGCAATTTTAATGTATTTTAGTAGCTAACAGATTGACTGAGAAAAATAGGGTAGATTTATTTGATGTCTACTCACATGTTTGTCATATTGCTACAATAAGTATTTTTCTTACCCTTACATCTATTGAAAATTGTCATTCATAAATGAGATTTAAAAAGTTTTGTACTTGATATTTTGTACTGAACAGTTTTGTACTGTAAAGTTTTAACTAATATATTTAGTGAACAAGATTTACAATTTAGTAAAATCATTGTATGTTCTTAAAACATGTATAGCCGACGAATAAATAATTTGACAAATTTTTAAAAGAGCCTGGTATATGAATCAAGTAATTCATATCAGTGCCTTCAACTTTGTGGTGTGTCAAATATAGTAGCTATTATTTACTTGTTCTGTTGACATGCATGTTCTTGGAAGTGACCTCTCTATTACAAATGAAGTTAAAATTGTGCTATCCAAAGAATTCACATGAAAAACCTAGGTACTTTGGACACCATAGGTATAAGGGTGATTTTCAGTTGGTAAGGGACAACTCTTAGTCAAACTCATCAAATCAAAATGTGTTTCAAAAGTGGGGATATAGTGATTAAAAGTGTGTTTTGAAACACCTTATGATTATGATAAAAAGGTTGACACCTAATGATGGTACAACTATGAGATAGGTAGATCATTCTAAAGGAATTGAAAGTCTTATGTATATAAAGATCTGCACTAGAATAGACATAGCCTTTGAGGTAGGTATGATCTGCAGATTCACTAATAATCCCATACTTATTTAAGTGTCCTTAAGAGGCTAATGAGATACCGAGTGGTATTCAAGAGTTTGCTTTGTGCTATTCTAGTCATTCTTCGAATGAATGACTGATCTGATGCATTATGATGCTCAGAATTTAGTGAAAGTCGATAACTAGTAGATATGTGTTTACACTAGGAAAAACAAAAATGTTATGAAAATTAAAAGGCAAACAGGCACTGTGCTATCATCAATAAAATCAGACCTCTGTGTTATCCTCTGTAGGGAAAGAGGCTGAGTGGATTGAAGAACTTGTTGCTAGTTGTAATATCCCGGACGTATATTACCTCGTATAAATTACTATTTTATTATTATTTTATTATTATTTTGTTTTAATTCCAAAATCAAATTATTTTGGTGATTTTTCGCCGGTTTGTCCACAAACATTGGCTACGCGCATATATCGGTCGGTGTACATCCGAAGTACATCAAATTGGTAGCGCGATCCTCCGAATTAATAATAAAACTTATTTTATTATTATTTTCAAATTAAACTATTTTATGAGGATTATATAAGGAGTTTTGGTATACACATACATGTACACATACATACATTGTATTATACTTAGTACATTATACAAAATATGTAGCTTGTACTCTTGGACAATGTACTCATCTGGTCAAGACAACTTAATTACATGGTTAGGGTTTGATTAGGAGGCTTAATCTAGGGTTGTATGCATGAGAAGATTAAAATTCCTTCTAGAAACCTTATCCCCTTCTACCATGCTTCCAATTCATACCTAGGCCATACCCTACACCTTACCCCTCCTCCACCTAAAGCATGGCCGGATTGCTTCTTCTTGGGGTTTTTGTGCAAAATGTGAGTGCACATTTACACTCTCTCCCTCCTCTCCCCTCCTATAAATACCCCCTCCTTCTCCACCTTGTCTCATTTTAGAAAACACAAAGAAAAAAGGAAAGGAAAAGAAAGAGAAGAGACTAACAAGAGAGTTTTCTTGTAGGTTCCATAAGAGTTCTAGAAGCTAGGGGAAGGAGAAGTTTTAGCTAGCTAGTCCTTCCTACAAGTAGAACAAGGTGGGGGTTTCTCTTTTGTTTGTTTGTTTGTTTGTATTGTTGTTTTGACTTCTTCTTCTTATCCTCCTTTTTTTGTTTTCTTTGGTTCTTTTGGGAATGGTTTGTTGTGATGGTATTGTTGTATGTGATTTTTATGTTGTATGTTGTAAATGTTAAAGATAATAACCACAAGAAATGAATGGAAACAAGTAGTAGTGCTAAATAAACATAAAGATTAAATCATTATAGTTGTAGTTGTTGTTTGTGTTTGTTAATTTGACTAAAATGACATAAGGCATATGGACTTGTACATACAACCGTTTGGGGTTGTAGGACTTGATGTGAACTCATGGACAAAGCATATGAACCCTTTTTACAACCATTTCGACTGTAGGACTTGTATTGAACTTGGACTAAAAAGATAAGCATATGGTTGGTTGAACCAAATGAAGGTTCTTACCTCATTTTTATTATTGTTGTTTTCTTTTATAATCTTAAGTAAAAAGAACCTAAATTAGATGTTAGTTCTAATTATGAAAAAGTAACTAATCTAATCACTAGTTGTAAAAGGATTAAAAAGATCTCTTTTAGGTCCACTAGTAATAATAAGAAATATATGCTAATAAAGACTAGTAGACATTTAAGTAGTAGTATATTAAAATGAAGTAGTTGTAGATGTTTTATGTTCATAGTAAAATAAAGAAGTAGTAGTAATAGTAATTTAGTTGTAGATATTTATGTTATAGTAGAGGCTCATGGTAATAGTAGTAGTGATATGTATGTTCAATAAAGTAGTAGTAGTAGGGATTAAAATAAAGTAGTTGTAGATATTTTATGTGAAATTTTAGTAGATGATTATGGATATTGAATGGATGTTGTGCTTATGTTAAATACCATGCTAAGATTGGGTTAGATTAATTTATTCATGCTTAGAATGTTGTAGGATTTATTCTAAAATTTCCTATCATGTTTAAGAATGATATTCATACTTAGAATGTTGTAGGATTTATTCTAAAATTACCTATCATGTTTAGGGATGATATTCATGCTTAGGATGTTGTAGGATCTATTCTAAAATTACCTATCATGTTTAGGGATGATATTCATGCTTAGAATGTTGTAGGATTTATTCTAAAATTACCTATCACGTTTAGGAATGATATTCATGCTTAAAATGTTGTAGAATTTATATTAAAAATACCTACCATGTTTAGGAATGATGTATACCATGCTAAGTGTATAAACATGCTTAGAATGTTGTAGGATTTATATTAAAAATATCTACCATGCTAGGAATGTTGTAGGTTAATTACTAAGTAATACCATGCTCATATTGTTGTAGGATTGATGCTTAATTAATCTACCATGCTAGGAATGTTGTAGGCTAATTACTATGTAATACCATGCTCATATTGTTGCAGGATTGATGCTTAATTAATCTACCATGCTAGGAATGTTGTAGGTTAATTACTAAGTAAATACCATACTCATATTGTTGTAGGATTAATGCTAAAATTATCTATCATGTTTAGGAATGATATACATGTCGTAGGATAAATGCTAAAATTACTTATCATGTTTAGAAGTATATATCTATATACTTAGGAATGTTGCATGTTCATACTAGTAGTTATCCATGCTTAGTAAGATATTCATGCTTAGTAGTTATTCATGCTTAATAAGATTCATGCTTAGATGATAGTAGAAAGTAGTATACCATGCTAGCTAAATTTGTCTATGCTTAGATGATTGTAAAAAAGTAGTATACCATGCTAGTTTAACTTATCTATGCTTAGATGATGGTAGGAAAGTTGATATCATGCTAGATTAATTTATCCATGATTACATGCTTATAGGAAAGTTATACACCATGCTAGATCAAATAAATATTCATGCTCACATGATATCTATGCTTAGATAAGTATATGTTCATGCTATGTTAGTAGGTGATCATGCTTAATCATTATTCATGCTAAGTTAGTAGATGTTATGCTAATTATTGTTATGTTAAGTTAGTAGATGACCATGCTAATGATGGTTTATGTTAAGTTAATGGTATCCATACTAATGATATTCATGCTTAGATTAAAGTAACTATCCATGGTTAGTTGTAGTGATTTTTATGTTATGTTCTATCCATGCTAAAATTATTGTAGAAACTCATGCTATGTTGTAGGTTGATACTTAACTAGTATACATGATTAGAATGTTACTAAAATGTTTACCATGCTATATGTTAATGTTAAAGTAGCATACCATGTCTAGGAATGAGGTATACCATGTTAAAGTTTAAATACATGCTTAGAATGTTGTAGGATTAATGTTAGAATACCTACCATGTCTTGGAATGTTGTATGTTCATATTAGTTAAATATCCATGCTTGGGTTGTGGTGATTAATCATGATAAGTAGTAAGCATTCACGCTCAAGTTATAACCTACGCTTGACCATAGTGGACTTCATGTCTAGATCATAGTGATTTTCATGCTTAAACTTGATATAAGCACATGCTTAATCATATTCGTACTTAGGAGTATTGTGGTGAGTGGTTATGTTATGTGCCATAAATAGATTGTCGTGGATAGATGCTTGCAATTGCATGCCATGCTTAAAGTACTATAGGTTGAAGTAATAAGGATTTGGAAGACCACTAGTAATAGTTAGTTTGATAAAGATTGTTATGTCGCCTTCAGTTTTCATTGGTAGAATACCGATCATAGACTATTAGTAGATTCTTTTGTTGCTTCTAATAATAGAAGATCAAGTTTGCTATAAGCATGTTTGGTTGCTTCTAGGATTGATTACCTGTATGGTTGTTTGCATATGGTTGTGCTCGTACGTGGCTCGACTAGCCCGTATGTAGCTGTGGGTCTCATACGTAGTTTATTTGGCTCGTATGTAGATTGTTGTCTCGTACGCGGCTCGACCGGCCCGTGCGTAGCTGTTGGTCTCATACGCGGCTTATTTGGCTGGTATGTACGTTGTTATCTCCTACGAGGCCCGCCTGACTCGTAGGTAGCTATTGTTTCATGCATAGCTTATTAGCTCGTATGTGGTTGTTACTCATGTATAGCTTGTTAGCTAGTACACTGTTCGTTGTGCTCGTCTAGGGTGATATTACCACCCTAAGGGCTATCGACCATCAAGACATATGTTTTCTACCCTAAGGAACTGTGGAGGAGTCACTCCTTGTGTACCGTCGAATCTTAACCAGTGTAGGTTGATCGAGGACCCGAGTATAGACGGAATCCAAGTTTAGGGTAGCGGCATGCATGTATGTTCCCACGGCCGAGGTCTTGGATCGATCGGCCAGGAACCGGATCCCGAAGAATTCTGGTAAGTCTAGGTTGAGCAGCCTAGTAGAGTTGTCTTGCGAAGTCTACTTTAAAGGCCTAGCATGTTGTGTTTATAATATTGTCATCCCTAGGATTGTTCGAGTCAGGGACATCATTAGGATAGTGACTTATAAGGATCATTTTACTTAAACCCTTTTGCCGGGAGAGAGGAGTCGGTTGTAGGGGGCCCCTTACAACTAACTCGTCCCTTGAGGCAGACGACTGATACTGATGTATTCTTATAATTTTGAATGATCTTTCAAACGATCTATTTTTTTAAAATGTTTTGATCTATAACGTATTATTCTATACTTTATCTTCTATTGCGCATATGTTTCAAGATGTTAAGTTGATCAATTTATGTTGGAAGGTTGGTTTGGATATTTGAGTTTGAGTCTCTAGAGGGTGTGTGTGATCCTAGTATACCGGCAGACGAGTTATTTATGTTTGGGCCTGTTGAGGCATTTTAGTTGTTCAGATGTTTAAGTTAAGTCCGGTAGGGTGCATCGACTCTAGGAGATTCGTTAAGTAATTAAATAACCTAAATGATAAGGACAGACACTAGTGGTGATATGATGAACGAGAACATGGGTTATGGACCTCAGTATGGCTTACGGTGCGAGATAATCTCCAGAATTATCCAGGTGTGAGTGAAATAGTCTTCGGAATTACCTGTGGTGTGGGATTGATCTCCGAAATTATCAGAGTCGAGGCGACGCACATGTGGTATTCGAGTGATGAGGTGCCTTCGCTTGTGGTGTGGGGTATTCTCGAAGATTCCCAAGTGTGAGTGAAATAGTCTCTGAAATTATCTGTGGATAGAGATTGACCTCCGGAATTATCGGGGCATGGGCTAATACGCACAGTTTATCTTTATCTCTTAGTATTCATCGTGATAGGATTAGTTGCATATCGGGGATTGAACTCTATAATGTGGAGACGTTAAGGGCTTGCACCGGACCTATGTCGAGTGGGATGCATAGACTCCGACAAGTACGCATTAGAGAGTCAGCATATAGATTTGTGTTTTCTTGATTTGGTTTCACGCATGTGTTTTTCTTGTTTTCTACACTTGACACTTAGTTCAGCTTCACTTGAGGTTTACATATTTCCTTGCTACGTCATATTTTAGGTATTATTATTTATCACATGTTGTTTATGAATCCATACTTTACTTATGTTGTTTGTTTTATGTCACTCACACCTTTATGGCTGACCCCTTTACTTTTGGGGTTAGGGATCATCTCTAGCCTCATGTTTACAGGTTATTGTTTCTTAAGGCTCGGATTTGGATGCTTGAGTTCGAGTGATTTAGTGACATATGTAAAATGAAACGGTTGTAAAGAAAAGAGAATTATGATTTGAGATGTATTGTATTCCAATGTGCTATGTAATTGATTATTGTAATGAAAGTTGAAAAAAATTTATTGGTGTTAAATTAGGTTTAATATTACATTGAAGTTGATGCTGGGAATTGTGCCACGTATTTTCTAAGATATCATATTAGAAATTCGGGGCGCTACAGAGGTTGGTATCAGAGCATGCTTCAATAGTAATACTAAACATGGTATAAAAATAACCTAGGTGTGGACACTAAAGTGTGAGTACCTAGGTGTGGACACTAAAGTGTGAGTACCTAGGTGTGGACACTAAAGTGTGAGAACCTAGGTGTGGACATTAGAGAGTGAGTATCACATAGAACTGAAACATGATGTTTTACCTTTGGGGTACAGTTGAGGTTTTGCCAATGGGTGTTGATGTGAGAATGAATTGTGTATGTGGTGCTCTAACTTTTTCCTCATTTTGCAGTATTCAGTATGGTTGCACCCCGACCCAGGAATGGTGGTAACAATGGTGATGGATCTAGAAGTTCTCGAGGAACTGTAATTGATCTCTAGGCCGAATTTGCCAGGGTGTATCAAACTTTGGAGGCACTGATGGCATTTAATTTGGCTCAGAATCAGAACCAGCATTAGAATCATGGAACTGGACCAGGATTGGTTAACGCCGATCCCATCAAGCAGATCGAGTCCTTCAAGAGGATGAGGCTGCCAGTTTTTAAGGGGCAATCTGATCCAAACGAAGCTGATGATTGGATTAGATGGATGGAGACAATCTTCGAGGTCTCGGAAACTCCGACAGCCAATAAGGTGATGTTAGCCACGATGCAATTGGAGAAGGATGCTGGTGTTTGGTGGCAAACGGTGAAGAGGACGTTGGTGAACCAGCAGATGACTTGGGAGGCTTTTCTGGAGGAATTCAGGGATCGCTTCTTTCCCCTAGATATTCAGGAGAAGAAGGCGACAGAATTCTTGAATCTTCAGTAGGGCAGCATGACCGTGCGAGAGTATGAGACCAAGTTTGCTCAGCTGTCGAGGTATGCACCAGAGTTGATAGCTGACGAGGCAAAGAAGGCCAAGAAGTTTGAGCAGGGCTTGATGCCAAACTTGAGGTCGAGGATGATCCCATTGGGCATAAGAAGGTTTGACAAGCTAGTCAGGAGAGCAGCTGTGACCGAGGAAGACATGGACCAGTTCCAGAAGAGGCAAGAAACTTGGAACAGGAACAAGAGGCCAGCATCAAGTCAGAGTAGGAAGGGATTCCCAGCGAAGCAAGTTAAGTTCAGTGGTTCAATGCAGAAGACACCTGCAACTCAGGAAGTGACTTGTTATTACTGCAAGGAGGCAGGTCATTACAGGTCAGCGTGTCCTAAGTTGGCGAAGCAGACTTGTTTCCAATGTGGGCAGGCAAGACATTCTAAGTCTCATTGTCCACAGTTGAGGAAGGATGGTCAGGGTGGAAGCAAATTCTAGAGGCAAGGGCGAGTGTTTGCATTAACCGAGGAGGACGCGGGTAACTCAGAAGATGTAATCCAGGGTATGCAAGAGTTTTGATTTTATTTTAATCAATGTAATAAGTAAAACCTTTATTTAAGAATAATTGGAGATTGAGTATCATTCTTCATGTAACAGGAATTGTTTTAATTAATGGAATTAAGGCAAAGGTTTTATTTGATACTAGTTCTTCGCATACTTTTGTGTCGCCAAGTTTTGCAAAGGTCTTAGGTGTGGAGCCTAAGTTGTTTCTAGGCAAGGTTCTGTCGGTGGCAACGCCGTCAGGTGAAGAATTGATTGCTGATCGATATTACGAGGGCTGTGATATCAAGATTGGAGGGAGATTATTCGGCAATGATCTAATTGAGCTGCAAGTCTTAGAAGTGGATGTGATCGTGGGCATTGATTGGATGGCAATATATGATGCCACAATTGAATGCAAGCAGAAAGAGGTGTTAGTAAAAGCACCAGGTGGTCCCGCAGTGACTTTCCAAGGGAAGAAGAAGATTCCGAAGGTGGTTGCAATGGTATCCAAGATGGCGATTCCAGATGAAGTCAAATGCATTCCGGTTGTCAGAAATTTTCCTAAGGTATTCTTGGAAGATTTTCCAAGATTACCGCCGCAGAAAGATGTGGAGTTTTGCATTAATGTTCAGCCGGGGAGTGCTCCGATTTCTAAGGCTCCGTACAGGATGGCACCTGTAGAGCAAGACGAAGTGAAGAAGCAGATTGAGGAGTTATTGAGCAAGGGGCTTATTAGGCCGAGTTCCTCACCGTGGGGTGCCCCAGTGTTGTTGGTCAAGAAGAAGGATGGGTCAATGAGGATGTGCATTGATTATAGGGAGTTGAATAGGGTGACTATTCAGAACAAGTATCCACTGTCACGGATTGATGATTTGTTCGAAAGACTTCGAGGAGCAGCTGTGTTTTCGAAGATTGATTTGAGATCAGGGTATCATAGGTTCGAGTCAAGGAGGAAGATGTGAGTAAGATAGCTTTCAGGACTCGTCATGGACTCCATGAGTTTTTGGTGATACCATTCGGGTTGACGAATGCACCAGTAGTGTTCATGGATATGATGAATCGGATTTTGAGGCCATTTACTGACTCCTTCGTAGTGGTTTTCATCGACGATATTTTGGTGTATTCGAAGTCGGAGGAGGAGCATTCTATGCACTTGACAGCGGTATTACAAAAATTGCAGGAGCATAGCTTGTATGCCAAGTTGTCAAAGTGTGAGTTTTGAAAGTTTGAGGTAGCTTTTCTTGGTCATATCCTTTCTAAGGAGGGAGTGGCCACTGATCCCCAGAAAGTTGAAGCAGTGAAGGATTGGCCCAGGCTAACGTCTGTGAAGGAAGTCAGAAGTTTCTTGGGTTTGGCTGGTTACTACAGGAGATTCATCCAGGGTTATTCTCAGATTGCAGTTCCATTGACAGGTTTGACCCGGAAGAATGTGGCATTTTCATGGACTGATAAGTGTGAGGAGAGTTTCCTTGAATTAAAGGAGAGGTTGACTACTGCACCTATCTTAGCTTGCCACAAGCTGGGAAGGATTATGATATCTTCAGTGATGCATCTCTCAGAAGTTTGGGTTGTGTCTTGATGCAAGAAGGCAATGTTATTTCTTATGGTTCGAGGCAATTGCATCCGCATGAGAAGAATTATCCGACGCATGATTTGGAGCTAGCAGCTATTATCTTTGCCTTGAAGAAGTGGAGGCATTATGTTTATGGTGAGAAGGTCAATATGTACACTAACCACAAGAGCCTAAAGTACATTTATCAACAGAAGGATCGAAATCTTCGGCAGAGAAGGTGGTTGGAAGTATTGGAAGACATTCGTCCTGAGATCAAGTATCATCCGGGCAAGGCGAATATGGTAGCTGATGGGTTTAGCAGGAAAAGTAGTTTATCAAGTTTGATCACTACTCGAAGCGAGTTGGCAGCAGAGATTGATCAGGCAGGTATCGAGGTGGTGCTGCAGGGTTTAGGAGCGTCTTTGGCTCAGTTGAGGCTGCAACCTTCCTTGAGAGAGAGGATTGTGGAAGATCAGAGATCAGATTCAGAGATTCAGAAGATGCTGCAACAGGTTTCAAAAGGCAAGCTATCAGAATTTCGTGTTCAAGATGGAGTTCTTTGGATGGGTGAGAGGTTGTGTGTTCTGAATAATGCAGATTTGAGAGAGAGTATCTTGCAGGAAGCACACAGTACCTTGTTGTCAGTATATCGTGGAGGCACGAAGATGTACAGGGACATCAAACAGCACTTTTGGTGGTCTAGTATGAAGAGGGATGTAGCAGATTTCGTTGTAAGGTGTCTGACTTGTCAGCAGATCAAAGCAGAAAATCAGAGACCTGTAGGTTTGTTACAGCCATTGCCCATTCCGGAGTGGAAATGGGAGAATGTTAGTATGGATTTATCACGGGTTTGCCGAGGAGTTCGAAGGGCAATGACTCGATTTGGGTTATCGTGGACCGTTTGACTAAGTCGGCTCATTTTCTAGCCATGAAGATTACTTGGTCGTTGGAGAAATTGGCTGAGTTGTACATTGGTGAAATTGTGAGACTTCATGGAGTTCCTGTGTTGATTGTTTCCGACAGAGATGCAAGGTTCACTTCAAGATTTTGAAAGATCCTACAAGCAGCTTTAAGCACCAGAACTGATTTCAGTACCGCTTTTCATCCACAGACCGATGGTCAGACAGAGAGAGTGAATCGAGTGCTGGAGGATATGCTGAGGGCTTGTGTTATGGATTTCAGTGGTAGTTGGAAGAGATACTTGGCATTGGTTGAGTTAGCTTATAACAACATTTACCATGTGAGTATCGGGATGGCGTCATATGAGGCTTTGTACAGGCAGAGGTGCAGGACACCAGTTTGTTGGTACGAGGTTGGCGAGAGGCAGATGTTTGGTCCTAAGATCGTGCAGCAGACGACAGAGCAGATTGAGCTGATTCGCAAGAGGTTGGTCGAGGCTCAGAGTCGGCAGAAGAGTTATGCTGATACTCGATGAAGGGACTTGGAGTTTGAGGTTGGGGATGCAGTTTTTCTCAAGGTGTCTCCGACCAAAGGAGTGATCAGGTTTGGTAAGGGAGGCAAGTTGGCGCCAAGGTATATTGGGCCATACAGGATCGTGGAGCGGATTGGTAAGACAGCATACAGATTGAAGCTTCCAGAGGAGTTGGCACAGGTGCATGATGTATTCCATGTGTCATTATTGAGGAAATATGTGCCAGATCAGAACCATCAGTTGGTAGGGATTCCTGAAGGTCTACAGGTGAACTTGAGTTACAAGGAACAGCCTGCTGAGATCGTTGACCATAGGGAGAAAGTTCTTAGGAGCAAAGTGATACCTATGGTTAAGGTGTTGTGGAGGAATCAGCAGTTCGAAGAGGCTACTTGGGAGCCAGAGGATCGCATGCAGAAGGATTTCCCTGAGCTTTTTGTATGAATGTATTTTCTTTTATGTGATTGTAATTCTTTTGGATGATTGTACCTTTGAGTTGAGTTGTATTCCTTCTATTTTGATAATGTTCTCATATGCAATTGTTTGTCTATGTTTCCATTTATGAGATATTGCATCCTTTGTTGATATGTTGTTTGGACTCATTAGCAATAGTTCTGAGGACAGAACTCTTCTAAGAAGGGAGTGATATAGTACCCCGTATTTTTAAATATTATTTTTAAATGTTTACAATGAATTAAAATGATTTTTTGGAGATTTAATAAATATTTTCCTGGAAATTTATCTTTTTACACGTGCGAAACACGTGCAAATATTTTCTTGAGAAGTTCAAAAGCTAAAATTTCTTCATGGAAAATCATTATTTATTATTTGGGATTATTTGTAAATTTTCTAGATTTTTCTGATATTAATTGGATCTATTTGCAAATTTTATGAAAAAGAAGGATCTTTTTGCAAAATTGTCATTTTGAGGGGTGAAAGTGCAAAACTATTTTTCTGGACTTTTCAACAGTGCCGGTTGGAGTTAAGGAGTCTATTTTTCTTTTAAATCTCAATTTAAATGATCTTATCGAGTTTCCAAATATAGGGATCTATTTATGTAAAGTTGTATTTTCAAGGGGTTATTTTGCAAAAGTGTCTAGAAACCCTAAAACTTCTTTCCCGGCTATTTAAAAGAAGAACGCAGCCGTCATTCGCTGCACAACATTAAGTTTTCTTATTTTTGGAGGATTTGGGAGAAGATTTTGGATCTCGCGAAGGAAAGGCTTCTTATCAGGGGATTTCTTCATTTAATGTGGACATATTTGTTTTGTGTTGTTTTAAGGATGTTGTATGTGAGTGATGTAAATTGTTTGTTGTTAGTTTTATGTATGTGAGTGATATAATTGTTTTGTTTGTTCTTTGAATGTTGTATGTGAGTGACATGTTTGTTTTTCTTTTATTTTGTGTATGTTGTATGTGAGTAATTGATGGGTTGATTGTTTATTTATGTGAGTGGTAAAATTGGTTGTTTGATCTATGAATGTTTAATGGATCTTGGATATTGAACTTTATTGCTAGAAAGCATGATTAGGGTTTGAGTATGACTATGAAAATAATGGATTGGATGGATGAACGATTTGATCTTGAGAAACCCTATTAGTATGTGATTACAAATTTGATTATGGTTATGAGTTGTGGTAGAAATTCAGTTTTTGAGAAATTTGAATGGAAGAGTTATAAATTAAGAGTTCATGTCATGAAAGATTGAAATTTGAGAAATTAGTTGAGTTGAGGAGATATACCCAAATTGGGGATTCTTTGAGATTTTGATATTTGTATGGTTTGGATCTGAATACGAACTATTTCAGTGAACAATGAATTTGGTAAGAAACTCTAATTTTTATTATATGCACAATCCATGTATTAATTGAAAGAATCAATAAAATCTCTATTTTCATGAATTCAAGCAATTTGATTTAGTTTTATGAACTATTATATGTCCTGCCAGTTGTATTTGGTTATATAAGAAATAAGTTTTTATCGAAATCGTTCTCATAAAGTAAAACTATGTATCGGTTGAATTGTGCACAACCAAAATACTGCAGACTGAAGGCCGACAGTCGACTGTCGTGAATTTCTAGTCGACTGATACGATCCAGCTGCTATGTTCTTTAGTTTTCTCGAAATTTCCTTCTGGACAGTCGACCTATACCTTTTACAGTCGACCGGTACACTTAGAATTATATTTTTTTAAAGTCATTGTAAATTTCTCTCTGGACAGTCGACCAATTCCCTTTTCAATCGACTGCTATACATAGAATAATTTCTTAAAGATTATTGGATTTTCTCTCTGGACAGTCGACCTATGACTTTTACAAGTCGACTTATAAGACTTAGTTTATTTTTTTTTCTTAAGACCATGAAATTCTCTTTCTGGACAGTCGACTTACCCTTGTTATTAGTCGAATGATACTGATGTATTTTTATAATTTTGAATGATCTTTCAAATGATCTATTTTTTTAAAATGTTTTGATCTATAACGTATTATTCTATACTTTATCTTCTATTGCGCATATGTTTCAAGATGTTAAGTTGAGCAATTTATGTTGGAAAGTTGGTTTGGATATTTGAGTTTGAGTCTCTAGAGGGTGTGTGTGACCCTAGTATACCGGGGGACGAGTTATTTATGTTTGGGCCGGTTGAGGCATTTTAGTTGTTCAGATGTTTGAGTTAAGTCCGGTAGGGTGCATCGACTCTAGGAGATTCGTTAAGTAATTAAATAACCTAAATGATAAGGACAGACACTAGTGGTGATATGATGAACGAGAACATGGGTTATGGACCTCAGTATGGCTTGCGGTGCGAGATAATCCCCAGAATTATCCAGGTGTGAGTGAAATAGTCTCCGGAATTATCGGAGTCGAGGCGACGCACATGTGGTATTCGTGTGATGAGGTGCCTTCGCTTGCGGTGTGGGGTATTCTCGAAGATTCCCAAGTGTGAGTGAAATAGTCTCCGAAATTATCTGTGGATAGAGATTGACCTCCGGAATTATCGGGGCATGGGCTAATACTCACAGTTTATCTTTATCTCGTAGTAGTCATCGTGATAGGATTAGTTGCATATCGGGAATTGAACTCTATAATGTGGAGACGTTAAGGGCTTGCACCGGACCTATGTAGAGTGGGATGCATAGACTCCGACAAGTACGCATTAGAGAGTCAGCATATAGATTTGTGTTTTCTTGATTTGGTTTCACGCATGTGTTTTTCCTGTTTTCTACACTTGGCACTTAGTTCAGCTTCACTTGAGGTTTACATGTTTCCTTGCTACGTCATATTTTAGGTATTATTATTTATCACATGTTGTTTATGAATCCATGCTTTACTTATGTTGTTGGTTTTATGTCACTCACACCTTTATGGCTGACCCCTTTAGTTTTGGGGTTAGGGATCATCTCTAGCCTCATGTTTACAGGTTATTGCTGCTTAAAGCTCGGATTTGGATGCTTGAGTTCGAGTGATTCAGTGACATATGTAAAATGAAAAGTGTTGTAAAGAAAAGAAAATTATGATTTGAGATGTATTGTATTCCGTTGTGCTATATAATTGATTATTGTAGTGAAAGTTGGAAAAATTTTATTGGTGTTAAATTGGATTTAATATTACATTGAAGTTGATGCTGGGAATTGTGCCACGTATTTTCTAAGATATCATATTAGAAATTCGGGGCACTACAAGAAGAAAACAGAGAAGCAATAGTGTAGGCAAAGTTGCGGTCGACTGTCCAAAGTTGTGGTCGACCGCACCCCCGACCACACACCCAACTATTGTTGTACAGGGTTTTGGCCCGAGAGGAGGTCGGTAGACCGGTCTTATTGGACGGTTGACCGTGTGTGGCATTGTGTTCTTTTTGGGCCTCGATTTGTTTGGTCGTTTCAACCCAATCTTCAACTCCAAGTCAGATCGTACAGCTCCTATTTAGTTACGTCTTCTTCAGATTATATCGGACAACTAAGAATCAAGATTAACCTAGGGTTCTCTCTATTCTTCTTCTATATAATGTAATCACCTCCAATATGAAAGGTTGAGATCAGGAGAAGTACTTCATTGATATTTTCTCCATTGCAAAGAGAGGCTTGAGAGAGAAAGATAGTTCTTGGTGAGTGAGTTTAATTTCTTGTATTGAGTGAATCATTAACTCCTTGTAATATCTTCTAGTTAAATATTATATCTCCTTATATTTTCCGTCTGGATTAAGCGAAAGCTAACCGGGATTAATCCTCCTTGTGTTTGTGTTGAATTGATGGACCTATTTGTTTGGGTGTTGTAACGCCCCGAATTCTAAATACATATAATTCGTAGCATAAATAGGATCTTTTATTTCAATTCGTACAAATTTATAATAAATTTAAAACTTTTCATTATACAACATTTTTCCGTTACAAAATACACAGCGGAAGTTACAATAAAGAAATATACAACATTAAAACTCAACAAATTTAATCTGGAAATAATCATCAATATCAATTCAACTTTTTGCATTTTTGCTATTCCAAGTCCTGCATTGGAAAACTATGCGCACATCAGTTGCTTACAACTGACGCAATACTATAATACAGCGATTCTCTTACTCTAGCAAACACAAACTTGAATCGACAATAAAGTGTAAAAAGTGACTATCCTAAACATGTCAGTGTATACTATGGACTTAAATGCCTAATGCAGATTTACACTACGATGCACTAATGCACACTTGTTCGGATTCTATGCATTTCATACTACATAGGTCCGAGGGCAAGCCCTCACTGTACTCCTCAATATAGGGTTTAATCCCTCGCTATGAAATAATACTACGGTAACAAAAGCAAGTTTTAGACATTCCACGAGTACGAACTCCAGTCCTGGATTCCACTGTCAGACTATACGGAAATCCTCATCGTGAGAACATCCCGCAAGTGCTTCTTTAGCCCCGGTATATACATATTTAATGGTGAACTACCTCCTATCTGCCCGACTATTCATGATCCTAGAATCTACCGTAAAATCAATCATAGTGCCAAATTTAATTGATGCTCGTCTCACCCTGCAAGCAACCAAAGTCCAGGAATCCACCGTCTGACTGGGTCTATAGTTCAGGAATTCACCGTCAGACTATATAGACACGCCCCACTTACGTTTGCCCAAATTTTATCACATATTCTCCTAGTTCCTATCCTTAAATTTGAAATACGAATAATAATTCCACCTAGAGCTAGCTTACCCTCCTACCGGTCTTAAACAATATACCGAGAACGATAGCCCATATTGGCCACTTCTCAAATCAATTAATCACTTTCATCACTTTGCCGGTACCTGAGTCTCACTTAGCCTCTAGAATCAACATCTTTCATGTTCAACATTATGGGGTATTCATACCCTCATGATTCACATTTCTACTTTATCCATTTTCTTTATATTTCATGAAGCATTCAACTTCTTGTAACGACATTCAATAGCAATTTATCAAATCAGATTCTTGTAGACAATTTCTTAGTTAACAAACTAAACCATTCACTTTAATAATATTCAACATTCTTTTGATTAATATAACCCTTTTCATGTTTATCTATACTTCAAGTATATTTCTTTATCTAAAAGTTCTTTAAGATTAAATTACTATTTCTTAACACATCATCTCTTTAAGATTAATCACTAGAATTTCCCGATTTTAATCTCCTAATAATGTGTTTGATTTTAATTTTAACCAACTCTTAAAATCTTTAATCATGTACATTTTCTATTGAAACTTGGATTCAAAACTCATCTAATACATGAATATGACTTTTAAAATATCAAAATATCTCCTAGAATATTACAAAACTAGGTTTGTCCGTTGACATGTGCCTATGGCACGTCTTCGGAATGGTGCACTTGGTTTGATTATTTAAAATAGTTTTGGAGGTCCAGCAAATTAATTGAAGTAGCAAACAAATTATATGAGAAAGCAGTCTATCTACCTTTAAGCTCAACCATCGCCTTCTTGATCATTAGCTTGAACTTACCTGGAATGCATATAGTTTGTAAGAAACACTGCATAGAGTTTTTTTCACTTCAGCATCACTTTTAGATGCTTGTAATAGTTATGCAAGGACATTATCATATAGGTTTTATAGAGCTTACTCTAATCCCATAATCACTATGAGCATGTCTAAATACAATGGTAACGCAAGTGCATGTGTGAAGGTATCTACAATACCAATAATCTAAACATTTGTTTGTCTAGACTCAGTTTGTAATTGAAATACATCTTATTATTATTTCAACCAAAATGAAATACATGAAGTTCCCAAAACTCTAATCCAAGCTAATTATTTCTTTTATCTTCACTTTGTCTCCCCATTGCACCTTTATAAAAAAAAACCAAAATGGATAAATAACAAATTTACTTTAGCTGTCTTTCTTGAGTGGAGAGTTTGCACCTTTCACTGGTAAACTCCAGTCATCCCAATCCTATATATCCAAACATACACTAAAAGTTCTTATATGTTATGTTATCCATGGTTTCTAATAACCAGTGAAGGGAACACTTCACGATAGTATTTTCTTTTGTAGTAAAGAAATTAATGTTGCATATTTGCCAAGTTTTTTAGGTTGTTAGTCAGCTTACCTGTCCTGTTATGGATTGGAAGCCCAAATTGCTGCCACCAAATAATCCATCTCTCACTTGCGTACACCTTAAATGAAAACCAATAAAAAAAACTCATCAAATAAATCACCAAATTAAAACATTTTAAACCCAAAAATAAAACAATCATACCTCTCTGAACTTAAATCGCATGCACACACAAAATTCGAGTCAGCAAAAAACTGAGTAATCCCCTGCACAAAAAAAATTAAAAATTAGAATGAGAATTCGGTTAATGAGATGAAATTAGAGTCTTCGCATCGCATATAGAGGCTCTCGATTCGGTGGAGGGGAGTCGCTGATACGGAGTCGCTTGATATTCACACTCGATTTGGTGGAGGGGAGTCACCGATATGGAATCAGTAACAGATCAGATATCGGCGACGACCTCTTGATTGGGGTTAACCATTGGATTTGGATTTGCTTTAAGATTTTCAAATTTTTAAAATTTGAAAATTTTCAATTTTTCAAAATTTAAAATTTTTCAAAATTTTAAATTTTTAAATATTAAAACTTTTAAAATTTTTAAAATTTTTAAATTTTTAAATTTGAAAAAATTTTGAATTTTTTTAAATTTGTAATTTTTTATTTTTTTAAAAAATTTTTTAAATTGTTTTAATTTTTTTAAAAAAAATTTATACTTTTTTAAAAATTATTTTTAATTTTTAATTTTGTTTAAATTTTCAAAATTTAAAAAATTTCTAAAAATTAAAAAAAATTTAAAAATTGTAAAAAAAAATAATTTTTTAAATTTAAAATTTTTTAAATATTTAAATAAATTATTTTTAAAAAAAAAGTTATAATTTTTTAATAATTTTTTTATAGGTTTTTGATTTTTTGAATTATTTTAAAGTTTTAAAATTTTAATTTTTTAAAATTTTTATTTTCTTAATTTTTTGAATAGAAGAAAAAGAGAGAGAGAGAGAGAGAGAGAGAGAGAGAGAGAAATAATTAACTAAATAAAGGAATTGTTTTGGGTGGGGGGTTTGAATTTGAGTTTTTTTTTGGGGGGGGGGGATTGAAGGAGAGACACTTGATAGCTTTCTTTGTGTTTTATTATATAGATAATTCCCAAGTGTTCTATAATATTTCTACAGAGTTTCCCAATTTTTAAAACTTGAAATATATCAAAAAAATAAAATAAAACTCAAAAAATAGACACCTGGAATAGAAGCTAGGCCAACAGCAACCCCAAGAGTCACCCAGACCAGTGAGCCACTCACGAGTTGTGATAAAAGCCAACTGAGTTATTTTTATAACCAAAACACGCCATTTCATTTTAGTTCAAAAATTTCCAAAAGAAGTAGTGCCTCCCAGGCTCGAACCCGAGCACAGCGAGAGGCGCCCAAGCCCCTAGCGCTCACGCGCTAACCAAGATACCCAAACGTCACAGCTGATAGTATGGGGGTTTGGAACCATACAACTCAGTTTCTGATTTCATCTCATTTCATTTTGTTCATCAATTTTGATTTCTATTATTTTTCATCATAATTAATATTATTAAATTATCTTTCTAAATTTTCAGAAATGTTTCTTCACTGATTTTACCTATATTAAGGTGGAATTTTACACAAATATTGTAAACATATACTTCTGTTTATCAACAAGACTATCTTTTTATAACAAATAACATGAATATAATTATTTTTAGCCATTAATTCTGATTTTAAGGAAAATTCATATCTCTTTTGAATTATAATCTACCCAAATTTGTACTAGAAACTTAACTTTTTACTCACCTACAATTTGTATACATAATTTAATCATGACATACTACCATATGAAGCACTACAACATGCTTTAAATAAAATTTTAATCTGACAACATAACAAGTCTATATTGAAACTTTCAACATGCATTATTTCTCATTATTAGTAAAAATTCTAGATACCAACACACATGCATCACAAAAGTAACTAAAGAACTCATGCCAATATCCATTTCAAGCATAACCTACCTACACATGCATTCTACAATAATTTAGAAAGTAAAAGAGACACCTATCTTTTTCTTGATTCTAATTGCAAATAGAACTCCTAGAAAATTGCTCCAAGCTCCAACAAAAACTGTCTTCTCCTCCTCTAGCAATGGAAAAACTGAAACCTCCTCTTGCCAAAATCCGAGCTCTTTCTTTTTCTCTTCTCTTTATGTTCTTTTGTTTGATTCTTTGTGTGGTTCATGTTAAAGGATGGGGTTATTTATAGGATTAATGTATGGTTGAGATGACTCCCACTACCCAAAATAACTCCCACTCACTCACAACTTCTCCCAGTCTCTCTTCGCTCCTATGCATGACCGGCCAATCCTCTTGTGCACAACACGTGCACGTGCACCCTATGTGCACACTCTTCTCATATTCTTTTCTTAATTGTTATTAAATTAAATGTAGGTGTATGTTACATGGAAAGTCTACGAGACTTTAAAGTGTTCATTTAAGTGTAGAATTAATCACGGGCTTCTCTTGTAATTAATTTTTAGTGGGCTTCAAAATAGATTTTAGGCCTATTGTATTTAATTAAAAATAGATAACACAAATGTGAAATAAATGAGAAAAAATGTGTATGACTAGAAAATTTTAGAAATAAAATATGCATAAATTTTACGTGCAATGCACGTGCAAAAATATTAAAAATTAATTTTTCTGGAATGTTACGGGTGTTCATTGACTCGTCTCATCTACTTCGACATCCTCATTACTCTATTTAGTTCCATTGTGCGACCGGGGTGTTAGTCGACATCCATCCCAACAACTACCATAATAACTCATTAACAAATATACTAGAACGTTCTAGAACTTCACCACAAAAGATCAAATTCAAATAACATTTATTTTATGGGTTTTTAACATGTATATCCCTAACAAATACGATAATATTATATATACCCCCTCACAAGTGTGTATTTTTGTATATGCCCCTAACAATATGGACTTTATTTCATATTTACTCCTATGTTAGATTTCGCTAAGTTAACTATGATTTTATCTTTATGAGATAAATATAAATAAAATTAAAAGATCAAATTAGACAATCAAATGAGAAAAGATTAAACAGTTTTAAGGAAAATAAATGAGTAAGCTTATAATCTATCATTAAAAAATAAGATTGATGACAAATTTGGAGAAATAAGATGAGCAAGAATATGTAGTTTTCAAAGATGCATTATTAGTTAATCCATTTTTTTGAAAAAAAAAATTTGAACAAATTTTGAGAAGAGTTAATGGGTCTCGGTTGGATTAACAATTTCCCGGATTTATAAGGATGAAGAAAATAAAGTTTGAATGGTTGAGAATAGAATATTTAAGTCATTTTTTAAAATATCATTTAATGCGAAATAAACCAATTCCTGATACAATAATAATGGGGATTTGGAAAAAGATGGAGGAAAACTAAGGAACTGAGATAGGCATCAACGTTTAAGATGAGAATAGCGACAAAAAGAAGGAGAAGAAAAGCTTGAATCATAGAGAATTTCATTTCTCACCCCAAAAAATAAAAATATTATCCCTCTACTTCCAATATTTTTCTCTCAACCTGCTTAATAGGAGTGTTACGATCCCGGGCTTGGTCGGTAGCAATTCCTTAGAGCTACAAGTCGTAACCTCCATGGATTACCTGCGAGTGGTAATCTCAATCGAAAGGAAGAAGAAATTGAAAGAAAAAGCTAAGGAACAAAGCACAATTCAGTATCAATTCATCATCCTAGAAAGTTGGGGATTACAGTGGGTACTAATAGGGCTTGTGAGCCGTAAGCACGCGCATAGCCCGTGGACTTAATTACAAAACATCTCTACTGTGCATATAAAGCCCTATACGAAAGATAATTCCCCGCGGACCGATATGGAAATTTTTGGACTGATATGTAAAAAGATACAGTTCTTAAAAGAACTGTATCAATGCTTCCCCCTTAAAAAATGAGCCCCCATACCTTTCTGAAAATGCGATAAAATCTGACACTTCTTTAGGTGTCTTCATGAGAATATGAATTCTTTCTTAGCCCAACCTAGAAGACTTGGTTGAGTATCACAAATTTGCAACTCAAAGTCACCTGTTTCTTCTGGATTGCAGCAAGTCTTAACAATAATATGCAAAAGAACTATATGACACTTCTACTTATCCGCAATTTTCTTATCATTATCGCAGGAAACATTGGCACCATTGTAACCCATGTTCCTGTATATATGTATTTTTTCGTGTATTTTATATATTTAAAATTTTTATAACTTTCTTCTCGCTTAAAATTTTTTTTTTTAACAATTACATTTTCAATTGATCGAATTTTAACAAAATATTATTCTGGTTTTTAAGAAATTTTCTATTTCATTTTATTATTTATTTTTTCTGGCCAAATTTTATCTTCCTTTTGCATTATTTATTTATATATGACCTGAGCGCAACCCAAGCCCATCTCCTATTGGATTCTAACCCAAAACCTTATAGCCCAATTTCTTATTGGATCAACCCGCTACCCTATAACCCTCTTTACCCAGTCTCCCTCAATTCTCTCCCTTACATTCCCTCTATCTGCCTAACTACACAGATCACTCTCCCTTCAATCCCATGATTTTCTTCCTTAACTCTTCAAATCCTAACTAATCACAAATTGCATTTAATCAGAATCAGATTCCTCTTTCTCTCTCTCTCCAAAAAACCAAGCAGCCTATTCTACCCTAACCCTAAGATCACTATTCATCCCTACTCCTCATCAACTCCCTCGCCTCCGCTCATTCCTCCGAGCACTCCCATCCTCGTCGACTCCAACCTTCACCCCTGTGCCCTCATTGACTCCTCTGTTTCTCCCCCAAAAATAGAGCAACCGACCTCATCCTCTCCTCGCAGTCATTGCCCCGCTCGACCACCGTAGTCAAGACCTCATCAACCGCAACCGCTTGTCTTCCATGTCGAGCTCCGCCCATAGTCGATGCCACCTCTAACCCACACCATCCCGAAGCACCCCCCACCATCATCTTGATCTCATCTGTTTGAGACCAAATCTGTTAGATTAGATCAGGACCGTCCGATCGACCAATCAAGATCGTGATTATCATCTTCATCATCATCATATCTGAGCCGTCGATCACCCTTGATCTTGATCTTTGATTTTGATCCTTGAATCTCGGCCCTTGATCGTCTCGTTCATTTTCTACTTGGTGAGTTAAACATTTGATCCACCTTTTGTTCTCATTCATCAATTTTTCAATCATGGTATATTTTACTCCTTTGGTATTCTTCTAATTCTTATATATTCTATATTCGATCTCAGCCGTTCGATCTACATTTGATCATCTTGATCTTGATCATCATCAAGATCCGTGCCGATCCGTCCGATCATTGTTTGATCATCAACATCGAGATCTGTAACCTCTATTTTGGATTTTATTATATTTTTATTTCTTTCCTTGATTATTGTACCTGGATTCTTTTATTATATTATATTCATTCTTTTTCTTGGGTTCTTTATTTTCTCTTGTTTGTTTTGTGCTCTTTTGGTTGGGATTTTGCTATATTTGGTTCATCGCAAAATTTCGTTGTTCCTATTTTGAGTTTGATTTGTTCCGCTTTATGTTCATCTCTTTGTTTTATGCTTGTTCGTCTCTTTTTGGAGCCAAAACCGATACCCAAAATGCATTAAACCACAACCAAAAACCCCAGTTTCTAATCTCCTATAAATACCATATTTAATAACCCTAATTTATTCCCTCTCTCTTTCCTCCACCGTTTCTCTCTCCCCCATCCCACTCTTTGTTTCGTTGCACCCAAACCCAACTGAGGCCCAGCACCCATTGTCGACAACCTCGTCACCTCCGACCACCACCATTTCCATCCCATCATCCTCGTCACCTTCACCTCATCGCCCTCCGACCATCTTCCCATCCCCGTCTTCGTCATCCACCGCCCTAACCCATCACCGAACCACTGTTGCTCCATTGCCGAACCCTCGTCCTCGCCATTGACACCATGATCCTCTCCGTGCACCCCCCTATAACCACCGCAGATCCCCTAGCAGTCGTCATTGTCGTCCAAGCCGTCCTCTTTCCCCATCGTCGTTCCCCTATTTTCGAGCGGAAAACAGAGTTCGCGTTGCCATCACGGTCTCGCCGTTGCCGTCGCTTCCCGACCGTAACATCGTCGCCATCAGTCATCGTCGCCCCGCCACAGGTGTCGCGCCGTCGCCAACCCCAGCGTTGCCGAGTCTCTCTCTCTGTCGAAGGGAAGGAAGGAGACAAGTGGTGATTGGTCCGTTCGGTGTTCGCTATATTGGCACACTGGATCCTGGTTTTGCCATTTGCTGTTTGCCCCGATCCGCTCTGTGTGTGCTTGCTGATTACTCATGCTGTTGGTTGCTGTTTTGGAGTTGCCATTTGGTGTTTTGCACGTGTCTTGCTCGTGATCTTGGGGATCTTCTCCTGCGATTCTTATCCCGTTATTCCATATTATTCGAATCTACTAATTAACAGGAATGTCTCTCCTAGAACTAATATTTTGTTTTGTTCAAGTTTATTTGATCTCTACACGTAGATCCAGTCCCTTTCGTTATCATACTACTATTGACAATTTCGTTAAGTCTATCGAGGGTTTATACGAGCTAACCCGACATATCTTTAACTTCATGCCGCTCTCTTTGATCTAAAACCTAGTCCATGTTGTATCTTGCATATGCACAATTACATGAAATTAACTAGATCCTTGTTATAGACTTGTTTCATAAACTGTAACTATTAGACTGAATTTGATTGACTACCATGCCATTGATATTACATCTAAGAACTGAAATTTTGCATGTTAAACATCTATTGACACTTTGATTACCAATTTCCATGAAATATATGATTGTATGATTTAATTATTGTCTATTCATGTCAAGATTATTTCTGGATTGCTAGTTGTTTCCTTTTTAATCAGATTTTCATCTATGTTGTTGTCATATTTTGAAATAACTTTCTAAACATGAAATTTAGCCTTTGATGTCTAGTTTACTACCCTTTTTGCGGATTTGGATTCCGACGTGTGGTTTGTTAGATATCATCATTTTAGTACAACTGTGTTAGAATTTTCAAATTCACAAATGCATGCGTATCTTACTGTTCTATAATTTAATTGACCATGTTAACAGTAAAATAAAATTCTTAAATAAATTAGGCTGAACCTAGACATGTGTAGGAATGCTCCAGAATTTTTATAGATTTATTTGATGAGTTTTTTGACCTGAAACAAATATGTGAACACAGATTACATTATGCTGCCTAAACATAAAATCTGAATAGAATAGAGTTGTCACCCTAGTTTCTGTATCTTTTATGTGCCTTAAATATATTCGCTGGAACCGTGTGGAAGTCTAGTTTCTAGAACTTTCAACGGATCCAGATTTGCTATTTTATAGTAACAGTAATTCATGTTTTTGTACAGCAAGGTCATGCTGTTCTGATTTTGTAAATTGTATGTAATTGATTTGTTTGCTTTATGCTTTGTCTGTAACACATAGAATAAGTCACACTTAGTATCATACAACATTGACACCTTCTTGCATGCTCACATAGGATTAAATAAAATGATATCAAGTCAGGGTAATATGGAATGACTTGGTAGCGAACAATCGGAGACTGTACTCGGTCGGACCCTACTGTACTGACCTATACTGTATGACCATAAAACCCTGCTGGATAAACACTGACACTGAACATTAAATACTGATTACTGGGCCGAGTACACAAACTGTAAATTTACCATTAGTCTAAAGCGTACACTATGTGCTTGCACCGAATCTGTAGTATGGGATGCAATAGTACGTGCACTAGATAGGCTAATAAAATGATTAATAACCTGCATTTATCATCTCATGCTTGATCCTATATATAACTGATTGAACATAGACCTTTGATACTATTGCCTGCTCTTTGCTTTGTTATTTGACTTTGATCATGTCCTTTCCTTTAATATACATGTTTCCGTTATCCTTTGTTTTCCTCTACTTGCTGCCCATGACTTGCTCTGAGGACACTCTTTTCTTTCTTTTTAAATTAAGTATTTATAGGTACTGAAGGAGCTATACCAGAAGGAATTGGTGAGCAACGATTCTAAAGATGGAGCTGATCTTTGCTGCTTAATTTACTTTCTTGCTAGTTTATTGTTATGAACATTGTTATGACTTGTACTTTGTTTTAGGCTTATGTTCCCGGAGTTTGTTTTTTCTAGATGTTGGATTTTTCTTGTGTTGGATATTATTATTGTTAGATTATTTCATCTATTATTGAAGTTATCTTGATTCATGTGATTATTTCTTCCTGGGTGGTTGTTTTTGTTGCTGCATATTGTTGAGTTAGTCTGGTACAGCTTGTGGATGGTGTTTACATCATTCAATGGGCCTACATTACGTACTCGTATTTCGTATCTTGGGAAGCGGGGCGTGACAAGATCTGTGCCCAATCGTGATCATATTCTCTTGGTTTGCGATCATTGCCATGTGCCGAGATCTGTTCCCGTTATTCTTTTCTATTCAGATTTATTGTCATCTAAAGGCAAGTAACTTGTATGAATATTTTTGTTCCTCGTACAACCATAAATACCGCAAGTAGATCTCCATTATAACTTGTTCTACATGCTCTTACTGGTTGATAATCTTGGCCTTATTCGTTGATTTGCTTCTATCAATTCCGTAATCATAAAAGATCATAAACACCAATTGTGTATTTCTGCCCTACCGTATGTTCTGACTTGTAGCCTGATTTTGATCCAGTTACACTTTGAATCTATTAGAACTTCCTGAACATGAACTGTAACCTCGTGTGTCTAGTTTATAATTCTTATGACGGAATCGAATTTCGAATTATATTTTGTGAGTTACCGCTGTTTTAGTACTTTTGGGTGTGAAATTCCAGTTTCATTAATACGCTGTATCACCTTGTTTTCCAATTTAATTTGACTATAATATCTATAATATAATAACATGAAATTTAATATGCTGGGACTAGACATGCTAAAGAATCTTCCCTAATTTTCCTGGATTTATTTATCAAGTTTTCAGACATGTTTTATGCATATGAACACAACTTTGATAATTCTGGCTGAACATGAAATCTGTGTAGATTGCTGTTTTGACACCAGTTGTTGCAACTATTATATATCTTGTTTATATGCACTGGAACTGGAAGAGAGTCCAGTTTCTAAATTTTCTGACGGATCCAAGTTTTCATTCCTATAGCAAAGGGAATCACATTTTTGGTGCAGCAACGTCCTGCTGTCCAGAATTGAAATTCTCATCGTTTTGATAATTATAATTTGTTTGATACTCGAATATGCTTTTTACCTAGCCTAAAATTGTTCCTTGTTTTCCGATCATGTGTACTTGCCTTGTTTTGCACACTTTCATGCCTGTTGATAACAATAATAAATAACAAGCCGGGGTTTAAGGGAAAGACCGTAGTAGTGGACAATATAGGTAAGTGTACTCGGAATGGGGACCGTGTTTCCCATTACTTGATGCTATGATTTTGTGATTACATGATTCATGCCTATTATTACTACCTGATTATATGATTCCATGACTTCATGATTACATGATTCATGCTTATTACTAGTATATGACTATATGATGCTATAATTTCATGATTACATGATTCATGCCTGTTCTTGATTACATGATGCCACGATTTCACGATTACGTGATTCGTGCCTATTTCTGTTTACATTATACCTGAGTACATGGCCCTATAGAATTCACCACTAAGTCTAAACGTAACTTGTTTGTATGTAGAAACCATGTGGTAAATAAATGGGACGCATGAAGTGCTACCTTAGATAGAATTAAACAATAGACTTAAGAACAACTTGTTACCTATACACGCATGTACCTGTCGCGCATACTACTTGATGCCCATTAAAGTTTACATGTTCACTGGTTACTTGATACCTGTTATAATTTACTTGTTTACTTGTTACCGGATCCTGTTACTTGACTCATTTTACTTGGTTGCTAGATTCGTTGAACCTTATTACTTGTTGCATTCCTGTCATGACATGTTGTATATTCTTGATTCCAAATCTTTACTTCATACTTTCTTGCACTTGTTCCCATACCCATTGCTTGTACTATTTGCGGTCTGTAACTTGTTCTAACGGGTACTCCATTTGTCTTTCTTTGAGTTATGTTCTACAAGTACAAATGATGGGTTATTGAGAGAACTCGTTGAACTATTACTGCATTGCATATTCTCTGGCTATTTGGTAAGTCCTTGTATTTCAGATACTGGTTATTGCATTATATTCCTGTTTATGTGATTACTATTGTACTGTTGAGTTACCTGGTATTATACAACTTATGGATGGTATGAGTTAGCATACTTATATCATTCGCTGAGCCTCAGTTACGTGCCTGTGTTCCCGTGGAATGGGAAGCGGGGCGTGACAACCATCATATTCAACTACCTTTTGAAGTTTAACCTTAACTGATGTAGCTAGCACAGGGACTGATTGATTTTTAGTATTAACCCTGAAGTCATCATTAACACCCCTATCAAGGTGAATAGCAAGGGTTGGTATTCGCATGATTGGCTCCTCAATTCTAACAAGTTTGTGTGAGTAAAAGACATAACCATCCTTCACTTCCCTTATAATCAGCCTCCCACCAATTGCTAAATCCCTGTCAAACCTAGTGTGCCACAAACCACCACCATAAGTCTGCATACCAACTTTAAGATACCATCCTTTTGCTACCTACATGACACCAGCACCAAGAACAAGATAACAAGTTCTTGTGTTGAAATATTTCAGGATTTCGACCACAAGGTGTACTACTTAAGCTAATAATGCTGGCAAAGATTTACTACTATCAATATACTCTGACAACATCTTCAACAATATCAAGCCACTGTTTACCATGTGATAGCCAACACCTCCATAAAGAAGAGATAGAGAAGTAGGTCTCACTCACTCATTCATATTTCCATCAGCACTGCGAAGAAAAATAACCTTGTTATCTTGCATTGATTCAGCTACTGGAATAGGCGAGATTTCTTTACTATTATCTACAGTTTTGTCCACTTCAATCATACTAACAGGCTGAGCAGCAAAATCATCAAAAGCCATCATTTCACTCATACTAAATGGTACTTCATTAGAAGAAAGTGAAGAAAGTATCGCTTCAAGTTCATCTGGGACATCAACTGATTCCCAAGTTTCTTCCCTGATTACAGTAGCTCTGGTAAGTATTGCAATGTCATCAAGTTACTAGCTTTTGCGCTCTCCAAAGCCAAGAGCTTTAAGTGCAACAAACTTCATAGACCCTCTAAGCTTATTCACAACCAGAGTCGCAAGAACCGCTTGTTCTCTGTTTTCAGCAACTATCAAAATTGGATACCCCCTTCTTATTGCATCTTCCAACACATTGATCAAATCTCTTGCATTTGAAACCTTCTTGTCAATAAGAAGTAACTTACAATTCTCAACTTCAACTGACGTCTCCTCACTATCTGTTACAAAGTACAGAAACATGTAACCATGATCAAATTGCATTCCCTCCACTTCATAGAGACTATTATCAGCACTTTTCTCCAACTCGATGCACTAAATGCTTTGTTTAGATCTTGCAATTCTATGGAAAGATCGTTAAATTTGATTTGCAGTTGAGATTTATCATTTTCAAGATGTTTTGTGCTTTCTTTGAAATCACTGACAACCTTTTCTACCTGCTGCCCACTGATCAAAAGAGCAGAATTTTCGATGACCAATGAATGTTTCTCTCCTATTGATTCCACAACAAGTTTCAGTTCAGAAACTTCTCCTCTGGTAGCTTCCAACTCCACAGTTGCTTTCTCAAAAGATAAATTAGCATCCTGAAGACCTCTTCAAGCTTCTTATAACTAGCTAACAATTCATCAAAATTATCCTTCTGAGCTTTCAAAGTAATTACTGCACTGGAACTACTTTTAACTCATCTTGCAACTCTTGAATCAACTTCTGATCTTCTTCAGATCTACATGTTAACACGGCAACTACTTCCTCTATTTCTCTCTTTTGAGTGTTCAGTAGATCCCTCTCCACTCCAAGACTATTTACATTTTCCATAATGGCTCTGATTTGGTGCGATGCTTCTTGCTTGGCGATTTCAAGTGTAGCATCCCAAATTTCCAATATAATATCTCAGAAATACGTGGCACAATTCCAAGCATCTACCTCAATGTAATAGTAAATATAGCCAAATAACAGAAAAAAATTTCAACTTTTATTACATCAATTCTTTACATAGCACAACGGAAAACTAAACACCTTGAATTATAATTTCTTCTTTTACAACACATTCTTTTACAATTTGCATAAGTCATTATCATTCTACCTTATGCATCCATATCCCAAGCTAACCATACCTACCTGTAAATCATGAGGCTAGAGATAACCCTAACCCCCAAAACTACGGGGCCAACCATAACGGTGTGAGTGACATCAAAAGAAAAATACAATTTAAATAAAGTATAAAAAATAAATTCATAATCAACACATTTCCATAGTAGAAACAAATGAAATACGAAAAGATCATAAATAAAGCATGAAAACATCAAGTGAAACTAGGCTAAGTGTTAAGTGTAGGAAAATACAAAACATCATGCATAATACAAGTTAAGAAAACACAAATGCAATATGACGACTCTCTAATGCATACTTGTCGGTATCTATGAATCCCACAATTCAAAGGTCTGGTGCAAGCCCTTAACGTTCTCCACTTTATAGGGTTTAATCTCTCATTATGCAACTAATCCTACTACGATGACCACTATGAGATTTGGATAAACTGTGAGTATCTAGCCCATGCCTCGAAAATTTCGGAGGTCAATCTATATCCACAGATAATTCCGGAGACTATTTCACTCACACCTGAGAACTTTCGAGAATACCCTACACCACAAGCTATGGCACCTCATCACACGAATACCCCATGACTGTCGCCTCGACCCCGATAATTCTGGAGATCAATCCCACACCGCAGGTACTTCCGAAGAATATTTCACTCACACCTCGATAATTTCGGAGATTATCTCACACTGCAGATCATACTGAGGTCCATAACCCATGTTTGCACGTATTTCATCATATAACCATCTAGTGTCTGTCATTGTCTTATTAAGTTAATTAATTAATTACAAATCTCCTAGAGTTGGTGTTCCCTACCGGACTTTACTCAACTGATCGACAATCAAGACCACATCTGGCTAACCACAAAATCTCAACTGTCGGTGTACTAGGGTCACACTCACCCTCTAGAGACTCACAACTCAACTATGCACACAAAATCTTTTATTAAAACTATTAATTTCATTATCAATTTACTCATATTAAGAAAACTTCTTAAAAATAAACAAATCCAAATCCATCCGAAATACCCACAAATTTCCAGAACTGAAACATAATATTAATCCATTAAATAACTGAGTTTAATATTTTAAAGTCGTAGAAAAATCACAAACATCCATATCTTGAAATCCATATATATTTCACTTCTTAAAGTGACAGAAATATAAGTTAAACTCTATTATAATCAAAATATAACTCTCTGAAAAATTATAGCAATCTATAGTGAAAACTTCTTCTAACATAATATATATAATAAAACACAAAAAAAGATATCAAGTGGCTCTCATTCAATAGGGTTGAAATTAATGGTCCAGATCTAACCTCACAAAACATATTTTCCCTCCCAAAAGTTTCCCCCCAAAACTCAAATTCAAATCCCCCCAAAACAACTCCTTTATTTATTTATTTATTTCTCTCTCTCTCTCTCTCTCTCTCTCTCTCTCTCTCATTCTCTCTATTTACTCAGAAATTTATATTTTCAGATTTCAGGTTTGTAAATTTTCAGACTTTTTATGCATTTTTTTATTGCTCATGTTACATTGAAAATAGCAAATATCTCATCAACAATTAAATTTTATCATTTTCCACGATCAAAGTTCTAAGAAGTTGGATTTTACACCCCCATTTATAATTATTTTTCAACATCTACTAATGGAAACATGGACTTCTATTTACAACTAATTATTGTTTTACTATTCAAACTTAAGCTACATAATTGTTGTTTTTCTGTTTACAAGACTTTCATATGTTGTATTGTTCCAAAGACGTGCTGTAGGCACGTGCCCACGGGCAAATCTTGTAGATCAATAATCCATAAGTACGAAGAAATAATTATTCAAGAAAAACGATGAAAACTCAACAAACCACTCAGCCAAACAGCTGACGATCGACTGTCAAAACAGTTCAAAAAAAACGATGGTCGACTGTCAAGCTAAATTTCAAATTCAAAGGATGTCGGTCGACTGCCACTTTTAGTTCAAAAAGTGGTCGACCGACCGTCAAATGCTACTCAGCCAATTTTGAAAATTCTGCACATTTCGACTGATACTTAAATTAAAATATTTAAAACATGAATTGGTAAGTTTAAGAACCCTGAGATGATCAAATACAATTTATCTAATATACTAGAGTTTATAAATCAAATCCAATCCTCATCAAGTTCATAAAATATAAAATTTTCATCAAACTTCTTCAAAACTGTAAAATGTGTCTATATGTGTATATATATAGGTGTATGCAGCCGTTAAAGTATCGAGAAATCACTGATTATAAGTAGCATATGATCCAATTCAATCTCAGCATTAATGTGGGTCAAGATCTAATCGAAAATCTCACCAAAAACATCAAAAATCAACTTTCGGCTGAACATGTCAAACCTGAAATATGAAAAATCCACTTCACCACATTAGGGCTTGATCTTTTAATTCAAAAATCCTTCTTGCACTTGATTAAATACAACTACAACTAGTTAAATGAGTTTTTCCATGATTATAAGCATCTACAACAATTTTTCATCGAGCTTTATTCATCGAAACATACTAACAGATCATATATATGTTTATACACAGTAAAGACTCAACGTTTTTATGCAATATACACTATACAAACTCATTATGCACAATCAAACCAGTAAGAATATGAATAAATCAACATACCCATGATTCCTACTAAGTTCTTAACAATCACAAGTCGCCTATATAGAAATTTTATCCATCAATTGCATAGTTTCATGAAAAGTTCTATTTTTATTTATCCATTCATCAATAAATTCATTATATCATCATACAATCATCTATCATGCATTCTAATAGACAGATCATCACATAAAACATGCATAGAACAACAAGAAATCAAAACATATGTCACTCTCCTTATTGAAGAATCAACCGAAATAATAGAAGAATAAGGAAAGTCCTTCCTTTCGCAAAAATCCAAGATACTGACTTCGAAACTCCAAGAAAACCAATAATAAAATAATATTTTATTTTTACAGAGGAGGGGGGACGGCTGTAGTAGTCTTAATATAGGCCGAAATCTAATTATTAGCGTTTTGAGAAGATTTTGCAAAATATTCTATTAGAATATATCTTTACATATATAGATCTTTATACTAGAAATTAGATTAACCAATTTAATTTGGATTAAAAATCAAAATAACTCTCCAGATCTGACCGGCATCCATATCTAATCAGCAAAATAAATTTTGTAACTGTTTGCCTCCAAGTGGCAATTTTGCAAAAGGACCATTCTTTAACAAATTTGCTAAATAAAACAAATCTATTAGAACAAAATTTAAACTCTTTACCTCTGAGTTAGCTAGCCATCATGCTAAGCCCATAAAACCGAAAATCTGGAGTTTTTTACTTCAAGTGGTAATTTTGCACAAAATCCCCTTTTTTGTAATATTTGCAAATATGCCGAATAAATATCAAAAAATTCTAGAAAATTCATAAATAATATCTATTAATAAATTTTAAGTTTCCCCAAAATATTTGCTAACTTTGAGTTTCCCAAAAAATATTTGCACGTGTTTTGCACATGTAAAAAGATAAATTTCAAAAAAATGTTGATTAAATCACCAAAAATCGCTTTAATTCATTTATTAATCTCAAAAATATTAGTTAAAATTCTAGGGTGTTACATCAAGACCCACTTTGAGGAATGAATTTCCAACTTCTTCCCTAACCCTTCTTTGAGACCAATTTCATGAAGTTGCATCTTATTTTGACCATGCTTCTCCTTCAAATTATCTTCGTCCCCCATTCCAGTTTGATTGTTTAACTTCTGCATATCAAGACCTACTTGCTGGAACTCACCTTTGAGAGCTGTGATTTCTAATAACAGTGATGTTTTTTCTTCCTTTTGAGCACCCTTGTTCAGGACACTTTCCAGAGCAGTCATCATTACATCAAAATTATCTCGAGGAGCAACACCCTTGTCATAAAAATCAAACTACTCCTCAACTACATGCTCATGAGGAAAGGGAGTCTCTTTTCGTTGCCTGCGCCACACCATTCCCATTCGGCAAAACCCCTTTCGCCACTGGATGATAAACCTTATCTACATACCTAAACACAGCGTTCAGCATATAAAAACCCTCATCATGTGGTGCTAGAAAGAATGACTGCATAAATTCCTTCACCGAATTCTTCTCTATCAAATACCCAGTCACCAACACAATCACTCCACCATCAAGCGATTCCTGGGCGTCTATCGTCTTAATTTAAGCCCTTACACCTCCATACTCCCTTGATAATATTTTTTCATTGATCACTTTCCTAGTGTTGATAGAGCTCATACGGCCTCGTTGACTGACCTCCACATAGAACCTGTACACCGACTCCGGCGATTGGAATAGTGTGTCATAGAGCAGATGCACAAATGCATTCCCTACCACTTGAGCAGAGGGCGGTGAGTCATCTGTAGCTTGTTGCTTAGATGCCATGAGATCGCATGTATTGGCTACCTGGTTCTCTTAGGAATTTTGTCGAACACTTGGGGTTCGCTAATAGAGTCTTGGTGAACAGTAACCAACACCACCTTCATCGAAGCCCTTCCTTGAATCCTGATGTCGGTAGGGAAGGGGAGTTGCAACTGAAGCTGTAAATGGCAGAGAAAGATTTAAGGATTCTATTGGCAGCGAAGGAGTAGTCGGAGCGGGAGTGGCCTTGGGCGGAGAAGGTGTGGTGAACGTGGAAGTGGAGACGGTGGTGAAATTTCCCATCGTCAGGTTTCTCTGATACCATTATTACGATCCTGGGCTTGGTCGGCAGCAATTCCTTAGAGCTACAAGTCGTAACCTCCATGGATTACCTGCGAGTGGTAATCTCAATTGAAAAGAAGAAGAAATTGAAAGAAGAAGCTAAAAATGAAGTACAATTCTATATCAATTCATCATCCTAGAAAGTTGGGGATAACAGTGGGTACTAATAGGGCTTGTGAGCCATAAGCATGTGCATAGCCCGTGGACTTAATTACAAAATATCTCTACTTTCCATATAAACCCCTATAAGAAAGATAATTCCCCGAGTACCGATATGGAAATTTTTGGACTGATATGTAAAAAGATACAGTTCTTAAAGAACTGTATCAAGGAGAGAAGGACATAATTGAATGGTTTGAAGGCTGGGTTTGGTCAATCTTCCTAGAATTGTGGGAATCAGAAATAATGATATACTCACTCTCTCCTACACCACCAATTTTTCACACCTTATGTGACACGTCTACTTAGTAGTATCATATAAGCGAACTCAACTTAACCTTAATTATCACGCCCTGCTTCCCAAAAGGAATACAGAATACGGTACGCGACAAAGCCCAGTGGATAGTTTTCACCATCCATAACCTGTACGGATCTGCTTAATTCGTCACAACAGTAAATATATCAACATACTCAATCAGGCATGCATAAACAATTATAACTCAACTGTATTTATTCCAACAATAACAAATATCCTAAATAAACACATGATCTGAAACAAAATAATATCCTGGGACTAGAAGCTCAAATAAAGTCTCAATACAGTTCATGAATATAAATAGTTCATCAAAACATTTAACAAATTTTCCAATGCGCAGCTCAAAATGTAATACCCCGATTTTCATTTATGAAAATTATTAATTTTTGCATGTAGTGTGCACGGAAAATTTTTGTAGTATGAAATCTTATAATTATTTTCATTATAGATGATGAATATATGTATATATATATATATATATGTGTGTGTGTGTGTGTGTGTGTGTGTGTGTGTGTGTGTGTTCTTTAAATATTTTTATAAAGGCCAATTTTCTTCAAATAAACATAAGCCTTTCTTTTTAGCCCAAATCTAATTTATTTTTGTAAATCATTATTTGGCCCATTAAATAAAGCCCATGAGTTATTTCTCTTTTGATTACAACTTGTAATGTAGGATATTTTTATAAGATTATTTTTATAGAAAATATAATGTACAACTTTTTTAAATGGAGAACTAATGAATGCACGTGCATTGCAAGTACACGTGCAAAAGCACACAAAGTGGCTGGTTTAGGATTGGAGGGAAAAAGAAAAAAATGAGTGGAGTTATGGGTGGTAGTTGTTTGATCATGGTTGGTTACTACAACTTTTCCTTGAATCATAGCCTTTTATTTTTAACTCCTAGATTGATCCTAACCCTTCATTTGCTCCCAATTTTAGTATAAATACCCCCCCCTAGCCTATTTATTTTTGTACTCTTCATTTCTCCAAAGCCTATAGTAGAAAATACAAATTGTTAGTAGTATAGTAAGTGAGATAAAAAGATTGAAAATTGTGTGTGAGTTGTGTGTGTGCATTCAAAGAAGGTCGGCATCACTAGGAAGCTCTCGAGATTGGCATCTTTGAGGTTCGGTTGTGCGCATCAAGGAGGAGGAGGAACGCTTTTTTGGCAAGGACTCTTATGTTTAGGAGGTGTTGCAATTTTATTCTCTCCAAATAAGGTGGGTTATTTTTCATGTTTCTAATTAGATAGCATGCTAAGGTTGAATTGAAATGATAATGCATGAAAAAGATTAATAAGAGTACATTTAATTGGAAAAATGGCTTATTAGTTGATTGGAATGTTGCTAAATAGATTGTATGTGATTCGATCATCAAACTTAAGTTGTGTGTGAATTATTTATACCTATGGATTGCTTGAAGTAAAATTCGTTGTTAGCATCAAAAACTAAATGCAAATGTTAGTAGATGAAAATGTTGCTTTATGAGCTTGAATGAACCTTTTTGTGATAATGTTGTAATGAATAACTTAAAATATAATTTGTGGGTTTGTGAAAGGAATATAAATAGGGAATTGATATAGGGAATATTGATGCTAAATTGTATAAGAAATGTCGAAATGAGATGTGGTAGTAGTAGTATACAATTTAAACTAATTGTATAAAGAATATGTGTTTAATTACTGGAAAAATTATTTTTAAATTACTGGAGTATAAAATATTGTTTGAATAATTATTCTGAAAATTTACAGTAAATTTAGTAAAAGCAAAACTCAAATGAGAGCTTTTGAAACATCGAAATGTTCGATTAAACAAAGAATTGATTTAACTAAAATATAAGTTGTATTCATGAAAACTTGAGCCTATAGCTCAAGTGGTCGGGAGGCCTTTAAATGCTACAGTGTGTGCGGTTGGGTTCTCACAGATCGATGGTTCAAAACTTGATGACACCATATTTTTCTGTGCGTTTAAAAAAAATTAATCAAGTTCAGTCTGAGAGTATATAACACTCTAACCTTTCTTAATACCGATGAGCACTAGTGGCCAAGTGGCTAGTGTGTGCAGTTGGGTTCTCACGGGTCGCTGGTTCGAATCCTGGTCTCAGCCAGAATTAAACTTTTTAAAAAAATGATTTTTTGGTGGATTTTGATGTCTAAAAATTATGAAAAAAAATACTATTAGTATTCTAAAATTATGTGTGACTTATGAAAAATAAATTGGGAGTTATTGAAATGAAATAGAGTATATTTTGGGAATAAAAGTGTAGTTAGAACTATGGTTCTACACTTGTATATTTTTGTGAAAAATGTGTTTTGCAAGAGAATGGAAATAAGTTCTAGAAAAGAAAAATAACAAAGAAAGAAAATATATAAGGTGAAGTGGTGTGAATTATTCTTGTTAAAGAATAGTGTGACAATAATGAGTTGTGAATATTCATTTTGACCATATACTTAGTGATATGATTTTTTTAATGTGGAAATAAATATTGGATGAAATACATGATGAATAATTGAACTCCATGTATGGTTATTGACTCATGAATAATTTAGAATTCATGTGATTGGAAAAGAAAAATGTTATTGAGTATGAAAACTCAAACATATGAATTTGTGAATTGAAAATGAAAATTAGGATGTAGCCAAAACTCACACCGGCAAGTGAAAGTGATGAAACATGAATATTGAAATTGAAAAGACCAGTTTGGGTCATTGTGAAATGAAAGAAATAAGACCGGTAGTAGTGAGAGGGCTAACTCTAAGAGATTAATTTTGTTCATGATTTCATTAAATTAAGAACTAGTACATAGTGAAGAGGTGATGAAAGTGAGAGAAAAATACAAGTATGAGGGCCTCGAGTCTACGATGTAAGAGTGATCCACAGAATGCATGCTTGTTGCGTCAGGACATGGCGTGGGCACTACTCCAGAATTATCGGGATCTTGGCGACGCTTGTGGGATGTTTGGTGACTACAAGAGGATCGTGTGCCATGAAGGAGGCTGAATTGCCACAGAATGCATGTTTGATGCGTCAAGACATGGCGTGGGATTTCCCTCCAGGTTTTCTGTACATGAGCTTGTACTCATAGATCATCTAGGATACTTACCGTAGTTACAGTAGTAGATTAAGTCATGACGAGGGATTGAACCCTACAAGATGAGAACGATTAAAAGGCTTGCCCTCGGACCTATGTAGTATGGGATGCATAGAATTCGAACAAGTGTGTATTAGTGTCATATAATATAAATAATTGCATTAAGGACTAAGTGCACATTCACAACACGACATCAATAGGGTATTCCCTTTAGTTTGATATGTGACAAGTTTGTGTTTGTTAAATATGGAAAATCAGTTATACTATTTTCGGCATAGAGAGGATGGCCGTGTATAATGTTCGTCGGTTGAATAAACTGACGTACCCACAGTTTTGTATGCAGGGTAAATAACATGATAAAGATTAAAGAAGCACAGATGCTTAGAGATTATTCAAATGTCGATGTACATTTATTTAAATGTTGTAAATTTGCTTCCGCTATAAAATGTAAAGTGTAAAGTTTTCATGTAACTCTGATGTAAAGTGAAAAGTTCTAATTTTCTTGTAAAATTATACGAAAGAAGTGTAAAGATCCTGTGGAATCTCGAATTCAGTTGTGTTTTGGAATTCGGGGCATTACACAAAACTTTTGCTTACCAACTCCGGTAGGTAATTGATCAACAAAACCTGCTCATATAGCAATCACAAGGAAAATAGGAAGACAAGAAAACATAATGCTCGTTGATGCAAGTTCCGGGCCGCAAGCAGTAGAAGTAGAAAAATAGAAAGGGAAAAACTAAACTAAATAGGAAATACTAACATGGAGAAGGCGGCAAAGACAACAGTCTAAAGATGGCAGTAAACAGTGGAATAATAGTAAGAGTATAACTGCAATAGTAAGTGGTCAACAGTAACATGAAAATCAATAGTAACAGTGAAATCAACAGTAACAGTGACGAAATGTAATAGCGAAATAGTTATTCTTATGTCTAATGTTCATTACTAACTAGGTAGAACTTCATGCGTTCCAAATTATACCACATGGTTGCTACATCAAATAGTTTCGTTTTAAGATTTTGTAGTGGAGCCTATAGGGTAGTATATTCAGACAAACAGTAACAGCAACATCAATAACAAACAGTGTCATGGATCATGCCCTCATGCATCCAGAGATAAGCAGTAGGTACCACGGTAAACAGTGGGGAAAATGAGTTCCCTTCCGAATATGCATTTTTATATTTTCCTGTAAAACCTGTGTCCCATTTTCTGTATTTTTTTGTATTGTATTCTGTCTTCCAATGTATTTTATCCATTTGTAATTTTTCTTTTCCTTAACAATGTATTTGTTCTTCTTTCCAGTATTTATATATCTCTCTATTTGTTTGACTCTTTTGTGTTCTTTTGTCTGCTAATTATTCTGTCTCTGGATGATTTATTGTTCTAAATTATTGCACTTCATGGCTTAATTGCTTATTTATTTGAACTCTGCCTTGTTGAATATGGTTTTCTACCCAATATACCCTATTGAACCCTCATACCCATCCTATTGGATCCTAACCTGCATCCCAAAACCCACTTCTTTAACCCAGTCTTCCCTAGATCTTCTCCACGTTCCCTAACAAGCAAATCATATCTTTCCCCCTATTCTCTTGATTCTCTAAACCACAACTTGCAAAAATCTCTCATTATAATCACTAACAAATTTTGTTATTCATGCCTATAATTCCTATCTCCAAACCCTAACCCTAATATTCTTTCTCTCATCTTCTCTCTCTCTCTCTCTCTCTCTCTCGGCCTACTCCAACCTCCAGCACCCCTGTCCGCCTGCCGCACCCCCTACGTTGCCATCGCACCACCCCCCCTGGCGACCCCCCCGTCGAGCCTGACCTCAGCCCCGACGCCAGCCTACCACCACAGCGATAGCCCCCTTCTTCCCTGCCTCCTCCCGAGTGCCAGGCAGACAGTAGCACGATGCCAATCAGCATTGCGCCCCCTTCCGGCCTGCCCCATCGCCGTTGTGCCGTTTCGCCGCCGTATTTTCCCTGTGCCGCCGTCGTCCTCTTTTTCGCAGTGTGGCCCCCGCTATCCCTCTCTCTTTGTGCATGTGTGATTGATCTCGAACGTTGGGTTCATGTTATTGTGATCGTGGTGATCATGATTGTCTTGTGCATCTCGTTTGTGTTCCGCTCATGGTATTGTGTTCGTGCGCGAGAATCTATTCCTGTTATTCTCTTTTCTCATCAGATCAGTCGACAATTACAAGGCAAGTAACTTGAATATTTTTTGTTGTATATTCAAGTACTAAATACCGCTTGTAGTGTGACCTTTGTTTCTAGATTCATCCCCATAAAAATTCTTGTTAGATCTTGCCTCTATTTTTTGATCCGTTCGCGAAGTATCGACATAATTTAATAGAGTCATTCGGTCTGAATGCTACATGAAGAACATAAGCCAGATGACGGAACGGGGTCATCATATTTGTTATACACACGACATGAAAAATAATTTAGAAATAATCTAGATTGATGCATGTATGTATGTTGTTCGTGATTCATGATATGTTGTACCCTTGTTGCATGCTTGATGCGTTAGTTGTAATCTCTTGTGGTAGATTTGTTAAACACTTATACCATGTTTTCTTGGACATCTTTATACCATGTTTTGTATTTTATCATAATTTGGATTTGTTGCACATGAACTATTTGATTTAATGCATCAGAAGAGATTTCTGTTTTTGCAGTTGGCTCGTTTTGTTTCTGTATTTTAGACCCTGTTGAGGTCAGTAAATCAATTTAATTTGTGAATATAAATCGTAGTCCTCGCTGTCTATTTTTCAGAATTTTCAACAGATCTCAGTTTCAATTTTTGAGTTGCGAGTTATTGTTGTTTTGCTACAAATGTGTTAGAAATTCCAGATTTTGTTTTATGTGATTTCTGCGTAGTTAATTATTTTAATACTAATGTTCAAGATAAGATTTGGATCTAATATTTTGCTAGGTATGACTAGACTTGACTGGGATTAACTTCAAATTTTTGTATATTTATTTGATGATATTTATAAACTATTCTATGCTTGGGAACAAACTACTATATTGCCAGAATTTCTTGTTGTTCAGTAAAGAACCATATTTTCAACCTGATTCTAGTTGCTGTTGATTAAAACTTTGTGAAGATAAAATGTAGCCTACTGTATCTATTTTATCAACCTTTTGACGGATTTGTATTTCGAGCTATACTTTATAATATATCGTTGTTTTAGTACTGCTGTGTCAAGAATTTCAGATTCAAAATTTTGTTGGATCTTGTTGTTTCCCGAATTTATTTGACTATGTTATCTATGTTGGAATATTATGAAATTATATTTGCTGATACTAGACATACTGGGGAATACTCTAGATTTTTCTTGGATTTAATTATTAAGTTTTTATGTCATTTTCATGCTTGTGAATACAACCTTGTAATTTCTGGCTGAACATGATTTCTGTATAAAATTCTGTTTTGAGCAATGTTTCTGTGATTATTATGTGACATGTATATATGTGTTGGATTCGGCCGGAAATCTATTTTATAGATTTTCTAACAGATTCAGATTTGCATGTTTGTGGCAACGGAAATCTCAAATTTGGTACAGTAGTGTCTTGTTGTCCAGAACTAGAAGTTTCGTTGTCCTAGCCCTTGATGAGTCGTTTGTCATCCATTTGTGTCCTTCTTTCAAATTGTTCTTGTCCCTTGTTATCTTACCGTGTTTCTTGCCTTGTTTTTGCACGTCCGTGCTTGCTTTAAATAACAATAACAAGAAACCAAGCTAGCGATAAAGGGAAAGATCTAATAGTGAAAAATATAGAAACGTGTACTCGAAAGGGGATCTATAAATCCTACATGATACTTGATAATTGATACTTGATACTTGATACTTGATACTTGGCACGTGATTACTTGACACTTGCACACTTGACACGTGATACTCGATGCATGATACTTGATTCTCGATACTTGATACTTGATACTTGTCCCAGAGTACACTGCCCTCTATGATCCACTATGAAATCTAAAATGCAACTTGCATGAATGTAGAAACCATGTGGTAAAATTTTGGGACGCATAAAGTTCTACCTAGTTAGAAATAAATACAAAACTTGAGAATAACATGATCACTTGACACTTATTACTTGTTACTTGTACATGATTACTTGACACTTGTTACTCATTACTCGTTTGCATGTTACTTGACCCTTGTTACATGCCACTTGCACCCGTTTATCTTCCCATGCTATCTGATTTTGTTCCTGTCATATTTATTTCATGTTACTTCTATAGCTCTTACTCTATTCTTGTCTATTTGTTTTTTCTATACTTGTTGCCTGCAATACAAGCGGCCCGTAACTTGCATTGACGGACGTTTATTTTCTCTTTCCTTTTTCTGCAAACTTGTCACTTACAGAGTTTGGTGACAGCTGCACGATGGAGTCAGTGATCAAAGATTCTAGTTAGGTGGGTTCTTGCTACATTTATTTATTCTTGTTGCTTGTCTTGAATAATTGTAACTTGTTGCTTGGATATTTGTATTGGGCATTTTGTCCCCGACGTGTATTTTGTTCCAGACTTGATTATTTGAGATTTAGTATTCTTGTTTCAAGTAATCCTGTTGACTACATTAATTAATTTATGCATGTGTGGTTGACTATTACTCTTGTATATCTCTTGTTTATTCTTGTATATATTGTAAAGATTCTGACAGCTTATGAATTGTGAAAGCCATTCACTGGACCTGTGTCGCATACTCGTATTCCGTATTCTTTTTTGGGAAGCAGGGCGTGACAAGGTTTTTAGTGGTATCAGAGCCCCATGTTTGGCTAATGTATTAGTTCGACTAATATATTAGACAAGTTTGGGCTCGATCAAGGATTGGCTCAACAGTGTACAGACCATGCAGTAACATGAATAAATTATAATCAATATTGATCTGGATACTAATCTTGTTCTCTTCATCTTAATCCCTCCTCATTCAATCCCTCGATTCCTTGCTTCTTTCGTTTCTTGCAATTGTCCTCATTGTTGATTCCTTTGGGTATGAATACATTCTTTTCATACCCATATTCCTTTGATTCTGGTGTCATCCATTCTTTTCTTCTTGCTTGGTTCTCCGATCGGCATCGCTGGATCTACTTCGACATGTTAGCAGCTTGGATCGTCGCCAGGAGAGGTCAAGCTTTCAACCTGATGGCTGCAGACGCTGAGATGGCAGAAGGTGTTGTTGCAGGTATCCTTGCTTTTCTTTGTAATTTCCTCTGTTTCCTTCATTGTTTTGCTCTGTTCTTCCATATTGTCTGCTCTGCATTGTTTTTCCTCATCCCTTAATCTTCTTTTCTTTTTCCTTGCTTTTTGGCTCTATCTTAGGTGTTATCCTAGTTTGTTATTTCCCTGCTCATGTTCTCTTTGATTCCGGGGCGACCCTTTCCTTCATCTCTTCCTGCTTTGTGACTCGACACCAGTTGGCATGCAGCATCATGCATGAGGCTTGGAGCATTGTCACAGGTGGCGGTGTTGTCATCTGTTCTCGAGAATGCAAACAGAGTCCCGTGGTTATTGGTGCCGCAGATTTTAAGGCTGGCCTGATCGTCATTAGGAATTTCGGATTTGACGTCATTCTCAGTATGGATTGGTTGGGTGAGTCCCATTCCATCATTGATTGTCGTGCCAAGAAAGTTGTATTCAGAAGACCAAGTCATGCGGAGTTAGAGTTCCATGTCTGGGAGATGCCCCTAGGCCAAGCTGAGCCTATAGTAAATTAGGACACTTATGCAATGGAGTTGCACACAAGTTGTGAGGCTGCGCCTCTTGCAGTACGGGAATTTCTAGATATTTTTCCAGAGGAGTTACCTGGCTTACCCCTTAATAGGGATGTGGAGTTCGGTATTGAAGTTCAGCCTAGTACGGCACCGATATCGAATAGTCCCTACAGGATGACACCAATTGAGCTAGCAGAGCTGAAGGTGCAGATTCAGGGTTTGCTAGATTTGGGGTTCATCTGGCCCAGCATTTCACCGTGGGGTGCTCTAGTTCTTTTTATCAGCAAGAAGGATAGTAGCCGTCGACTATTCATCGATTATCGGGAACTGAACAGTTTTACTATGAAGAACTGGTATTCGCTGCCCAGGATCGATGACTTATTTGATCAGTTGGGTGGAGCAGTTGTCTTTTCGAAGTTGGACCTTCGCTTAGGGAATCATTAGGTTAAGGAGAAGCTGCTGATGTGCAGATGACTGCTTTCAGGGCCAGATATAGGCACTATGAGTTCCTTGTGATGCCGTTCGGAGTCACGAACGTGCCAGCTGTGTTCATGAGTATGATGAACAGGGTCTTTTTCCTGTTCCTAGATAGATTTGTGGTGGTCTTCATCGATGACATTCTGATATATTCTCGGAACCAAAAGGAGCACGCTGAGCATCTTAGGTTGGTCCTTTAGACTTTGAGAGCGAATTGGCTCTATGGGAAACTCAGCAAGTGTGAGTTATGGCTCGACCGAGTTACCTTCTTGGGGCACACTATCTCGAGCGATGGCATCTCAGTGGATCCGTCCAAGGTTGCGGCTGTGAAAGATTGGCATTTTTCCAAGTCAGTGTCAGAGGTAAGGAGTTTCCTTGGTATAACTGGCTATTATCGGAAATTCGTTCAAGACTTTTCAAAGATAGCAGGACCTTTGACTAAGATGATAGTGAAGGATTAGAAGTTCTGTTGGTCTGAGGCTTGTAGTGAGGATTTTACTAAGTTGAAGAGCAGTTTGACGTCAGCGCCTGTGTTGACTATTCCAGATGGTTCAGGCGAATTTGTGGTTCACTGTAATGCTTCTAGCAAGGATCTTGATGCAGTTCTGATGCAGAAGGACTGAGTTGTTGCTTATGCATCGAGATAGTTGAGGCCACATGAGAGGAACTACCCGACTCATGATTTGGAGTTAGCGGTAGTGATCTTTGCTTTAAAGCGGTGGAGACACTATCTACTTGGAGACCGAGTCGAGATCTTTACCGACCACAAAAGTCTCGAGTATGTCTTTACCCAAAAGGAATTGAACTTGAGGTAGAGGTGTTGGTTGGAGCTTATGGCTGACTATGACATCAGTTTGCAATACCATCCTGGTAAAGTGAACTTGGTGTCCGATGCTTTGAGCAGGAGACCAGCAGACAAATCTGGTTGAGCAGATGCAAAGGTTGGAGTTGGATGTGTTGTTGTTGATTCTGATCGGAGTTGCATGATACTTCAGCTTCGGTCGTCTCTTGTCGAGCAGATTGAAGAGGCTCAGGCTGGTGATGAGCAGTTGCAAGGATTCAGAGCAGAGGTTGAGGCTAGTTCCAGAACGGATATGATTATTCATGCTAATGAATCGCTTCGTTTTGGGTCCAGGTTGTGTGTCCCGAAGGGTGAAGTTCGTCAGAGGTTGCTTGAGGAAGCCCACCAAATGTCGTACTCTATTCATCCTAGAGGTACCAAGATGTACCCGGACTTGAAGCTTCACTTCTGGTGGCATGGTATGAAGAAGGTCGTGGCTAGATTTGTGTCTCAGTGTCTGATCTGCCAGCAGGTGAAGGCAGAGCATCAGAGAACCGTCGGACTTCTTCAACCGCTTCCCATTCCGGATTGGAAATGGGAACACATCACCATGGAATTTTTGATCACTTTGCCTAGGAGTCCCAAGGGTCACAACGCCATTTGGGTGATTATCGACCGACTGACGTAGAGTGCTCACTTCATTCCCTTCCGAGTCGGGCAGTCTACTAAGAGCCTAGTTGAGAAGTACCTACAAGAGATCATTGGACTTCATGGGGTTCCAGTTAGTATTGTATCCAACAGAAATACGAGATTGAGGTCTCAGTTTTGGGAGAGTCTTCAGAGTAGTTTAGGGAGTATTGAAGTACAGTACAACTTTTCATCTCCAGACAGATGGACATTCAAAAAGGACCATCCAGAATCTAGAGGACATGTTGAGGTCTTGTGTGTTGCATTTTGGTGGATCATAGGAGGACCATTTGCACCTTGTAGAGTTCTCGTACAATAACAGCTTTCAAGCCAGTCTTAAAGCTGCACCGTTTGAGGCACTATATGGCCGCAAGTGCAGATCACCAGTATGCTAGGATGACATTGGTGAGAGGAAGTTGTTGGGTCTGGAGTTGATCACCAGGACAGTTGATGCGGTGATTCAGTTCAGGAAGCATCTTCAGACAGCACAAGACAGGCAGCGAAGATGGGCAGATGTCCATAGGAGAGCCTTGGAGTTTGAGGTTGGTGACCATGTTTTCCTCAAGGTATCACTGTGGAGAAGTGTCATTTGGTTTGGTGGTGGGGGCAAGCTGAGCCCTAGGTTCATCGGACCATTTGATATCGTGGAGCGAGTAGGCAAGGTGGCCTATCGACTTGCATTACCACCGGCTTTATTTGGAGTGCACGATATTTTCCATGTCTCACAACTCAAGAGATATATTCTTGATGAGAGCCACGTGATCGACTATTCAGAGTTATCCATGCAGCCGGATCTGACTTGTGATATTCCGCCAATTGCTATTTTGGATCGGCAGGAGAAAGTGCTGAAGAACAAGTTCATCAAGCTAGTTTGGGTTTCTTGGAATCCTCACTCGCCGGGTGAGTCGAACTAGGAGCTAGAGGTGGATATCCAGTGGAGGTTTCCTCATTTGTTTGTGTAGGTTGTTTTGTTTTGTTTTTGTTGTTGTTGTTCTTTCTTTCTCGGAGTTACCCTATGTACCTCTTGTTGAATTTCGAGGAAGAAATTCTTCTAGTTAGGTGGGTAGGATTTGTAACTCCTGTATCCCATTTGCTGTATTTTTTGTAATGTATGCTTTCTTCCAGTGCATTATATCCATTTGTACTCTTTCTTTTCCTGAACCATGTATTTGTTCTTCTTTCCAGTATTTATATATTCATCTATTTGTTTGATTCTTTTGTGATTCTTTTGTCTGCCAATTATTCTGTCTTTCGATGATTTATAGTTCTAAATTATTGCACTTCATGGCTTAATTGCCTATTTAATTGAACTCTGCCTTGTTGGATATGGTTTTCTACCCAATATACCCTATTGAACTCTCATACCCATCCTATTGGATCCGAACCCGTAACCCAATACCTACTTCTTTAACCCAGTCTTCCCCAGATCTTCTTCACGTTCCCCAACAAGCAGATCATATCTTTTCCCCTATTCTCTTGATTCTCCAAATCACAACTTGCCAAAATCTCTCATTATAATCCCCAACAAATTTTTTTATTCATGCCTACAATTCCTATCTCCAAACCCTAACCCTAATATTCTCTCTCTCATCTTCTCTCTCTCTCTCTCTCTCTCTCTCGGCCTACCCCGACCTCCAACACCCCTGTTCGCCTGCCGCACCTCCCACGTCATCATCGCACCACCCCCCTTGGCAACCCCCATTGCGCCTGACCTCAGCCCCGACACTCGCCCACCACCACAGCGATAGCCCCCTTCTTCGCAGCACCAGGCAAATAGCAACACAACGCCAGCTAGCATCGTGCTCCCTTCCGGCCTGTCCCATCGCCGTCGTCCCATTCCACTGCTGCCGTGCCCCGGTGCCGTCGTCGTCCTCTTTTCCGCAGTGTGCCCCCGGCTGTCTCTATCTCTTCGTGCACGTGTGATTGATCTCGAGTGTTGGGTTCATGTTATTGTGTTCGTAGTGATCGTGATCGTCTTGTGCATCTCGTTCGTGTTCCACTCGTGGTATTGTGTTCGTGTCCGGGAATTTATTCCCGTTATTCTCTTTTCTCGTCAGATCAGTCGTCAATTACTAGGCAAGTAACTTGTATTTTTTTTTTTTTGCTGTATATACAAGTACTACATACCGCCTATAGTGTGGACTTTGTTTCTAGATTCATCCCCATGAAAATCCTTGTTAGATCTTGCCTATATTTGTTGATCCGTCCGTATCATCATATTTGTTATACACACGACATGAAAAATAATTTAAAAATAATCTAGGATGCATGTATGTATGTTGTTCGTGATTCATGATATGTTATACCCTTGTTGCATGCTTGATGTGTTAGTTGTAATCTCTTGTGGTAGATTTGTTAAACACCCATACCATATTGTCTTGGACATCTATTATACCATGTTTTGTATTTTGTCATAATTTGGAATTGTTGCACATGAATTATTTGATTTAATGCATAAGAAGAGATTTCTGTTTTTGTTGTTGACTCGTTTTGTTTCAGTGTTTTAGACCCTGTTAAAGTCAGTAAATCAATTTAATTTGTGAATATAAATCGTATACCTGGCTGTCTATTTCTCAGAATTTTCGACAAATCTCAGTTTCAATTTGTGAGTTGCGAGTTATTGTTGTTTTGCTACAGATGTGTTAGAAATTCTAGATTTTGTTTTATGTGATTTCTGCATAGTTAACTATTTTAATACTGATGTTAAAGTAAGAATTGGATCTAATATTTTGCTGGGTATGACTATACTTGACTGAGATTAACTCCAAATTTTTGTAGAATTATTTGATGACATTTATAAACTATTCTATGCTTGTGAACAAACTGCTATATTGCCAGAATTTCATGTTGTTCAGTAAAGAACCATATTTTCAACCTGATTCTAGTTGCTTTTGATTAAAACTTTGTGAAGATAAAATGTATCCTAATGTATCTATTTTATCACCTTTTTGACGGATTTGAATTTTGAGCTATACTTTATAATCTATCGCTGTTTTAGTACTGCTGTGTCAAGAATTTCAAATTCACAAATTTGCTGTATCTTGTTGTTTCTTGAATTTATTTGACTATGTTATCGATGTTGGAATATTATGAAATTACTTTTTCTGTTACTAGATATACTGGGGAATACTCCAAATTTTTCTTGGATTTAATTAGTAAGTTTTTATTCCATTTTCATGCTTGTGAATACAACCTTGTAATTTCTGGCTGAACATGATTTCTGTATAAAATTCTATTTTGAGCCATGTTCCTGTGATTATTATGTGACTTGTATATATGTGCTAGATTCGCCCTAGAGTCTATTTTCTAAATTTTCTGATGGATCTAGATTTGCATGTTTATGGAAATGAGAATCTCAGATTTGGTACGGTAGTGTCTTGTTGTCCAGAACTAGAAGTGTCGTTGTCCTAGCCCTTGATGAGTCATTTGTCATCCGTTCGTGTCCTTCTTTCAACTTGTACTTGTCCCTTGTTATCTGTAACACCCCGAATTCCAAAATACAACTGAATTCGAAGTTCCACAGGATCTTTATACTTTTTTCGTACAATTTTACAAGGAAATAAAGAACTTTTGTTACATCAAAGTTTACAATTACATTACATATTTACAGCGAAAGCAAAATTACAAAAATTTACATAAATTGAAATTTATAACACTTGAATCATTCTTTAATCAGCATGCATTCTTTAGTCTTGTTAACCACTTTATCCTGCGTAGAAACTGTGGGTGCGTCAGTTGCTTACAACCGACGAAATATTATACACGACTATCCTCTCTATGCCGATAATAGTATAACGATTCTCAAATACTTAAACAATCACAAACTTGATCACAAACAGAACTACAAGGGGTTATCCTATAGATATCGTGTAGTGCAGTGCACTTAGTCCTTAATGCAGTTATGTATATTATATGACACTAATGCGCACTTGTTCAGATTCTATGCATCCCATACTACATAGGTCTGAGGGCAAGCCCTTAACCGTTCTTCATCTTGTAGGGTTCAATCCCTCATCATGACTTACACGACTTCAGTAACTACGATAAGTATCCTAGATGTTCGATGAGTACGAGCTCATGTTCAAACAGCCTGGAGGAGAATCCCACGTCATGTCACGATGCATCGTGAAGAACCTATGGACAATTCAGCCTCCGTCATGGGACATGACACCGCCCGCAGTTACCAAACACCCCACGAGCATCGCCTGCGGTACAGACTCCTAGAGACATACCCACGTCATGTCACGATACATCGTGAAGACAGCCTGTGAATACTCTTACACCGTAGCTCCGAGGCCCTCATACTCGTGTTTTTCTCTTATTTTCATCAAGTATTCACTATGTATCTAGTTCTTAGTTATTTGAATCATGATCAAAATCAATTCTCTAGAGTTAGCCCTTCCACTTTACCGGTCTCAACCTTTTCTATCACAAGACCCAAATCTTGGTCGTTTCATTTTCAAATTTCATTTCAATATATTTCTTTTCGATGCCGGTATGAGGTTTAGCTACACTCTAGTTCTCAATTTCAATTCATAATCACAATATTTGAGTTCTCATACTCATAAGTTCTTTTTCACAATTAACATGATTTCCATTCTTTCCAATAATTCAATGTTCCAAATCAATTCATAACATTCTCATTCAACCAAAATAAGTCTCAGTTTCCGTACTAATATTTCTTTTTCTCCAAATTTCAAAAATCATATTTCTCATTTACTTTTCAAAGCACACATTACCCAAAATAATAACAAAATTCTTAATGAAACACACTTCAAGTTCTTTTTACACAAAATTCCCTTTTATAAATCTAGTATAACTCAAAAAGTCACTTTTATACTTGTACTTGTGCAAAATATCGATTTTTTATAAGGTTCTACTCAATTTTTCCTCCCATGCTATTTAAATCAAGTCGAAATAGTGTACAATTATTTTTCATGAAGTCTACATATTTTTATAACAATTATAGGATTTTTTCTCGAATTTTTAAAGTCACAAAATCACCCAAAAAAAACTTTAAAAAAAAAAAAGTTTTCAAGTTGCTGAGTTCGGATTTCGAACCAGTGACCACAGACAAATCCAGTGCACGCACTAACCAAAGGGACAGAGCGCAACCATGTCACAAAGACGGTTCGGATTCATATGAGTCCAATCTCGAGTTCGAATTTTTTTCCAAAAAATTTTAAATGAAAAAGTCTCTTGTTCGGTTTCGAACCTGAGACCAAGGGCTAGAACCCACGCTACAGTAAGCATGCCCAACACACCACTAACCAATTAGGCTAAGTGGCCAACTGATATGAATTGGGTTTTTAGGGGGTTTGATCTTAGTTTCGGTTCATTGAACTTTTATAAAAAAATAACTAATTTTGATTTCGTTTCTTTTCCACTTTCTTTAAAAAATTCCAGAACATAACTTTTATACATTTCTAACATATCTGTAAATTAAATCTTGATTTTTGACATAAAAACATCACTTTTTCTATTTGACTACAAATTTGTCTACAATTTCAAAAATGTACAACCAAAATCGTTTCTTTTGTAAATTGGCATTCAAACTTCTTGTACTACCTTTTTATTATGACTATTATATCACTTAATTATTTCAGTAACAAAAATCCCTTTTTTTTCTCATTTTTAACCATTGAAATAGCAAATTCACAACTAAGCATGATTAAAATTTCAATCCAATTAAGCATACAATCATGTCTCCTTGGTATAGCACAATTCATCAATTAAAGCATGGTAGAAATGTCAAAATTAAACTATCTATCAAAATTTGAAACTAATTATCATTCTTTTCACCCACAATCAAGCATTCTAATTTGTCTTATTCTTATAACATATGGCTAGGATAACTATGTCTCTTTTCAAACGCATCAATCATACTCTGGCATGAACCTAGATAGAAGTGTAGGAGAATCAACCACCTTTGATGGAGAGAAAAACAAACAAACTCCTAATGATCTCCTACAACGATCGAGCGAAGCCGTCTCCTCCTGAATCAAGCCACCAAAAAGCTTCTCCTCCTAATGATGCCGCAACCCGAGCCTTGCCCCATAGTGTAGTCCGGCCTCCTCCTTGGATGAAGAACAAAATAACACACAATCTCACAACTCCTCAATCTTTTGTCTCACTCAAATTACTTCTCTTTCTTTTCTTTCTATTCTTTACTTTCAAAAATTCTAAGTGTGAGAATGAAGAGTGTAGGGAGGGGTATATATACAATTTTTTGCGGTGAATGTAGGGATAGGATGTGATCAAATGGTTAAAGATCAATGGTCTAGATGAACTAGGGAGTTATAAAAACTACCCATGATGCACAACCACCTCTCCACCACTTCCATCTCTCCCACATCCCTCCATCACAATCCGGCCTAGTGTAAAGGTGTGCAATGCACACCCTAGTGCTTGCACGTGCCAACTAGTACCCCCTCCTTACAAGTGTACATGTGCATAAAAATTTATTTGTTCATGAAAAGAGTCTATACTACAAGTTAAATTGTTTTAAAAGAGAAATAAGTTAAATGGGCTCACTAATGGGCCAATTTAACCATGGGTTTAAATAATTAAAATAATTAATTAATAAAGTGGGCTTAAAAGACAATTTGGGCTTTAGATTTTAATTAGGCTTTAAAAGAAAATAATTTTGAAAAAATAAGGGAGAACAAATACTATAAAAATATTTTATACGAAAAATTACACAAATGAAATCATACGTGCAAAACACATAAAATCATGAAAATCTCATACATCAAATCTAGGGTGTTACATTATCTTACCATGTTTCTTGCCTTATTTGTGCACGTCCATGCTTGCTTTAAATAATAATAACCTAGAAACCAAGCCAGGGATAAAGGAAAGATCTAATAGTGAAAATATAGAAACGTGTACTCGGAAGGGGACCTATAGATCCTACATGATACTTGATACTTGATACGTGATATTTGATACTTGATACTTGATACTTGACACTTGATTACTTGACACTTGCACACTTGACACGTGATACTCGATGCATGATACTTGATACTCGATACATGATACTTGATACTTATCCCTGAGTACACTGTCATCTATGATCTACTATGAAATCTAAAATGCAACTTGCATGAATGTCATGAATGTAGTAACCATGTGGTAAAAATTTGGGATGCATGGAGTGCTACCTTGTTAGGAATAAATACAAGACATGAGAATAACATGATCACTTGACACTTGTTACTTACTACTTGTACATGATTACTTGATACTTGTTACTCGTTACTCGTTTGCATGATACATGAAACTTGTTACATGCCACTTACACCCGTTTATCTTGCCATGCTATCTGATTTTTATCCTATCACATTCCTTTCATGTTACTTCTATACTTGCTTCCGCTGTTACTCTATTCTTGTCTATTTATTTTTCTTGTATTTGTTGGCTACAATACAAGCGGCCTGTAACTTGCATTGATGGGCATTTGTTTTTGTTACCGCTGATTTCGGTGTGGGGGTAAACAGATGAGATTTGTGAGTTCGAGAAAACCAGAACAGCAAATCCAAGCCTTCTGATTCCTGCCGCAACCTGCAAGGAAGTGCGAGACACCGGGATTGATTCCGGCGACGCACCCTCCGACGCTCTTGTCAGTAACCAGTGGTGATTAAAGAAAGAGCTTAAGGTGGAAAAAGAGTGATCCCCTGGTCACAGTGGTAGAGGGGAGGTATTTATAGTCACCTGGGGAGTGATTAGGGACCTGATTTCCTGTGTAACTGCCAGGAGTAAAATCCTCACAGTCTGTTTAGGAAACTAATCCCTGATTCCCGGTGAGAGTAAATCAGGCCCGTTGACCTGGTTAGATCAGTGGCCCTGATTTGCCTCTAGTTGATCTGGGTTCGCCTCGGGTCGGGACCCATACCCAATTGGAGTGGATCCGTTTGCGGGTTATTGGATCTGTGAGAAGGAGATCCAATACCCGTTTCGGATCCATTTGTATGTGAAATTACCATTTTACCCCCGAGCTTCATGATTCGCGCCCAATCTGGACGGTTCCGATTTAACCCCATTTTTAGCCATATCACGAGCCCCCCACTCCTAAAGACTGAGTGTGATCAGCCTTTGAGGAGTAGTTTAACTGTTTTAGTGGCTAGTGGAGTTGTATCGGAGTCCGAATGGAGGATTTTGAATCTCGAAGGAGGTAGTGAGGTAATTTTTTGATGCCATGTGCTGTTCTCTAGCCATATCGAGTATTTGACGGCTTTTATCTATTTTTTCGGATTATTTATTTAATTTTGCGGTGTGTTTACTAATCGTTCGGGGGCCTTAACAGTACGTTCTAGGCAATAATTGTTCGTTCAGGATCTCAAAAATATACCCCTGAATTCCTAATTATTTTCTAGAATTTTTAGTTAATTTTTCCGAATTTTTAGCAATTTTTCGCAATTTTTAAATAAATAAAACGATTTAAATAAATAAAAAATGATTTTAAATATCGATTTATGACATGGCTCGATCTGGGCCGTTGATCATGGACGAGCATGAATTTCTGAGAGATCCAACGGTTGTTATCGCTCGGCAGCTTTTTTCTCCGGTTGCAAGCTCGGGATGGCGCTTGCTCGGCCGCCGACCGGAGGGACAGGGGTTCGGCGGGCCGAGTGACGTGGCGCAATCTGAGCCGTCGGATGATGGTGCGTCTCCCAAGAAAACGCTATCTTGTCTTTTAGCGCACGTGGTGCAATCTGGACCGTTCATCATTAGAAGCACGAATTTCTGAAAGATCCAACGGTCGTGGTTGCTCGGTGTCTTTTTTCTCCGTTTGTAGGCTCGGAAAGGCACTTGGTCGGTAGCCGACCGAAGGCATGGGGTCTCGGCAGTCCGAGCGACGTGGTGCAATCTGAGCCGTTGGATGACATGGAGCAAGTGTAGGCTCGGAACGGCACTTGTTCGGCTGCCAACCGAAGGCATGGGGTTTCGGCAGTCTGAGCGACGTGGCGCAATCTAAGCCGTTGGATGACGACATGCATCTCGAGACGAGCACATTTCTCAAGAAAACACTATCTTGTCGTTTAGTGTCCTCGGCGAGATCTGGGCCATCTGATCGAGATCTTACACGAAAGTTGAGGAGAAAGTGAGTTTTCTCCATTTGCAGGATCGGAAAGGCACTTGTTCGGCTGCCGACCGAAGGCATGAGGTTTCGGCAGTCCGGGCGACGTGGCGCAACGAGTTTCGAGACAGTCCTGTTCCCTAGGGCATTAATGGTGCCCCGGGATTTGTGCGGTGTTCCATCTTCCCGGGGTCATTAAGAATGGTGCCCCTCAATTAATGCGTGGCGTTTCAACTTCCGAGGGTCATAATGGCCGTATCCTGGAGGGTAGCTTATAAGTACCCCATTCCCTTTGTCATTTTAATCGCAGCAATGTTGAGTTTTAGCCCTCGGGGGCATCTGCCTTGGGTGGTTGCTCTTCGGAAGGACGGGTGGTCGTTCTTCCACCATGGTCTTCTCCTGACTCTGACGACCCGGACGTGGATGTCAGGGTCGGGGGAGATCATGGTGGAAGAAGTGATGATCAAAGTCCGGATTCGGGGGACCAAGTGTTTCGGAAGGATGGGGGGTCGCTCTTTCGCCAAAATCTTCTCCTGATTCTGACGGCCCGGGTGGAGGTGTCAGGGTCAGGGGAGATATTGGCAGAAGGGTTAACTACCGAAGTCCAGATCCGAGGGGTGGTGTGCCTCGGTAGGACGGGTGGTCATTCTTCTACCATGATCTTCTCCCGATTCTGACTGCCCCGGTGTGGGTGTCAGGGTCGGGGGAGATCATGGTAGAAGAGGTGATGACCTAAGTCCGGATCCGAGGGAGTGCAGCTACAGAGTGATGGGTCTCTTCCGATCTCTGTCTTCCTTCTGGGCTGATGGCTCCTGATGGTTGTCAGCCCGAAGGAGTTAGAGATGGAAGGCACGCCGATCTGCTTTTGACCGGGCCCCATTGGTCGGCGGTTTCTCTCTAGTCCCTGAACAATTCGCGGCTTCGGCTCCGAGGCCGGGGGCTTTGTTTTGTTCACGGGTGTGAGGAATGCCGGCCGAGACCTGGGGCCTGGGGGGCTCGCCGAAGGCGGTGCCTTAGAACTTTGAATCTAAAATTTTTCCTGGCTTCTTTAGACCGAGGTGGGGACCTGAGGGCACGGTTGTCCGAGCGACATTGAGAGCCGTCGGATGGGCACTTGCTCGGTTGGCCGGCCGGAGATCTGAGGTAACAGTTGTACGAGCGATTTGGTGCAATCTGAGCCGTTGGATGGTGGCGTGAATCTCGAGACGGGCTCAGTCTCCAAGAAAACGCTATCTTGTCGTTTAGCATCGTCTGCGAGATTTGAGCCGTCTGATCGAGATCATACACGAAAGTTAAGGGGAAAGCAAATTTTCCCCGTTTGCAGGCTCGGAATGGTACTTGCTCGGCAGTCGACCGGGCTCTTTGTCGGTGGGCTCGGATTGTGTGTAATTCGGATTTAGATCCTGTTGTGCCGAGCTAGTTGAATTGGTGAAGAAGACAGAGTTGTGTTGGGCCTTCGTGACGCTTCGAGAGCGGCCCAAGAGTCGCGCCCTTACGCTTGGAAGTCCAAGGGATGTTCCTTTTTTACTATAAATCTTCACCCCCCCCTTACTCCAAGTCTCATTATCTACTTTTACTCTCTTTCTCCAGTTTTTTACTTTCATTTTCGAAGTTTTTAGCTCCTTGGTGGCGCTGCTAGCTGTCGCGGCAAGGCGTTCTTTGTCACCGGTGGGCTTTTCCGACCGTAGCTGTCACTTCAAGGTCAGTTTCCTTCCTCTTTCTTTAGAAAATGGTTAAGATTACTTCCTCGGATGAGACCCCCGGCTCGGAGCAAGCCGTTGGCCGAGCGGTGAAAGGAAAGGAGGTAGTGGAGCCGACCGATCAGAGCGTCGTTCGGCCGGACAGAGAGGGCGAAGTAGCCGAGCCACCTCAGGAGGTCGAGGCAGCGTCTCAGAAGGGTAAGGCAGTGGTCACGATCATCGAGATGCCGAAGACGGCGGGGGTGTTCGGTCGGCAGCCTATTGCTCTGTCGAGCGTGGGAGGTGTTCGGGACTACGCCGAGGATATCTTGGAGAAGGTGACCCAAGGCACGGCCAAGTCAGTGGAGGAGAATGAACCGAGAGAGCTGTCCGAGGTGGATCATACCATCTCGCCTCTTATGGAGGCTGATCTACATCTGATCCGATTCCGGATCCCCACCGAGTATGGGCTGCTCCTCCCCGGGCCAGGCTTCCGAGCCAACACGAAGTCTTCGACAGACATGTGCGTCTTTCTCGTTGACTCCCTCATCACCGGACTCCGCTTTCCCCTTCATCCGTTCGTAGTTGATGTCTTGAACTGGTACGGTTTGAGCCCCGCCCAGCTGATGCCGAACACCTGGAGGCACGTCATGGTGTTTGTTCTCCGGTGCCAAGAGGTCGGTGCCGTGCCGAGCATGTTTCTCTTTCAGAGCCTTTACCGACCTTGTCAGCCAAACCGAAACGAACAAAGGTTCTATCTTTCGCCGCGGACGGGCGTGAAGTTGATCGAGAATCCGGACTCGATCAAACACTGGAAGGAGAAGTATTTCATCATCCGGGCTCCCGCGCCGTGGGTGATCCCGATAGTTTGGGCGAAGGATGGGCTGCCCAAGCGAGCTAAGAAGGAGCCGGTGCTGAGTGACGAGGAAACAGAGGTCCACAAACAGCTCCTTGCTCTGCCAGCGCTAAGCTGGAAAGATATTACCGAGGAGGCTCTGTTCCGAGGGGATCTCAGTCCGATCGACCCTAGTACGCTTCTGGTATTTATACTCTTTGCTTAAAGTTCATGAAAATTTTTCTAAGTTTTTTCATTCGGCTTGTACAGAGACGATGAAGATGGACTATAAGGCTTTGATGGCGAAGGCCAGGGCGACAGAGCAGGAGACGAGGAAGAAGAGGCCTTCGGCGGGGCCTCAGGGTGGCCGAGCCCCGAAGATACCGTCGGTCGGGAAGACAAGCGACCCGCAGGAGGCCGTTGCTCCGGGGACTGGCCCCGAGCAGGAGAAGTCCGCGGCTACGGATCCTCCAGCTTCCGGTGCGCCGGTGCCAGTGGTGGAGGGAGATGCAGCCGGCTCGTCGAGCGGTGCCTTCGGTGTGAATGAGGTGCTGTCCCTCCAAGTTCCACCCCTCACCGCCGAGGCAGAGAAGATCTTGACCGAGCGGCATAAGCAGATCTTCGTCCCTGACTGGCAGGTGATAAATGTCGACGGCTTCTTGGGCGACGGCAACATCTGTATGGAAGCAGTGAGGCACCTGCCGACCCCAAAGGATCGAGCGGCCCTAAAGGCCGGGCTGGCAGGGGACGCCACGATGCAGATCGCTCGGAACACAATGTCGGTAGGTGGACCGAAACCTTTCTCATTGAAATCTTTTCCTGAGTTTTTTCTAAGTTCCCGCGTTCGGACTTTGACGGTTTGTTCTCTTTTCAGACTCTCTGTTACTTCAACTACTTGCTCGAGCAGTTTGCGAGCCAGGAGCAGGAGTATGAGCGGGAGAGAACGGAGCACGTCAAAGCCACGAAGTTGCTTGATGCCGAGCAACTCCTCTCGTCAAAAAGGGCTACTGAAGTGGCGGGGTTGGAGAAGCAGTTGGCCGACGCCATTCAGCTGTCGAAGGACACGGCGGCCAAGCTCGAGGCCTCGGAGAAGCAGAACGCCGAGCTGAAGGAGGAGCTGGCCAATGCTCGATCGGAGGCAGAGAGGGCTCGGAAGAGGGCCGAGAGGATCATGGCCAAGCACCGGTCTAAGGTGGCGAAGGTGAAGAAGGCTGTCCAGGAGGAGGCCGAGCACCACATGTATAAGAACATGGAGGACGCCTATGGCCGAGCACTGCTCCACGTCGCTGCTCGGAATCCGGGTTTCGACATGTCCTCCTACCATTTCTACGACCCCGTGGAGGGGGAGGAGGAGGTTCCCCTGGGGATGCTCGGCCCCGAGGGACAGACGACAGTGTCGAAGGCCCGGGCGGGACCGAGGCCGAGGATGACGAGGAGGATGACTCCGAGGAGGAGAGTGGGAGCGAGGACGAGGACGAGGACGAAGGCAAGGGCGAGGACAAGGCCGAGGGGTCGACGGACCCGAACGACAAAAAGGTCGACCCCTGACTCGGTTGCCTCTTTAGTTTTTTGTTGTTTTGTTTATTTTTTGTAAGCCTAACTGCGGACTGGCCACCGCTCTTGTAAAACTTTCTTCTCGGTTTTGAATGAAAACAGTTTGTTTGGCCAAAATTTATCCAAGTGTTAAGTCTCGGATTTTGTGTTTGGTTCGATGTAGAATTCTCTAAGTGTTGGGTCTTGGATTTATCTCTGATTTTCAGGTAAGGTTCGGTCCGATTACGGAGGTTGCACACCTTCGTAAGGAGCTGGCCAAAACGAAGGGTGAGCTCTCGAGTAGCCGACAGAGGCGGTTTCTCATGTTCTTGAAGCTGGAGGAGACGAAGGCAGCAGTGAGGGGGTATTGTCGCGAGTTGAAGCAACTACGGAAGCAACCCCAAGCCCCTTGTCCCGAAGGTGAGGTCGAGCGGCTTCGTAGAGAGCTCGCCGTCGCCGAGCGGAAGAATGATGATCTTTTGGCCGAGATCCAACACTTGGAGTTAGCGGAGAAAGAACGCTCGGCGGCGGAAGAGAGGCTAACTACCGAGCTGGAGAAGGCGTCATCCGAGCGCAAGAAGTTGTTGGCCGAGGTCGACAGGCTTAGGAGGATCATGATAGATAGGGGGATCGAGGTCACCCACTTCCGACGGCTCGCAACCGATAGTGCCAACGTCTCGGGCTCGTCAAGGCCTCCTCGTTTGAAGAAGTTGGCGAAGGACGACGCTTTGAGAGATAGAATCATTGAACTGGAGGAAGAGGTCGCGTCACTCAAGCCTCTGCCGGAGAGGGCCAACGTCCGCAGCACGTCGTGCACTCGCGAAGAGAGCGAGAGAGGGATCACTTTCTACGAACTAGCGACATGTTTGCCTATGGCTAGGCGGAGCCCTGCTGATGCTCAGAGTAGCGTGGCTGTGTCGTCGAGCGGTGCCTCGGTCGGCGCCACTGTCAGGGTCAGCGGCGAAGGGGGGTCATGCTTCGTTGGTTTGGAGTCGAGCTCGGAGGTCAGGCCTCGTCGTCCTTGCATTTCCTTGAGCCGAAGCGTTCCCCTTCCGAAGAGACCCTGATCATGTCGTTTTGTGTTTCCTCTGATTGTTGTAAAACTATATTGTACGGTCGGTCTTATTGTATGTAGAGCTGCTTTATGTAAATACGAATCTGAGAGTTTGATTGGAAAATTCCTCAAGTGTTGGACTTCGCCAGTGTATTGAAATTTTGCTATTTGTTTTCCCTTCTTTTCAGCTCGTGGTGGCAGCCCAATACACCGATTCCAACGGCTCGGACGATGAAGCTTCAACCGAGGTAATCTCAGGGGGCGACGAAGTTGCGCTTGACGAAGTGCCGAGAGCGGCTTCATGGTGTCGAGCTGGAGTTACGTCGAGTTGAGAGCGAGCGGGCCCACCTTCAGTCTGTCCTCGGCCAACGAGATGCCGAGATCGAACGTCTGGAGAGTAGGATCGTCGAGGCGACCCCCGTAGGAGAGGACGAAGACTCGCAGACTGCTTTTAGCAACGCTCTTCGGGTTCAGTGCATTCGGTACAACCAGTCGAAGATATTAGCCGAGCGGGACGATTTGCTCTCTGAGATCCATCACTTACAGACCGTGGAGGCGAAGCTTCGGAGGGAGACGGAGGAGCTATCAACCGAAGTGGATGGACTGGCGACCGAACGGATCAGCGAAGACAGTTCTGTTTGATGACCAAGTGTAGTGGGTCGGCGCTGTATTTTTTGTTTTCTAATACTTTGTAACCATGGAAAGATTGCTTTGTATTGTGTCCCGATCATTAATAAAATTTCTTTTAAGAACTAGCATCTTTCGTTGCTCTGCGTATTTATCTTGTTTGTAAGTGTGTTGGTCGAGCCGAGGTTTACGAGCCGAGCGCATAGTGCCGTCGGCAAGAATTTCGAGGCAAACCAGTCCCTATGGGAATGCTATCTTGTCTTTAAGTGACTCTGACAAGATCTGGACCGTCGGATGATGGCGCGAATCTCGAGGCGGCTCAGTTCCCAAGAAAACGCTATCTTGTCATTTAGCGTCGTTGGCAAGATCTGGGCCGTCTGATCGAGATCTTACACAAGAGTTGAGGAGAAAGTGAGTTTTCTCTGTTTGCAGGGTCGGGATGGCACTTGCTCGGCGTCCGACCAGAGGCGGCACGGTTTGACCCTTCTTCTTGGGGCTTTCGTCTTCGTAACAAGATGGCTCGGGTTGTGGCGCCGAATAGTGCTTCGGTCTCCCTCTTCTTGTGAAGTCGAGGGGTGAGCAGAGCTCTTTTCCATGGTGAAGTTCGTCGGTCACAGCGAGTGTTCGACGGTTGTGGGAGCAATTCCGAATGGTGATCTACTCCTAACTCGCCGAGAAGCAAGTTTGGGGAGTGGAATCGAACAAAGTGTTGGACTCCAGGACCATCGGTGTAGTTCAACGGTTGTGGGAGCAATTCCGAACGGCGATCTACCTCTGGCTCGCCCGGGGGCGAGCCGAGGAGGTAAAGTCGAGCCGAGTGTTGGACTCCGAACCATCGGTGTAGTTTCAACGGTTGTGGGAGCAATTCCGAATGGTGATCTACTCCTAACTCGCCGAGAAGCAAGTTTGGGGAGTGGAATCGAACCAAGTGTTGGACTCCGGGACCATCGGTGTAGTTCAACGGTTGTGGGAGCAATTCCGAACGGCGATCTACCTCTGGCTCGCCCGGGGGCGAGCCGAGGAGGTAAAGTCGAGCCGAGTGTTGGACTCCGAACCATCGGTGTAGTTTCAACGGTTGTGGGAGCAGTTCCGAACGGTGATCTACCTCAGGCTCGCCCGGGGACGAGCCGAGGAGGTAAAGTCGAACCGAGTGTTGGACTCCGAACCATCGGTGTAGTTCAACGGTTGCGGGAGCAGTTCCGAACGGTGATCTACCTCAGGCTCGCCCGGGGATGAGCCGAGGAGGTAAAGTCGAACCGAGTGTTGGACTCCGAACCATCGGTGTAGTTCAACGGTTGCAGGAGCAGTTCCGAACAGCGATCTACCTCTGGCTCGTCCGGGGGCGAGCCGAGGAGGTAAAGTCGAGCCGGACATTGGACTCCGAACCATTGGTTGAAAAAATAACAAACAAAGGATAGAGGCGGAGAGGTGTAAACAAATTTGTAAGTATGAAAGAGGATTCTTCATTGATAATCAACGGCGAGCCGTTTTTACATATTACAACTTATGAAATAGATTACAAGTTAGAGGAGAGGAATGGCTCGATATCCTGTGATACTTAGAGTGGCGCCAGGGCGCTTTCTTGGTATTTCAGGAGGTGGTCGGCATTCCAGGTCCTCGGAATCTCTCTGCCCTCTAGATCTTCCAGACGATATGCTCCGGGCCCCAGACCTGGTTCACAACCAGCTGAGAATCACTATGAATTCGGAGGCGCTGTGCCCCAGCACTTCAGACAAGTCCGAGGCCTGCGATGAGTGCCTCGTACTCTGCCTCATTGTTCGAGGCCTTGAAGTTCAAACGGATCGCATACTGGAGGACGAAGTCATCAGGACCGTTCAGGATGATACCGGTGCCGCTTCCTTCGTTACAGGAGGAGCCGTCCACGAAGACCGTCCAAATGGGGGGTCCGTTCGGGACGTGGCTGACCTCAGGAATAGTAGAATCGACGATGAAGTCGGCGAGGGCCAGTGCTTTGATTGCAGTCTGAGGTTGGTAAGAGATGTCATGTTGGCTCAGCTCTATGGACCACTTCATTAATCGGCCCGAGGTCTCAGGCTTGTGGAGGATCTGCTTTAGAGGTTGGTCGGTGAGGACAACAACCGAATGGGCTTGGAAGTACGGACGGAGCTTCCTTGCCGCCATGACCAGGGCGTAGGCCATCTTCTCTATCTTGGGATAATGGAGCTCGGTGTCCCGAAGTACCTTGCTCACGTAGTAGATGGGCCTTTGGGCCCGGTCCTCCTCTCTCACCAAACAGTACTTAGGGTCTGCTCGGAAGCAGCCAAGTAGATGAAGAGGGTCTCCCCCGGGATGGGTTTGCTGAGTGGAGGGGGGTTTACCAAGTAGGCCTTCAGTTGGTCGAACGATTCCTATTGCGGTTGGCCCCATTCAAAACCCTTAGCCCCCCTGAGCGCCCTGAAGAAAGGGAGGCACTTTTCACCGGACTTCGAGAGGAACCGGCCAATAGCGGCGAGCCGACCCGTAAGCTTCTGCACCTCCTTGACGTTGCGGGGCGAGGCCATGTCCAATATGGCCTTGATTTTCTCGGGATTTGCTTCGATCCCTCGCTGGCTCACCATGAAGCCGAGGAACTTTCCCGATGAGACCTCGAACGCACACTTGTTCGGGTTCAGCCGCATGTTGTGCCTCCTCAACACGCCGAATGCCTCCTGGAGGTCGGCAACGGGGTCAGTACCCCGGATGCTCTTGACGAGCATGTCGTCGACGTACACCTCCATGTTGCGGCCTATCTGGCTCTGGAAGACCTTGTTAACGAAGCGCTGGTAGGTGGCGTCAGCGTTCTTCAACCCGAACGGCATAACCCTGTAGCAGTAGAGACCCTGATCGGTGATGAAGGAGGTCTTCGGAATGTCCTGAGGGAACATTCGAATCTGATTATAGCCAGAGAAGGCATCCATGAAGCTGAGGAGCTCATGGCCCGAGGTGGCATCAATGAGGGTGTCGATGTTCGGAAGAGGGAATGGATCCTTCGGACACGCCTTATTCAGGTCGGTGAAGTCGATGCATATTCTCCAAGAATCGTTGGACTTCTTGACCATTACAACATTGGAGAGCCACTCGGGGTAGTTCACCTCCTGTATGAACCGAGCCTTTAAGAGTTTATCCACCTCCTCCTTGATGGCCTGTTGCCGCTCGGGAGCGAATTTTCGCCTCTTCTGCTGAACCGGTTTGCACCCCGGTTCGACACTTAGGCGGTGGACTAGAAATTCCTCGAAAATCCCGGGCATATCCACGGCTGACCAGGCAAACAGGTCGCGGTTATCCCAGATGCATTACACCAAGTCAGAACACAGCACAATCGGCAAGGACTTGCTGATGAGGAACTTTCGACTCGGGTCCTCGTCCGAGAAGAGCACTTCTTCCAACTTGTCCGCCGGCTCGGACGTGGGTCGGACATTCGGCTCGGGTATTTCTAGAGTCTCGAGGGAGAGCACCAGTCCCCCAGTGAAAGTCATATAGCACTTCCGAGCCGTCTCTTGACTGCCCCTGACTTCCCCCACTCCTGACCGAGTGGGGAACTTCATTTTAAGGTGGTACGCTGAGGGGACAGCTTCCAGGGTAGCTAGGCCGGGTCGGCCTAGGATGACATTATATGCGGCCGGGACATCGACGACCATAAGGTCCATCGGCTCGGTCCGGGTAGTAGGGGCCTTTCCAGCAGTTACGTCTAGGGTTATCACTCCCTCGACAGTTACTGGGACCCCCGTGAACCCGTGGAGTGTGTAACCGGCCGGCTTGAGACGGTCCCGGGACAGCTGCAGCCCTCGAAAGGCCGAGAGGAAGAGGATGTTCACCGAGCTCCCGTTATCTACCAGGACCCTCTGTACCTTGAAGTTTGCCATGCGAAGGTCGATGACGAGGGCGTCACAGTGGGGAGTTCGGACCCCCTCGAGGTCTTCATCGGAGAAAGTCACCGGGACTCCGAGACCTTTGGGAGGAGGGGTGCTGTGAACTGAGTTGACCTCCCGGACGAAGGCCTTCCGAGAGGAGTTGGAGGAGCCCCCCATGGGGCCTCCGTGGATGAGGTGCAAGACCCTCTCTTCCTCGAACTCAGGCATCTCCTCGCGCCGCTCGGCGCGCTTGTTAGCCCCCCGAGGCGGAGGAGTGTTGCGATCCGCCCGATCGTTTACCTTTACAAATTTGGCCAGTTGCCCCCTCTGGATGAGGGCTTCTATCTCATTTTTCAACGCCCGGCAGTCGTTGGTGTCATGGCCGTGGTCCCGGTGGTAACGGCACCATTTCTCCTTATTCCTCCTCTTGGCCAGGGTGTTCATCCTCGGAGCTGGAGGGATGACCCCCTCCTTCTCCACTTCCATCAGGATGGTGGAGACATTGGTGGTGAGGGGAGTGAACTTCTCGAACCTAGGGGGAGGACGGCGCTGACCGCCGCTGTCCTTCTGCATCTTCTTCGACCCCTCCTCCTCGGTCGCCTTCCTCTTCGATCCGGAGGCCGATCCTCCGAAGTTCGGGAGGCACTCGGCCTCTTTCTCCCGAATGTACTTTTCGCACCTTAGGAGAAGGTCGGCGAAGTTGTGCGGGGGCTTCTTGGCAAGGGACGACCGGAGGTTGGAGTTGAGGACGTTCGACTGGAACGCAACAGTCGCCACTGACTGGTCTAGGGAGGCGATAGACCTGACCTCTGCGGTGAATCTCTTCACATAGTCCCTCAGCTTCTCTCCCCTTTCTTGCCGCAGGTTGAGTAGGGAGAGGCTCGTCTTCTCGGCTCGCCTGCTACTCACAAAGTGAGTTATGAACAGCGTTTCGAACTGCTCGAACGAGAAGATGGAAGAGGGGGCGAGCCTGGAGTACCATTCCCGAGCCGACCCCCTGAGGGTGGCGGGGAAGGTCTTGCAAAGCATGGCGTCGGAAGCTTGATGGATCAGCATTAAGGTCTTGAAGCTTTCGACGTGATCAACTAGGTCGGACTCCCCTGAGTACGTTTCAAACTGCGGAGGTTTGAAACCCCTCGGTATGGGGGCCTCCATGATCGTCCGAGAGAAGGGAGGTCTGCTGGGACGGACGGTCCCTGCTCTGGACTCCTCCTCTCTGCCCATGCGACCGATGCACCTCTCTACCTCATGGAGACGGCGGTTGAGGGCATCGTCCCTCCGCTGATAATCAAATGATCCCCTGGATTCTTCTTCATAGGAAGGGGAGCGGGGACTGCGGTGCCGGTAGTCCTGGGATCGACGGGGACTATAGTGCTGCTGCTGGCAACTGGAAGCCGGGAGAGGACTTCTGGATCGGCGGCGAGGACTGGTAACCCGCGGGGGTGTTGGAACCCTCTGGGCATTTTGGTTGTTGGGGCGAAGGTTGAGGGCCTGCAGCACGGTCTCCTGAAATTGTAGGAACTCGGCACGAGTGATAGGCGCCTCATTGTTCCTCAGATGATGCCGATCCGCGGGGGAATGCGGCCTCCTCCTTCGGCGCTCGGGAGATGCCGCTCGGCCCCTTCGGTCCGGAGACCTTCTACCGTCTCGGTGGTGAGGAGACCGCTCACCATGATGCTGGCGGGAGGCTCCCTCTCGGGCCCACCTCTCATCAAGGTGGGTGGGAAGGTCCTCATCTTTTTGGCGGTTCAGGACTGTGTTGCGGAGGTCGGGGTGATGAGAAGCCATTGAATCCGAGGATTCATTATGAACCGAGACATGGTCTGGGTTGAGGGGCTGCTTCTGCCTCCGCCCGTTATGGCCGGAAGGGCCATTGGGGGGTTGTTGTTTGGGTAGAGGAGGTTGGCCCTGCTGGATCGGGGGAGGAAGTTCAGGCTGTGGAACTGGATTGACGGGGACTTCCTCTGTCTGATCGGCGGGATTGGGCCCGCGGTTGGATCCTCTAGATCTGACCTTCTTTGGAGGCATGATTGGAAAAGGGTTAAACGACAAGGAAGAGGCTGAGGCCGTTCGTGTGGTGTTTCCCACAGACCGCGCCAATCTGTTACCGTTGATTTCGGTGTGCGGGTAAACAGATGAGATTTGTGAGTTCGAGAAAACCAAAATAGCAGATCCAAGCCTTCTGATTCCTGCCGCAACCTGCAAGGAAGTGCGAGACACCGGGATTGATTCCGGCGACGCACCCTCCGACGCTCTTGTCAGTAACCAGTGGTGATTAAAGAAAGAGCTTAAGGTGGAAAAAAAGTGATCCCCTGGTCATAGTGGTAGAGGGGAGGTATTTATAGTCGCCTGGGGAGTGATTAGGGAGCTGATTTCCTGTGTAACTGCCAGGAGTAAAATCCTCACAGTCTGTTTAGGAAACTAATCCCTGATTCCCGGTGAGAGTAAATCAGGCCCGTTGACCTGGTTAGATCAGTGGCCCTGATTTGCCTCTTGTTGATCTGGGTTCGCCTCGGGTCAGGACCCATACCCAATTGGAGTGGATCCGTTTGCGGGTTATTGGATCTGTGAGAAGGAGATCCAATACCCGTTTCGGATCCATTTGTATGTGAAATTACCGTTTTACCCCCGAGCTTCATGATTCGCGCCCAATCTGGACGGTTCCGATTTAACCCCATTTTTAGCCATATCAGTTTTTTTTTCTTTTCCTGCAAACTTGTCACTTGCAGACTTTGGTGACCAGCTGCCCAATGGAGTAGGTGACAAAGATTCAAGTTGGCTGGATTCTTGCTACATTTATTCTTGTTGCTTATCTTGAATATTTGTAACTTGTTGTTTGGATATTTGTATTGGGCATTTTGTCCCAGACTTGTATTTTGTTCCAGACTTGATTATTTGAGATTTAGTATTCTTGTTTCAAGTAATCCTGTTGACTATATTAATTCAGTTATGCATGCATGGTTGACTATTCCTTTTGTATATCTCTTACTTATTCTTGTATATATTGTAAAAATCCTGACAGCTTATGAATGGTGAAAGTCATTCGCTGGACTTGTGTCGCATACTCGTATTTCGTATTCCATTTTGGGAAATGGGACGTGACATGTCCACTACTCGATCTTTTCCGTTAAGAATCCCGGCTTAATTAGTTTTCATTATTAATAAACAGGTGTGAACGAATACAAACAGGGCTAAAGACATGGTAAGAACAAAGGATAATTCTAAGATGAAATAAGAAACACAAACAGTTAATAAAAACAACTCATGACAGTCTAAATAATAAAACTTTCAGTTCTGGACAGCAAGACACTACTGTACCAAATCCAAGTTTCCCGTTGCTACAGAACAACAAATCTAGATCTATCAAAAAATTTAGAAAATAGACTCCCTGCCGATTCCAGCACATATATATAAGTCATATATCAGACACAGAAATAGGGTTGAAAACACCGTTTAATACAGAAGTTATGTTCAGCCAGAAAATGCAAAATCTTGTTTATAAGCATAGAAATGGTTTTAAAACATCATAATTAAATCTAAGAAAAATCTGGGAGATTCCCTAGCATAACTAGTCTCAACACATAAAATATCATGAAATTATATTACAAATAGCATAGTCAACAAAATTGGAAAAACAGAGTAATGCGACAAAATCTAAATTCTGAAAGTTCAGACACAGCAGTACCAAAATAGAGATAATTCATAAAATATAATTCGAAGACCAGATCCATCAAAAGGATGATAAAATAGAAAATTCAGGCTACTGTTCATATTTTCAAAGTTTTCATCAAAAACGAATAGAATCAGGTTGAAAACATAGTTCTTTACTGAATAACATGCAGTTTGGAAATATATCGACTAGTTTCTTAAGCATGAAGTGAGATACAAAAGTCATTAATTAAGTCCAAAAAAATTAGAGATTGATCCCAGTCATTTCTAAACTTAATCAGCAAAATATAGAGTTCAAATTCTACTTTTAGTATCAATTTAAAATAATATTTCATACATAACACATATAGTTCAGAATCTGGAATATACGATATGACTGCAGTAAAACAGTAATAACTCATGCATCAAAACTCGAAATTCAGATCCGTCAAAAGTTCTGGAAACTAGAAAACAAAGGCTACAAATCTTGTTCACAAACTTATTTATTTTACTGATGTTAACAGGGTCGAAATTTCTGACACATAATAGGATAGCAGCAAGACAAAAGTTCTTTTATGCATTTTATCAAACAACTTAATTTCAAACGGTCCAATCTAAGATGTCATACAAAGCATGGGATATGTGGGTTACTCAAATCAGAATGGCATGTGTATAAATAGTTTATAATATATAATACATCCAACAAACATCTATGCAACAGTCATTTACAACATACGATGTGTCACAAACAACCTACAATCAAGATGTCATCTAATCTATATATTGTTTTCATGCAATGGGTGTCAACTATTGCTACTACTCATGATCAAGAGATGATGTCACCGGTTAAACTAACAAGATAGGATCATCATGAAAGTACATCATTTTCATACTAGACTACTTACGGTATTTAACTTGTATGACAAAAGAACACATATAAGCTACTTGCCTATTATGAAGATGACGGAAACGAAGATGAAGATTAGAATAACGGGAACGGATCCCGAACAGCGAAAACGAACAAACGAGAGACGAAAAATCCACACAAACCGAAACACGTGCACATACACAAGGAGACAACAGCAACCAACAGCAAGATCGGTGACAGCAGCACCTGGACGACGACAACGAAGGGCAGAGCGGCTAGGGCCTAGCGCTGGGCTGCTCGGCTGTGTCGACCACAGAGGAAGACGACTACAAGAAAAAGGACGGGCGACACGGGGGTGTGCAGCGGGGGATCAGGGAGAGGAGAGGGGGGGACGACCGGTGGGGTGGTCTGCCGGCGTTGGAAGTAGACGACGAGAGCAAGGAGGATGGGGGTGATCGGGAGATGAGGTCGGGGTAGGGGGAAGGGTAGGCGACGACTGAGGTGTGGGAGAGAGAGAGATAGTATTAGGGTTTGGTAATTAGGGTTAGGGTACAATTTGGGTGATTATATAGAGTCAAACTGGGTTTGGGTGAACTGGGTAGTATCCAATAGGAAGGAAAGAATCCAATAAGAGAAAATTTGGCCATAAAATAGGTTTAAACAATAGACGAGATCAAGAATAAATTGTAGATCACATAAATGAGAATGTAAAGCTGAATTAATGCAAAATGAACCATAAGAAAGAGAAGAACAATACACAATACAAAGGAATGAAAATAAATACAAACAAAAATACAATAAAATAATCAAGAATTTTATTTAATAAAATCAAAAATACAATAATGAGAAATAGGGGTTACATTAATACTCCATAAACAATACCCAATCATCCTCTTTATTTACAAAAAAAAAAGATCAAAAGCACAAAATCCCCCAATATTTGGGAGTTAATGTACAAAATTCTCGCATGTATTTTGTCAAAGTAGATAACCCCTCATTGGGTCAAAAAATTGCCATCTGTTTTTTATACATATTATTTTACTTACTAAATACGTGCTTATTTTAGACAATTTTACTCTCTTATTTTTTGAAATTAATTTGAAGGATACAAAATAAATCAATTAAACCTTCATTAATTATCAACTAACTAATCCTCCATTATTACTCAAAGAAGGAAAGAAATAAAGAAAAAACTTGTCCCTCATTTCTCTTCTCCATTTACCCTTCTTCTGCGACCTTCCGACCACCTCGAACTCCGCCTCCTCCTTCCCTCTCATGCCACCATCTCGCCTCATAAAATCCTAATCACCATTTCCCCAAATTAGTTATCCCCATCCTCAATCACTACCCCTAATATTTTCACTTTCAAAATGGGTAGATTATAAGATAGGTGCAATTTAGAGATTGATTAATTGGAGAAGATAATCTTTTAGTTTATGATTTCAATTAGAATGATTAAATTATATTAAAATCTCTAAAACTATTATACGAGAATTTGGGTTGTGTAATTTGTAGACAAACAACCATCTAATCTCAACTAATCATTTTAAAGTGAGAGTTATATTAACCATCAATTTACTCAACTGTTGTCAGTCACCATAATATCCTCAAAGTTCAAGTTTATTTACGACATTATTATTTACAAAAGTGTCGCATATAAAATAAAAATTAGTGCCACTAAGAGTAATTTGTAAAAAGTATGGTAAGATTTTGGAATGGATAAAAGAAGGTATCAGGTTCAATGCCAAACTACATCATAATCCCTAGTTTGAATTCCACATCTCCTAGCAATGAAATTCTACTTAAGCTTCAGTGAGTTTATAAAGAGGTGGTTGAAGATTATAATTTGGCAACAAAAAGGAGATTTTAAAGAGGAGGAGCTCAATGCTCAAAGCTTAATTCCCATATTTAAAGAAGAGATCTAGTGTTTCAATGGGATCTAGGGTTTTATGGGTTTAGAAAGGGGAGTGAGTTTCAGAGGAATTGATAGGAGTTGGGAGAGGAAATCAATGTATTAGTATAAGAAAAAGGGTAGAACTGTCCAAATTTTGCACATATTGTGCGCGTAAAATCAAAATAGTAGCTAGTAACTTTTGCAACCTTGGGGGTTATCTACTTTGACTAGAAACCCGAGATGGGTTTTGTGCATTGACCCTTAAATATTGGGGACCAAAGTGTTCATCCACCAATTAGGCATAGAAATCGTATGTCCTAAATAACAGTCACTGCCTTTAAATTATCTCGAAAATATCACCCCTTACATGATTTCCTCCGGATCACTGGAAGAGACACTAAAATCATCTAGGACGCACTTTCTAAAAAAAAAATCCAGAGGATCAAGCCTCTTTGCAGTATGATTTACACAAAAGTAGACAAATGGGTTTTTTTTCCTTCTTTTTTTGGAGAATGCAATTTTGGAATTGGAATAAGGGGAAAAAATAACCCATAAAAATATTGGGAGAATGCAATTTCCGAATTGGAAAAAATGAACAAAAAATTACCCATATCACAACAATTTTAACATGGGAAGGAAGAAAGTAAGTGCAAAATTAACCCAGTTTTCATTACTTGCCGTTGACAAGATGAAATTGAACTACGTGGTTTTTCCACTTTCTCCAACTAGTAGAAAAACTGTTCACTATCACTTCACAACATCCATGAACAAGTACGGGATTGTCCAAGAGAGTACGAAAGTGCAACTAAAAATATGGACTTTAATTTTTCACTTTAGTAAGCTCTGGCCAAAGACCGAGTTTTTAAGGTAGAAGGACAGACAATTGAGGCCCGCAAGCTGCTTATAGTTGGGCCATACCAACTTCCATATAAAAACATTTGGCCCAATCCACAAAATATGAACCCTACCCATTTTTATCTAGCAAGAAAATTCATTGAGTGGGTTGCACCGCCTGAAGAATCTATTAAACTCAACTTTGTTGGGTCTTTAGAGAGTAACAATGCCGGCTATGATCCTGTTTATCAAGATTGGTGTGGTAAACCGATGTTGGTCGGTGGGGGCAGGTTGTGTCAATATCTATTAACGTGACTGAAAGAAGAGAGTTGTGGATGGCTCTTAGAGTCTTTCATCTGCTGTCTCACTCTCCGTATTGAGGGATACTCGAATATCGTTATTGATCAGATCCGTGAAAGAAGCTGTTACCGCTAAATCTGGTGTGGGGGCAAATAGATAGTATTTGTGGATTCTTAGGAAACTTTGAATAGCAAACCTGTTACCTGTTCCGCCGGAGTTTGACACTGACTCCCGCCGTATACTTGCAAAAAGTGCGAGACACCGGAGTTGTTCCCGGCGACGCACCCTCCGACGCTCAATTCAGTAATCAGAAGTGATTATGAAAGAGCGCAAAAACTGGCAAAAGATTGATTACCTCTTAATGGAGATGGATGAGGGGTATTTATAGGCGCCGCTGGGGTCAGATTAGGAGTGTAATCCCCGTGGTTAGATAAGGAATGTAATCCCTAATCCCAAGTGAAAGGATAGATATGAATCAGGGCCGTTGATTAGGATTTAATCAGAAACCCTAATTCTATCCTTTCTGGATCGGGTCTGCTGCGGGTTGAGACCCGCACCCGGTTGAGGTGGATCCGTTCGTGGGTTTCTGGGTCTTCGAGGAGGAGGACCAGTACCCACTTCAGACCCATTGGTAGGTGAAATTACCGTTTTACCCCAGGGCTTCAAGATTCGTGCTCGATTTGGACGGTTCCGATTTAACCCCATTTTTAGCCATATCACGAGCCCCCCACTCCCGAAGACTGAGTTTGATCAGCCTTTGAGGAGTAGTTTTACTGTTTTAATGGCTAGTGGAGTTGTATCGGAGCCCAAATGGAAGGTTTTGAATCTTTGAAGGAGGTAATGCGGTGATTTTTCACGTTGATTGCACTCTAAGTTGTTCTTGAGCTTTTCTGGGTGTTTGGTGATTTTTATCTATTTTTTCGGATTATTTATTTAATTTTGCAAAGTGTTAACCGGTTGTTCGGGGGTCTTAACAACACGTTCTAGGCAACAATTGTTCGTTCAGAGGCTCAAAAATATAGCCCCGAATTTATAATTATTTCCTAGAATTTTTAGTTAATTTTTCTGATTTTTTAGCAAATTTTAAATAAATAATACGATAAAAACTAATTTTTAATACCGATTTATGGCGTGGCACGATCTGAGCCCTCTATCAGCGTCGAGCACGATTTTCTCGGCGATTAGATGATCCATGTTGCTCGGCAGATAGTTTCTTCGTATGCGAGGTTCGGTTCCTAGTCCCCTCGGCTCGGCAGTTCGGCACTTAGCTCGGAATCTGCCGAACTACGTGGCGTAATCCTGAGCGTCCATCTCAGCGCGGATCCCCAAAAATGCTATCTTGTCGTTCAATGAACGTGGCCAGATCTGAGCCGTTCATCACGTCGAGCGCGTTTTTTGATAAGATCCAATGGCTGAGGAGGGTCGGCGGAATTTTTCTCCATATGTGAGGGTCGGTTCCTCGTCCCCTCGGCTCGGCAACTCGGCACTTAGCTCGGAATCTGCCGAACTACGTGGCATAATCCTGAGCGTCCATCTCAGTGCGGATCCCCAAAAAATGCTATCTTGTCGTTTAGTGAACGTGGCAAGATCTGAGCCGTTTATCACGTCGAGCACGTTTTTTGACAAGATCCAACGGCTGAGGAGGGTCGGCGGAATTCTTCTCCATATGTGAGGGTCAGTTCCTCGTCCCCTCGGTTCGGAAGCTCGGTGCTGTTAGCCGAGGTATGGAGTTGGACATTTTGAAGCATTCTGGCTTTGAAGCGTCGCCACCCTCCGACTCAGTAGCTCGGCTGCTTAGCCAGGCTGTTCGGTAGCTCGGCTAGGCAGACCGATGGCCAGAAGCTCGGAAGGTACACGTGGTCAGATATGGAGCGTCCATCATTGTGTGAATCACGAGGACTGGGTTCAGATCACGAGAAAACGTTATTTTGTCATTTTGTGAGCGTGGCGCAATCTGAACTGTCCATCGAGTTTTGGCACGAATTTTGGAGAGATCCGATGGTGATTCAGCCTCGGGAGGATTTTTCTCCATATGTGAGGGTCGGTTCCTCGTTCCCTCTGTTCGGAAGCTCGGTGCTATTGGCCGAGGTATGGAGTTGGACGTTTTAAAGCATTCTAGCTTTGAAGCGTCGCCACCCTCCGACTCAGTAGCTCGGCTGCTTAGCCAGGCTGTTCGGTAGCTCGGCTAGGCACACCGGTGGCCAGAAGCTCGGAAGGTACACGTGATCAGATCTGGAGCGTCCATCATTGCGTGAATCACGAGGATTGGGTTCAGATTACGAGAAAACGTTATTTTGTCATTTTGTGAGCGTGGCACAATCCGAACCGCCCATCGAGTTTTGGCACGAATTTTGGAGAGATCCGACGGTGATTCAGCCTCGGGAGGATTTTTTTCCATATGTGAGGGTCAGTTCCTCGTCCCCTCGGTTCGGAAGCTCGGTGCTGTTGGCCGATGTATGGAGTTGGACGTTTTGAAGCATTCTGGCTTTGAAGCATCGCCACCCTCCGACTCAGTAGCTCGGCTGCTTAGCCAGGCTGTTCGGTAGCTCGGCTAGGCACACCGGTGGCCGAGTCATGGACTTAAGCGATTTGAGGAGTCTTTGTTTTGAAACGTCGCAACTTTCCGCTTTGGCGCTTTGGCTTCTTAGTGGGCTTTTAAATTCCCAAGGAAGCCCAATCATCATATTGTGGTTATAAGTTCTCACTCCCCCACCCCCAAGCTCACTTCTCACTTTTTACTCCAAATTTTCACTTTTACTCTCTGCGTTCTCTGCTAGCGGCGATTTTTGCTCCAAGGAGGTTGCGTTAGCTATCGCGTGGGCCAGGCGATTTCCGGCGAACTAGTTCCAACCGTGAACGTCACTTCACGTCACATCAAGGTCAGTTTATTTGCCTTAGCTTTTTTAGAGATATCAAGGGTAGACTCGGGGAGTGAGGCCTCGTCTTCAGGCGATAGTAGCGCCGAGGAGAGGAGGCGAATGGAGATCCGAAGGAAGGGGAAGCAGGTGGCCGAGCCGTCGGTGGCCGAGGCAAAGAAGAAGAAGAGGAAGGTAGTGGCCCAATCTCCTGTAGTCGAGGAGATTGTGGAGACCCCGAGGCAAGCCCCTGAGTCGGGCCGGTACCCTTGTGTACTGTCCGGTCATGCCGGAGTCAGGCAATACGAGGGTGACCTTATGAAGAAGGCGGTCATAGGTCGGTCAGAAGTTTACGAGGAGAACAACCCGGTTCTGACCACCGAGGTAGACGAGATCACATCGGTGTTATCCGAGAAGGACCTACTCCGGATCAGAAAAGGGTTCGCCATCCCTCCGGAGTACAAGCTGATTCTCCCCGGCCCTAGGATGCGAGCGAACTCCAAACTGTCATCGTCGGATATGTGCATGTTCGACTACGACTCGCTGAACGCAGGATTGTGCTTTCCTTTGCACCCCTTCGTTGTTCAGGTCCTCGGGTGGTACTGCCTTGCGCCGACTCAGTTCATGCCGAACACCTGGCGCCATGTGAATGCCTTCCTGCTGCAGTGTCGGAACGCCGAGGTCGAGCCTGACCTGACAATCTTCCGGAGCATGTATCGGGTCCACAGGATGCACAAGACCGAGCATCGCTCCTATCTGGCGCCGAGGAAAGGCGTTCGGATTATAGAGAACCCAAACTCGATCAAGGGTTGGAAGGAGAAATTCTTTTTGATAAGGGAGCCCTCGATGCTGAAGATTCCGACTCAGTGGAAAGCAGAGGTGCCAAAGTTTTTGAGGGCTGACCCGGTACTGACTGCGGCCGAAGAGGAAGTGGTGGGGAAGATCATGGCCCTCCCGATGTTGAGCTAAAGGGAGATGACCGAGAAAGTGCTACACAGGTCGGGCCTTAGTCCGATCGACCCGAGTACGCTCCTGACATCTCGCATTATATTTTTTTCTAAGTTTTTAGCTCGTTTCATGAATTTGCTGTTTGTTTGTTGTTTGAAACAGAAGCACCGAAGATGGACTTTTTGGGTATGATGAACGAGCGGGGCAATGTTGCCGATGGGAGGAAGAGGAAGAGGCCGAGCACGACTGCTTCGTCTGGTCGGCCCTCTAAGGTCGCTCCGGCAGTTGCTCCACCTCCCCCCATTGCTGAGGTCCCCTCACCAGCGGTAGTCGTCATCGCCGACCCCTCGGCTCCTGCTACATCTGCCACAGCCGGTGAGGCCTTCGACGTCTCGGTGGCGCTGTCGCTCCAGGCACCACCGCTGACCCATCAAGCTGAGGTGATCTTGACCGAGCAGCATAAGAAACTGTTCGTCCTGGACTGGCGAGTCAAGAACCACGACTGCTTCCTCGGCAACTCGCAGATGTGCATGCAAGCCGTCAAGCACTTGGCGACCTCGAAGGATCGAGCCGCGCTGAAGGCAGGGACGGTTGGCGACGACACCTATGAAGTCACTCGGTCGCTCGTATCGGTAAGTTCTGCATACTTTTTCTTGAGAATTTCTTAAGTCTGCCGCTCTGCTCTTACTTCGTTCCAATTCTCTCTTTTTATCTTCGGCAGGCCACTTGTCACAGTGGCCATCTTCTTGAAGCATTTGCCAAACAGGAGAAGGAGCTGAATGCTGCCAGTGATAAGGACAGGGCGGACAAGGTGAGGGCGGTTCGGCAGTTCGAAGCAGAGCAGAGGCGAGCCGATGGCTTGGAGGTCTAGGTTGCCGACCTTGTGGCAGACCTGGAGCAAGTGAAGGGGCAACTTGCTGAGGAGGTTGCCAAAGCCGGCAAGGCTGCCGAGGAGCTGGCGGCGTCGGCGAAAGCCCTGGAGGAGGCGAAGGCAGAGAAGGACGCTTTGGCGACGGTGATCCGGGCCGAGGTCGAGGCCGAGGCAAAGAAGCATATGGCCTCGAACATGGAGAAGTCTTACGAGAGAGCCCTCGACCACGTCCAGGATCGCATCCCCGGCTTACAGCGGGTCGGCTACAGGCTATGGCCCAGAGCTATTGCAGATGGTGAAGAAGGGGAAGGCGAGGAGGAGGAAGGCGACAAGGAAGAAGGCGAGGAGGAGGAGGAGGTGGTCGCTCAGGCCGGGGCGACAGGAAATGAGGGACCGTCTGACGAGGCGCCTGTGGTCGAGGCAATGATGCAGGTGGACCCTTGATCTCCTCGTCTCTTGTACTTCAGTTTCTTTTTCTTTTTCAAAAAATGTAACGCCTTTTTGCGGACTGGCCACCGCCCCTTCTTTTATGAATAAAATTATTTCATCAAATTTGTCTCAAGTGTTTGGCTCGGACTTTTAGTCTTTGAATGTAATGTGCTCGTCTTTCAGATCCTTGTTCATGCTCCAGACAATGCAGCAGCTCGGTGCCGTGCTGAACTGTTTAAGCGGTCTCGCGAGGCTCGCCTCGAGGGTGAGATCGAGCTGATCGGAGAGTGTCGCTCAACGTGGAGAAGAAGAACAGCGAGCTGCTGGCCAAGGTGCATCACCAACGGATAGTCGAAGAGGAGCTCTCGACGAAGGAGGAGGAGCTAGCCTCGATGCGGGCTAAGCGAGACGAGCTCACGAAGAAGGTCGAGCAACTGTAGAGGGTCACAGTCGACAAGAGCATCGAGGTGACTAACTTGCATAGCATTATATCCGATAGTGCCGAGTACCCCGGTTCGGCGAAACTCCCTCGATTCAAGATACTTATTAAGGACGACACTATAAAAGACAGGATCGTTGAGCTCGAGGAGGAGGTGGCTCGTCTGAAGCCTCAGCCCATGAGGACTAATGTCCGTAGCACCTCGTGTACTCGCGAGGAGAGAGAGCGAGGAATATCCTTTTACGAGCTCGCGACTCGTCCTCCCGTCATTGGTCCGACTGCAGCCGACGCGCAGAGCGGCGTAGCTGTTAGCTCGAGCGGAGCCTCGGTCGGAGCTACCGTTCAAGTTAGTGGTGAAGAGGCGTCCCAGTTCGTCGGCCTAGAGACGAGCTCGGAGGTGAAGAGACGAAAACCCCGAGTGTCTTTGAATCGGAATGTCCCTATTTCGAGGAGGCGCTGAACAAGTTGCACCGAGCTTTTGACTTCTTGCATCGTCTTCTTCGTTGTAATAACATGCCTTATAAATTTATCGAGTTACTTATTCGCTGTAACTTCTTGCCTTGTAAATTTATCAAATTGTTTCAATAAAATTGAAGTTCGTCTGCCCATTGTTGTGCCGTAGTTGCCGTAGTGCCGTAGTTGCCTTACCCATAGTTAGCTTCTTCGAGTGTTCTAGCTGTAGAACCTGTTTTTTTTTTTTTGCTCGGAGTATACCGAGGCAACTTTACACTTCGGTGGTGTGATAGCTCGGATTTCAGACTCAGTCCACGTGGCTCACTCTGGACGGTCGACCACGATCGTGGCACGCATCATGAGGTGGGAGGCACGAGTTCCAAGAAAACACTATCTTGCATTTTGTGGATACGCGGCACGATCTGATCCGTTCATCATGCTCTAGTACACATTTTGAGAAGATCTAACGGTGAAATTGGTTAAGCGGAATTTTTCTCCATATGGGGGGATCGGTTCCTCGTCCGCTTGGCTCGGGGTATTGAGTGAGCGCAGTCGAGCCGAACGTTGTACTCCGAACCACCGTTAGGGTTGCTCAACGGTTGTGGGAGCAGTTCCGAATGGCGACCTACTTCTAGCTCGCTTAAGAGCGAACTTGCAAAGTAGAATCGAGCCAAGTGTTGGACTCCGAACCTTTGGTAGAGTTGTTCAACAGTTGTGGGAGCAGTTCCGAATGGCGACCTACTTCTAGCTCGCTTAAGAGCGAACTTGCGAAGTAGAATCGAGCCAAGTGTTGGACTCCGAACCTTCGGTAGAGTTGTTCAACGGTTGTGGGAGCAGTTCCGAATGGCGACCTACTTCTAGCTCGCTCAAGAGCGAACTTGCGAAGTAGAATCGAGCCAAGTGTTGGACTCCGAACCATCAGTAGAGTTGTTCAACGGTTGTAGGAGCAGTTCCGAATGGCGACCTACTTCTAGCTCGCTTAAGAGTGAACTTGCGAAGTAGAATCGAGCCAAGTGTTGGACTCCAAACCATCGGTAGAGTTGTTCAACGGTTATGGGAGCAGTTCCGAATGGCGACCTCCTTCTAGCTCGCTTAAGAGCGAACTTGCGAAGTAGAATCGAGCCAAGTGTTGGACTCCGAACCTTCGGTAGAGTTGTTCAACGGTTGTGGGAGCAGTTCCGAATGGCGACCTACTTCTAGCTCGCTTAAGAGCGAACTTGCGAAGTAGAATCGAGCCAAGTGTTGGACTCCGAACCATCGGTAGAGTTGTTCAACGGTTGTGGGAGCAGTTCCGAATGGCGACCTACTTCTAGGTCGCTTAAAAGCGAACTTGCGAAGTAGAATCGAGCCAAGTGTTGGACTCCGAACCATCGGTAGAGTTGTTCAACGGTTGTGGGAGCAGTTCCGAATAGCGACCTACTTCTAGCTTGCTTAAGAGCGAATTTGCGAAGTAGAATCGAGCCAAGTGTTGGACTCCGAACCATCGGTAGAGTGAAGAGTAAAGGCAGAGAGATGGAAACAATTTTTACAAGTAAAATATGAAAAAGGCTTTCTTTATTGATGACTAATGGTTGGCTGCTTCTAAAGTTGCACGCCGTTATTACAAGAGAGAAATAAAGTAAAAAATACAAGTAAAAGGAGAGGAACGGTTCGACATCTCAGAGTACTTAGGGAGGTGTTAGTGCTCTCTCCTGGTATTTCAAGAGATGGTCGGCATTCCAAGTCCTGGGGATCTCCCTGCCTTCGAGGTCTTCTAGTCTGTATGTCCCGGGCCGAACCACCTTTGGCGATCTTATAGGGTCCCTCCCAATTTGGAGCCAGTTTGCTCTTCTGTTCGGAGAAAAAGATTGCTAGCTTTCTGAGGACAAAGTCCCCTTCTTTGAGGTCGGTCGGAAGAACTCTTTTGTTGTATGCCAACTCGATCCTTCTTCGGTAGCTTTGTTGACGAATGGCAGATCTTTCTCGGATCTCATCAATTAGGTCTAGATTTGCTGGGAGCTCTCTGGCATTCTGTTCTTCTTCATAAGCCATTAGGCGGGGAGAGGGTATACCAACTTCTAGGGGGATCATAGCTTCGGACCCATAGGTGAGATTGAACGGAGACTCTCCTGTGGGGGTCCGTTTTGTGGTGCGGTAGTTCCACAGCACGTTAGGGAGCTGATCGACCCATAAGCCTTTAGAGCATTTATCCAACCTCTTCTTAATGCCGGAGAGGATCTGTCGGTTATCATTCTCGACTTGGCCATTCGACTGGGGATGTGAAACGGAGGAGAATCGGTGTTGGATGGCGAGGTCTTCACATAGAGCTCGGAAGGCATCCCCGGTAAACTGGGTTCCGTTGTCTGTTATGAGGACCCGAGGGACGCCGAATCGGCAGATCACGCTCTTCCAAAAGAACTGAACTACCTTTTTCTCGGTGATCGTGGCCAAGGGCTCAGCCTCTATCCATTTTGAGAAGTAGTCGATTGCCACGACTAAGAATTTGAACTGACCGGGAGCCGGTGGAAATGGCCATAGTAAATCCATCCCCCACATTGTGAAAGGGATTGGACTTGATAGGGAAGCGAGTGGAGCTTGTGGGAGGTGTCGGATGTCGGAGTACTTCTGACAAGAGCTGCATTGCTGAACGTGTCGTTCGGCGTCTCGTAGGAGAGTGGGCTAGAAATATCCGTAATTCAACACCTTGCGGGATAGAGATCTGGACCCCGAATGTGCCCCGCCGATGCCCTCGTGAAGTTCTTGCAGGGCATAGTCGGCTTGCCCGGGGGAGAGGCATCTCAGGTACGGTCTGCCGTCTACCTGTGTGAAGGAGCATTTATATAGGATGTCTCCGATCAGTGTGTATCGCTCGGCTCGGGTTCTGACTCTTCGAGCTTCCTTAGGATCTTCGGGGAGGAGCCCATCCCGTAGGAATTCGACGGGGGTTTCATCCAGTTATCTTCAAGCAGGACAGGCAGCGACTCCATAGAATCGGAAGTTTCATCCTCGATACTTGGCTTCAGGAGGACCTCTATCAAGACGGTCTGCTAGAGACCTTGGAGGGAGGAAGAGGCTAGCTTGGAGAGGGCATCAACCTGGGCATTTTCTTCCCGGGGGATTCGTTGGATGAGGGCTTCTTCAAACAGTGCCATGAGGCTCCTGACCTTGGCTAAGTATTTAACCATCCGGTCATTACGTGCCTTATACTCGCCGAGGACCTGATTTACGACTAGCTGAGAGTCGCTAAAGATCCGGAGGCGTTGCGCCCCTGCACTGCGAGCCATTCCAAGGCCATCTATGAGTGCCTCGTATTCTGCTTTATTGTTCGAGGCCTTGAAGTTGATACAGAGGGAGTATTGGAGGATGAAGTCATCTGGGCCTGCCAGAATGACCCCGGCTCTGCTTCCCTCGTTGCAGGAGGATCCGTCCACATAAACCGACCAGACAGGTGGTCCCTTCATTGCCTGGCTGAACTCGAGGATGGTACTTTCAACTATGAATTCTGCTAAGGCCTGAGCCTTGATCGCGGTCCGAGGCTGATAGGTTATATCATGCTGGCTCAGCTCGATAGACCACTTCATAAGACGACTGGAGGTCTTCGGCTTGTGGAGCACTTGCTTCAGCGGTTGGTCGGTAAGAACGACCAACGAATGGGACTGAAAATACGGGTGAAGCTTTCTCGCGGCCATCACCAGGGCATAAGCCATCTTTTCTATCCTCGGGTAGCGGAGCTCGACATCCCGAAGCACTTTGCTCACATAGTAGATGGGCTTTTGAGCCCGGTCTTCTTCCCTTACTAAAACGGCACTGAGGGTCTGCTCGGAGGCTGCCAGGTAGAGGTAGAGGGGTTCACCAGGAATGGGTTTGCTAAGGAGAGAAGGGTTGACGAGGTAAGCCTTAAGCTGGTCGAACGATTCCTGCTATTGCTGATCCCATTCGAAACCTTTAGCCCCCCTGAGGGCCTTAAAGAAGGGGAGGCATTTCTCCCCGGACTTCAAGAGAAAACGCCCTATGGCGGCTAGGTGGCCTATTAGCCTCTGAACTTCCTTAACATTCTTGGGAGGGGCCATGTCTAATATGGCCTTGATTTTCTCAGGGTTAGCTTCAATCCCTCGTTGGCTGACCATGAAGCCGAAGAACTTTCCTGACGAGACACCGAACGCACACTTGTTCGGATTGAGTCTCATGTTGTGCTTTCTCAGAACAACAAACGCCTCTTGTAGGTCAGTCACATGATCGGCTCCTCGATGCTTTTTACGTGCATGTTGTCAACATACACCTCCATATTTTGGCCGATTTAAGCTTGGAAAACCTTGTTGACGAGGCATTGATATGTTTCGCCTGCATTCTTCAAACCGAAGGGCATAACCCTATAGCAGTAGAGGCCCTGGTCGGTCACGAATGAGGTCTTCGGGATGTCCGGAGGGAACATCCGGATCTGGTTGTAGCCTGAGAAGGCATCCATGAAGTTGAGGAGTTCATGACCTGAAGTGGTGTCAATCAGAGTGTCAATGCTCGGAAGAGGGAAGGGATCCTTGGGGCAAGCCTTGTTGAGATCGGTAAAATCGATACAAATCCTCCAAGTCCCATTGGACTTCTTCACCATTACTACATTCGACAACCACTCGGGATAGTTCACCTCTTGTATGAACCGGGCCTTCAAGAGCTTGTCCACCTCCTCTTTTATAGCTAGCTAGTGCTCGGGGGCGAACTTGCGTCTCTTCTGTTGCACCGGTTTGGACCCCGGAGCAACGCTGAGGTGGTGGACCAAGAGCTCTTCGGAAATTCTGGGCATGTCTGCAGCTGGCCAAGCAAAGAGGTCTCAGTTCCTTCGGATGCACTGGACTATGTCCGAGCATAGGGCGGATTGGAGGGTCTTGCTAACAAAGAATTTTCGGGTTGGATCCTGCTCAGAGAAGAGCACTTCCTCCAATTCATCCACCGGCTCGGACGTCAGTTGGGCAGCATCTTGGGGGATTTCCAGAGTTTCTAGGGAGAGGACCGGACCGAGGGTAGAGGTCATGTAGCATTTGCGGGCCGTTTCCTGATTGCCTTTTACTTCCCCTACTCCGGCCCGAGTAGGAAACTTCATCTTGAGGTGATAGGCGGAGGGGATGGCTTTAAGGGCAGCAAGGCCGGGCCGACCCAAAATGATGTTGTAGGCTGCAGGGACATCCACGACCATAAAATCAATCGACTCCGTTCGGGTAGTAGGAGTTTTGCCAGCGATTACGTCCAGGGTGATCACCCCTTCAATAGTCACTGGCACTCCCGTGAACCCATGGAGCGTGTAGCCGGCCGGCTTGAGTCTGTCTCGGGAGAGTTTGAGGCCTTTAAAAGCGGCGAGGAAGAGGATGTTAACGGAGCTGCCATTGTCCAATAGGATCCTCTACACTTTGAAGTTTGCCATGTGGAGGTTGATGACGAGTGCGTCACAATGGGGGGTGCGGACACCTTCAAGATCTTCGTCCGAGAATGTGACGGGCACTTCGAGGCCTTTGGGAGGAGGGGTGACGCGAACCGAATTGACTTCCCTAATGAACGCCTTTCGAGAGGAGTTTGAGGAGCCCCCCATTGGGCCCCCATGAATGAGGTGTAGGACACGCTCCTCTTCGAAGTCAGGCATTTCATCGCGTTCCGAACGCTTATTAGCCCCCCGAGGCGGGGGAGGAAGGTCGTCTCGGTCCTTTCTCACGAACCTGGTTAGCTGTCCCCTCTGGATGAGGGCTTCTATCTCGTTCTTCAAGGCCCGACAATCATTGGTGTCGTGCCCATGGTCCCGATGATAACGGCACCACTTCTCTTTATCCCTCTTCTTGGCGGGGGTGTTCATCCTCGAAGCAGGAGGTATGATCCCTTCCTTCTCAACTTCCATTAGAATGGTAGAAACATTGGTGGTGAGAGGAGTAAATTTCTCGAATCTGAGGGGAGGTCGGCGCTGGCCGGCATTATCCTTCTGGAGCTTCTTGGCTCCTTCCTCTTCTGTTCCCTTTCTCTTAGACCCGGAGGAAGACCCCTCCAAGTTGGGGCGGTGCTCGGCTTCTTCGGCCCGAATATACTTTTCACTTCGGAGGAGGAGGTTAGAGAAGTTCTGTGGGGGCTTCTTGGCAAGGGAGGAGCGGAGGCTGGAGTTGAGGACATTGGATTGAAATGCTGCTGCAGCGACCGACTGGTCGAGGGATGCTATGGACCTAGCTTCAGCTGTGAACCTTTTCACATAGTCTCTCAACTTCTCACCCTTCTTCTGGTGGAGGTAGAGTAGCAAAATGCTGGTCTTCTCAGTTCTGCGGCAACTCACGAAGTGGGTGACGAAGAGTGTCTCGAATTGCTCGAAGAAAATTATTGAGGATGGGGCAAGGCGAGACACTACAACCGGCGAAGGCTTCACCGGCGGTTTCGGATGGCTTCACCGGCGTTTATAAACGCCGGTGAACACCCTACCGGCGCGTTGAGAATCGCTGCACCAACCGCCGGTGGTGCGCGTGCCGGGCTTTCATGGGCAGCCTTCCCCGGCGCTTCCACAACCGCCGGTAGAAGTTATATAATGGCCGGCGCTTTCAAAAGCGCCGGTGCAGTTAGGTTTTTTTTTTTAAAAAAACTGCATTTTTACCTACCCGGCGGTTCGGAAACGCCGGGGTATATATATATAAATAATATAATTTTCTTTAAAAATTTGAAATAATTTAATTTACTGGTCCACCGGCGTGTTGTAAAACGCCGGGGTATTTTTAAATTTAAAAAAAAAATCAATTCAAAATCTGTATATATATGCAGATGTAATAAACCCAAATTTATATCAAAATCAGTATATATTTTATACTGATTTGTTATTTTAATAAACCCAACAATGGAAATGAACAATAAAAAATTTAGCTGACAAAATTCATTATATTTTATACTGATTAACATACACAACTTCAGAAGTTTAAAGTTCTGTAAAATTCATAATCGTCGACAGCAATAACACAAGTATCAAGTTATACATATACCCTGTTTACATGAATAAAGTTCTAACAAGTTTGATCATACAAACTGATTGCACCACAAAAAAGACCAAAAATGACTTGCAATTAGTAGATTTTTTTAATTGGTACGCCTCCTTAAGTCGTTGCTTCCATCATGCTCGCTTTGGTTCTCTGGATTTGCCTGACTTGAATTAGTTGGAACTCTATTCTGAAACTGTGTAAATCACATTGTAAAAAAAATTAGGTTATAATTTGCAGGGATAAAGAGCAACTAGCTAAGTCTAATAAATCAGTTCAAAACAAAGTGAAGACCAACTACAAATCAAATGCAATATATCAGTTCAAATCAGTTCAAATCAAATGCAATATGTGAAGATCAACTACAAATCAGTTCAAATCAAAGTGAAGACCAACTACAAATCTTTTTAGACATTTTGAAAAAGTTTTACAAGTCCTTTTCTGAAATGTGTAGTATAATTTAATTCAAAGTTCTAATTAAAGACTTAATTTGGATTATGACTAAGCATCAGTCTAACATCAATTTCATTTTTTTTGAATAATCTGTATCATCTTCACTCAAAAAATAAGTGAATGGTCCAAAACTCAAAAAATTGAATAATTCAATTCGCATTCAATTCTTCTTGAATTATGCTTAATTCAAGCTGAATACATTTGATAATTGAGTTCATATAATACTTTTAGCTATTGTATTTTCTTATTTTGAGCTAAATATTCTACTGGAATTACTCAGGTTTTGTAGCAGTTACGTGCAGATGAAGTGATCAAAACTTCAGAAAATTACTTCTAAAAACATAAGCATGTGTAATATCTAATGACTGTATATGTTTGTGTGCAATATAATGTAAATTAATTCAAATTTGCGCATCCCAGATTCCAGAATGAAATATCAAAGAATTGATAGGTAATTAACATATATACAAAGGAAACCTAGAAGATCAAACATTATTAACAACTACATTATTAACAAACCAAACTTTGAGAGGCACAAAAAATCAGAAATTAGCTGACAATAAAAATCAGAAGCAGAAATCAGAAGCAGAAATTAGCAGAAATTAGTTGGAATTTCCTTCATTTTACATTCAGTCCTTTATGAAAGACTGGACCGGAGGCATAAGGGTTAAACACAACATGTTGAAAATGTTATGTTTTGGTCCGAGGTATCCACACAAACACTAAAACCAGGTTCAACTCGAACTGGAAACCTAATGGTTTGTTTCAACAGTCGCATCTTTAGGCCACGGAAACAATATGTCAAAAACCATTCCTATTAGATCATTTTATTTTGATCAGGTTGCATCTACAAACAAAATGGCAAAGGAAGAAACAAACTTACCAAACTTCGCAATTTCAAGAAACCAAATACACGAAGCACATTGTACACATGAAGTCTCCACAATTAAAAAAAAATCAATGACGTATACAGCCAATACCTATTTCATTATTTTTTTTTGGAGATACTAGATATTTTATTATTGAACATGAATTCAGATTATATTCACAAATAAAAGTCACATGCACATGCATCACAAAATCAGCAATTTATTTCACATGACAAATAAAATATTTGATGCAGTATGTGTGTTATGTAATGCATAGAAATCTCATTTCCCAGGACAGTGCCTGGAGCGAAAGATATGAAGCAGGAAAGAGGGGTTGCAAGAGATAGAAAGGGTGGGGTATGAGGCGGGAAGAGGGCGTTGCACAATATGTGGGTTTGTCCACCGATGCTCACATATAAAGGAGGTATGCCCATCAAATAGAAAGGTCAGAGTGATCACAATTTAATTAAGTTTGATAGTGTTAAAGTTAACACTTATCAGATAATATCAGGTTATACTCGATATAAACCAAGTCGATATAAATTCAACTAATTCATAAGATCATGTGAACTAGTAGTAGACATTGTGATATATTCTGTGAATGTATATTCTAAGTTACACTTTCTAACCTGTGTCGGAATGGCTGGTTCGGGATTTTGTTGCCTCACCAAAGCTTCAACTACCTCTTTAAGCTGTGACACATCTGACCTTAGAGAGCGTAACTCCTCATCTCTCGGATCCTCAGCACTAGACGCACGAGCTTTGAAGACTTCAGTAGGCGTTGGGCCTAAACCCATTCCACGCACACGGCCAAGGCGCTCTGGGCCTCTTGTTTCGATCAAAGCATGATGCTGAAGTGATAATGCGTCAAAGTCAGATGTGGTAGAGTCGGGGGCCATTGTGGAAGACAGTTCAACATACTTGACTCTGGCAGTGCTCTGTTAAATTACAAATTGGCATAAAATTATATAAGTTATTTACTTCTATAAGCGACTTAACAAATCAAAGAACGCATACTTGATGAAGAAAAATTACCGATATCATCGCAGCTGTTGTGGAAACAAATTGGCCATCTGATTTCTTGTGGGTCGCATCAAAAAAATCTAGATCGCCAAACTTGTCTGCACCGTGTTCCTCAACCTTTATATTAATAAATCACAGCTATAAGAAAGTTTATAATCTTTGTTGGAACATTAGTGAAAAAAAACACTTAACACATACCAATCTCTCACGAACTATAGCGAAGCTACAAGTTCCAGCAGTGTGCAATACATCCTGTTTTCCTCGACTTGCGGAACCAATTTCAGACCTTTTCTGCACATTTCAGATAATTTCAACTCAATCAAAATTAGTTTAAATAATCAAATGCAATAATAGTTTAAATAATCAAATGCAATAAGGTTAAAGAGAAAGCAGAGAAGCACTTTAAAGAGACTGGCAGAATAGTTTGAATACAAAAAAAGGCACAGAGAGAGAAATATAAATAGTTTGAATACCTTTCCCTCTAGAGAACTCCAAAAATGAACAAGGTAGTGCCAATCGGAAGGATTAACATTGGGGGGGACAACCCTTGCATTCTCGGCTGCGGACTTATTTTCATCGAAAAATGCCGCTTTCAATTCACATTTCCAGTCTCTCCACTTCTTTCCCATAGACTTATTCAACCATTTCTTATCAAGATTGTCGGGGTATTGAAATTTTTGTTGTATAATATGATTGATTAGCAAATATATAGGTAGGAACAAGTAATATAGCAAAACATATAGATGTTAATCTTAACAAGTAACACAAGTAACATAAGTTCCTCTTTCATGTATAGACTAACACCAGCCATCATAAATCATTATTGTCCTGGGTTTTGCACTTACATACTAATGTCTTTTTTTATTGCAAGCAATACTTCATCGTCTCATTCTGATTCAGGTGACTGACTGAACTTTTCTCTTTGTTTTTTGAGATAGTTAGTTTGTAGTATCTGTCTACTGTTTGAAAATTTCTTCAAATTCATGTGCAGTGAATAATAAACAGTGGAAAGGGTGTCAACTAATATTAGTAACTAGAACTATTTGGCAGCCTGGAGAACTTTTCTCTTTGGTTATGAGTGAATGAGTGAAAGCTCTGCATTCATCTAGTGAAAGCTGAATTGATGGGTATCTGATAATAAAGATAAAGGTTGTGATATGTAATGTTTTTTCTATCTTCTATAACTTTTCAATAAAGATTTGCTTCTTACCTAATTGATAACATTTTTCATTTATATTTTGTTCAAATGTATATTTAAAAAAATTATTTGTGTCTCCCGAAGAGTAACTAAATGTGCAATAGTATACAAACTTTTTATACTATGAACAAACTTTACTCTATAACCTGATGTAGTATAAAATTTATTTAGTCATGCATTTTTAGAAAATCATGTGTTATAATAGAGATTGTGTTACTTTAGTTTATGGAGTGAAAATTTACATACCTAGTATTGTTCATCCACATAATAAGGAAGCAATAAACATAAATGTTTGTTCATCATTCCATTTATTCACAATAGCTTATTGTATGGACAATTGTATATGTGGTCATTAGAGTATAACTCGTAATATCAATAATTCTAAGTGTAATACTTTTCTTTTTCAATTAAAGTGTAATATACCTTACTTAAAAGCATTACTTTCACTTTAACAGGCTATTACAGAATCTGATGGAAGTATGCATGATTCATTGGTTGGCATGAATTTTTGAATAGAAACAATCTGGGTTTAGATTTGATTTATATAAAAGTATATATGATATTGACTGCGAAGTATGATCTTGACACAAGATGTAACTAAGCATTACAGCCTATGGCCTATTTCAATTTTTTATTCATCAGTGGTAGCAAAGTGTGTTAAATTAGCAAGTAGTATATACTGATGCAGATGCTACCCAACAAGGACAAAGAACAAGAAACTTAAACAAAGAAACTTAAAGCATAATACCTTGATTGTATTGATGGCAATTGTCTTAGACGTCGCCGGAATTTTTGACCATCTGTCATAAGACAATGGTAGTATTTGACCATTTCTTGCAATTACCCCTATGAAATTGGCAAATGTAGATGCTTCCTTGCCCACAGGTTGGTTTGCAGGGTTGACGGTCACCACAATTTTGTCGTTCGGCTGACGCTTCCAGACATCTGCCATCCTCGTCGGTCCCCTGTTTTTTTTATTGGCGGTGCACTCCCCTTACCGATCTCAAACTGAGTGTCAATCTCCATCTCTTCTGGAGACTGTCCCTGCACATCCCCCGTGATTGGTGTTGGCGAGGGAGCCCTTTTTGTAGGTCGTCGAGGCATTTTTCACTAACAACAAAAAACATCATATTAATTGCAATGTGGGGAAAACCACTTTCATAAACAAACATCAATAATTGAAGTGCTAATTAAACAAATAAGTTCATCAACAAAACCTGTCAGTTTGATCATATTCCCCAAATCTGAAAGTGTGTTAAATTAGCAAGTAGTATATACTTTGAAACTATATGAATTTACAAGGACTGGGCATATCCACAAATCTAAAAGTGTGTTTCATTTTGGTAGAAATTGCTTGATACATACTTTTCAGAACAAATAGCTTGTCATTAATCTAATTAGTTTAGATAGCTTGTCATTAAAAAATTGAAAACTTTAAATATTGTTATTACAGTAAATTGTAGGATGCTACCTAGCAAGCTCTTTTCAGGATAAGGTATGGCCCGTGCAGGCATCATTGTGGATGTTACCACTAAACATTATCAATAGTTATTAGAGACCTCTCATCACACAACCTCGACCATTATTTTAGAGTACATTCAACCCTCAATAGTATAATCATAGAACAAAGCATCATCTTCAAATTCAACAAATAGTTTATTTTCACTTATTTAAAGGAAAATAAAGAATAGTAGTGTGTGAAATGAGAATACACAAGCATATAAACTTTTAGTTCAAACAATCAATATATATGATAAACTGAACATGAAATTTCATTCAATTTTTTTGGATACTGTATTTAGTGGGAGAAAAGATATTAAACACGTAAGTTACATAGAACTATTATAAGTTTTGACAAGCATGCTTGCTATGTGAATTATATGCAATGTTCTTAATTCCTTATTTTAAAAATATATTCAAATTTATGAAGAAAGAAATCTTGAGGTATTTGAAAGAAATTGAATAAGAACACCTATTATTTCCGTGAAGTTGTTATGTATAAGTTGTTAAGTTGTTAGCAATAAGTAACAAAATATATAACTGTACTATAGAAACATGATTGCAACGTTTGCATGAATGCATATATATAATCTAAGTATGTATTTGTACTCTCTTCTTACAGATATAATGTCATGCCTGACGTCCCAAGGTCCTATTTTTAAAGAATTCTCTTGTCAAGTGCAAAAGCAAATTAACATCCTAACCAACGTTCTCCCTCGTTCTCCACCACAACATATTCGTCGTCTTCACAAAGAATGGTCTGTAAATATGTTCTTGAAGCTAGAAATCGTACATGTTCACTTATGAATTCCTACCTTGGATGCACACTAGATGTTGCATTCAACAGAAAGGAAAAGGAAAGGATGAAAACAACATTAATAAGATAAAATTTGAATAACAAATAAAAAAGATCGCTATATAACAATGTAGACAGGAGTGTAGAACACAGCAATTAGTAAAAACTAGGTGTAAGAAGACAAGCATATTAAATGTGCACAGATATAAACCATCATGCTCATCAATGCAATAAACACTCATTATGCAGGTACACATGCAGTTCGTAAGCATTCACAAACATATTATGCAGGTACACTCATTATGCAGGTATGTCTCCGTCACTTTCTGATGATTTACATAAACTTTGTGTTTTTTTTCTTCTTGTTTTTAACAAATTGATTAAATTATGTACTACTCCAGGTCTTAAAATAAATGAAGCAAGGCCAAATGGTAAGCTACCATATGTTTATAATGAAACTGAAGTTGTACAATACTTACCTTTGAAAACTTATAGTATGAACAAATATAAATAAAAAGTGGAACGCAGACAATACCCAGATAGATTGAATAACTTAAGGAATACACTAAATTAAACTCAATTTCTTTTCATAGTTTGACAGGTCCAATAATACCCGTTAATTTTGGTCACAAAACATGGATATTCTATATGCAAATAATATCAACATTTGCTTATGAAATACACAAATTCACTCCATTTACATCAACATTTCTAATATCAAGCAGTTTTCTTAGCAGGCTTTAGGCTTTAGATCTGAATTAGGTGAATAACAACTGATGAGTCTTTAGGCTTTAGGCTTTAGATCTGAATTAGGTGCATCCTTCTAATTTTTAAAATAAAATTAGAAGGATGGACATTAGCCAAAGTCAAAAGTCAGAAATTAGGTGCATCCTTCTAATGCTAATTGTTCATTTATTTGCATCCTTCAAATACAACGAACCCTAATTAGTCCACATTATCCAATCCCAACCCATTCTCAAATTGCAAAATACCCCTAAATCACAGATTATTCAGCACAAAATCCCAAACAATTTCATTACAAAATAAAAAATTAATTAAAAGTCGAAAATAATCATACCGAAGATAAGAGAGGGTTTGAGAGCTAGAGAGAGGGGGAGAACGATGGCGTACGGCGGAGGAGCACGGTAGAGGAGCACGGCGGAGGAGATGATCGATAAGGTTTGAGAGAGGAGCGATAGGGTTTGAGAGAGGAGCGATAGGGTTTGAGCGATAGGGGATTTGGGTAGCGGCGCTGAGCGATAGGAGATTTGGAGAGGGTGACGCGCGAGGCGATTTGGAGAGGAGATTTGAAGACGATGGAGGATTTGGAGAGGAGACGATGAGGACTTCGGACCGGCGGAGGAGAGGGAATCTTTGGAGCATTGGTGTTAGGACGGAGATTGAGAGCTTGTAGGACGGTCGCTTGAAACTACTGGAACTCGGCACGGGTGATGGGTGCCTCATCGTTCCAAGGATGGTGCCGACCGGCAGGGGAATGGGGTCTCCGCCTGTGATGCTCGGGGGACTCTCTCCGCCCCCTTCGGATAGGGGACCTTCTGTTGTCTCGGCAATGAGGAGATCGCTCATCCGAACGGTGTTGGCGGGAGGCTCCCTCTCGGGCTTGCTTTTCATCCAGACGGCGGCGAAGATCCTCATCCTTTTGCCGATTGAGGACGGTATTGCGGAGGTCGGAAGCTCGGGGATTATGGGAGGCCATGGAATCCGAAGAGGCATTGTGGATGGAGACGTGGTTCGGATGGTGAGGTTGTTTCTGCAGGTTGGGGCCCTTAGGAGGTTGTTAATTCTGAGGAGCAGACAGGTCCTGTTGGAGCGGGTCCTCCGCTTGAGGAAGAAGTTGCCCCTGCTGTTGAGCGGGTTGAGGGAGAACTTCCTGTTGCTGATCGGGATTGGGTCCTCGGTTGGACCCTCTGGATCTAGCTTTCCTAGGAGGCATGGCTGGAGAAGATCTGACCAACGGGAAGAGGGGAGGCTGCCACTCGTTTGTTTCCCACAGACGGCGCCAATCTGTTACCGCTAAATCTGGTGTGGGGGCAAACAGATAGTATTTGTGGATTCTTAGGAAACTTTGAATAGCAAACCTGTTACCTGTTTCGCCGGAGTTTGACGCTGATTCCCACCGTATACCTGCAAAAAGTGCGAGACACCGGGGTTGTTCCCGGCGACGCACCCTCCGACGCTCAAGTCAGTAATCAGAAGTGATTATGAAAGAGCGCAAAAACTAGCAAAAGATTGATTACCTCTTAATGGAGATGGATGGGGGGTATTTATAGGCGCTGCTGGGGTCAGATTAGGAATATAATCCCCGTGGTTAGATAAGGAATGTAATCCTTAATCCCCAGTGAAAGGATAGATATGAATCAGGGCCGTTGATTAGGATTTAATCAGAAACCCTAATTCTATCCTTTCTGGACCGGGTCTGCTGCGGGTTGATACCCGCACCCGGTTGAGGTGGATCCGTTCGTGGGTTTGTGGGTCTTCGAGGAGGAGGACCAGTATCCGCTTCAGACCCATTTGTAGGTGAAATTACCGTTTTACACCAGGGCTTCAAGATTCGTGCCCGATTTGGACGGTTCCGATTTAACCCCATTTTTAGCCATATCAGAAGCAGTTACGATCTCATTTCTCTGGATATCTCTAATATTATAACAAGAGAGTTGAGGTTTTCATTTGTAGACAAACAAACTCGTGCATCACCCATGCATAATTAATCTAAAGGAGGTCTCAAGTTCGAGGCCATACAACGTAGGAGTTCTTAATGTGCTGCAAATAGGGTACATAATAGTGGTCAAAACATTATGTGGGTTATCTCCAACTTTTAGTTTCTTGTTTTGACTAAGGAAGATGCTAGAGGGGTCCCCGATCGAAGATGATTTTTGTTTTGTAGTTGTTTTTTATTTCGTTTTTAATTATCTGGTGTAGCAACAAAAAAAATCAGTGAGTAAGAAGGAGAAGATGAATCCTCTAAAGTTGGTGAAACGTACACAGAAGATAACCTCAACGGAAGGGGCGCTAGGGGTATCGGAGTCTGCATCGTGGCATGCCGCATACAGTGAATCCTCTTACGCCTTTGTCGGCGGTGTCCCTTACGACCTCACAGAAGGCGACCTCCTCTCTATCTTCGCTCAATATGTTCCTTCGTTCTTTCTTTCTTTCAGATCCAAGAACTAGCTGCCCTTGTTGTTAAAACACTAGAATCTAGGGATAGGGTTAGTTTTCCATTGATTTATAGTTAGGTTTGGTGTTTGAGATTAAATGTTCACTGCGGTTGCTGGGAAAGAAGAAATACTAGACTGATGTTGAATTTGTGAATTTTTGTGTCAGGGATGCAGAGTAGCATGAGTAGCTGGGATCTTCATTCGAGTACTGGAAATGTTCTCTGTTATTATTAAGTCTGAACGGGTTGTGCATATTTTTGTATTTTACGTGCGTAGCACACTATTTGAGTAGCACACTATTTTTTCTATTTTTGTTTGAACAATAGCAACAGCAGGAAGTGGTCGTGTGATTGTCACGTGTTTCCTAATTGCCTCTTTCTCCATTTGTACAATGCCTATAAAAGGCATGATTGTGAATGAATAAAATCAATTATTAGCTCACTTTCCCCAAATCTTAATTCCCACTCAAACTCTAGAATCGCACATTCATGGCTAAACCCAAAGACCCCCGACCTCCAAGTCCTGACATCATGGTATAAGAGCCAGCCGTCGCTGACAATAATCGGGATGTTGGTAGCCCGATGGCGGTGGATTCCAAGGGGGAGATTCTCGAAGGGCAAATGGCAATGGTTTAAACACAGTTGAATTATGTGGTGGAGCAATTGCAAAAAATGACCAAGAATCGCGTTAATTCCTCCAAGGATTAATAGAGAGATAGCAAAACCTAACCATAATCCTTCCAATTCAAGAGTTCGTCAAGAGTCCATGGGTTTTTTTAGAACTCCCTTTAAAATCAAGTTTCCTATTTTCCATGATGGTGATCCTATTGAGTGGGTGTGTGGAGAGAAGCAATTTCTTGATTTTTATGAAATCGATGATTCTTAAAAATTGAAATTTGATGCGTTAAATCTAAAAGGAAGAGTTGCTCAGTGGTATAGAAGGCATATAAAACCTAGGAGTTCATCAATCTCTTGGAGTGAATTCGTAGAAGAGTTGATTACTAGGTTCGGACCAACAATCTTTCAGGATTATGGCGGTGTTTTATCTAAATTGCAGCAAAAGGGAGAAGCTTTTGTTCAAGAATTCGATAGATTATCCAATTTCGTTGAGGATTGGATAGAGAATCATTGCTTGAGCACTTTTGTGAGTGGATTAAGAGATGAAATTAAATGGGATGTTAAATCACAAAGACCAAAAACAATGAATGAAGCTATAGGATTAGCAAGGGAGTATGAGGAGAAGTTGGCATGTACTCGTAGAGTTTTTAAACTTGCATTCGTCCCTAGAACACATCATACTAATGTTGTTAATACCACATCATCTACTAGAAACACAGAGAATAGAACACCCGCACGTACAGTGCCCAGACTATTACATCCACATGAACTAAGAGAGAGAAAAGAGAAGGGCCTGTGTTTCAACTGCGATCAGAAGTACACTAAGGATCACAGGTGTAAGAGTCTGAAATTTTACTTTCTCGAAATGTATGAAGAAGATTCAGATGAGAGAGGATGTGGAGAATGTTGAAGCAGCAGCTGCTTCATATGAAAAGTCGATTGTTTCTAATAAGGAGTCGACTGTACAGCCTGAGATTTCTTTTCATGAGTTAACAGGGTTGCAACTTTATCTCCAAACAATGAGAATAAAATGTCGAATTGAAGGGAGAGAGGTTTACATATTGATTGATACAGGATCTAAAAATAATTACTTAGACCCCCCAAACAGCTATCATGGCAGGTCTAGTGATTAAAAATGAACCAAAGTTCAGAGTAACCGTAGCTAATGGACATAATATGTAAAGTGAAGGGAAAGTTGATTTAGTAAACTTTTCTGTACAAGGAGTTGAACTAGTAGCAGATTTGCTTCTATTACCTCTCTTTTTTTTTTGATAAAATAGACCATTATGTCACCTGTTTCATTAATGCGAAATTAAAGAAACAAAATATTACAAAAGAGTTCACTCTAGTACACAACTCTATACACCACAGATTCTTAGTTACAAGACCAAATCAGCATAGTGCAAGAGAATAAACCTAAACAACCAAAAAGTACAAAATCCTCATCTTGCACACGACTACTGACCACCTTGCAAAAGCCTACAGCACACTCAGCCTGTAACTCCCGTTTTTATTTTTCCCCTGTTATTATTGATTCCCATTGTAATCTCCATTGTAATTCTATTTCATTTCTTTTTGTCTCATTATTGTATTGAGTAATATTAATTCTAATGTTATTCATAATTTATTCCTGATCTCAGTTTGATTATTTAAATCTACTCCTTGTATTCCTAATTCAGATTTAATTTCATAAATTGTCTTTTGTCTTATTGGGTTGTGAATTGTCCTCCTATTTGATCCATTTTGTGCCCAAAGCCCAATATCCACCTCCTATTAGATCTTGTACCCAAAACCCACTAACCCAAAACAACCCCAAAATTCTCCCTAACAGTCAAATCCCAAAGATCTCTCCTAATCACTCCCCACAACCTGTAACCCCCAAAAATTTGAAAACTGAATCCCAAATATTCAGCCCTATAATCTCTCCCCATTACTATTTTTAATAACCCTAACTTAATACCCCAAAAAAGAGCAACCGCTATTACCCCCAACCCTAACCCCTTACTGTGCAAACCCTAGCCCTACTGTTCACCTCCCCATTACCGTTGAAACCCCATTTTCCCACTCATCGTCTTCCTCCTTCTGCTCGACTTCATCCTTGAGAGCGCCGTCGCTCGCCGTCGCCCTCTCTTGTCGCGACCTCACCGAAATGTCATCCCCGTCATCCCCATCATCCCCGTCTTTGCCTTCCACCACCGGTTCCTTCGTCTACTCTGTTCGCACCCATTATCGTGACGCCATTGCCGAACCCACCGCACCTTGGATCCATCGCCGCCACTGCCTCGTCTTCGTCTCTCCGTTCACCTCGCAACCACCTTAGACCTCATCGCCGTCCAAGCACCGAGAACCCCCCATCGCCGCTCTCCCCTGTTTTCGGAGTGAAAGCAGAGCTCGCTCGACGTCGAAGCCTGGTCGCTACAGTCGCTTCCTGACCGCCGGCGTCTCGACGTCACCACTGTGTTGATGCAGCCAGTCATCGCCGAAGTTCTCCCGCTCTCTTTCTCTCACTGTCGCTTTGGAGAAGAAAGAGAAGGATTGGTGGATTTGCGCGTTTGCTGTTTTATCTGGGGTGATCCGAATTAGGTGTTCGGTATTTGGGAGGGATCCGGAGTTGATCTCGTTGTTGTTGTGCTGTTGATCTTGTGCTTTGTTGTTTGGTGTTGGCACGTAGCTCGCACGTGTCTTGGATTCTTATTATTATCAGAGCTAATGTCATTTAAAGGCAAGTCATTCTTATCGAATAGTTATTGCATCATATTCGAGATTTTTATTGAATCCCGTAAGTATATCCAAATTGATTATCGTATACTGCTTATTGTATTCTATCGTTGGGATACTACGGATTTACACGAGCGAATCCAAGTAGTAGTCTTGACTTCGTGCCGTCTTTTTGCGTCTAATGTATAGAGATCTTACATGCACTCATGTAGTTAGTTATTGAATATAAGAATATGGAATTATTGTTGTATTTCATCTCATGACATTATACACAACTATTGTAGATTGTATATTAAGGTTGATTGTTCATGTGATTGATAATAATAAATTAGTTGATTGTAATTAGTAGAGTTATAGACATTAGATATATTAATACCATGTTCACATAAATGTAAATTGTTGTGATTTATGATTGTCAACCCCTAACTGACCATTCATAACGTTCTAATTATTTTGTGCATGAAAAATATATTGAAACCTTGAAATTTTACTGCCAACCTGAACATTGCCGTGTTATTTCAACCTGGATAATGTCATTAAAATCAGTCACTTTATGAATATAAAACGTAGTCCTATGTGTCTAGTTGTCAATAACATCCAGAATTTTTGAATTCTAACTTATATTGCATGAGTTATGACCCTTTTGCTACTGCTGCGCTGTAATTTTAGATTCATGTACATACCATATTAGGCTGATGAATTAAGTGAACTAATGATCAAATATTGCCATGATAAATTCCAGATTGGTAGATAACATGCTTAGGGTGATAAAAATTATTTTTTACTAATTTTTACGATGAATATTTACTACCCTTACAACTAAAATTAGTCAACATCGATAACCAGGCAGAAACTAAAATATGTAAAGAACACTGAAATTCACTTAGCAGCTGTTGTCGGAATTTAGACTTTAAATATGCGTTGGAACCGCGCAGAAGTCTAGTTTCAAGAACTTCTGACGAATCCGCATTTGCTATTCTATAGCAACGAAAATTCTGATTTTGGTACAGTAACCTACTGCTGTCCAGAATTGGGTTTCTATGTTTAAATAAATATGTTTGAATCTATAATGTTGTTTTGGGGGCATTTGATTGTATAGAGTATATTGCATGATTTTAGGGTTGTTTTGTCATATTTCTAGTGTCCCTTATTAATCGCATTATTGTATGTTAACTGAATAAAAAATGTTAATCAAGCCGGGGTTAAGGGTTGACTAGGGTAGTTGACAATATAGTGACTGTACTCGGATGATGGCCAGTGATTATTATCGTTATCGACATCGTATAAGAAATTACACATGTCCAGTGTTTTTATCGTTATCGGCATCGTGTAAGAGATTACACATGTCTAGTGTTATTACCGTTATCGTCATCATACCCAGTACATGAACTATAGAATCTACCACCTTAGTCTAAACGAGATTGATTATATGCATGGAACCTGTAGAATGGGATGCAGTAGTACATGAAGTAGCTAGGATTAAAAATGAATAATAGACGTAAGACCTTCATCACATTGTCATTGCATTTTGTCATCGTTACTGAACAGTTTTATTGACATTACATACCATTATTGTTATTGTTTAATGTTATTGTTATAATCGTCTTTGCATATTGTATTACTATCGTATTGCCACTGTTCAATATTATTGATTTCATCGTTCATTGAATTCATTGCTATACCGCCATTGTCATTATTTCTTTGTTTCTCTACTTGCATGTCCACGATTTGCTCTGAGGATATTTTTCCTCTCTTTAGATGAACAGCTTATAGGTAATCAAGGAGATTTACCTGACGGACTAGGAGAGCAACAATGGTGAAGGAGATTTCTGCTGCGCCACTTAAATAAATGTTTCTTTATTTGAGAACTTTAATATATTGAACAAATGTTGTTTTCTTTGAATTGTGGGCTTTGACCCGAATGTTGTTTGTTAAATTCCAGATGTTGGGTTATTTTGATGTTGGTTATTTTTATGCTTAAATTCCAATGTTGTTATTTATGTGATTATCATTTCATTGCATACGTGGTTGTTTTACTTCTTGTTTATATTGTTGAGTTTGATCGATAACAGCCTATGGATGACGCAAGTCATTTGCTGGGCCGTGTCACGTGCTTGCATTCCGTATTTTTGGGAAGCAGGGATGTGACACAGCTGCTGTTCCGCTCTAAAGTAGACCTCTCTGATATACAGCCCCTGCAATGGCAAAGGCTAGGAGCGTCCCAATCCAACCCTCCGGACTACTCTGCTCCCTCCAGACAAAGTTTCTTACGAGACCCTGTTTGACCTGTCCAATCAATAATAAGAAACATTGCATTATTTACTAATACTTGAACTTTGCAATTAATGTTACAAAAACAAGCTTCATTCCTATCTATCCACAGGGTCCACATAGTAGCAGCTACCGTAATATCCCAAGACCTCTTATATTCTTTCGTAATGAAACTCGATCTCCATTTCCCCCAGAGATCCTCAATAGTGATCGTGACTGACATGATACCAAAACCCAGAAACATAATTTCCCATAAAATTCTTGCTTTCGGACAGATGACGAAGATATGTTTTGTGTCCTCCTCTCCTTGACTACATCTCGGGTATTAGGCATCGATCAGGATTTTACGTTTCTGAAGGTTAACTTTAGAAAGGATCACATTTTGCATTACCAACCAAAGGAAAGCCCTAATCTTATGAAGTACCTCCGATTTCCAAATGATTTTTGCCTCTGAGTTTCTAAGACCCCTTCACTGTAGAAGTCATACATGGAGCTAACTGAGAACAATCCATTAGGCTCTAATTTCCAGATCTGTTCGTCTTCAACTCCCGCATTTAGTCCCACACCATCTCCTAGGTAATCTTTGAGCAGCTGAAGTTCCTGCTGGCTTTCCTGAGAGAAAAATCCCACAGGCTTTAGATTGACTGTATTGTTTTTCCAAATTTCGGCCACCATTGTGTTCTTCTCTGTTGACTCCCTAGCCACATTTGGGAAAGTGCTTGTAAGGTATTCTCACCCGCCCACTTGTCCTTCCAAAATCTCATTTTGTTTCCATTACCCACTCTGCACTTGGTGTTAGCGTGGAATGCATCTCCCACATTAGCAATTCCTTTCACATATAAGAAGCTTTCCCGTGTTTACTTCTTCCCCCAAACCTAAATTTTTTCTGTCTACAATACCTCAAGAAGGAATTTCCCCACCATGCCTTGTGTTGTTTGTGAATTTTCCACCACCACTTCGCTAGAAGAGCCTTGTTCATGTCCTGGAGATTAACAATGCCAAATCCATCGAATTCTTTCTTTTTACATACCCTCCCCCACGGAACCAAGTTTAGCCCCTTATTTTGCTCGTGGGTGCCTTTCCAGAGGAAGCGTCTCCTATATTTGTCAATTCTGTCAATCACCCATTTAGGTATCTCATAGATAGACATTAAGTATGTCCGGATGCTGCTGAGAACCGAGTTAATGAGAGTGATGCGCCCTCCTAGCGACAAGAATTTCCCTTTCCATCCATCTAGCTTCTTCTCTATTTTTTCTACTAGCGGCACCCAATCCTCCTTAAGAAGTTTCCCCGGTCTGATAGGCGTACCCAAGTATTTGAGAGGCTAGTCCCCTTTTTCACAATCTAGTAGGGATGGGATCATCATGGGATGGGTAGTCGTTTCGTTGTTGAGAGCCATAACACTGCTCTTGCATAAATTAACCATCAGTCCCGACAATCTGAAAACAACTTAGTATCACTCTGATAGCCATGGCTTCCTCGATCTGTGCTACCCCAAACATTAGAGTATCGTCTGCGTACTGCAGAATCGACAGCGGCACTGAGTACCCTTTCACATTAACCCCTTTGATAAGTCCGTCTTCAATGTCTCTCCTAGTCATTTCTACTAATCCATCGGCGATGATAGAAAAGATCAATGGTGATAATGGATCTCCCTGCCTTAACCCTTTACGACAACTAATTTCCTTTCAACGCTCCCCATTAAGCTGTACAAAAGATTTACCGTGTCTAACACAACACTTCATCCACCTCCTCCATTTATCCCCGAATCCTTTTAGTTCCAGAGCCTCGTCCATGCAGTCCCATTCTACAGTATCATAGGCTTTCTAAAAGTCAAGCTTCAACAGAAAGCTATCCACTTTATCCTTGTTGCCCTGGAACACCAATTCATGGGCTGAGGTAATACTGTCCATGATATCCCTACCTTTGACAAATCTGCTTTGCGCTACATCAATAATATCCTTTAAGTGTGGTGACAGTCTATTGGTAAGCACTTTAGAAATGATTTTGAAAAAGCCATTAAGCAGGCTAATCAGTCGTAGATCTGACACTTTAAGAACCTCTACTTTCTTTGGGATCAATATAATATATGCATAATTAAGTCTTTCAATCTGCGCATTGCCTAGAAAAAACTCATAAAAAATATCTAGAAAGTCTTGCTTGATGATCGTCCAAAACAAGGTATAAAAAAGGATCGGGAATCCATCTGGTCCCGGCGCTTTATCCTATCCCAAGCATTTAATAGCCTTCAACACTTTCTCCTCCGAGAAAGTTCCTTCCAAGCCCTCACTTCCATCCAACCTAGACTCACTCCACATGTCAGGTTGTAAGCTGCAGGTGTGAGAATTCTTCTTTCCCAACAAGTCTCTGAAGCTCCTATCTACATGTTGTCTAATATCATTGATCTCCTCTGACCATGAATTCCTAACGAATAACCCCGTGATGCTGTTGTGTCGTCTTCTCCAGTTCGCCACCTTATGGAAGAAGGCAGTATTGGAGTCTCCTTCCTTAAGCCATTGTATCCTCGATCTTTGCCTCTAGTAGCACTCTTCCATCTCTACAATTCGATGCATTCATTTCTATTAGCTACCAATTCATCCATTTTCCTCCCCTCTAAACTTCTATCTTCCTCAATGATTTCTAGTTCCTTGGTTCTATCCTCTAGTCTTTTCTTCGTTCTTTTGATTGCTCCATACTCCTTTTTAGCCCATTTCTTTAGGACTTTACGCAATCTTCTAAGTTTGAAATTCTACTTGGAAGCTGCATCGATCGAATTGGTCGGGCCCTCCCACGAATCTTCTATAACCTTCCTAATGTCATTGGAGTAGGTCCAAGCTTTCTCAAATCTGAATTGTTGGTGGATGACTCTTCTGCCATTCCCACAATCTAGAGCCAGTGGTGTGTGGTCTGACGTTAATCTAGGAATTGTATAAACATTAGCCAGCGGGAACTTGTCCTCCCAATCAGTGGATACTAAGATTCTATCGAGTTTTGCTAAAGTCTGGTTAGCTTGCATGTTCGTCCAAGTAAATTTCCTATCCATCCTATGAATATCAACTAGCTCCAGGTTATTGATCAATAGATTGAAATTTGATCTATTTCTCTCGCTGCTTCCCCTCTCCCGATGTTTCGACCGAAATCTAGTAATGTTAAAGTCCCCACCCACAACCCACCCCCTCCCATCTACTCCTAACGAATCTAAGTTCTGACCAGAACTCATCTCTGAGACTCACATTGTACGGTCCATACACCGAGGAAATCAAGTGTTCCCATCCATCTAATTTGTGCTTTACTCTAATAGTGACCGAAAACTCTCCCACATATTCATTAATAAAATCAAAGGCATTAGAATTGAAACCTAAAGCAATCCCCCCCCCCTGGATGTCTTGTCACTCCATTGGAAGTCTCTCAATGACCTCAGTGTCTTAAAATCTCTACTCTGTGGTTTGGGGATCCTAGTCTCTTGAAAAGCACAGACTGTTGGCTTATTTTAAGCAATAGTATCGTTAATTAATCTACTCTTGACTCTTGACCTCATCCCTCTGACATTCCAAAAGATGTATAACATTAAAAAGAAACGCGTCTAATCCCCTACCCAGCCCCACAAACTGGTACCCCTTATAGGCCCCATCCAAAAGCTTCCTCCCTAAGGTCATTTACCCTCATTAATTGTCTATCTCTAGTGGACCACATGTCAAGACCTAAGGCACAGGCATAGTACAAGAGCATATTATCTAAAATGAAACTTAGAATGGAAAACTCACCTCCGCATGCCGAAGTTGGTTCCTTTGATTTGGCTGCTGCTTTGATTAGATCTTCCTCACTCGGTCCCTTTGATCCCCATCTATCAATTTGCCTTTTGCTCTTTCTCTTTGCTTCGTCTATGCATTTCCCGGTGCTTTGTGGAATTGCTCCCGAGACATCTTTCTTGTAATTCACATCTACTCCCGGCGTTAATTCCTTCACTCTTAGTTCCCATTTTTCGTTTTCAGAAAACGAGTCGTGGGAACCGTGCCCAAGTCCAACTAAAGCAGCAATCTTAACATTCTCATTCATCAAGTCTCCTCTATTCTGAATTTCCTTGTCTCCCTCCTCGTCGATCCTTCTGTCCCCCTGACACTCTACGTCATGTGGCTCCCCCTCCTCCTCCTCTTCTTCCCCCCTCCCCCACCTTTTCGATCCTCTGCATAGGGTTACTTCTATCCGAATTGATAATTTGTGGAACCCGCTCGTTCCCACTACCAATATCCCAAGGCTTGCGGGTCGGATCACTCCCAAAAACGAGGTTGGCCGATATAGTTTTGATAGCTAACTCCACAGCATTTTGAAAATGAAATTTTCTCAATATCATAATATCCCCTTCTGCCTTATTGGGACCCGCAGTCCTCTCTCTTACGTCTGCCACACTTTGCACCCTATCGCCAGCTCGTCCCCCTTGTCTATGAAAACCCATCTCCCTATCTAGTCCTATGATTTGTCTTTCTCCTTCTTTCACGCCAGAGGTACAAACAATCCCCTTCCCATTTTCTGTGGCGCGCCGCACTCGAAGTGACCCCTCCTCCAGCATCTACGAGCTGTCCACACCTTCGATTGGATCCGCTGTATGTGGACAATCCAGAGCCTGCTGTTTTGTAATGATGTGGTTACTTTTCAGCTGATCTACTGCTAGCTTGGATTGAGGGCTCAGGTAGGACCTAGCACGATCAGAAGGTGGTTTTGAATCTTCAACCTCTGTCTCCCCACCCTTACGCGCCTCCGATTCCGATGATGACAACTCTGGCGATCCACGAAAAGAGACTCTTTTTTCTTCTCCACGATTACCTTTACCTCGTGTCTTTCCTCCTCAAACTCCACGATGATTACTGACGGGATAAGACTTAAGTCTTGCACACCTATTTGAAGCCTCGCATATTCTCGGCACGTTTGGAGGTTGGTATTCTTGTCGATGGCAATCAAATACCCAAAATCTATAATCACGCTTTGGAAAGTTGAACGGACCCAGCAGTGGAAAGGAAGGTTGAATAGGCAAATCCACACCGCTGGGAGTGAGTCGATCTTCATAGCACCGAAATTCTGAGACCATCTGCTCATCGTGACGCAGAAATCCTTCCCCTCAAGACTCCCCATCATCAACACTTCTCTAATCCTTTATTGTGTTTTGCAAAAGACAATGTAGATGTCTTTCCTAACCTTTTGAATATCCCATATCCAACTCAGGTTAGGCCTTACACACTCATTCAATTGTTCAGTCAACTCCTACATAGATGGATTACCTGTGTGAATTTTCAACATGACGCATAATTTCAGACGCCTCTCGAAGTCCGCCATGATCGGCGTTGGTACGATAACCGCCTTGATAACCCTTCTCCCCCCATCGTTACTCTCCTCCGAACTATTTGAGACTGTTTTGAAAATTGTTCCGCTGATTGGAGCCGGGGTCTCAAGAGGAGCTGTCGATGATGACCAAATGCTCCTCGTTAGCTTCCCATTAGGGCAAGCTACCGAAATGTGGCCGGACTTCTTACACGTGTAGCAGAACTATTTGTTGGGGCATTCATGGATCGAGTGAACCATTGCTGCACACTTATGGCATTGGGCCCTCTTTGTCGTCATGTTCGGTGCCGAAGACGACGAGGTGGACATGGCTTTCTCTGCCCTCTTCACTCGCTTGGGCTTCACCAATACCCATTCCCCTTCCTCGTCCTCCTTCCTCTTTGCCGGAGCCCTCTCCGGTGACAGCTGCCTTACTCTACGCTCTCCCCGAATGGGTTCATCAATCCTCGAACTAGTAACCTCCTTGTACGACCTTCTATAGGTCGACGGAGGGCGGTGGCTGTCTTTCTCCCTCACTGGCAAGTCCACGCGCCCATCCTTGCCCAAGACTCTATGCCCACGATCATCTCCCCCTCTACTCAGGTGATCTCTATGATCTCCACAAGTATCTCTGTTAGAAGACTTTCCCCTTCCTCTAGCGAGGTCGCCTCTGTTCACTCCAGCTAAGTTGCCCTGAGTAGGTCGCCTTTCCCCATCCTCTCCCTTCTTCCTTTCATCAACGACTGCTGAGCTGCTCAAATGGTCCTGCTCAAATGGTACTTGGTGTGCATTGGTTAAGGTCGTTGGGGCTCGGATTTTAGCCAAATGACTATGGATTGCAGAGTCTCGGGTGTTATGCAGAGACTGCAGGGTATTACTATCCCTCAAATTGATATGATGCAAGCTAAGGAATTGTATAGAGCTACAGGGCATGTATGTCAAGCATTTATGATACAAATTCATGATCAGGAAGACTTCGGAAAGGTGGAGAAAATGAGTTTTGGCAGTTATCCAAAGGTGCACAAATCAGTAATGATGTTCAATACATATTGTGGCAATATCCTGAAAGCCAGTGGGCTTACCTCGAAAGAGAAATTTCGACCACAAAATTCCATTGATTGCAGAGAAGAAACCAGTGTGTTCGTCCCTAAAAACATCCATTTTTGCATAAAAATTGAGACCGAAAAGCAAAACAGAGAGACGCTGGCTGAGGGGTTAATTAGAGCTAGTAGTAGCCTGTTTGCGTCTCCTGATATTTTAGTCAAGAAGGCATATGAGAGTTGGCGTTTGTGCGTCGATTATGAAGAACTCAATTCCCAAACCGTAAAGGCTAAATTTCCTATCCCTGTTATTAATGAGTTGTTGGATGAGTTAAATGGCTCCAAATACTTCTAAAAAATTGATCTTAAATCGGGGTATCATCATATACGGGTTAGGGAGTCGGATATTCCAAAAACTGCATTCCGTACTCATCAAGGTCACTATGAATTTATAGTGATGCCGTTTGGTTTGACAAATGCACCTTCCACATTTCAGTGCTTGATGAATGAAATTTGTCAAGAGTTTTTGCAGAAATTCATATTGGTTATCTTCAATGATATACTCATATGTAGGAAGACTTGAGATAGCCATTTACAGCATCTTACAGCAGCATTGTAGGTGTTTAAGTACACACAATTTGGTGTCTAAAGTAAGTAAGTGCAGCTCTGGGCAGAAGAAAGTTGGCTATCTTGGCCATATCATTAGTGAAGAAGGTATTTTTGTTGATCCTACATACATTGATGCAGTGAAGAGTGGGCCTAATACTATAAAGGAGTTGAAGGGAATTTTGGGATTAACCGGTTATTATCGAAAATTTGTGCGTCATTATGGGAGTATAGCTGTTCCTTTCAGTCAATTACTTAAGAAAAATGCTTTTTAATGGCCGACTGTTGCAAGAGAGGCATTTCAAAGACTTAAGCTAGCTCTAACCACTACTCCAGTGCTTAAATTGCCTGATTTTTCAAAGGATTTTGTTCTAGAGGCAGATGCATCTCAGTGCGGTATTGGGGCTGTCCTCATGCAGGACTTTCACCCATTGGCTTATTTGAGTAAAGGACTGAAGGGTAAGGTCTTGAGTTTGTCTACTTATGAAAAGGAAGTGTAGGCTACTCTAGCTGCAGGGAAGCAGTGGTGGCAATATCTTCTTGGTAGAACTTTCATCATCAAAACAGACCAAAAGGGTATCAAATTTATCAGGGAGCAGCACATTAATACAGAGATGCAAAAAAATTGGTTATGGAAGCTACATGGGTTCAATTTTATTGTTGAATACAAGAAAGGGAAGGATAATGTAGGAGCTGATGCATTCTCAAGAAGGCCTTATGTTGACGGGGAGCTGAAGGAGATAACTTTTTTGGTTCCTCAGTGGTTGGAGGAAGTGAAGGCAATGGTCCAACATGATGAGTACTTTGCCAAATTGAAAATGCAGTTAGACAGTCAAAATATATCAAGAGATCTCTACAAAGTTCAAGGTGGGGTGTGGTATTACAGGGGAAAGATTTTATTGAGTCATAATTCTTCCATCAGAGAGTTAATTCCTTGGAAAATCATGCTACTGCCTAGGGGGGACATTCAGGATTTCACAAAACCTTGCATCGCATCAAACATTCATTCATTTGGCATGGAATTAGCAAGGATATAAAGAAAATGGTAAAGAAATGCTTGATTTGCCAAAAGAGTAAATCTGAAACTGTTGCACCTGCAGGTCTTCTCCAGCCTCTTCCAATACCTGATAAGGTTTGGGAAGACATCTCGATGGATTTTATCGAAGATTTACCGCGTAGTTTGGGTAAATCAGTTATTACAGTGGTGGTGGATCATCTAACCAAATATGCCCATTTTCTCAATCTTTCCCACCCATATACATCCCAATCAATTACTCAGGTGTTTGTAGATACATCAGTAAACTCCATGGTATGCCTAGGAGTATCGGGATCCCATCTTCGTGAGTAACTTTTGGAATAAGTTATTCAAATTACAAGGCAGTAATTTTTTACAGTCGACTGCATACCATCTCCAAACCGACGGCCAAACCGAGATTGTTAACAAAGCAGTGGAAATGTATATTCGTTGTTTATGTGGTTTGAAGCAAAAAGTTTCGGTCAGATGGCTGAGTTGGGCGGAATTTTGGTATAACATAACTTGGCACTCAAGCACTGCGACCACTCCTTTCCAAGTAGTGTATGGCCGTTCACTTCCGACTCCGCAGCATTATGTGCAGGGTACTGCTTCTTGTCTTCTTATCCTACAGTTGGTGATGATTTGCTCAGTAGAGATGCAGTGATTAAGCTGATGGAGGACAATATAAGGCGGCGCAGGTGCGTATGAAACATTTTGTAGATAGGCACCGTACAGAGAGAGAATTTGCAGCGGGTGATTTGGTTCTGCTTTGATTACAACTTTACAAGTAGTCATCCATTAAAGGTACTATGCTACACAAGTTGTCTATCAGGTATTATGGCCCTTACAGAGTTCTTGAAAGAATTGGTGCAATGGCTTATTGACTTGAACTTCCTCCTTCAGCAATCATTCACCCAGTTTTTCACATTTCGAAGCTTAAGAAATGCCATGGAAAACATTTGCCAGCAATCTCTGAACAATTGCCACAGTGGTGGGTTAAGGAAGATCCTGCATTGGTTCCTTAGGTGATATTGGAGCGCCAATACTTCAAGAAGGGCAATAGAATGGGAGTTCGAGTGCTTGTACAGTGGAAAGGAGTGGATGTTGCTCATGCTAGTTGGATAGATGTTGATGACTTTCAGTACCAATTTCTTGATTTTGAACTTGAGGCAAGTTCATATTGAGAGAAAGAGAGAGAGAGAGAGGGGGGGGGGGGGGGGGGGGTTGTCAGTGATGCAGGGTAGTTTGAGTAGCTGGGAAATGTTCTCTGTTATTGTTGAGTCTGAGGGGGGGAGGGGGAGGGGGGGTGGGCCTCAAGTTCATATTGAGAGAAAGAGATAGAGAGAGAGAGAGGGGGGGGGGGGGGGGGGGGGGGGGGGTCAGTGATGCAGGGTAGCTTGAGTAGCTGGGAAATGTTCTCTGTTATTGTTGAGTCTGAAGAGGAGGGGGGGGGGGGGGGGGGGTCAGTGATGCAGGGTAGTTTGAGTAGCTGGAAAATGTTCTCTGTTATTGTTGAGTCTGAAGGGGGGGGGGGGTGGGGTTTGTCAGTGATGCAGGGTAGTTTAAGTAGCTGGGAAATGTTCTCTGTTATTGTTGAGTCTGAAGAGTTGTGCACGTTTCTGTATTTTACGTGCGTAGCGCACTATCTTTTCTGTTTTTGTTTGAACAATAGCAGCAGCGGGAAGTTGTCACGTGATTGTCACATGTTTCCTACCCGCCTCTTTCTCCATTTGTAAACCGCCTATAAAAGGTTAATGAATAAAATCAAGTATTAGCTCAATTGTTTTTTCCCCAAATCTCAATTCCCACTCAAACCCTAGAATCGCATATTCATGGCTAACCCAATGGACCTCGACCTCCAGGTCATGACATTTCGAAGAGGGTTTTAGGACTTACAAACTGGGGCTAGAGAATTTTGTGTGTATATGCGAAAATTATGTCAAAACGTGGGAATATAATGTAATATTAAGAGTTTTGGACAATGTTACCAACTTGTGTAGGTAGAGAAACTGTTGGGATGTGGAAAAGAATGGTGCCCAAATGGACGTAAGTGGAGTATGGTCACCATGTTTTGGTACTCTTTTCACCTGAATTAGCATCCATGTTTTGAGTGACTACTGGCTTATGTTTGATCGGCTGCCCTACTTTCCACTGACCTCCGTTGATAGTAAAATCCGACCAACTATATATTTGATGATGACCTTAACCTTTCAAAAATCCAAGATTGCTTGCGATTATATTGGCATTTCAAAACTTCCATTGTCACAATCTTACTTTTAAGCTGCTTTCAATGCTTCTGAAGGCTTGGTTTGTGTTAACCATTGATGCCTCTTCGAAACTATCTCCACTTTGATTGGCTTCACTTTCATTCGTTTATCTTGTAAATTAATTTCTTTCATGAACATCCTTAGATTACAATATATTAGATAGTTCTCTTTATCGAGAAATTTTGAAGCTCTGTTCCATTTGTTTGAACACTGTGATTGGGGGTTTTGAGATTTGTGGCTGCGTGACCCATAATCATGATTCAAACATACATTGTTATTAGTAGCAATACTCCAAGTCACCAAGATTTATATTTTGGTTAATCTTAACCTGCATCAAATGTGAGATCATAGAGAGATGTCAATTATAAACCAGGAGTACAGGAGAGTATAGCCAATGTTCTTGATTGTAATTCTTAGATCTTGAGACTCTAAGAGTATTACCCATGTGTCCGACATAATACAATGTGTTACACTGAGAAGAACACTCACATATCCGATTACTTGGTGAAGGATCATCTCCCTTGATGGAATACTCCCTTTCAGGACTAGGCATCTAGGATTTATAATTGATCATTTCAACCCAGGCATGAGCATCTTCAAGAGATCCGTATCTTGTCTTTTTTAATACAACCCTTTTAAGGATTACACTATGTGATTATTTATTATATATTTCCATTAATCAAAACTAACATAGGATAACCTCAGTCAATGAAAAATAGTATTACCCACGTGTCCCGATTTGGTTCTATTTTTACCCACATCACAAGCCCCCACACCTAAAAACAGAGTTTTAGCCTTCGATGAATAGTTTGCCTGTTTAGGATGGTTCATAGAACTTATCGGAGCATTCGGGGACGTAGAAACCTCGCTCGGGTTTAACGGAGTTGTTCTGACTTTATAAAGTACACATAATTATTCTTCAAATTTTCTGGATTTATTCTAATTTTTAAATCATTGTTTAGAATTTTAATTAATTAATCAGAATTTTCAATCAATTTCTGATATTTAAAATTATTTTTTATAAAATTATAATTATTTTTAGGAGTTTTTAAATAATTCATCGAATTTATAACTATTTTAAAGAATTTTAAAAATAATTTTCACGAATTTTAAATTATTTTTCGGATTTTTGAATTATTTCACTAGAAATTTATAATTAATAAAAAAATTAATTAAAAGAGTCATACCTTACAGATGTTGAGGTGATCCGGATGGTTGATCGTGCGTGACGCGGCTTTTGAGTAAATCACACGGTTACGGGAGCACAAAGCAACCCCCCTCATCAGATGACCAAATCTGAACATAGGAGATCGGTGTCCCACGTGGGCCCCTCCTGTCAGTGAGCAGGCAGAGATCAGCGTTGACTGATCAACGCCACGTCAGCAGCATTAACTGGTCAATGCTGAGTTTTCCCTCTCTTCTTCGCACAGCTGATGTCACGCCCCGCTTCCCAAAAATACGAAATGCAAGCACGTGACACGGCCCAGCGAATGACTTGCATCATCCATAGGCTGTTATCGATCCAACTCAACAATATAAACAAGAAGTAAAACAACTATGCATGCAATGAAAGGATAATCACAAAAATAACAACACTAGAATTTAAGCATAAAAATAATCAACATCAAAATAACCCAACATCTGGAATTTAACAAACAACAATCGGGTCAAAGCCCACAATACAAATAAAACAACATTTGTTCAATTTATTAAAGTTCTCAAATAAAGCAATATTTATTTAAACGACGCAACAAAACATCTCCTTCACCATTGTTGCTCCCCTAGTCCGTCAAGTAAATCTTCTTGATTACCTGTAAGCTGTTCATCTAAAGAGAGGAAAAATTTCCTTAGAGCAAGTCACGGACATCAAGTAGAGAAACAGAGAACAATGACAATAACAGTATAACGATGAATTTAATGAACGATGAAATCAATAGTGTTGAACAGTGACAAAGCAATAACAGTACAATGTGCAATAATGATGATTTATAACGATAACGATAAACAATAACAATAATGGTAACAATAACAATAACATTATTCAATAAAGATGACAATATGCAATGACAATGTGATGATAGTTTTAAGTCTATTATTCATTTTTAATCCTAACTAATGCACGTACTACTGCATCCCATTCTACAGGCTCTATGCATACAATCAATTTCGTTTAGATTAAGGTGGTAGTTTCTATAGTTCATGTACTGGGTATGATGACGATAACGGTAATAACACTGGACATGTGTAATTTCTTACACGATGCCGATAACGAAAAAAATACTTGACATGTATAATTTCTTACACGATGTCGATAACGATAATAATCACTGGCCATCATCCGAGTACACTCACTATATTGTCAACTACCCTAGTCAACCCTTAACCCCGGCTTGATTAACATTCTATATTCAATTAACATACAATAATGCGGTTAATAAGGGACACTAGAAAGATGACAAAATAACCCTAAGATCATGCAATATACTCTATACAATTAAATGTACCAAATATAACATTATAAATTCAATTATATATTATTAAACATAGGAACCCAATTCTGGACAGCAGTAGGTTTCTGTACCAAAATCAGAACTCCCGTTGCTACAGGATAGCAAATGTGGATCCGTCAGATGGTCTAGAAACTAGACTCCTGCCCGGTTCCAACGCATATTTAAAGTCTAAATTCTGACAACAACAGCTAGGTGAATTTCAGTGTTCTTTACAGATTATAGTTTCTGGCTAGTTATTGATGTTGACTAATTTCAGTTGTAAGTAAATATTCATTGTAAAAATTAGTAAAAATAATTTTTATCACCCTAAGCATGTTATCTACCAATCTGAAATTTATCATGGCAATATTTGATCATTAGTTCACTTAATTCATCAGCCTAACATGGTATGTACATGAATCTGAAATTACAGCCCAGCAGTAGCAAAAGGGTCATAACTCATGCAATATAAGTCGAAATTCAAATATTATGGATGTTATTGACAACTAGACACTTAAGTCTACGTTTTATATTCGAAAAGTGACTGATTTTAATGACATTATCTAGGTTGAAACAACACGATAATGTTCAGGTTGGCAGTAAAATTTCAGGGTTTCAATATATTTTTCATGCACAAAATAATTAGAATGTTATGAATGGTGAGTTAGGGGTTAACAATCATAAATTACAACAAGTTACGTCTATGTGAACACGGTATTAAGATATATAATGTCTGTAACTCTACTAATTACAATCAACTAATTTATCATTATCAATCACATGAACAATCAACCAAAATATACAATCTACAATAGTTGTATATAATGTCATGAGATAAAATGTAACAATAATTTTCTATTCTTATATTCAATAACTAACTACATGAGTGCATGTAAGATCGCTATACATTAGAGGCAAAAAGACGGCACGAAGTCAAGACTACTACTTGGATTTGCTCGTGTAAATTTGTAGTATCCCAATGATAGATAACAATAACAATATACGATATTCAATATGGATCTACTTGCGGAATTCAATAAATGATCTCAAACATGATACAATACAATTCGAGTATGATGACTTGCCTTTAGATGATGTTAGCTCCGATAATAATAAGAATAACGGGATTAGGAACCCGGGCGACAATCCAAGACACGGGAAAATGTGTGAGGCACGTGCAAAGCCCAAAACAACAATCAACAGAAGGCTCGATTCCCAAAGCAAAACACATATAGCAAAATATCAGATCTCCCCTCACACAACAGCAAACACAGAACAGCAAAAACAGATCTCCCTCCACAAAACACCACACACCAAAACTACCCACTCCCGTCTCTTCTTCTTCAACGCGACTGAGAGAGGGAGAGAGAGAGTGATGGCGGACTGCGGCGGTCGAGGGTGGCGGTAGTGGCAAGGGTGAAGATGATGAGCAGCGGCGTCGTGGCCAAGGAGCGACGCAGTGGCGACCAAGGAACGACTGCTTCGCTGTGGTATGTTTCTCAACGAAACAGAGTATGCGATGGCGGGCAGTGCACGAGATGACTGGACGACGACGAGGGTGAGGGGGTTTTGCAATGGATGCAGGGGTGATCGGAGAGGCGATGGTAATGGTCAAAGAGGCGGTGGGTTTGGCAATGGCGTCACGACAATGGGTGAGTACGGGATAGACGAAGGAACCGACGGTGGAAGGCGAAGACAGGGATGACGGTGATGGCATCACGGTGAGGCCGCGACGGGGAGAAGGCGACGACGAGCAAGGGCGCTCGCGAGGATGAAAGTTGAGCGGAAGGAGGAAGATGATGGTGAGCGGGAAATTGGGGGTTCAACAGTAGGGAGGGGTTGCACAGGAGAGAGGGGGTTTCGGTGGTAGGAGTGAACAGTGGGGATTCTTTCTGGGGTTAGGGTTAAACAGTGCGGCTAGGTATTAGGGTATTAGGTTAGGGTTTGATTAAAATAGTAATGCAGAGAGATTATGGGGCTGAATAATAGATATTCAATCTTCAATTTTTGGGGGGTTACAGATGTGGGGAGTGATTAGGATAAATCTTTGGAATTTGACTGTTAGGGAGAATTTGGGGGTTATTTTGGGGTAGTGGGTTTGGGTACAAGATCCAATAGGAGGTGGATATTAGGCTTTGGGCACAAAATGGATCAAATAGGAGGACAATTCACAACCCAAAAAGACAAAGACAATTTATGAAATTAAATCTAAACTAGGAATACAAGGAGTAGATTTAAATAATCAAACTGAGATCAAGAATAAATTATGAATAACATTAGAATTAATATTACTCAATACAATAATGCGACAAAAAGAAATGAAATAGAATTACAATGGAGATTACAATGGGGATCAATAATAAAAGGGAAAAAATAAAAACGGGAGTTACAGCTGAAGTGTAAAAAACTTTCCCGGTGCTATAGAGATTTGATCGGGGCTATGAACACTTGTTCTGAAGAGGACTCAAACTATAAATTCTATTCAGAATTTGTTTAAAGAATCATATATTTTTAGGGTCAAAACTGGCCCACAATGTATTTGCCTTCAGAGAGTTAAGAAGAGGAGCACAGACATTCCTGGTGCTACAGAGGTCCGATTAGGATGTATGATATGTTGTTTCATAGAGGACTCGAAGGTCTACAAGTTCTGTTCAGGGGTCAATTAAGGAATCATTAGTCTTCAGGGTAAAAAAAAGTTTGAAATGTCTCTATCAAGGAGCTAAGTAGATGAGCTATGAAGATGGGCTTTACCACGGAGAAGCTACGAAGAGCAGCTTTGCCTTTAGGGAACTTAAAAGAGGAGCTTCGTCTCCGAGGGGTGCTACGAAGAGGAAATTCGCCTTCGAGGTGCTAAGAAAAGGAACTTTCCCCCGAGAAGATTTGCAGAGGAGCTTCATCCCCGAAGGAGCTACGAGGAGGAGCTTCACCCTCGAGGGGCTAAGATGAGCTTACCCCCAAGAAGCTTCGAAAAGGAGATTCGTCTCCGAGGGGAGCTACAAAGAGGAGCTCTGCCACTAGGGAGCTTTTGAGAGAAGCTTCACCCCCGAAGAGCTACAAAGAGGAGCTTTGCCGCCGAGAATCAACGAAGAGGAGCTTCGACCCTAATGGGCTATAACGAAGAGCTCCACCTCTGAGGAGCTACGAAGAGGAGCTTCGTCCCCTGCGAGCTATGAAGAGAAGCTTCAGCCAGAGGAGCTAAGAATAGGAACTTCACCATCGGGGAGTTACAAAGAGGAGCTTCGGCATTGGTTTGCTATGAAGAGAAGCTTTGCAATCGGGAGAGTTCCGAAGAGGAGCTTCACTAGGAATGGTTAGGGTCAAAACTGACGAAATGTCTTTTGCCTTCGGAGAGTTAAAAAGAGGAGTTCTGCAGTAAAAATAAACATTCTCGGTGCTACAAAGGTCAGATTGGGGCGTATGACACGTTATTTTTCAAAGATGGCTCGAAGGTCTACAAGTTCTATTCAGATGTCCATTAAGGAATCGTTCGTCTTCAGGGTCTAAAATAGGCCCACAATGTCTCTGTCTCTGGGTAGCTGGGAAGAGGAGTTATGGAGAGGAGCTTAAGCTACGAAGAACAGCCTTGCCCACGGGGAGTTTCGAAGATGAGCTTTCTCCCCGAAGGGAGGAGCTTCACCCCCGAGAGGCTAAGAAGATGAGCTTTCCCCCAAGAAGCTTCGAAGAGGAGCTTCGTCCCCAATGGGAGATACGAAGAGGAGCTTCGCCTCCGAGTGGCTAAGAAGAGGAGCTTTCCACATAGAAGCTTCGAAGAAGAGATTCGCCCCCGAAGAGTTTAGAAATGAGCTTTGCCACCAAGGAGATTTGGAGAGAAGCTTCACCCCGAAAAGCTGTGAAGAGGAGCTTTGCCACCAAGAAGTTACGAAGAGGAACTTTGACCCTAATAAGCTATGAAGAGGAGCTCCACCACAAGGGAGCTACGAAGTGGAGCTTCGCCCTCAGGGAGCCACAGAAATGAGCTTTTGCTCGAGGAGCTTCGCCATCGTGGTAGTTACTAAAAGGAGTTGTGCTATGAAGAGGAACTTCCCCCCGAAAAGCTTCGAATAGGAGCTTTACCACCGGGAGAGATCTGAGGAGGAGCTTCGCTACGGAGGAGTTACTAAGAGGAGCTTCGCCACGGAGGAGCTATGAATAGGAACTTCGCCACCGGGGAGCTAAGAAAAGAAGCTTTGCCACCGGGGAGCTTCAAAGATGAGCTTTGATCACGAGAAGTTTAGAAGAAAAGCTACGACATCGAGAGCTTGAGAAAGGAGTTTTTCCAATGGGATCCAAAGAGGCGCTTCATCTTCAAGGGGAGCTACGAAGAGGAGATTCACCACCGGGAATCTAAGAAGAGGAACTTCGTCTCTGAAGGGTGCAACGAAGAGGAGCTTTGCCACCCAGAAGCTACGAATAGGAGCTTTGTCCCCGTTGGGAGCTACAAAAAGGTGCTTTACTACAGAGGAGCTATGAAGATGAGCTTTCCTATGGAGGAGCTTTGTCATCAGTGAGCTACAAAAAAGACTTTGCCACCGGGAAGCTAACAAGAGGAGCTTCGCCCCTGAGGTGTGCTACGAAGGGGAGCCTCACCTCCGAGGAGCTTTACCACCTGGAAGCTATGAAGAGGAGCTTTTCCACGTGGAAGCTACGAAAAGGAGCTTCGCAACGGCAGAGCTACAAAGAGGAGTTTCGCTCCCGAGGAGCTACGAATAGGAGCTTCGACCTCGATGGGCTAAGAAAAGGAGCCCTACCACCAGGGAGCTTTGAAGAGAAACTTCGCCCCTAAAGAGCTGCGAAGAGGGGCTTTGCCACCGAGGATCTATAAAGAGGAGCTTCGCTCCTGGAGAGCTACATAGAGGAGTTTCGACCCCAATGGGCTAAGATGAGGAGCTCTGTCATCGATAAGCTTTGAATAGAAGCTTCACCCCCGTAGAGATTGCAAAGAGGAGCTCTGCTACCAAGGAGCTTCGACCCCGATGGGCTAAGAAGATGAGCTCTGCCACTGGTGAGCTTTGAACAGAATCTTTGCCCCCGAGGCTAAGCACCTGTACTGGAGGGTTGACAAGGATTTTTTAAGTGTTGCTGCCTCGACTCTTGCCTATTTTCATTGCCACATACTGAGTTCAGTTAGGGAGTTTGAGGGAGCAGTTCTAAGGAGTGGTTTGGACTTTGAGCATGTGGCTTGGAATTGACAAGATTTGGGAGCAGCTGTAGGGAAGAGCCGGACTCTGAACTCATTGTAGAGATCAAGTAAGTAGTAGAGTAGCTGTAGCAGTAAATCGAGCACGGAACTCATTATACAGAGTCGATGAATCGTTGGAGGAGCTCGAGCAAGGAGCAAAGACCAAATTCATTACCTTGAGTTGATGAGTCTTTAGTGTACCGAGTCCTTTTAACATTGGATCAAAGTCTTTGGTGTTTGTTACGTTGTGGTGGCTCCATCCTCTCTTTATTGACAAATCATCGTATATGCCGGGGAGACCCTTGGGATGCTGAGCAAGTTCTGCATTGCAACAACTTGCGTGTGATGGAGTTGGAGCTCGTCTGACTAAAGGTAGTGTTGGTTGGAGGAGACTTGGAGTTCGTCCGTCTAAGGAAGGCTCGGCTTGATGGTTCAAGATGTCTTATGTATTGGGGAAAAGGACTTCAGCGGATCCCTGGGGTTGCCCAAAGCGAGTAGTCGGGACCTCAAGCACGGCTTCTGGGGAGAAGGCAGAGGGTGCTCGTGGTAATGAGGCGAGGACTCGGTCTAAGGGGTTGGAACCCCTCTTGGGAAGCTCAGGCGGCCGAGGTGGCTCTTCTATGGTGAAGAAAGGACTCAAGCAGAACACGTCTCTGAACCGAAGTGTCTCTCTTCCTCGCCTCCGTGAGTGATTGGAGTGGAGAGACCCGATGTATTTTGCTTTTAGGTTTATGCTAGAAATAAGGAATTTATCATGTACTCCTTACGTTGTAGTAGGAAATTGATATGAAACATAGGTCTTCCAAGTGTATTTGTCTTGACTCTTGGCTTCTTGTGTTGTGATTTTTTGGTTGGAGCAAGTTGTGGGAGTAGCCTCGGGGGAGGGCTGTGCTCTGGGCTTGCTTGTTGGAAAGTTAATAAGTTTCATGAGTAGTTTGAATGGTCGCTTCAAGCTCCGAACTTGCATGCTTTCAAGTTGTGGAGGGTGATTTCAAGCAATGATTTTGAACTTTGAACCTATTTTCAAGGTCTTTAACGAGTTGAATATGCAATTCTGAATGATGAGCTCTGCTCCGAGCTTGCTTGCTTGCAAGTTGATAAAGCAGCATTGGGCCAAGTGTTGGACTCCAAACTTGTTATTTGAAAATTTCAACGGGTTGTAGGAGAAATTCCGAATGGTGATCCCTACTCTACACTTGCTTGTTTGCGAGCAACCTAGAAAGCAACGATTCAGGTGCGGGGATACGGTTGCGGCGGATGAGGCAATTTCCAAAAATAGTGGGATGCGGGTGTGACTAAGATTCAGTTAATATTTAAATAATTATATTATATAATTATATATTTATATTTATATTTATGTTGTTGTATAAAATACCAAAATTACTGTCATTCATCATTCATTAATTAAGAGATTCAAAATGATAATATAGCACAACATTGTAACACCCCGAATTTCAAAACAGACTGAATTCGAAGTTCCACAGGATCTTTACACTTCTCTTCGTACAATTTTACAAGGAATTAAAAACTTTTGTTACATCAGAGTTACAATTACATTACACTTATACAGCGCAAGAAATTTACAACAATTACATGAATAAAAATATACAACACTTGAATCATTCTTTAAGCAGCATGCATACTTTAAACTTGTCAATCACTTTATCCTGCATAGAAACTATGGGCACGTCAGTTCATTCAACTGGCGCTAGAATATAATACATCAATTTCTCATACTTAGAAATCACATACTTGTCACAAAATAAACTAAGGGGACTACCCTATTAATGTCGTGTTGTGAACGTGCACTTAGTCCTTAATGTAGTTGTTTGTATTATATGACACTAATGCGCACTTGTTCAGTGTCTATGCAGCCAATACTACATAGGTCCGAGGGCAAGCCCTTAATCGTTCTTCATCTTGTAGGGTTCAATCCCTCGCCATGACTTAATCTACTATGGTAACTACGGTAAGTATCCTAGGTGTTCTACGAGTTACGAGCCCACGTCCAGGCACCTTGGAGAGAATCCCACGCACTGGCACATGACTCATCATGCAGGCATCCTGTGGTCAATTCACCTCCTACCATAGACATGGCACCACCCGTAGTCACTGGACCACCCCATAAGCGTCGCCACCGGGATGGTAGTCTGGAGTAGTGTCCACACCCTAATCAAGACACATCATGAGGACATCCTGTGAACACTCACGCCGCCAATCCAATGGCCCTCATACTCATGTTTTTCTCTTACGTTCATCACATCTCCACTATGTATCTAAATCTTATATATAAATAAAGATCAATATTCTAGAATCTAGCATTATCCCTACATCGGTCTTTCCAATATTAATTATTATCAATGACCCAAACTTGGTCAAATTATCACATTTCTCTTTTCCACATTTTCATTCTTGCCGATGTAAGGTATTAGCTAAAATTCTAGTCTAAGTTCTCTTTTCATGTTCATAGAAGATAGCATACTCGCTCACAAAATTTTGCATTTCATCATGTTCTCTTTTTCAACAAATTTTCATGCACAACTTGCATATTCTTTAACCAATTTCTCATTTAATTCTACTCAATATTTTATAAGTGAAAAATCTCAAGTTGATCTCTTTTCAATTCTCTCTACATTCGAAAATTCATTAATTTGCTTTGAATTACAAAAGAATCAAGTCCAAGGTTTTTCATGAATTTTATTCTAAATTTTTACTCTTAATTCTCATTTAAAAGTCCCAACATTTAGAAAATAATTTTTGTGAAGTCTATGTATTTTCAGAAAATTTTCTAATATTTTCTTCAATTTTTTTTTATCACATTTAAAAACTAAACAAAAAATCAAATACATTTAAAAAAATCAGATTTCAAAAAAAATGTGGCCTCAGCCGGTTTCAAACCCACACACAAAGGCCCCAAGGGTGAACAGTAACCGCACTAACCCCCACACGCTAACCAGAAGGGACACAGTGCCCAACTGTCTAAAGGAAGGAATTTAATAAGGTTGAGTTCTGTTCTCGGGTTTAGTGAAAAATCAAATTTTGAAAATAAAAAGCCTCTGTCAAGACTCGAACCGAGGCACAAACAGTGCCGCTGAGCTACAATTGAGCTCTAATGACGCCCCCTCTAACCAATATGACCTTAGTGGTTAACTGATATGAGAGTGAATTAGATTGGGTTTGATTCGAATCTCTGTTTATCAAAATTATTTCATTTTTCAAAAGCTCTTAACTTTGTTTCTCTTCCACATAAAGTCATAAATTTTTCAGAATACTGAGTTTATATATAATTAACAAAACAATGTTTTAAAAATAATTTTTTGACATTAAAACATGAATTTCTCATTCTAATTTGTGTTCTATGCCTACAATTGTAATATTTCAATTTAGCAAGCTCTCTACCAAATTTTGCATTGCAACTACAATAAAAGAATATTAACTCTTGCTTTTTCCTCTTTTATTTCCACAATACCCTATGTCATGGTCTCATTCATTACTTGTGTCTCAATAGTTTAATATGCACAAATTCAATATTTTCAACTACTAATCATTCACAAGCATATTCTACAATTAGCATGGTTCTAATTTCATATTTTCATAACAATAAAACAATTCTACTACAATAAACATAATTTATAGCCAATGACATGCAATTCATCAAGCATTCATTTAATCATCTACTAAGTCCTTTTAGAGCCAACACATGGTTATCTTATTAGTTTCTTTAGCAATCTCATTAATCAAACCCCTTGCATGGTGTCTAAATTAGAAGTAGAGAAACCACCCACCTATTTGAAGAAAAACAACTACAAAGCTCCTAGAATCTCCTTGAACACACGAGCTGTCCTTCTCCTCCTAGTTTGTACCACCACGAAAGCCTTCTCCTCCTTGCACTAGTGAAAACTGAGCTCTTCTCTACACCTTGACGCATGGCCGGCCTCCAAGAATGGGAACACACACACTAGAACTTCTCTCAATCTTTTTACTCACTTTCTCTCAATCTTTTTTACTCACTTTTGTGTTTTCTTTCTTTCTTTTCTTTACAAATTTTTTAGCATACTACATGAATAGAATGAGGGGGGGGGGAGGGGAGGGAGGGGGGGGGGGGGGGGGGGGGTATATTTATACTAATTTTTAAGTGAAATGGAGGGCTAGGATTACTCTAGATGGTTAAAGAAAAATAGCTAGGATGTATTAAGTAGTTGTAGAAACCACCCATGAACAAGTAACCACCTATCCACTAAGCCAACTCACCCAATCCCTCTCTCTCATTTCCGGCCTACACTTTGCAAGGCTTAAGACACGTGCTAGTGCAAAGCACGTGTCAAATGTAGCACCCCTAGTTACTAGTTGTACATGATTAATTAATTAATTGTCTACAAAGTTAATCTACACTACAAGGCATGCTAATTAAAAAAGAAATAAACTAGTGGGCTTTCAATTAGTGGGCTTAGAGCTCTATGGGCTAATTGAAATAATTAAATAATTAGGGTGGGCTTAAAATAAACAATTAGGCTTTTTTAAAAAAATATAAAAGAGAGAAATAGAAAAATATTTGTTCATGTTACAAAATAAATAATTTCCAAGAAAAATGCACATGAATTAGTACGTGCAAAACACGTAAAAATCAACAAACCCTTTCATTTAATCATAAACAAAGAATCAGGAAGTTACAACACTCCCTCCTTAGGATAGTTCCGTCCCCAGAACTATACATGCAGGGTGAGAAAAACAGAAATACAACAAGAAAAAAAAGGAGGAAAAAGGAAGAAAAGAAGAGAAAATATAACTCAAACAAATAACTCAGGATGGTCTCTCATCATCCTCTCCTCGGATTCCCAAGTAGCCTCTTCAACCAACTGGTTTCTCCCGACTACTTTGACCATCGCTATTGTCTTGTTCCTCGAGACTTTCTCCCGACGATCCATAATCTCAACCGGGAGCTCAATGTAACCCAGATCCAACTGCAAACCCCCCGGCACCTTAGGCAAATGGTGACTTGGATCTGGAATGTACCGTCTCAGCATAGACACATGAAAGACGTGCACTTGAGACAACTCCTCCGGCAACTCCAACCGGTAAGCAGTTTTTCCAATCCGTTTCAATATCTTGTACGGGCCTATAATCCTGGGGCTAACTTCCCACCTCTACCAAAGCGAATCACACCCTTACTAGGTGAAACCTTCAGAAAGACAAAGTCACCAACCTCGAACTCAAGGTCCCTTCTCCGGTTGTCTGCATAGCTCTTCTGCCTACTCTGAGCATCCACCAACCTCTTCCTGATCAGATCGACCTTTTAAGAGGTTTGCTGCACAATCTCAGGCCCAAACACTTGTCGTTCCCCAACTTCAAACCAGCAAACAGGTGTTCTGCACTTCCTGCCATACAGAGCTTCGTACGGCGTCATCCCGATACTAGTCTGAAAACTATTGTTGTAGGCAAACTCCACCAGAGCTAGATGCCTTTCCCAACTGCCTCCAAAATCTAGAACACAACACCGAAGCATATCCTCAAGAATACAGTTGACTCTCTCGGTTTGCCCATCAGTGTGAGAATGAAAAGCAGTGCTAAAATCCATCTTGGTTCCCAGAGCTGTCTGAAGACTCTTACAAAAATGCAAAGTAAACCGTGCATCTCGATCAGACACAATGATTAACAGAACACCATGATGCTTGACGATCTCTCTAACATACAGCTCAGCCATCTTTTCCATAGACGCCAACAAGTGAGCGGACTTGGTTAGTCGATCGACTATGACCCAAATTGCATCATTACCCTTTGAACTCTTGGGCAAATCCGTGATGAAATCCATACTGATGTTATCCCACTTCCATTCCGAAATAGGTAATGGTTGCAATAGACCTCCGGATTTCTGATTCTTGGCTTTGACCTGCTGACAGATCTCACACCTCGCCACAAACTCGGCTACATCTCGCTTCAAACCCGACCACCAGAAATATTGCTTAATGTCCTTATACATCTTGGTACTACCAGGATGTGCAGATAAAAGAGTAGCATGTGCCTTCTTAAGAATACTCTCTTACAATTCTGCTTGATCCGGAACACACAGCCTCTCCCCAAACCACAACACTTCATCCCTGATCTGAAACTCTGACAACCTGCTAGCACCAACCTGCTCCTTCATCTTCTGAATCTCTGCATCTTCCTTCTGACTTGCGATAATCCTTTCATTCAGCGTTGGTTGAAGCCTCAGTTGAGCTAAAGATGATCCCAAGCCTTGCAGAACAACTTCAATACCAGCCCGATCCAACTCCTCTGCAAGATGCCTCTGAGTTGTAATCAAACTAGCCAGGCTGCTCTTACGGCTAAGTGCATCAGCAACAACATTAGCCTTCTGAGGATGGTACTTAATCTCCAGACGAATGTCCTCAAGTACTTACAGCCATCTCCGTTGCCTCAGATTCAGGTCCTTCTGCTGATAGATGTACTTCAAGCTCTTATGGTCCGTGTACATGTTCAGCTTCTCACCATACACGTAATGTCTCCATTGCTTCAAGGCGAAGATAATCGCAGCTAACTCCAGATCATGAATCGGATAATTCTTCTCATGCAGTCTTAGTTGCCTAGACCCATACGCGATCACGTTCCCTTGTTGCATTAAGACACAACCAAGCCCACGATGTGAAGCATCACTGTAGACATCATACTCAACACCTGCTCTAGGCAAAGCTAAAATGGGAGCAGTAGTCAGCCTCTCTTTCAACTCCTGAAAGCTTGCCTCGCACTACTCAGTCCACTTGAAGTTCACATTCTTCTTGGTCAGACTAGTGAGCGGCACGGCTATCTGAGTATAACCCTGAATGAACCTCCTGTAGAATCCAGTTAACCCAAGGAAACTCCTAATTTCCTTCACTGTAGTAGGCCTTGCCCAATCCTTCACCGCCTCTATCTTTTGCGGATCAGTTGTCACTCCCTCCTTAGAAAGGATGTGACCCAGGAATGCCACCTCAGATTTCCAGAAATCACACTTGGATAACTTGGCATACAACCCATGCTCCTGAAGCTTCCTCAGAACTGCTGCCGGATGCTCTGTGTGCTCCTCCTCCGACTTGGAGTACACAAGAATATTATTGATAAATACCACGATAAAAGAATCAATAAATGGCTTTATAACTCTGTTCATCATATCCATGATGATTGCAGGTGCATTCGTCACTCCAAATGGCATAACTAAGAATTCGTAATGCCCGTGTCGATTTCTGAACGCAGCCTTATGCACATCTTCAATCTTCACTCGAACTTGATGGTATGCTGGTCGAAGATCTATTTTGGAGAAAATAACCGCTCCTTGTAGACGATCGAACAAGTCATCAATTCGTGGAATCGGATATTTTTTTTGAATGGTGACCTTATTCAGCTCTAGGTAATCGATGCACATCCTCATCAAACCATCCTTCTTCTTTACCAACAGCACCGGTGCTTCCCAAGGTGACACACTCGGTTGAATAAAGCATTTCTCCAACAGTTCCTCAATCTGCCGTTTGATCTCATCCTGCTCCACAAGCGCTATCCTATATGGTGCCTTGGAAATGGGTGCACTCCCTGGCTGAATAGTGATGCTGAACTCTACATCATAATGCGGGGGTAACCCAGACAAATTTTCCAAGAATATAGTCGGGTAATCCCAAACCACTAGAATTTGCTTCACCTCTACATGAATCCCCTTCTTCTTTCTGATAGCAGCCACCAAATCTGAACATCTCCTCTTCCAATGGAAAGTGACTTCAGGACCACCTGGAGCCTTCGCTGTTACCTCCTTGGTCTTGCACTCGATGTTCACACTGTACACCGACATCTAATCAATGCCAATGATAACATCGACTCCCAAGACATTCAGCTCGATCAGATCAATCTCGAAAATTTTATCTCCAATCATGATCTCGCAATCTGCATAGTACCAATCAGTGGTTAAAGTCTCCCATGACGGAGTAGCTACTGCTAAGACCTTGCCTGAAAATACCTTCGATTCAACTCCCAAAACTTTAGCAAATTTAGGTGATATAAAGGTAAGAGATGATCTAGTGTCGAACAAAACAACAGCTTTCTTTCCATTAAAATAAAGTTCTCATGTTACATAACACACACTCGTTACATAAAAGTTCACTAAATAAAGTGGGAAAAGAGAACAACAGAAAACACTCCTAAAAATCATCCCTCGTACCAGTGATGACATGATCCACTTCATCAGCGTCAGCTTCAGTTAAGGCAAATACTCGCCTCTGTTGGTACGGCTTCTTCCCAGTCTGCTGAGTTGGTCCGTTACGGACGACATCCTGCACCTTAGGGCACTGAGACTTGAAGTGGCCTGTCTCTCCACAGTTGAAATAAGTCACAGGAGGTCTCACCCAAGTATTCCCAGGTCTTCCCGCCACATGAACCGTGTTCACCCCCGTAGGTTTGAACTTTTGAGCCGGCGGTTGTCCCCTGACATTTCCAGTAACTGTAGGCCTTTTCCCTACATTCCAGTTGTTCCTCCGATTCTGAACAGCATGGAACTGCTCCATGTCTACCTCAGTGGCTGCCGCTCGTTTAACCTGCTTGTCAAACCTCCTGATACTGAGGGGTATCATCCGTAATCACAGACTTGGCCTTAAACCATGCCTGAATTTCCGAGCCGTCTTTGCCTCGTCCATCACCAATTCGGGGGCATACCTTGAGAGATAAGTAAATCTTGTCTCATATTCCCTAACCGACATGCCGCCCTGCTGTAGTGCTAGGAACTCCACGGCCTTCTTCTCGTGGACGTCTGATGAAAAATAATGACTGCGGAACTCCTCCAATAATTCCTCCCAGCCAAGAGCAATATCTCCCATCGTCCGCTTCATCGACTGCCACCACATAGCCGCATCCTTCTCGAACTACAGTGTAGCCAACTTCACCTTGCTGCCCTTCGGAGTCTCCAAGACTTCGAAGATAGTCTCAACCTGTCGGACCCAATTTTCAGCTGCGTCAGGGTCTGACTTTCCCTTAAACACGGGTGGTTTCATCCTTTTGAATGATTCCACGAGTTTGATTGCTTCAGGGACTGGATTCATAGGCACCCTCCCTTCATTTTGATTCATGGCAACGGCATTGAGTGTCTAATAGACCCTCGCTAACTCCGTTTCCAAGTCCAGACCTTCTCCACTTCTAGCTCTTCTTCCAGCCAAATTTTGATGCAAAAGATCCATTAAATTTGAAGTAAAAAACATGAATTTAAATCAACTCTTCATTTTAATGAATTTCAAACTTTGTACATTCGAATTTAAAACATTTCTGACATCAAATGAAAGCAGTAAGAAGACACAACATTCTAGTTTCTACGGTTCCTCTTGGCTTCTCGAAGCTCTTCCCATAGTTCTGCCACTTCTTCCTTCAGTACATCGTACATGTTTTTCCTCTTCTCGATTTCCCAAACATGATGACTGAGAGTTGCAATGCTCTCCTTGTACTTCGCACACTGTGCCTGCAGCAGCTCCGCTCTCTCCTTGTGAGTCTCTACTTGCTTTTGAAGAGACATAATGAGACTACTCGGAACTAGTTCTTCATCGTTGGAGGAATCATCAGATGAATCCGGAAATGGAGTGATCTCTTGGGACTTAGTCCATTCCTCTTCGAATTCTTCAGGATCTTCTTCGTCTGAATTAGCTTGCCCGGGGTAGTAGTCCTCCTCAACTATGTGCTAGTCATCACCTCCAGCTGGGTCGAAGTGGTCCGCCATCTTAGAGAAAGGAGAAGAAGAAGTATAAATCATAGAGCAACACAAATGTAAGTGGCTTACATTTAAATCTCTAAACTCAACACACGCTCTAATGTCCACTCTAGGGTGTCGTTCCTTATAAATTTGTACTACTTGGAAGCGTGGCCCTGATACCACTCTGTAACACCCCGAATTCTAAAACAGATTGAATTCGAAGTTCCACATGATCTTTACACTTCTCTTCATACAATTTTACATGGAATTAAAAACATTTGTTACATCAGAGTTACAATTACATTACACTTATACATCGGAAGCAATTTACAAGAATTACATGAATAAAAATATACAAAACTTGAATCATTCTTTAAGCAGTATGCATACTTTAATCTTGTCAATCACTTCATCTTGCATAGAAACTGTGGGCAAGTCAGTTCGTTCAACTGACGCTAGAATATAATACATCAATTTTTCATACTTAGAAAGCAAATACTTGTCACAAAACAAACTCAGGGGACTACCCTATTGATGTTGTGTTGTGAACGTGCACTTAGTCCTTAATATAGTTGTTTGTATTATATGACACTAATACGCACTTGTTCAGAGTCTATGCGGCCCATACGACATAGGTCCGAGGGCAAGCCCTTAATCGTTCTTTATCTTGTAGGGTTCAATCCCTCGCCATGACTTAATCTACTACGGTAACTACGGTAAGTATCCTAGGTGTTCTACGAGTTACGAGCCCACGTCCAGGCACCCTGGAGAGAATCCCATGCACTGGCACATGACTCATCATGCAGGCATCCTGTGGTCAATTCACCTCCTACCATAGACATGGCACCACCCGTAGTCACTGGACCACCCCATAAGCGTCGCCACCGGGATGGTAGTCTGGAGTAGTGTCCACACCCTAATCAAGACACATCATGAGGACATCCTGTGAACACTCACGCCGCCAATCCAATGGCCCTCATACTCATGTTTTTCTCTTACGTTCATCACATCTCCACTATGTATCTAAACCTTATATATAAATAAAGATCAATATTCTAGAATCTAGCATTATCCCTACATCGGTCTTTCCAATATTAATTATTATCAATGACCCAAACTTGGTCAAATTATCACATTTCTCTTTTCCACATTTTCATTCTTGCCGATGTAAGGTCTTAGCTAAAATTCTAGTCTTCTCTTTTCATGTTCATAGAAGATAGCATACTCGCTCACAAAATTTTGCATTTCATCATGTTATCTTTTTCAACAAATTTCCATGCACAACTTGCATATTCTTTAACCAATTTCTCATTTAATTCTACTCAATATTTTATAAGTGAAAAATCTCAAGTTGATCTCTTTTCAATTCTCTCTATATTCAAAAATTCATTAATTTGTTTTAAATTACAAAAGAATCAAGTCCAAGGTTTTTCATGAATTTTATTCTAAATTTTTACTCTTAATTCTCATTTAAAAGTCCAAACATTTAGAAAATAATTTTTGTGAAGTCTATGTATTTTCAGAAAATTTTCTAATATTTTCTTCAATTTTTTTATCACATTTAAAAACTAAACAAAATATCAAATACATTTAAAAAAATCGGAATTCAAAAAAAATGTGGCCTCAGCCGGTTTCAAACCCACACACAAAGGCCCCAAGGGTGAACAGTAACCGCACTAACCCCCACTCGCTAACAAGAAGGGACACAGTGCCCAACTGTCTAAAGGAGGGAATTTAATAAGGTTGAGTTCTGTTCTCGGTTTTAGTGAAAAATCGAATTTTGAAAATAAAAAGCCTCTATCGAGACTCGATCCTAGGCACAAACAGTGCCGCTGAGCTACAGTAGAGCTCTAATGGCACCCCCTCTAAACAGTATGACCTTAGTGGTTAACTGATATGAGAGTGGATTAGATTGGGTTTGATTCGAATCTCTGTTTATCAAAATTATTTCATTTTTCAAAAGCTCTTAACTTTGTTTCTCTTCCACATAAAGTCATACAGTTTTCCAGAATACCGAGTTTATATATAATTAACAAAACCGTGTTTTAAAAACATTTTTTTGACATTAAAACATGAATTTCTAATTCTTATTTGTGTTATATGCCTACAATTGTAATATTTCAATTTAGCAAGCTCTCTACCAAATTTTGCATTACAACTACATTAAAAGAATATTAACTCTTGCTTTTTTCCTCTTTTATTTCCACAATACCCTATGTCATAGTCTCATTCATTAAACTAGTGTCACAATTGTTTAATAAGCACAAATTCAATATTTTCAACTACTAATCATTCACAAGCATATTCTACAATTAGCATGGTTCCAATTTCACATTTCCATAGCAATAAAACAATTCTACTACAATAAACATAATTTATAGCCAATGACATGCAATTCATCAAGCATTCATTTAATCATCTACTAAGTCCTTTTAGAGCCAACACATGGTTATCTTATTAGTTTGTTTAGCAATCTCATTAATCAAACTCCTAGCATGGAGTCTGATATGGCTAAAAATAGGGGTAAATCGGAACCCTTCAAAGTGGGCACGAATATTAAGGTCGCAGGGGCAGGATGGTAATTTCATCTACAGACGGGTCCGAATCGGGCACCGGGCCTCTTCTCTTGGACCCGCTAGCCCATGGACGAATCTGGTAGACAGAGAGCGGGTCTCAACCCGCTAGGGACCAGTCCAACAGGATATGAACAAATGCTAGTTGGTCCCTATCTTATGGGGATGGTTGTAACCAACCCCAACCAACCACACCGGAAAATAGGGATCTACCCTCATCCTGAAAAGGATCCCCATGGCGATTATAAAACCCCCCTAACCTCCTACTGTTAAAGGTGATCACACTTTGCACACTTGAGTTCTTTTTCCTTGACTTTTCTCTGTGTATTGACTTGGTCGTCGGAGGGTTCATCACCGGGATCCATCCCGGTGTCTCGAACGTTTGTGCAGGTCGCAAGGGAGCACCAAGGAGCCAAAAAATCATCAAGGAAGAAGAAGGGTTCAAGCTGTGTGAGTTCCTCACGAACCTACAAATCTCATCTATTGCCCCCACACCTTAATTCAGCGGCAACAGATTGGCGCCATCTGTGGGAAGCTGCACTCGACAAGCAATCTTGTCCTCCTTCTTCAACCCACGTAACTCCCAGCCATGCCTCCCAAGAAGAGACCTGCAAACTCCAACCGAAGGACAACCTCCTTTCACCCTCCTCCTCCTCATGCGCAGGGGATCTCCCTCCTCCCAACCAACCAACCCAGCAGTTCGATCCTCTCCCTCCGCAGTCCATCCAGTAGCCTTTGGGACCCCAGTCTGCTGTGGGGGAACCCTCTCAATGGAGTCGCCACAAGCAACCTGTCCATCAGGTTCGAGTCTCCATCCACAATGTCGACACCGATTCCATAGCCTCTTATACTCCCCCCACTCCAAGGGATCTGCGGAACGTGATCAACAATCGGCAGACCAAGCATGGACCTGATCTCCGTACCCATCTGGAGGAGAGGCAGGCCCAAGGGTCGAACCCTCGCCGCGAACAGGCCAGGGACCGTTCACCACCCCGATCCAACCGAGGGGGGTCCAACTCTCCTCTTAGACGAAGAGAGTCACCCCAACATCACCCAAGACGGAGTCGTTCCCCGGCAGGTCGCCATGCACCTTGGGACCATCATGAGCAGAAGGCCCCCGTCACAAGGGCAAAATTCCAGAAATTTTAGGAGGCGGTCCTCCAGGCTCTCAACGTTGCCCCCAACAATAGCCATAGGGCTCCCAGTCTTCGACTGGCTCCTCACCATCGTCGCCGATCCCGTAGTCCTCGACTGGCTCCTCACCATCCTTGCTGATCCCGGAGTCCTCGACCAGCTCCTTACAATCCTCGCCGCTCCCGAAGTCCTAGGCAGGCTGGGAGCCATCGCCGTCCTTCTCCCGATCACCACTGCCGCTCTCGTATTCCATGCCCTACCCCAAGTCACCCTCGTCTCTCAGTCAGTCCACCTCCTACTCTGAGCCATCACCGGCACAGCCCCAGCCCTCCTCGACATGAGAACGAGTCCCGGGGTTCAGCCAGACAAGACCGAAGGGAGGACTCGGTCTACCGCCGTCTCCACGAGATGGAGAGGCACCTTGGCCAGCTCGACCGAGACGAGGGGTGACATGCAAGAGACCTTCGTCCGAGCAGGCCCCCATTCTCTCGTATCATTATGGAGGCTCTAGTTCCTGACAACTTCAAGCCTCCACATTTCAAGACCTATACCGGAGAGTCAGACCCCGCAGATCACATTGAGAGTTTCAAAACTCTCATGATGATCTACCAAGCATCCGACTCCCTCCTTTGCAAGAACTTCTCGGCCACACTCAATGGTTCGGCTCAGGAATGGTACTCTCGGCTTGCACCGACATCTATCTTCTCCTTCGACTAGTTCGAGGGTATTTTCCTCACGCATTTCGTGAGCAGTCGGCGCCGAGAAGACGAGCGACACCCTATTGTTCCTCAGCCAAAAGAAAGGCGAACGACTAAGGGATTATGTCAAACGCTTCACTGCCGAGGCTAGGTTCATTGCTTCTTTGGAACCCTGGTTGCCACCATCGCCTTCCAGTCCAACGTCCTCAATGCTGACCTCAGGGCGTCTCTTACTAAGAAGCCCCCTCGGAACTTCTCAGAGCTCCTGCTTCGGAGTGAGAAGTACATCTGAGCGGAAGAAGCTATCCACCGCCCCACCTTCAAGGCCTCATCTTCCAGGAACAAGCGGAAGGGTTTAGAAGAAAAAGGAGCTAAGAAGCTCTAAAAAGACAATGGGGGTCAGTGGCGTCCTCCTCCTCGGTTCGAGAAATTCACTCCGCTTAATGCGAGTGTATCGGCCATCCTCATGGAGATAGGGAACGATGGCCTCCTACTGCCTGCCCCAAGAATGAATACACCGACAAAGAAGAGGGACCGGAGTAAGTGGTGTCATTTCCATCAGGACCACGGTCACGACACAGATGAATGTCGGGCCTTGAAGGATGAAATCGAGGCCCTCATTTAGCGAGGGCAACTCAACCGGTTCGTAAAAAGGGACCGAGCCGATCCGCCCCCGCCGCCTCGGGGGGCTAACAAGCGAAATGAGCAGCGCACTGAGACTCTGGAGGCTGAAGTAGAGGGCATCTTGCACCTGATACATGGGGGCCCAATGGGGGGAGATTCCAACTCCTCCTGAAAAGCCTTCGTAAGGGATGTTAACTCCGTACAGAGCCATCCTCCCCCAAAGGGCCTCAGAGTCCCGGTGACGTTCTCCAATAGGGACCTGAAGGGCATCCGCACGCCCCACTGCGACGCCCTCGTCATCAATCTCCACATGGCGAACTTCGAAGTTCGTCGGGTCTTGGTAGATAACGGCATCTCCGTCAACATCATTTTCCTGGAAGCCTTCAAAAGCATCCTGCTGTCCAGGGACCGGCTCAAGCCCGCAGGCTACACTCTCCACGAGTTCACAGGGGTCTCGGTTACGGTCGAGGGAATTATAACCCTCAATGTAACGGCTGGAAAGGCCCCAACAACCCACATGGAGCAAATGGATTTTATGGTGGTCAACGTCAAGGCCGCCTATAATGTTATCCTGGGTAGACCAGGTTCGGCTGCGCTTCAAGCCATCCCTTCAGCTTACCCCACCCCCTCAGGAGTGGGAGAAGTGAGGGGAAGCCAAAAAGCGGCTCGGAAGTGCTATATGACCTCGATGGGGGGTCCGGTTCTCTCTTTGGAAGCGCTCGAACTTCCTCAGAAAGGAGGCCAAACTATCTCCGAGCCCGTGGACGAATTAGAGGAAGTGACCTTCTCCGAAGAAGACACCACTAAGACGTTCCGCATCAGCAAAGCTCTCCCCCCTCCATAAAGCACGATATCTCCCAGTGCATACGGGAGAATCATGACCTTTTCGCATGGACTGCAGCAGACATGCCCGGATCTCGGAAGAACTCTCAATGAACCATCTGAGCATCACCCCTGGGGTCAAGCCTGTCCAGCATAAGAGGCGAAAGTTGTCCCCGAGAGGAAACAGGCGATCAAGGAGGAGGATGAGAAACTCCTCAATGCCCACTTTATTCAGGAGGTGAACTACCCTGAGTGGCTCTCCAACGTGGTAATGGTCAAGAAAGCCAATGGAAGTTGGAGGATATGCATTGACTTTACTGATCTCAACAAGGCATGCCCGAAGGACCCCTTTCCTCTTCCCAGCATCGACGCCCTGATCGATGCGACTTCTGAGCACGAGCTCCTCAGCTTTATGGATGCCTTCTCAGGATACAACCAAATCGGGATGTTTCCTCCGGACATCCCGAAGACTTCGTTCGTGATGGACCAAGGCCTCTACTGCTACAGTGTTATGCCCTTCAGCTTGAAAAACACGGGGGCTACCTATCGGCGCCTGGTGAACAAGATCTTTCGAGACCAGATTGGCCAAAATATGGAGGTTTACGTCGACGACATGTTGGTCAAGAGCACTCGAGGGCAGGAGCATACCCTTGACATTCAAGAAGCCTTCGGGGTGCTCAGAAGGCACAATATGTGTAATACCCTGATTTTCATTTATGAAAATTATTATTTTGTATTATTATTTTTGTACGTATTGTGCACGTGCAATTTTGCAGTATAAATCTTATAATTATTTTCATTACATATATATGTCTTTTGTATTTGTTTTTATTAAAGCCCATTTTTCTTTAATAAACATAAGTTTCTTTTATAGCCCAATTTAATTTATTTTTGTAAACTAATTTGGCCCATTAAATAAAGGCCCAGGAAATTATTTTCTCTTTTAAATACAACTTGTAATGTAGACAATTTTTATAGATTATTTCTATAAAAAATAAAATGTACAACTTTTAAAATAGGGGACTATTGAATGCACGTGCATTGCACATACACGTGTATTGTGCAATTCTTTTTGGCCGGATTTGAATGGGAGGGAAAAAAGAAGAGAAGTGGAGTTTGTGGGAGGTAGTTTTCGTGATCATGGTTGGTTACTACAACTTCTCCTTAGATCCTAGCCTTTGATCCTTAACTCCTAGATTAATCCTAGCCCTTTATTTGTCCCAAAATTTAGTATAAATACACCCCCTAGCCTAGTTATTCTTGCACTCTTTATTTCTCCAAACCTATAGTGAAAGAAAACAATTATTAGTAGTACATTATTAGTAGGAAGTGAGAATAAAAGATTGAGAGAGAGGGAATTGTTGTGCTTGCATTCAAGGAGGCCGGCACTTGGGAAGGCTCGGGTTGCACATCAAGGAGGAGGAGGAGCACTCGTTTGGCAAGCTCGAGAAGGACTCTTTCGTTTAGGAGGTGTTGTGAATCTTTCTCTCCAAATAAGGTGGGTTGGTTTTCTATATTTCTAACTAGATATCATGTTAAGGGTGATTGAAATGATAATGCATGAAAGAAACTAATAAGAGTACACTTAATTGTAAAAATAGACTTGCTAGTTGATTAAATTAATGCTCGATAAGATTGTATGATAACTTGTTATGAATCTTGATTTTGTGTGCGAATTGTTTGTAGTTATGGAAATATTGAATTGGGATTGTTGATAATGTCAATATTGAGTACGAAAGGCTAGTAGATGAAATTATTTATTTATGCACCAAATGAACTATTTACTTTAAATTTTTATGTAGATTGTAATATGGAAAGTTACGTTTCAAAAGGAGAAGAAAATATATTTTTGAGACTTGAAAAACCCCGCAGCACAGCTGACGGGTCATATGTGACAGTCGACTGTCCTGATCATTTGATTTCGAGTTTAAAAACATTGCGAAACAGCCGACTGATCACACTTAACAGTCGACTGCCCTGACCTTCTTATTTTCGAAATTTTGCATTGTTGCGGAACAGCCGACTGATCACATTTAACAGTCGACTTCCCGGACCTTCTTATTTTCGAAATTTTGCATAGTTGCGGAACAGTCGACTGACCTTATTCGACAGTCGACTTCCCCGAAGTTTCAAGTAAATCTGTCTTTTTTTTAGATAATTTCTATGACTTGTGGCCCAGTATAAATGAGAATTTAAGACTGTTTTAGAAGGAGGAATTTATTTTAATTATTAACTTTCTTTTGAAACTATAGTTTCTTACTCGTATAATTTCATAAAAATGTGATTTCACGAGGTGAATAAGATAAGTATTAAAAAAGGAAATTTGGTGAGAGAAAATATAGATGTGAAGTTTTATATGAGATATTCTTATTAAAGAATAGTGTGATAATGGTGAGTTTGTGAATATTCACTTTGACTAGATATTTTGTGATATGATTTTAATGTGGAAATACATGTTAGTTATGAATTGCATGATGTATAATTGAACTCCATGTATGATCACTGACTCATGAAAAGATTGGAAATCATGTTATTGAAAAAGATAAATGTTCCTGATTATGACAAACTCAGATATGTAAATTTGTGAATTGAAATTGAAAATTAGGGTGTAGCCAAAACTCACGCCGACAAGTGAAAGTGATGAGATATGATTATTGAAATTGAACGGACCAAGTTTGGGTCAATGTGAAATGAAAGAAATAAGACCCGTATTGGTGAGAGGGCTAACTCTAAGAGATTGATTTTGTTCATGATTTCATTAAATTAAGAATTAGTACATAGTGAAGAGGTGATGAAAATGAGAGAAAAATACAAGTATGGGGGCCTCGAGTCTACGATGTGGGTGTGATTCACAGTTTTTCTTCACGATGCGTCGTGACATGACGTGGGCACTACTCAGGAATTATCGGGATCTTGGCGACGCTTGTGGGGTATTTGGTGACTGCGAGAGGATCGTGTGCCATGAAGGAGGCTGAATTGTCCATAGATAGTCTTCACGATGCGTCATGACATGACGTGGGATTCTCCTCTAGTTTTTCTGTACATGAGCTCCACTCATAGGACATCTAGGATACTTACCGTAGTTACATTAGTTGATTAAATCATGACGAGGGATTGAACTCTATAAGATGAAGAACGATTAAGAGGCTTGCCCTCGGACCTATGTAGTATGGGATGCATAGAATCCAAACAAGTGGGCATTAGTGTCATGTGATATAAGTAATTGCATTAAGGACTAAGTGCACAATCACAACACGACATCAATAGGATATTCCCCTTAGTTTGATATGTGAACAAGTTTGTGTTTGTTAAATATGGAAAATCAATTATACTGTTTCCGGCATAGAGAGGATGGCCGTGTATAATATTCGTCGGTTGAATAAACTGACGTACCCACAGTTTTGTATGTAGAATAAATGGCATGATAAAGATTAAAGGAGAACTGATGCTTAGAGATTATTCAAATGTTGTTGTACTTTTATATAAATATTGTAAACTTGCTTCCACTGTAAAATGTAAAGTGTAAAGATTTTTTGTAACTCTAATGTAAAGTGAAAGGTTTTAAATTCCTTATAAAATTGTACGAAAGAAGTGTAAAGATCCTGTGGAATCTTGAATTCAGTTGTATTTTGGAATTCGGGGTGTTACAGAGTGGTATCAGAGTCACGCTTCACACTAGTACAAATTTATAAGGAATGACACCCTAGAAGTGGACATTAGAGTGTGTGTTGAGTCTAGAGATTTAAATGTAAGTTACTTATATTTGTGTTGCTCTATGATTTATGTTTCTTCCTCTCTATTTTCTAAGATGGCTGATCACTTCGACCCTGCTGGAGACGACAATTGGCATATTATAGAGGAAGATTATTATCCTGGACAAGCAGATTCCGAGGAAGAGTACTACCCAGGGTAAGCAGACTCCGACGAAGAGGAATGGCCTGAGTCCTGAGAGATCACTCCACCTCCGGACTCATCTGATGACTCTTCTGACGAAGAAGAAGAACCAGTTCCGAGTAGTCTTGTGATGTCTCTTCAGAGACAGGTAGAAACACTGCGGGAGAGAGTCAGACTATTGGAGGCTCAATTAGCAAAGTGCAAGGATGATTTTGCAGTTCTCAGTCATCGTGTATGGGAACTCGAGAAGAGGAAAAACATGACCGATGTACTGAAGGAGGAAATTGAAGAACTACGGAGAGAGCTCCGTGAAGCCAAGAGGAACCGTAGGAGTTAGACCGTTGTATCGTCTACTGCTTTCATTTTGATGTCAAAAATGTTTTAAATTCGAATGTATAAAGTTTGAAATTCATTGAAATGGAAATATTGACTTAAAAGTTCATGTTTCACACTTCGAATTTAATGGATCATTTGCATCAAAACATGGCTGGACGAAGAGCAAGAAATGGTGAAGGTCTGGACTTGGAAACGGAACTAATGAGGGTCTATTAGACACTTAATGCCGTGGCCATGAATCAGAATCAGGAAAGGGTGCCTGCAAATCTGGTGCCCGAAGCAATCAAACTCGTGGAATCATTTAAACGGATGAAACCACCGGTGTTTGAAGGGAAGTCAGACCCTGACACGGCTGATAACTGGATCAGGCAGGTAGAGACTATCTTCGAAGTCTTGGAGACCTCTGAAGGCAGCAAGGTGAAGTTGGCGACTCTGCAATTCGGGAAAAATGCGGCTGTGTGGTGGCAGTCGATGAAGCGGACAATGGGAGGCTTGGTTCTTGGCTGGGAGAAATTTATGGAAGAATTCCGCAGTCATTATTTCCCTTCAGATGTCCAGGAGAATAAGGCCATGGAGTTTCTATCGCTGCAATAAGGTGGCATGTCAGTTAGGGAGTATGAGACCAAATTTACTCAGCACTCGAGGTATGCTCCCGAATTAGTGATGGATGAAGCGAAGAAGGCTCGTAAGTTCGAGTATGGTTTGAGACCGAGTTTGAGATCCAGGATGATACCCCTCGGTATCCGGAGGTTTGACAAGCTGGTCAAACGAGCGGCAGCTACGGAAGTAGACATGGAGCAGTTTCATGTTGTTCAGAATCGGAGGAACAACTAGCAGTCTGGAAAGAGGCCCGCAAATCCTCAGAATTTCAAGGGACAGCCATCGGCACAAAGGTTCAAACCGACAGAGGCGAACGCTATCAGTATGGTTAGAGGACCCGGGAATAATGTTGTAAGACCTGCGGTAAATTGCTACAACTGTGGTGAGACGGGACATTACCAATCTCATTGTCCCAAACCACGGAATGGTAATCGCAGTGTACCAATGCAGCAGACTGGGAAGAGACCGTACTAGCAAGGGCGAGTATTTGCCTTAACTGAAGCTGATGCTGATGAGGTGGATCATGTCATCACTGGTACGAGGGTGGATGTTTAGAGGTTTATGTTGTTTTTTTTCCCGTTTAAATAGTGAACTGTTACGTAATGAGTGTGTATTATGTAACAGGAGAACTTTATTTGAATGGAATGAAAGCTGTTGTTTTGTTCGATACTGGATCCTCTCATACTTTTGTGTCTCCTAAATTTGCTAAAGTGTTGGGAGTTGAACCGAAGATTTTTCTAGGCAAGATCTTAGCAGTAGCTACTCCATCATGGGAGACTTTAACCACTGATCGGTACTATGCGGATTGCGAGATTTTGATTGGGGACAGAATCTTCGAAATTGATCAAATCGAGCTGACTATCTTGGGAGTTGATGTTATTATTGGTATTGATTGGATGTCGATGTACAGTGCAAGCATCGAGTGCAAGACCAAGAAGGTAACAGTGAAGGATCCAGGTGGACCTGAATTCACTTTCCAAGGGAAGAAGAAGTGTTCCAGGCTGGTGGCAGCTATCTGCAAGGAAGAGATTCCTGTGGAAGTACAACGGATTCCTGTGGTTCGGGACTATCTGACTGTGTTCTTGGATGATTTGCCTGGGTTACCCCCGCAACGTGATGTAGAGTTCAGCATCACTATTCAACCGGGAAGTGCGCCCATTTCTAAGGCACCGTATAGGATGGCTCCTGTGGAGTAGGATGAGGTGAAACGGTAGATTGAGGAACTGTTGGAGAAAGGCTTTATTCAACCTAGTGCGTCACCTTGGGGAGCACCAGTGCTTTTGGTAAAGAAGAAGGATGGATCAATGAGGATATGTATCGATTACCGAGAGCTGAATAAGGTTACTGTAAAGAATACGTATCCTATTCCCCAAATTGACGACTTGTTCGATCGTCTATAAGGAGCTGCTGTTTTCTCCAAAATAGATCTTCGATCAGAATATCACTAAGTTCGAGTAAAAGCTGAAGATGTGCACAAAACTGTATTTAGAACTCGAAATGGGCATTAAGAATTCTTAGTTATGCCATTTGGAGTGACGAATGCACCGGCAATCTTCATGGACATGATGAACAGAGTTCTGAGGCCGTTCATTGATTCTTTCGTCATGGTGTTTATCGACGATATTCTCGTGTACTCCAAGTCAGAAGAGGAGCACACCGAGCATCTGGCAGTAGTTTTGAGGAAGCTGGAAGAGCAGGAGTTGTATGCCAAGCTGTCCAAGTGTGATTTCTGGAAATCTGAAGTGGCATTCCTAGGTCACATCCTTTCTAAGGAGGGAGTGTTAACTGATCCTTAGAAGATAGAGACAGTGAGAGATTGGGCAAGGCCTAGTACAGTGAAGGAAGTCAGAAATTTTCTTGGATTGACTGGATACTACAGGAGATTCATTCAAGGTTATGCTCAGTTAGCCGAACCGCTCACTAGTTTGACCAAGAAGAATGTGAACTTCAAGTGGACTGAGCAATGTGAGGAAAGCTTTCAGGAGTTGAAAGAGAAGCTGACTACTGCATCTATTTTGGCTTTGCCTAGAGTAGGTGTTGAGTATGATGTTTACAGCGATGCTTCACATCGAGGGCTTGGTTGTGTCTTAATGCAAGAAGGAAGGGTGATCGCTTATGGGTCTAGGCAACTACGACCACATAAGAAGAATTACCCGACTCATGATCTGGAGTTGGCTGCGATTATCTTTGCCTTGAAGCAATGGAGACACTACGTGTACGGTGAGAAATTGAACATGTACACAGACCACAAGAGTTTGAAGTACATATACCAGCAGAAGGATCTGAATTTGAGGCAGCGGAGATGGTTGGACGTGCTTAAGGACATGCGACCTGAGATCAAGTATCATCCTGGGAAAGCTAATATTGTTGCTGATGAACTTAGTCGCAAGAGCAGTTTATCCAGTTTGATTGCAACTCAGAAGCATCTGGTGGAATAATTGGATCGAGCCGGTATTGAAGTTGTCTTGCAAGGATTGGGAGCATCTTTAGCTCAGTTGAGGTTTCAGCCTACTTTGAATGGAAGGATTATTGCAAGTCAAGAGGTCGATGCTAATATTTTGGAGATGAAGGAGCAGGTTGGTGCTGGCAGGTTGCCCAGATTTCAAATCAGGGATGGAATGATGTGGTTCGGAGATAGACTGTGCGTTCCAAATCAGGCAGACCTGAAAGAGAGTATTCTTCAGGAGGCGCATGCTACTCTTTTGTCGATACATCCTGGGAGTACTAAGATGTACAAAGACATCAAACAGCATTTCTGGTGGTCAGGTTTGAAGCGGGATATGGCTGAATTTGTGGCGAAGTGTGAGGTTTGTCAGCAAGTTAAAGCCGAGAATCAGAGACCCGGAGGTCTATTACAGCCATTACCTATTCCGCAATGGAAGTGGGATAACATCAGTATGGATTTCATCACGGGATTACCCAAGAGTCCTAAAGGCAATGATGTGATTTGGGTTATAGTCGATCGACTAACCAAGTCCGCTCACTTTTTGGCGATGAAACTCACTGCTTCGATGGACAAGTTAGTTGAGTTATATGTTGGCGAGATCGTCAGGCTCCATGGTGTTCCATCAACTATTGTGTCTGATCGAGATGCGCGGTTTACTTCACATTTCTGGAGGAGTCTTCAGACAGCTTTGGGTACCAAGACGGATTTCAGCACTGCTTTTTATCTGCAAACCGATGGGCAGACCGAGAGAGTCAACCGTATTCTTGGGGATATGCTTCGGTGTTGTGTACTAGACTTTGGAGGTAGTTGGGAAAGGCATTTACCTTTGGTAGAGTTTTCCTACAACAACGGTTTTCAAACCACTATCGGGATGGCTCCGTACGAAGCTTTGTATGGCAGGAAGTGCAGAACACCTGTTTGTTGGTTTGAAGTTGGAGAGCGTCTGTTGTTTGGGCCTGAGCTTGTGCAGCAAACCTCTGAAAAGATTGATCTGATCAGGAAGAGGTTGGTAGAGGCTCAGAGCAGGCAGAAGAGCTATGCAGACAACCAGAGAAGGGACCTTGAGTTTGAGGAAGGTGACTTCGTCTTTCCGAAAGTATCGCCCAGTAAAGGTGTGATTCGATTTGGCAAAGGCGGGAAGTTAGCCCCGAGGTTTATAGGCCCGTATAAGATATTGAAAAGGATCAGGAAAACTGCTTAACGGCTTGAAATACCGAAAGAGTTCTCAGGTGCACAATGTCTTTCATGTGTTTATGCTAAGAGGTTATATTCCAAATCCGAGTCATCATTTGCCTGAAGTGCCGGAAGGTTTGCAATTGGATCTCAATTACATCGAGTCTCCTGTCGAGATTATTGGCCGTCGAGAGAAAGTCTTGAGGAATAAGACGATACCGATGGTCAAGGTAGTCTGGAGAAACCATCTGGTTGAAGAGGCTACTTGGGAGTCTGAGGAGAGGATGTTGAGGGATTATCCTGAGCTTTTTGCTTGATTTGTATTTTGTATTTTCTTTTGCTTGTTGTGAGTGTTTTTATTTCTCGCTCTTGACTGTAGTTCCGGAAACAAAACTATTCTAAGGAGAGAGTGTTGTAATACCCTGATTTTCATTAATGAAAATTATTATTTTGTATTATTATTTTTGTACGTATTGTGCACGTGCAATTTTGCAGTATAAAATCTTATAATTATTTTCATTACATATATATGTCTTTTGTATTTGTTTTTACTAAAGCCCATTTTTCTTTAATAAACATAAGTTTCTTTTATAGCCCAATTTAATTTATTTTTGTAAACTAATTTGACCCAATAAATAAAGGCCCATGAATTTATTTTCTCTTTTAAATACAACTTGTAATGTAGACAATTTTTATAGATTATTTTTATAAAAAATAAAATGTACAACTTTTAAAATAGGGGACTATTGAATGCACGTGCATTGCACGTACACGTGTATTGTGCACTTCTTTTTGGCCGGATTTGAATGGGAGGGAAAAAAGAAGAGAAGTGGAGTTTGTAGGAGGTAGTTTTTGTGATCATGGTTGGTTACTACAACTTCTCCTTAAATCCTAGCCATTGGTCCTTAACTCCCAAATTAATCTTAGCCCTTTATTTGTCCCAAAATTTAGTATAAATGTCCCCCCTAGCCTAGTTATTCTTGCACTCTTCATTTCTCCAAACCTATAGTCTAAGAAAACAATTATTAGTAGTACATTATTAGTAGGAAGTGAGAATAAAAGATTGAGAGAGACGGAATTGTTGTGCTTGCATTCAAGGAGGCCGGCACTTGGGTAGGCTCGGGTTGCACCATTGAAGGCTCGGGTTGCACATCAAGGAGGAGGAGGAGCACTCGTTTGGCCAGCTCGAGAATGACTCTTTCGTTTAGGAGGTGTTGTGAATCTTTCTCTCCAAATAAGGTGGGTTGGTTTTCTATATTTCTAACTAGATATCATGTTAAGGGTGATTGAAATGATAATGCATGAAAGAAACTAATAAGAGTACACTTAATTGTAAAAATGGACTTGCTAGTTGATTAAATTAATGCTCGATAAGATTGTATGATAACTTGTTATGAATCTTGATTTTGTGTGCGAATTGTTTGTAGTTATGGAAATATTGAATTGGGATTGTTGATAATGTCAATATTGAGTACGAAAGGCTAGTAGATGAAATTATTGATTTATGCACCAAATGAACTATTTACTTTAAATTTTTAAGTATATTGTAATATGGAAAGTTACGTTTCAAAAGGAGAAGAAAATATATTTTTGAGACTTGAAAAACCCCGCAGCACAGCCGACTGGTCATATGTAACAGTCGACTGTCATGATCATTTGATTTCGAGTTTAAAAACATTGCGGAACAGCCGACTGATCACACTTAACAGTCGACTGCCCTGACCTTCTTATTTTCGAAATTTTGCATTGTTGCGGAACAGCCGACTGATCACATTTAACAGTCGACTTCCCGGACCTTCTTATTTTCGAAATTTTGTATAGTTGCGGAACAGCCGACTGATCTTATTCGACAGTCGACTTCCCCAAAGTTTCAAGTAAATCTGTCTTTTTTTGAGATAATTTCTATGACTTGTGGCCCAGTATAAATGAGAATTTAAGACTGTTTTACAAGGAGGAATTTATTTTAATTATTAATATTCTTTTGAAACTATGGTTTCTTACTCGTATAATTTCATAAAAATGTGATTTCACGAGGTGAATAAGATAAGTATTAAAAAAGGAAATTTGGTGAGAGAAAATATAAATGTGAAGTTTTATATGAGATATTCTTATTAAAGAATAGTGTGATAATGGTGAGTTTGTGAATATTTACTTTGACTAGATATTTTGTGATATGATTTTAATGTGGAAATACATGTTAGTTATGAAATGCATGATGTATAATTGAACTCCATGTATGATCACTGACTCATGAAAAGATTGGAAATCATGTTATTGAAAAAGAGAAATGTTCTTGATTATGACAAACTCAGATATGTGAATTTGTAAATTGAAATTGAAAATTAGGGGGTAGCCAAAACTCACGCCGGCAAGTGAAAGTGATGAGATATGATTATTGAAATTGAATGGACCAAGTTTGGGTCAATGTGAAATGAAAGAAATAAGACCCGTATTGGTGAGAGGGCTAACTCTAAGAGATTGATTTTGTTCATGATTTCATTAAATTAAGAATTAGTACATAGTGAAGAGGTGATGAAAGTGAGAAAAATACAAGTATGGGGGCCTCGAGTCTACGATGTGGGTGTGATTCACAGTTTGTCTTCACGATGCGTCGTGACATGATGTGGGCACTACTCCGGAATTATCGGGATCTTGGCGACGCTTGTGGGGTGTTTGGTGACTGCGAGAGGATCGTGTGCCATGAAGGAGGCTGAATTGTCCATAGATAGTCTTCACGATGCATCATGACATGACATGGGATTCCCCTCCAGTTTTTCTGTACATGAGCTCATACTCATAGGACATCCAGGATACTTACCGTAGTTACAGTAGTAGATTAAGTCATGACGAGGGATTGAACCCTATAAGATGAAGAACGATTGAGAGGCTTGTCCTCGGACCTATGTAGTGTGGGATGCATAGAATCCGAACAAGTGCGCATTAGTGTCATGTGATATAAGTAATTGCATTAAGGACTAAGTGCACAATCACAACACAACATCAATAGGATATTTCCCTTAGTTTGATATGTGAACAAGTTTGTGTTTGTTAAATATGGAAAATCAATTATACTGTTTCCGGCATAGAGAGGATGGCCGTGTATAATATTCGTCGGTTGAATAAACTGACGTACCCACAGTTTTGTATGCAGGATAAATGGCATGATAAAGATTAAAGGAGAACTAATGCTTAGAGATTATTCAAATGTTGTTGTACTTTTATATAAATATTGTAAATTTGCTTCCGCTGTAAAATGTAAAGTGTAAAGATTTTTTGTAACTCTAATGTAAAGTAAAAAGTTTTAAATTCCTTATAAAATTGTACGAAAGAAGTGTAAAGATCCTGTGGAATCTCGAATTCAGTTGTATTTTGGAATTCGGGGTGTTACAATATGAGACTAAATCCGAACAAGTGTGCGTTCAGTGTCTCATCGGGAAAATTTCTGGGGTTCATGGTCAGCTAGAGGGGCATAGAGGCCAACCCCAAGAAGATCCAAGCCATTCTCAAAATGGCTCCCCTCTCCAACGTCAAAGAGGTGCAGAGGCTCACGGGGCGCCTCGTCGCAATCGGGCGATTCCTCTCCAAGTCCGGGGAAAAGTACCTCCCCTTCTTCAAAGCCCTCAGGAGGGCTAAATTCTTCGAGTGGGGGCTGCAGCACAGGAGTCCTTTGACAAGCTCAAAGAGTATTTATCCAACCCCCCGCTCCTGAGTAAGCCGGCACCTGGAGAGGTCCTCTACCTCTACCTCGCAGCTTCGGAGCAGACGCTCAGCACGGTCCTCGTGAGGGAAGAGGATAAGACGCAAAAGCCCATCTATTACGTGAGTAAGGTGCTTCGCGATGCCGAACTCCGTTATCCGAAACTGGAAAAGATGGAACTCGCCTTGGTCATGGTAGCCTGTAAGCTCCGCCCATACTTCCAATCCCACTCGGTGGTCGTCCTTACCGACCAACCGTTGAAACAGGTTCTCCACAAGCCAGAGTCGTCCGGACGGCTCATGAAGTGGTCCATCGAGCTGAGTCAGCACGACATCAGCTACCAGCCCAGGACGGCAATAAAAGCACAAGCTCTGGCCGAGTTCATCGTGGAGAACAACACCATCCCCGACTCATGTGAGTCACTTGCCGACCCCTCCGTCTGGACTGTCTATGTGGACGGGTCCTCCTGCGCCAATGGAAGCAGGGCCGGCGTCATCCTAACTGTCCCCGACGCCTTTGCCCTCCAGCACTCCCTCCGCCTCAACTTCCCGACATCAAACAATAAGGCAGAATACGAAGCCCTCATAGCGGGGCTCTGCTTGGCTCGCAAGGCGGGAGTCGAGCATGTAAAGGTCTTCAGCGACTCCCAGTTGGTGGTCAATCAGGTGTCCGGGGAGTACGAGGCAAGAGATGACTGAATGGCTAGGTACTTGGCAAAGGTGAGGGAGGTTCTAGCTCTATTCAGAGATGTTTAACTCCAGCAGGTTCCCTGAGAGGAAAATGCGCAAGCGGATGCCCTCTCTAAGCACGCCTCCTCGTCCCTTCAAGGTCTAGAACGGACTGTCCTAATAGAAGTCCTTCTCAAACCTAGCATCGATGAAGATGGCTCGGAGCCAATGGAAGCCTACCCCCTAACACTTGGAAAAAACTGGATGAAGCCCCTCCTCGAGTATCTCCTAGACAGAGTCCTCCCCGAAGATCCGAAAGAAGCAAGGAGGATCAGGACACGTGCGGAGCGGTACACACTCCTGGACGGGGTCATGTACAAATGCTTCTACAACCAGGTCGATGGTCGACCCTATCTGAGATGCCTCTCCCTGGAAGAGGCGCTCTACGCCCTAAGGAAAGCCCATGATGGTCTATGTGGTGCGCACTTGGGAGCAAAATCCCTTGCCCAGAAGCTTTTGAACTATGGGTACTTCTGGCCTACACTATTAAGTGACTCCAAGGAGTACGTCCGCCAGTGCGACTTCGGCCAGAAGTTTGCCCCAATCCGTCACCTGCCCCAAGCGCAACTTGCCTCCCTAGCAAGTCCAATCCCATTCGCAATGTGGGGGATGGATTTGCTCGGACCTTTCCTTCCGGCACCAAGCCAGCTGAAGTTCTTGGTGGTAGAAATCGACTACTTCTCCAAATGGATAGAGGCCGAACCACTCTCAACGATCACCGAGAACAGGGTGCAAAAGTTCTTTTGGAAGAACATTGTCTGTCGGTTCGGGGTACCTTGATTCTCGTAACCGACAATTGGACCCAATTTACGGGAGCTGCCTTCCACGACTTCTGCACCGATCTCGGGATTCAACAGCGGTTCTCTTCAGTGGCACACCCCCAGTCCAACGGCCAAGCAAAGAACGCAAACCGACAAATCCTCTCAGGCTTGAAGAAGAAGCTCGACAAGTCCACTAAAGGGTTATGGGTCGAACAGCTCCTCAATCTGCTTTGGTGCTATTGCACCACCAAAAGAACTCCGACGGGTGAATCCCCTTTTAACCTCACATACAGATCAGAAGCTCTTATCCCTTTGGAGGTGGGTCTACCTTCACCTCGACTCATAGCTTACAAC